>CM070622.1:52756545-53430081 GCA_036346255.1 Ampelocalamus luodianensis | reverse complement strand
TTCTTGTACTCCGATGTTGCATCATCTCCAAAGAAGCTCGGCCTAGTGTCTAGCAAGAACTCCGTGAGAGGTAGCATCCGGTATCTCGCCATCTACAATTTTTGAGAAAGGGATGAATCAAGAACCATTTTAAAGAGAAGGGTTGAGAGAGGACTCGGATGCACTCAAAATAGTTTTAGTTTTCAAAAATAATTCCTTAGGGAAATTGTGGGGCCACGACTATAGTCGATATGGCTCGATACCACTTTTGTCTAACCCGGAACGAAGGATCCCGATTCTCCGGTTCATACACTAGTCCAGGATTTCTAGTGTACACAGCTAAACAAAAGTGATAGCACAATCATATCACGACTTTATTAATAATAACTCGAAGTTTATTACAAAATAGGCCTGAGGCCAAATAGATAAATAACACAACGGAAAGCAACATAGTAGTAGACCACATGACTTGCCATAGGCAATCGTCTGGGGGTGTAGCCTAGTCGTCAATGTCCTCACCGTCCAGATAAATGTCTTCTCCTGAATAAAGATTATTCAGCAAGAGTAAGCACAACTTTCGTGCTTGCAAGTTACACCCAATATTGAAAGGTAATGCATGCATAAGATAAACAAAGGATAATAGAAGGGTTCATGCATAAACAACATTTTCGGGTTAAATACACATATTAATTTCCAAGGCCAGTTTTTATACTATAACTAAAACCAGTGTTTAAAATGACAGTTGTATAGTGGATAACCTCCATTAATTGAATGGTGAAGGATACCCTCCTAATACTTGGCTAACCGCCTAATTTTACCATAGGATTAACCATCCTAAAAACATCTGATAAAATCATTTTATAAACCAAAAACAAAGTCTAACTTAGAGTGGCTTTGCTAGCATGTCCATGACCGCGGACGTGGCTATTCGAATAGTTTCTACTATGCAGAGTTTGTACAGCTTTACCCACACGAGATAATATGCTTTTAATGCCTCGCCAAAGCACGCCCCAAGGCGTGTGACTAAGCAATTATCATGAGGTCGTTATAATGCAATGCCTAATGTTTTTATGCCCGCTAAGGTTTCGCTACCATTGACTAACCATCCTCCGGATCCTCTGCGCCAGTGGAATTAATGTCTAACCGACGCCACACATACAACATGGCACAAATAACACTAGGACGCCACAAATTATTTAGCCAAATCTGTCCCATTCTAGACATGTGGTGGTACGCTGTGAGGCGTGCAAATACGCTCAAAGACCGGTCCTTAATCGACCGGGCGATTTCCAATTAAAACCTCGGGCCTTAATCCTAACTCAGATTAGTCCTGCATAAACCTGCACCCACCATTCAAATTGCTTACCAAGTCCAAACCCATTTTTGATTTTACTTAGAATAAAACCCTCTTTATAAACCTTTGTGGTAAGACCATACCATAATAACAAATTTGAATCAAGTTTGTAAAAGATTTGACTAAACCTTCCCAAATTTACAAGCGTGATCTAAGCATGGCTAAGCATATGATTAATTTTAGTAGTATTTACCTAAGGGTGACAAGGCATTCATATTCAATAATCAATTTGGCCATACAATGGAGATTGGAATAACTATATACAAAAACAGTGGCATTTGAACAATTATATAAACATATGCATGCAATAGTAATTTGACAATAGAAATTAAATACTTTAAAATATTGGGAACAATATGATCAATGGTGTAACTTGCCTCGTTGACGCCCCGAAAATCTAAGTCTTGGGCCAGTCAAACAATCCGAGTCGTCAAGTCTATACGCTAAAATACGACAAATTCAATTCAAATTCAAATAAATTCAAAAAGACAACTCAAATTAACTCCAAATTGAAATATTTTGGTTTAGTTAGCTAGATCATAATTTTATACAAATTTTGCAACTTGAAACATGTAACATCCCAACTTTTGGACTTGTGTTTCAAATATAAGAAAATGAGTAGAAATTAAAACTTTTCTTACATTTTGTATTTCCGTATGCTTTGAACAATTATTGTAAAGAAATTTGAAATACAAAAATTACAAGTCTTTTGCCCAACATCTTATTCTTCAAAACCTTTCATGTCAACTCCTGTGATCATCCTTTGGAAATAATTTTCCTAAGATCTAGGGTTGATGTGTGACTCTCTGAAAAATTTCACAATTTTTAGAAATTATTTGAATGCTTTTGGGGTCACCAAACCTGCTTGAATTTTAGTCAAACCTATTCCAGAACCTTGCAGAATTTTTAGAGAAATGCACTGCATAAAACCTCTGAGAATTTTACACGAGGTTAATATCTGAGTTAGCAAGCTCCAGTAAAAATTTCAGAATTTTGGAGTTATTTTGCTATCTCAAATAAATCCCCAAAGTCTTTGATCAAATTTAAAACCCAAAACCTGATTTCATCGCTTCTGTTCGAGTCGACTGCTCGAGCCACTTGTCTTGGTTCACCAACTAATCGCACTGTGCCTCCTTTATAATGCGCTATCGACCTTAGCCGTTAGATTCGTGATCGAACACCCGCATTGATTGGGCCGTCGGAATCTGCGATCATTGCGCCAATCCATTTGAACCATTAGATCTTGATGCAACCGCCCGCATTATCTCGAGCACATTCGGTCACCTGGAGGACACATTAAATCGTGACCGCTCATTTCTGATCCAAGAGCTCACGATCTCCTCGCTGATTTAAACCTAAAAACGTGGAGCGCCTCACCGTCCGATTGAAATCTTATGGTTCACTTCAGAATCCTAGCCTTTTCTCGGTCATCTTCAACCTCGAGCCGCGCGTGAACAAAGCGCATGGCTTTGGTCAAATTGTGCTCCCGCCAACGCCCCCGGTCGGCATTTAGTGTGTGTAGGTGCTTTCGCCATGCCCATGCCCTACTCCCCGCACTCCCATCATCTCTTTTTCTGCTATGGTAGTCCTATGGACTTAGCTCACCCAAACCTTCGCTTTGTTGCCAAACCCTAATCCTCTAGCTTTATAAGCTTCAAAACCCTCCCGGTGTTCTTTGCACCACCCCAAGCTCCTTCTCTATTTGAGGAGCTCAAACACCAAAACACCAAAATCGCCATTAATGGTCGTGAAGCTCATTGATGGCTTTGGTGTTCTAGTGGTTCATCTTCAATTCTCTTTGTACCTTTTGAGCTCCTTAATGCTCCAATCATTTCTCACTAATTTTGGTTTCATTCGCAGGATTTGACAAAATTGGGGTTTGTTCAAATTCGCCTAAATCATCCCTCTTCTTCCTCACCCGGTGAGTGCTTTATTTGTCAATTATATTGCTCATGGTCTTTCTATGAGCTATATTGAAGCTATTTTGACCACTGGTGGTGTTCATTTTGCTCAGTGATCATTTTCATATCATCTTCTTCAACTCCCATGAGTTCCTTCTCGCAAGGTTCTCCTACCATCTTTGAAGCCCTTCTGCTAAGGTAGCTTTTAATTAGTCCCTAGACGCCGTGGGCACACGCTTTCTTTGGACTCTATGGAGCTTTGGATCATTTTCGCTTTCTACCGATTAGGTCACCATCTTGTTTTCCCGCTAAGCTGGCGCTAGGACCTTCGCCGCAAGCAAGGTCACCACCTTTGGGTCCGTAAGGCTATTGCGTAACCCATTTTGGTACTTAGTAGGTGCCGCCGTGGTGAGTCACCGACAACAAGTTGGAGTTCCCGCCGGTGTTTGTCGCGATCGCCTCGCTTTTGTTCGTAATTAGGACATAATCATTTGCAATCATTGCTCTAATCATTATACATCGCTGGGGTAATTAATATGTCTTAATCGCCCATTGTCTCACTAACATGTGGGCCCAACCACTAAGAACCTCTTGGCGCTAGATGATCACCTTCGCATCATTAATGCTAATGATTATTATTAATCATTGTCTTAACATTAATATGTCCAAAATGCCTTATGTGCCGCTGCATGTGGGCCCGTAGGCCTTAAACCACGCTCAGGTTCATTAGACAAAATGCGGGTCATTAATTGCTAATCATTGTCAAGAATAATGATGTCCGAATCTACTCTTGAGTCATCACATGTGGGCCCTCACCGCTTAAATGTAACATCCCCATTTTAGGCTTGTGTTTCAAATGTAATAAAATGAGGGTAAATTAAAACTTTTCTTCATCCTTTACTCTTGAAACTTTTCTCAAATTTTGTAAAGGAATTTTGGAAATTCAAAATCAAAATCCTCATTTATCTCAAGTCAAAACCTTCGGTGAAATCTTGTGTCAAACCCTTGGTAATAATTTTTCCTGGTTCTAGGGTTGCTTGCTAACACCTCTGAATTATTTCATAATTTTGGAAATTATTTGAAATATTTTAGAGGCAAGTCAAACCTTGGTCAAACCTCCGAAATCACCTTCTGAATTTCTGGAGAAAATTTCATTGCACAAAATCTGAAATTTTATGAAAGGTTAACCCTAAGGTCAGGAACCTCCAGTTAAAATTTCATAAATTTTGGAGTTGGTTAGATACCTCAATTAAATCCCCAAAGTTTCAGGTTTAAAAATCAAACCCTAATCGTTTGCACTATTCATTGACTCGAAGTCGCTCGCTCGAGTCACTTGACTCGACCGAGCCAACTAATCGCACCGGCGCGGTCGAAGCGAAAGCGCATGCGCCATCACCGTTAGATCTCCATCGGACGGCTCTCATTCGTAAGCATTCTGACAACTCCGCTGCATCCGATTCTCACCGTTGATTCGATCCAACCGCCGCGGATCGCACTTCGCTCGCTTCGCTTTTCCAATTAGCGATCGATCGCGGCCGCTCAAATCTTATCCGCGCCAAGATCTATTGAGGTTGGGCTCAACCCACTAAAACGCTTTGGGCTCGAGCCGCTTTGTCACGATCGGTGGCCCCGCGCCGGCCGGGTCATCTTCCTCCTCCCACCGCGCGCATGCCCGCCTGCAGGCGCCATGGCAGAGAGGAGGTGACTTGTCACCTCCTTGAGCCCTTTAACGGCTAAATGCGCCATGCATTAAATGCACACCAGCTCCTCCTCCCAAAGTCGCCTCCCACCGCCTCCCACACTCACGATGCCCATGGCAGTGGGCATGAACCCACCCACCCGAGAGCTTGGGCTTAACCTAGCTTGAGCTCCTTGAGCTATAAGTAGCTCCCTGCTCTCCTCGCCTCCTTTCAAAACCCAAGAGTCTTGCTACATCTTTGGTGCTTTGTGATCTCAAAACACCAAAATCACCTAAACCGCCATTGTTGAGTCAGAGCTCCTCGCAACCGTGCCCAGCATGCTTCTTCCTCTCTTTCGTTTCAAGTGTGCCTCTCACCTCCCGGAACAAAACCCTAACTTAATTGTAGTTGCTTTTCACAGAGCACTCAATTTTGGGGAATTGTTCTTTTCGCCGTGAGCACCCCTTCTTCCTCATCACCAAGAAGAAGCTCTATTCTTCAATTCTTTACTCGGGGCTTTTTGAGCTTGGTTGAGCTAACCCGATGACGTGGTCGTGTTATCTTTGCTCGCAGCGCCTTCCCCGAAGTTGTCTTCCAAGTCCGCAACCTTCGCCGCCACGAGCAACTCCATCCATCCTCGACCTCCCACCCTCGTGTATCCTTCTAGTAGCCCCTAGAAGCTTTGGCACTCGCCGGAATGGTTCGTTGCGAGCTTTGGTCATTATGCATTTCGCCGCTTTGGTCGCCGCCATTGCTCGCTAGCCGCTCGGGACACAACCGACGGTGGATGGTCCCGTGTGTGCGTATGCTATTGCGGTTCCATTTTGGCATTTAGCTCCCGCCGCGTGTTTGGTCGCCGCGATGAGCCGGACACCTCGGTTCGTTGTTGACGAAACGGCAGCGCCGTGAATATCGCTCTGATACGCAGAATGACGCTCATTAATGCTAATCATTGTTAATCATGGGTTAGTAATCATTAGTTGTCCTAAACCCACCTCCTCGGGCCACTTGCATGTGGGCCCGCACTTTTAATCCTCCCGCGCGCTAACCCACGTGTGCGTGTCCGCGGTCACGACTCAGGCCCGCCATCTTCAAACCCCTGGCGCTGCGGTGTTTAAACCCAAGACGTGACTTAGCGCCACCGACCAAGGCCCCTATTGTCGTAGTCCCGCCCAAATCGTGAACGCCCAATCACCTCACCGCTCGATCTGGATCTGTGGCTCGGATCGTGGGAGCAATTGACTCGTCCGGCTCCTCAATCCCAGCCCTTCATCGCTTGATCGACGGCCAGATGGGCGCATCCGCCGTCCGATTGCCATCGCGATCTCGGATCGTTGGAATCAAATCCAACGGTGAGCCTCCGTGGTGCCGTGCGGATGTGTCAGGCGCGCTGCAGCGCTGGGCCGCTCGATCCAGATCGACGGTCCATAATCAACCACGCTTTTCTTTCTTGTTAAGGGATATAATTTCCTCGGTAGCTTTATCTTTCCACCAAAATGTTGTTAAAATTTTAGAAATTCATATCTTTTCATTACGCATCCTTTTGGGTGATTTCAGAGTGTTAATTTTCTTTTAGGCTAGAGGTTAATCTAAAAATGTTTCTGTGCCCTGTTAAGAACCGTAAATGTTGTGAATCGATTTTAGCCTTTTCACTTCTATTAAATATTCCAAAAATGCTATAAAACTTAGAAAATCTATAACTTGTTCTCTGTAAGTCCAAATAGAGCGAGCTAAATTTTGTTAATTTCATTAGGATGAACTTTAGTGAAGGACCAGCTTGCTAGTGGTCTTTGCATCGATATAAAGGATGTCCTAGTTTTAGAACTTAGAAAATCATAACTAATTCGTTGTAACTTCAAATGACCTGAAAATTTATATGGATTATCACTATACCAGTAGGTAGCTACCATAAAAGTTTCAGCTTCAAAATCTTTTAGAAAATATTTTTGCTACAAAGCTAATTATGGCGTTAAAAATAGGTTTTTCGAGAATATCTTTTGCACCACAAATCCATATTAGGTTTTTCCAGTTTCTATGTCTAGGTATATTAGTATTTTACCTTGTGTATAAATTCTGTCGCATTTGGATAATCTTTGCTTGCTCTTTCGCTTAAGTGTTGCTCGCCTTATTGGTTGTTTTCGCTTCTTTCGCTTAGGCTTCGACATTTGCATGTAACCCCAGAACGACCCTCCGCAACAAATTGAGCAACAGTTAAGCGGCAAGCAGCTTGATCATTTCCCATTGATCCCATGATTTTTAAAGTCTAATATTTTGTTTAACTTCTATGTATGCATTGCTATTTTGTTGTTAAATTGATTAGTTAGACCTCTAGTTGCATAATCAGAGGTAAATGGTTATCCTCTACTACCCGAGCCTAGGTTATTTGTCGTGGTTAGAGTTCGATGGATGAACTCTTATCACTTAGTAGATTACGAATGAATATTGCTTAGCCATGCCTAGTTATCTAGAGATTGGGCCATCATCGACTTAGTCGATGATCTTGATCACACAAATACTTATACTACTCCATTATGTCCAACCCTTGTGTTTTATTGATTTACAAATCAAAACTGAAAACAAAACTATATCTTGACTTGGGCACAATGGTATGTTGATGTGATCTCAAGGTGTGTTGAATGGTGCCTAAGTCCCCAAGGACCGAGTTACTTGTGTCACTAAGCCAGCGCTTATTGCGTATAACCACACGAGGGGATATGGAACCTCTCTTGACTAAGTACTTTGGAAGGTGTTAATTATGAGCTGGTTGGTGGGTGTGTTCTGTGTGTGTGTGTTTGTGGTGTTGGAGGAGCATTAGCGCACGGTTAGGTCAGTTTAATGTCCTTCTCCTGCGTGGTTGTGCTCTAATTAGCATCGCCCATTGGAAAGCGCCTTGTTAGACTTAGCCATGCCTCCATACCAAAGGAAGTGTGCTAACTGTACGTGGAAAGGCGGCTCATCGTGTGGGTACATTGGTACACCCCGCAGGTTAAAACTATTCGAATAGCCTCGCCCTAGGTTATGGACATGGCTGGTAAGGTCGCAAGAACTAGACTACAACCTTTTAAAAACTTAAACTTGACACGGGTGGTATGAAGGGTACTTCATGTTATTGTTGTGGTGACTATGGGTTAGTCACTTCTAGGTTGGTGTTGTCATCTATCTATTGTTATAATTGTCTCTCTTTATTTGAACAATAAAAGTTAATTGCAAACTTGCTTTGAATCTATTACCTTATTGCAAATGGAAACTTGCTTTATGTCAAAACAAGTCCAGAGCCTCATCCACTTAAATAAAGCTTGCATGTAGTTAATTATAGTTCGTTATCTCACACGTCAGTTTTATGAGTACAAAACAAGTTTTGTACTCTTCTCGCTTTGCTTTGCTTAATATTATTTGTTGTAGAGGAAGAAGGTGAGCCCCAAGGGCCTCATTTTTGTGAGTTGTGTTGCGCGCTGTTCAGGGACGATTAGCTTGGCGGTCCTGCTGGTTTCTTGTGGGTAAAGGCACACCGATTGGCTTTTGTTTATCGCCATCTTATGGCCATTTTGCTTCACTGTATTTACTTATTTGTATGACTTTTGGCCGGCCGCCTCTCTTTGTAATAACTCTCTTTATATTATCTATGTCTTTCGCTTGTTGCTTTTGCTTCGCTCTATGTGTATGAATGGAGTTGATGCATAATTTTGTAACGGGTGTGTATACTGCACTGGGAAGTGTACATATTCGAGGCTTGGTTTATTTGATTTGTACCGTTAGGACCAAGTGGATGGTTAAACAAGATGTTTAATAAACCGGGTCCTCACAAAGTTGGTATCGAGCCATTCCACCGTAGTAACCCAAGCTTGATCGTTTTAGGATATTTTGGAAAACTTAATTTCAAAGTAGCAAATGATTTATGAAAGCTTAAGTAAGTTCTCAGATTTTATTCTTACCTATCTTAGCTTTCTATCTCATCTTGCTCTAATTTGAGTTTTAAAAGTTGTCCTCCTTTCCTTCTCTCAAAAATAGTCATTATCGCTTAAATGGGGTTTTGGGAACCAATGAGTTTGGCAAATTGAAGTGTTAGCCGCCTCTACAAGATTTTGAAGCTCCGGTTGAAGATTTCGCTAGAGGCTTGGATGCAATCTGACAGCGAGCATTCAATTTCCTGACAGCAGGCTCAAAGGTTCTAAATAGGGAAGAAAATGAGAGGTTAATCAATTAAAACTTGTGGGAACAAAAGGGTAAGATGTGATACTAGTTAGCTAAGTATCTAACACCTATTTCGTTGATTTAACCTTTGCTCGAGTAGTGTTAGACTTGTTGTAGTGTGCTGAAATTTTTATCTTCTCAAACCATTGCTCGCTCTTTCAATACGGGTTAATGGCATTGAGAAGTTGAGCTTGGTTTAATGTTTCCTTTCTGATTTGGAGCTTTTTGGAAACATTTAAAGTTTGTTTACTTGCTGTTTTGGCTTTCGGTTAGGTGATGTCTCATTCTCTAATCGTTAGCTTTTCGCTTTCATCAACTTCTAATGTTAGTGTTTTGCTTGCTAACCTAAATTTCTTGAACCAGATGGCCGGAGGTACTCGTAGCGTCGTGGTCGCACTGTTTGATGAGGAGCTCCGCCTCCTCCGACCATGGTCGAGGTCCTTCGCAGATCGAGCGCAACCGCTCGTGAGGACAGGAGGGTCCTCGCCGATGTTATTGCGCCGCAACACCTCCGCCCGACCGGTGCCTCGTGATCCGGCAGGAGCGGACATCGCCTCGTGGGGTTTGGCCGAGTTTCTTCGCACTCACCCCCACGCTCTCCGTGTCCGAGGACCCTTGATGCATGACCGGCGCCAGTTGAGCGTAAGCTCGACGTTGCTCGCTCGACCAGACAGGCACTCTTTGCCTCCCATCGCCTTCAGGGGCGACTCCCGTGGGAGAACTTCTGGCCATGCAGCCCGCCGCCACACCGCCTATTGGGATGAGTTCCGACGGCGCCCGCCGAGCTCACATCCCCGCCGCTTGATGAAGTCAAGAAGAAGGAGTTTCTCGCGCCAAGCAAGGGCGTAAGTCGCTGATGGAGTACCAGACGAAGTTCAACCACTTGGCTCGCTATGCTCCATCCGAGGTGGCTACCGATGAGGCCAAGCAGAGAAGTTCATGGAGGGTTTGTCCGAGGAGCCGCAAGACAAGCTTTCCATTGTGGACTTTGGCCGACTTTCGTGCTTTGGTGACAAGGCCATTATTGCCGAGCACAAGGCCAAGGCGCTGGCGAGTCCCGCAAGCGCAAGTGGAGGCCCAATGTCCGCATGTGCCGCTCTCCCGCCCCTCGTGCCGGCCTACCTCAGGCCCGTTCGCGCTTCACTACCACCGAGGCCGCCAAGACCGCCCCTCGCTCCGCAGCCGTGCCCCAATCATGCGCCGCGAACCAGCCAGGTGGCTCCTCGCAATCCGCGGCCGGGGTCACTTGTTTTTCATGCAACCGGGGGCATTATGCCAATAGTTGCCCTAACAAGATCGAGCGCCCTCGCCCTAATGGAGGACGCGCAGGAGGTGGTCCTCCCAGATCGGTGTTGTCCCCGCTACCCAAGGCGTGGGTAGTGGCCGCCACAACCTCATCTCCGCGCGAGGAGGCACAGAGGCACCGACGCCGTGTTGGGTACCCTTCGCTAACTCTTTCCTCCGCTACGCTTTGTTTGATTCAGCGCATCTCATTCGCTTGTTTCAGTCTTTGTCAGGGAGGTCTTCTTTACTCCATTGTTGTTCCCATCGCCATTCGCCTCCCGCCTGGAATTGAGAGCCGAGTCCGAGTGTAGGGATGTCCTCGTTGAGATAGAAGGGGTAGGATTCTTGGCAAACCTTATCCTCCTTCGATCGGCGAGCTTAGATGTAATCCTAGGCATGGATTGGTTGTCTCGCACATGGGACAAATTGATTGCGCTAGAGGCTCATCTACCTCACAAGTCCTTCATGAAAGCAGTTCGCTTTCACCAAGCCGCAGGATCTCGCATCTCTTCGCGCTGAAGCGAAGCCGCTCTAGATATTAGTGAAGTCCCAGCGGTATGTGACTTTGTTGATGTCTTCCCGACGACCTTCCAGTGGATGCCACCAGCTCGAGACCTCGAGTTTGTCATTGAGTTGGTTCCCTGCATCGCCCGATCTCAAGAGGCCTTACCGAATGGACCCAATTGAGTTGGTGGAGTTGAAGAAGCACCGGTGAGCTTCAAGAGAAGGGTTTCATCCGCCTAGCTCATCTCTCGGGATGCTCAGCAATCTTTGTCCCAAGAAGGACAAGACGCCACAGATAAAGCGTGATTACCGCCCACTTAATAAAGTAACCAGAAAGAACAAGTACCCTTTGCCCCGTATCGATGACCTCTTCGATCAATTAACTGAGCTCGAGTTTTCTCCAAGATTGATCTCGAGAGTGGATATCACTGTGTTCGGATTCGACTCGAGGATATTCCAAAGACGCTTTTTCTACTCGTTATGGCTTGTACGAGTATACCGCCATGTCATTCGGTTTAACCAATGCTCCACCTGTTCATGAACCTCATGAATTCGTGTTCATGGAGTATTTGGATAGGTTCGTAGGGTCTTCATCGATGATATCCTTATCTACTCCAAGAGCGGCGAAGAACACACCGAGCATTTGAGGCTTGTGTTGGGCAGCCGCGAGCACCACCAGATGCGGTTCAAGTGCGCGATTCGTTGAAGGAAGTAGCCTCATTAGGCCATATTCTTTCGGCAGAGGCGAGTCGTGGATCCTAGCAAGATCGACGCGGCTTTCCTCGAGTCACCCACTTCGCCGCCGGTTCGAGTTTTCTTGGTTTAGCGATATTATCGCCGCTTTATCGAGAACTTCTCCAAGATAGCGGCCGATGACGGAGTTGCTCAAGAAGCGACAAGAAGTTCTCGTGGTCCGCTGATTGCGAGAAAGTTTCCAAGCACTTAAGAAGCGATTGACCACCGCTCCCGCTCTTGTCCTCCCGATGTCCGTCGGCTTCGATATCTTTTGTGACGCTTCGCCGAGGCCTCGGCTGTGTCCTTATGCAAGAAGGCAAGGTAGTGGCCTATGCATCAAGGCAATTGAGACCTCATGAACTCAACTATCCTACCGATGACTTGGAGTTAGCCGTGATCCATGCACTTAAGATTTGGCGACATTACCTAATCTGTGAATCGCTGTGAAGTGTATTCAGATCACAAAGCTTGAAGTATTTGTTTACCCAACCCGATCCAACCTCGTGCAAAGGAGATGGTTGAGTTGATCAAGGACTATGACATGGGTATTCACTACCATCCGGCAAGGCCAATGTCGCTATGGATGCGCTTAGTCGCAAAGCGCATTGCAATGCATTGTTGCTCCAAGGCCCTCACTTCTTCCGAGGAATTTCAGCGCCTTAACTTGGGTTTGGTTGAGCACGGTTCCTTTGTCGCCTTGGTTGTACAACCAACCTTGGTGGATCGGATCAAGTCCGCCAAGCGATCGGATGTTGGAGGAATCGCATCAAGGAAAATGTCAAGAATGGAACAGCCAAGTGCTTCTCCGTAGATGAGCTTGGTGTCGTGAGGTTCGCAGCGCCGTGGTTCCAAAGGACATGGAGTTACGGATTTGATCCTCCGCAAGCCCACGATTCTCCGTTATCCATTCATCCCGGCCACGAAGATGTACCGTGATCTTCGCCAGAGATTTGGTGGACCCGAATGAAGAGGGAGATCGCAAGGTTCGTTGTCGAGCGCGACGTGTCGCCGTGTCAAGGCCGAGCATCGTCCGGCAGATCGCCGTCACCCTTACCACCTCGAGTGGAAGTGGGATTCGGTCGATGGACTTTATCACCGGTCTACTCGCCTCCAAAGAAGAATGATGCTATCCGGTCGCCATCGATCGATTGACTAAGGTGGCTCATTTTCTTCCCGCCAAGACCGACCTTCGAGTGGGTCTCTCGCAGCTCTACCTAGCCCGCATCGTGAGTTTTCATGGTGTGCCAAAGACAATTGTGTCGATCGTGGTTCATTGCTCACTTCGCGATTTTGGCATAGCCTACAAGAGGCTATGGAACTCGCTTTCTTTCATTCAAGATTTCACCCCAAACAGATGGTCGCACCGAGAGGGTCAACCAAGTTTTGGAGGACATGTCATGAGCTTGTGTCCTTTCCTATGGGAAGCATTGGGAGAAGTGCTTGCCATTCGCCGAGTTTTCTTATAACAACAACTTCCAAGCCGCCCCTGCATGGCACCATTTGAGGCCTTATACGGAAAAAGTGTAGGACCTCGTTGAACTGGTCTCGAGACCGGAGAGACCTTTCTTGGCCCGACTCGATTAATGAGGCCGAGGGTCAAGTCCACTCATTCGTGATCGCCAACGCCACCAATCCAGCAAAAGAGCTATGCGGATCGCCGTAGTCGGAGTTGAGCTTTGAGCCCAATGACTTCGCTTATCTCAAGGTTTCTCCTCCAAAGGTCACCGCTTTGGTGTCAAGGGCAAGTTAGCTCCTCGATATGTCGGCCCATACCGTGTCATCGAAAGAAGGAGCCGTCGCCACAAGTTGGAGTTGCTCGCTGCACTTGCGGGGTACATGATGTGTTCCATGTGTCCCACCAAGAAGTGCCTCCGTGTTCCAACAGAGGAAGCTCTGAAACTCTTGATGTTCGTGAGGATTTGACCTATCGCGAGCACCTGCTCGCATACTCGAGGAGGTCGAGCGAAGAACAAGGAACAAGACCATCAAGTTCCTTAAAGTTCAGTGGTCAAACCATTCCGAGGATGAGGCTACTTGGGAGCGAGAAGATCGCCTTCGTGCGCACTACCCTCTTTCTTTTCCGAGTGAACCAAATCTCTGGACGAGATTTTTGTAAGGGTGGGAGGTTTGTAACATCCCCATTTTAGGCTTGTGTTTCAAATGTAATAAAATGAGGGTAAATTAAAACTTTTCTTCATCCTTTACTCTTGAAACTTTTCTCAAATTCTTGTAAAGGAATTTTGGGAAATTCAAAATCAAAATCCTCATTTATCTCAAGTCAAAACCTTCGGTGAAATCTTGTGTCAAACCCTTGGTAATAATTTTTCCTGGTTCTAGGGTTGCTTGGTAACACCTCTGAATTATTTCATAATTTTGGAAATTATTTGAAATATTTTAGAGGCAAGTCAAACCTTGGTCAAACCTCTCAAATCACCTTCTGAATTTCTGGAGAAAATTTCATTGCACAAAATCTCTGGAAATTTTATGAAAGGTTAACCCTAAGGTCAGAACCTCCAGTTAAAATTTCATAAATTTTGGAGTTGGTTAGATACCTCAATTAAATCCCCAAAGTTTCAGGTTTAAAAATCAAACCCTAATCGTTTGCACTATTCATTGACTCGAGTCGCTTGGGCTCGAGTCACTTGACTCGACCGAGCCAACTAATCGCACCCGGCGCGTCGAGCGAAGCGCATGCGCCATCACCGTTAGATCTCCATCGGACGGCTCATTCGTAAGCATTCTGACAACTCCGCTTGCCATCCGATTCTCACCGTTGATTCGATCCAACCGTCGCGGATCGCATCTGGTTCGCTTCGCACTTTCCAATTAGTGATCACACCGTGGCCGCTCAAATCTTATCCGCGCCAAGATCTATTGAGATTGGGCTCAACCCACTAAAACGCTTTGGGCTCGAGCCGCTTTGTGCCACTGACCGGTGGCCCCGCCGCCAGCCGGGTCATCTTCCTCCTCCCACCGCGCATGCCCGCTCGCGCGCCATGGCAGAGAGAGAGGTGACTTGTCACCTCCTTGAGCCCTTTAACGGCTAAATGTCGCCATGCATTAAATGCACACCAGCTCCTCCTCCCAAAGTCGTCTCCTACCGCCTCCCGTCACTCACGATGCCCATGGCAGGGGCATGAACCCACCCACCCGAGAGCTTGGGCTTAACCTAGCTTGAGCTCCTTGAGCTATAAGTAGCTCCCCGGCTCTCCTCGCCCCTTCAAAACCCAGAGTCTTGCCACATCTTTGGTGCTTTGTGAGCTCAAAACACCAAAATCACCTAAAACCGCCATTGTTGAGTGGGAGCTCCTCGCAACCGTGCTCCAGCATGCGCTTCCTTCCTCTCTTTCAGGTGTGCCTCTCACCTCCGGAACAAAACCCTAACTTAATTGTAGTTGCTTTTCACAGAGCACTCAATTTGGGGAATTGTTCTTTTCGGCAGTGAGCACCCCCTTCTTCCTCATCACCAGAAGAAGCTCTATTCTTCAATTCTTTACTCGGGGCTTCTTTGAGCTTGGTTGGAGCTAACCCGATGACGTGGTCGTGTTATCTTTGCTCGCAGCGCCTTCCCGAAGTTGTCTTCTCCAAGTCCGCAACCTTCTTTGTCGCCGAGCAACTCCATCCATCCTCGACCTCCCTACCCTCGGGTATCCTTCTAGTAGCCCCTAGAAGCTTTGGCACTCGCTGAAATGGTTCGCGAGCTTTTGGTCATTATGCATTTCGGCCGCTTTGGTCGCCGCGCCATCGCCGGCTAGCCGTTCTCGGGACACCACCGACGGTGTGGATGGTCCCGTGTGTGCGTTATGCTATTGCGGTTCCATTTTGGCATTTAGCTCCCGCCGCGCGCCTTGGGTCGCGGCGACAAGCCGGGACACCCTCGTTCGTTGTCGGACGAAACGGCAGCGGCCGTAATATCGTTCGACACGAATGACGCTCATTAATGCTAATCATTGTTAATCATGGGTTAGTAATCATTAGCTGTCCTAAACCCACCTCCTCGCCACTTGCATGTGGGCCCGCACTTTTAATCCTCCCGCGCGCTAACCCACGCAGCGCGGCCCACGGCCATCGACCAGGCCCGCCATCTTCAAACCCCGCGGCGCTGCGGTGTTTAAACCCGCATGTGACTTAGCGCCACCGACCAGCTGGGCCCCTATTGTCGTGAGTCCCTGCTCCAAATCGTGAACGCCCAATCACCTCACCGCTCGATCTTGGATCCGTGGTCGGATCGTGGAGCAATTGATCGTCCGAAGCTCCTCAATCCCACCCTTCATCGCTTGATCGACGCCCAGATGGGCGGGCATCCGCCGGTCCGATTGCCATCGTGATCCGGATTGTTGGAATCAAATCCAACGGTGAGCCTCCGTGGGTGCCGTGCGGATGTGCTTGTGCGCGCGTGCGGCGCTGCGGCCGCTCGATCCAGATCGACGGCCCATAATCAACCACGCCTTTTCTTTCGGTTAAGGGATATAATTTCTGTAAGCTTTATCTTTCCACCAAAATGTTGTTAAAACTTTAGAAATTCATATCTTTTCATTACGCATCATTTTTGGGTGATTTCATAGTGTTAATTTTCTTTTAGGCTAGAGGTTAATCTAAAAATGTTTCCAGTGCCCTCGTTAAGAACCGTAAATGTTGTGAATCGATTTTAGCCTTTTCAAATTTCTATTAAATATTCCAAAATGTTATAAAACTTAGAAAATCTATAACTTGTTCTCTATAAGTCCAAATAGAGCGAGCTAAATTTTGTTAATTTCCATTAGGGATGAACTTTAGTGAAGGACCAGTTTGCTAGTGGTCTTTGCTACTGATATAAAGGATGTCCTAGTTTTAGAACTTAGAAAAATCATAACTAATTCGTTGTAACTTCAAATGACCTGAAAATTTATATGGATTATCACTATACCATTAGGTAGCTACCATAAAAGTTTCAGCTTCAAAATCTTTCTAGAAAATATTTTTGCTACAGTGCTAATTATGGCCGAAAATAGGTTTTTCGAGAATATCTTTTGCACCACAAATCCAAATTAGGTTTTTCCAGTTTCTATGTCTAGGTATATTAGTATTTTACCTTGTGTATAAATTTCGTCGCATTTGGATAATCTTTGCTTGCTCTTTCGCTTAAGTGTTGCTCGCCTTATTGGTTGTTTTCGCTCTTCGCTTAGGCTTTCACATTTGCATGTAACCCCGAGAACGACCCTCCGCAACAAATTGAGCAACAAAGAAGCGTGCAAGCAGCTTTGATCATTTCCCATTGATCCCAAGACTTTTAAAGTCTAATATTTTGTTTAACTTCTATGTATGCATTGCTATTTTGTTGTTAAATTGATTAGTTAGACCTCTAGTTGCATAATCTGTAGGTAAATGGTTATCCTCTACTACCCGAGCCTAGGTTATTTGGTCGTGGTTAGAGTTCGATGGATGAACTCTTATCACTTAGTAGATTACTTAATGAATATTGCTTAGCCATGCCTAGTTATCAGTAGTATTGGGCGATCATCGACTTAGTCGATGATCTTGATCACACAAATACTTATACTACTCCATTATGTCCAACCCTTGTGTTTTATTGATTTACAAATCAAAAACTGAAAACAAAACTATATCTTGACTTGGGCACAATGGTATGTTGATGTGATCTGTTGGGTGTGTTGGAATGGTGCCTAAGTCCCCAAGGACCGAGTTACTTGTGTCACTAAGCCAAGCACTTATTGCGTACTAACCACACGAGGGGATATGGAACCTCTCTGACTAAGTACTTTGGAAGGTGTTAATTATGAGTCCGTTGGTGGGTGTGTTCTTGTGTGTGTGTTTTGTGGTGTTGGAGGAGCATTAGCGCACGGTTAGGGTCGCCTAATGTGTCCTTCTCCGTGGTTGCGGCTCTAATTAGCATCGTCCATTGGAAAGCGCCTTGTTAGACTTAGCCATGCCTCCATACCAAAGGAAGTGTGCTAACCGTGGCTGGTGGAAAGGCGGTCTATCGTGTGGGTACATTGGTACACCCGCAGGTTAAAACTATTCAATAGCCTCGCCCTAGGTTATGGACATGCTTGGTAAGGTCGTGCAAGAACTAGACTACAACCTTTTAAAACTTAAACTTGACACGGTGGTATGAAGGGTACTTCATGCTATTGTTGTGGTGACTATGGGTTAGTCACTTCTAGGTTGGTGTTGTCATCTATCTATTGTTATAATTGTCTCTCTTTATTTGAACAATAAAAGTTAATTGCAAACTTGCTTTGAATCTATTACCTTATTGCAAATGGAAACTTGCTTTATGTCAAAACAAGTCCAGAGCCTCATCCACTTAAATAAAGCTTGCATGTAGTTAATTATAGTTCTGTTATCTCACACGTCAGTTTGCAGTACAAAAACAAGTTTTGTACTCATCCGCTTGCTTTGCTTAATATTATTTGTTGTAGAGGAAGAAGGTGAGCCCCAAGGGCCTCATTTTTGTGAGTTGTGTTGCGCGCTGTCTGGGACGATTAGCTTGGCGGTCCGGTTGGTTGCCTTGTGGGTAAAGGCACACCGATTGGCTTTTGTTTATCGCCATCTTATGGCCATTTTGCTTCACTGTGTATTTACTTATTTGTATGACTTTTGGCCTGGTCGGCCTCTCTTTGTAATAACTCTCTTATATTATCTGTGTCTTTCGCTGTTGCTTTTGCTTCGCTCTATGTGTATGAATGGAGTTGATGCATAATTTTGTAACTGGTGTGTATACTGCACTCGGGAAGTGTACATATCTCGAGGCTTGGTTTATTTGATTTGTACCGTTAGGACCAAGTGGATGGTTAAACAAACATGCCGAATAAACCGGGTCCTCACATTAAACCTCTCTGTGCGAAAGCATTAGGACACATTAATTGCTAATCATCGCTAATCATCGGATTTGCAATTAACGGCTGTCTTAATTTTGCCCTTGTGTCTCTAACAAGTGGGCCCGCACAGTTAAGCCGCCATCGCACTTAAAAACCCACACATGCTTATATCATGCATTGTGGGCCGTCGATCCCAAGATCAACGGTTTAGATCTATCTAAAATATTGAACTCCGGAGGTCTCAAACGTCGTAGGCCGTCAGATCTAGATCAACAACCTAGATCAGAGTGGCCGTTCGGACCCCCCCCCCGGGTTTCCCAACCGTTCTGGACCATCCATCTCGCGATGAACGGCTGAGATGTGAGTGCTGTTCGGGTCTCCCGTAGGGAACGGCGCTCGAGCCGCCATCTTGAGATCTACTACCGTGGTCATCGTGAGGCATTCACGCCGCCTAAATGTCCCTACTCGCGTGGACCGTTGGATCTAAATCCAACGGTGCGCGCTTTTAGGATCGCGCGCGCTATTCCCAGCGCGCATGGGCCGCTCGATTTCGCATCAAAGGCCCACGCTCGTCCACGCTGCTTTATTTCGATAAGTTTGATTTTAATTTGGAAAGTCTTTATTTATCAACTAAAAATTATGTTAAACTTTAGAAACTCATAACTAATTCATTTTAAATCCTTTTTAGATGATTCCAGTGAGGTTAAATTCTTTATTAACTAAAGTTTAATATAAAAATGTTTTAGATATGTTTCAGAGCGTAAAGTTTTATAGACAATAATAACTTGATATCATCCATTTTAGAATATTCCAAAAATTAATTAAACCTTGTTAAATGCATATCTTTTCTCAGATAATTTCAATTTGTGCAAAATCAATTTTGTTAAATTCTCTCTGTTAGTGTACTTTAATATGGGATAGGTTTTGATCATGGTTATGTTTCAGAAATGACATGCACCAAGTTTACAACTTAGAAAATCATAAGTAAATCATTATAACTCCAAATTTAATAAATTCAACTTTGCTAATCTTAGGATATCAATATCTACCTGCTGTAAAATCTTAGGTTCCAGATCATTCTAGAAATTTATGCCATAAACTTTTTCATACTTAGTTCAAATAACCTTTTCTTGTTTCTAAATTCATTTAAAATCATAACCTTGTCAGATAAATTTCATAAGGTTTGGATGAGTTTTGTTTGGTGTTCTTCGCTCTTATTGGTTTTATCGCTTTTGCTAGGTTCCACAATTGGGTTGAGTTGAAAAGTAATCCTCTCAAAGCAAATAAGTGATCTCCAAAGAAGGCAAGCAGGTGTAACATCATTTGATCATATTGCTCCTACTACTTTTAAATTCTAATATCATGTTTGCAAAACTAAGTATTCATGCTTCTTGTGTCAAGATTTATTTTGTCGATTAGAGGTAGCTAATCCCATTGCATGGTTGCCCTTAAATTGTTTATCCCCTACCACAAAACATAAGTTATTAATATCAAGGGTGAATTAGAGCCCGATGATTTAATTATGCTCTTTATTGTCTCTACGGTGTCATGCTTAGAATGCTTAGATAACGGTAGAATTGGGCGGTTATCGACTTAGTCGATGACCTTGATCACACAAATACTTATTATGACACTATGTTTCGCCTCGTATATGATTATTTGTGAAAACTAAAACTAAAAATGAATGATTTGGACTTGGGCACAATGGTAAGATGGTGTGCTTTTGGGTGTGACTGAATGTCGCTGGTCAATTAAGGACCGAACATCTTGTGAGTCTCTCATATCTAGGCAATTTGTGCGTATAACCATGCCGGAGGGAAATGGGACCTCTCTTGACTTAGTATTTTGGCGTGTGTTAGCTACGAGTCGAGGTGGGCGTATGGTGTTGGGTTGTGGTAAAATGAGGGGGTTTATGTGTGGAGCATTGTAGTTGTCCTAAGCTTTACCCTATAGGTAGTTGACTTTCGGCTTTACAATGTAAGCGTATGAGCTTTGGTCCATACGAGCAACTCGTAGTTGATACACAATATTGGAAATGTCTCAGAGGACTTAGCCGTGCTTGCGCACTTTCTAGTGTGCTTCATCTAGTGGCAAAAGGCGGTCTCAAGTGTGGGTACATTGGTACACCTCAGTAGGGTTAAAACTATTCGAATAGCCTCGCCCAGGTTATGGACACGCTTGGGTAAGCTTTTCAAGAGTTAGACTACAACCTTTTAAATTAAAACTTGACATGGGTGGTACGAATGGGTAATTGTATATGGTTGTGATGGCTATTGGGATAGTCATCTCTGTGGTTGTCATGTTATTACTTATTGTATCGTTGTTATTTATGCAATTAAAATTGAGATTGTCAAAATTGCCTTCAAATTATTATTTATTGCAAATAAAACTTGCTTTATGCTGAAAATTAACCTTGAGCCTTCTCCTTGGATTAAAGCCTGCATGTAGTAGTAACTAGGTTTGTTACCCGTAAGTCTTGCGAGTACATTTTTGTACTCATTTGCTTTGCTTAATTGTTGCAGAGGAAGAGGGTTGATCCCCAAGGGATCGACTTTGGTGGGTTTCGCTTCGGTATGGACGACTAGCTTGGCGGCCCGGTCGGTTGCCTTGTGGGTTATGGCTAACCGTCGTATTTTGGTTAAAGCCATCTTATGACACCTTTTGCTTCCGCTGTTAATTGTTATTTGATATTTATGTCTTTTGGCTGGTCGGCTCCTTTGTAATAACTTTATATTATGTTTGTCTTTTGCTAGACTTGTTATATTGTGATGTATGGAATTAATGCATGATTTTGTAACGGGGTGTGTATACTGCATTTCTGGGAAATATACATATCCCGAGGCTTGGTTTATTTGATTTGTGATGCTAGGGTCAATGGAAGGCTAAGCATTACAAGTCGAATAAATCAGGGTCTCACAAAACACCCAATTTGGAGTTCAGATGCAAAAGATATGAATTTTAAAAGTTTAAACCTAAATCTGCAATTTAAATGAATTTCCTGAATTATTTTTCTAAAGGAAATCTATTTATCGCAATGCTGACGTCAGCGAGGGAATTTCAGAATTTAAAGGAATTAAAATAATTCACTGACAAGTGGGGCCCATGTGTCATAGACATGGCTCATGGTGTACTAATTCCATCGAGCCGAGGGTGAGCCGGTGCGGTGGATTGGCCACGCGGGCGCTGACCCGACGTGACACGTGGGCTTTGTGTCGGGTGGCGCCACGGGCGCGAGTCGGCGCTGAGGTGGCCGAGCCACGTAGGACCGGCGACGGTGGTGCTCAGGTTCCAGGTTTGCCGGTGTTTCATGCCACGGCGAGCCGAATGGAGGTGCTCAACGTGAAGCTAGCATGACACTGATTCTAGGGCGTTACCTTACGACGGAGGAGCGTGAGGCAGTCGCCGGTGACGAGTCAAGAGCGCGCGAGGTTCGGCCGCCGAGGAAGTCGGCGATCCCGGTCCTCCGTCAAAGTGGGTGGTCATCCCGCCGCGACGCCATGGCGATGTCGGCGACGCAGGTCGGGCGGTCGGGTGTATACGGTGGCGCCGATCGCCGCGAAGATCTTCAAAATCGGGCGCTACAACGGTGGTGGCGAGTCGTGGATGGTGGCGCGCGATGTGGAGGTTGAAGCGCCCCGCGCACCTATTTATAGGGCGCGGCGCGGCCGAGGCGGCGAGGCGCAAGAAGGTCCGTGTGGGTTTGCGCAATCAGCGGAATTTGGGGACGAGATGAAAGGGACTGCCGTGTCGGGGTGGATTGTTACGGCGATTTGAATACGCGCAATCACGGAGGTTTAATGAGGATTGAGCCCGATATGGAAGCTTTTTGAATCATGTCCATGGCGGACATCGTGGCGAGAAAAAGGAAGGTTGTGAGGTAGAAGAAGGAAAGGAAGACGATGACTCGGGAGCGTTAGATTTTGATCGGACGGTGGACAAGGGTGGAAGCGAAACAGTAAGTTGGGTAGATGCGTAGCCGTTGGATTTTAATCCAACAGTCGCGATAGATCGAGGGTGTGCGGGGAGTAGTTAAGTTACTGATGCACGTGTACCGCTGGATCTAGATCGGATGGTGCAAAACCGAGGGTGTGTTCGGCCGTTCGAACGCTCCATTGACTCGCCGTTGGATTTCAACCAACGGCCGATGCGTAATGGGGTTTAAAGTGTGTGGGAGGCGGTCAGGTGGGTTGTGCTAAAAGGGGATTGGGCTGGGTAAGTTTCGCCCAAACACCATTTGGGATTTTCTTTGGCTTTCTAATTAATTAAATGCCGATAATTCAAATAGGCTTTAGTAAATAGTAGATTAAGTCCAAAAATTTTGAGAAAATTCACGAAATTCTCCGAGTATTTAGGACTTAATTAAAATATTCTCAACTATTATTTGGTAATATCTTTTGCAAATAAATTTGTTTAGCTTCAAATTGATTAAGTAAAAGCTTTTAAAAATTTCAGAAAAACCACCAAAAATAATTAAACTTTATTTTCAACTAGAATTTCAAATTTGGGTCACAAAGAACAACACCTTCAAGGTATCCACACGTATGGGGCAGGGACACCACGCACAGGAGTGCTAGCGCCAGCGGCGTGGTTCAAGAAGGCGTGGCTATTTGGGTTTCAAGAAATCTTCAAAAGCTTACTTAACCCCATGCCACGCCCTCTGCTTTTAGGCATCCATAACGGATCTCCAACTTGAGGCCCTGTCAGACTGGGTATTTAACTAGTAATACTTAACCTCCATATGGTTCTAGCATTACTAATTAAATATCCTAAGCCTCGATGGACATGTGCTTCCTGCACTGCAGCACATGCTCATCATCACAAAATCATACATCATTTCCATACAACATTTAACACTAAGTTCAACAACGACATACATAAAGTAAAGTTATTACAAAAGAGTCGACCGCCAAATAACACGATATACAAGAATAACAATGAAGCAAAAGCGCCATAAGATGGCTAAGAACAAAAATTGACCGTTAGCCAACACAACCCACAAGGCAACCGACCGGCCGCCAAGCTAGTCGCCCGAATCATCGCCACAACACACTCACAAAAGTGAGGCCCTTGGGGCTCACCTTCTTCCTCTCGCAACAATTAACATTTAAGCAAGACAAATGAGTACACTAATGTACTCACAAATCGACGTGTGGAATAGCAGACCTATTCATATTCTACATGCAGGCTTATTTAGGTGGAGGTTGTATGTCTCATTTTGCACAAAGCCAACTTTATTTGCAATAATGTAGTACATTTTAAAGCAAGTTTACAAATCTGTTTTGTTGTTGAAATAACAGCGAACTAATGATAAATACAAGTAACCACCTGGAAGTGACTAACCCAATAGCCACCACAACATAGCACGAATCCCCGATTCGTACCACCCATCAAGTTTTAATTAAAAGGTTGTAGTCTAACTCTTGAAAAGCTTACCCAAGCGTGTCCATAACCTAGGACGAGGCTATTCGAATAGTTTTAACCCTGCAGGGTGTACCAATGTACCCACACTTCAGACCGCCTTTAAGCCACAAAAGCACACTTCCGAAGGTATGCCGGCACGGCTAAGTCCTACGAGACGCTTTCCAATATTGTGTATTAACTACGAGCCGCTCGTATGGATAGAAACCCATACGCTTACATTGCAAGCCGAAAGACAACAAATCCCATCACGGGTGAAGTCTTTCGGACACTACAATGCTCCCAACACCATCCCTCCTGCGACCCGGAGCTAATACACGCCAAAGTACTAAGTCAAGAGAGGTCCCATACCCTCTAGTGTGGTTAGCACGCACAAATTGCCTGGATAACAGGTACTCATAAGATGTTCGGTCCTTAATTGACTTGGGCACCATTCCAGTCACACCCAAAAATCACACCGTCTTACCATTGTGCCCAAGTCCAAATCATTTTGCTTTTAGTTTTGGTTTTTGCAATTGAACATAGCACCAAGCCGAAATATAGATACATAGTAAGCATTTGTGTGATTAAGGTTATCGACAAGTCGATAATCGCCCATTTCTACCGGAAGCTAAGTATGGCTAAGCAATTAATCTGCAAGACCACTAAGTGACAAGAGCTCATCCACGAACTCTAAATCACATCAATAACCTAGGCTCATGGTAGTAAAGGATGATCATTTGTCTAAGGAAATGCATCTACTAGGTCAACTAACGACAATAGTTTAACACAAACTAGCAATGCATACATAGAATTTCTAAACAACATAAATACTTGAAAATACAGGGATTAACATGATCAAACTGCTTGCCTTGCTGGAATTGCTCTTGCTGCAGAGGAGGATTCTCAGGTTCAATATAATCTTCGGAACCTAACGCGAAAATACGATAAAACCAATAAGAACAAAGAACAACAAACAAAACTCAACAGCAAAAGACATCCAAAGCCATGAAATTTACACAGCAGCTAGAGGTTGATTTTAGACAATTTTAGGAACAAGAATGACTTCATTTGGACTTAGCATGAAAAAGTTATGACTAGAACAAATTCTCTCAGCCCTAAATTCAATTTAATTCCTATCTGTTACTGTTCATGGCATAAATTTCGGGAATGATCTAAAGTCTAAAATTTTTATGAAAGGTAGAAAATGTCATCCTAAACACAGCATAATGATTTACTTATGATTTTTCTAAGTTGTAAAACTAGCATAATGCATTTTCCAGAAATATAAATATGTTTAAAACCTATTTCATAATAAAGTTTGTTAATAGGAGGATTTAACAACATTGAGTTCACACATTTTAGAAATTCAGGGAATTACTTGTGTCTTTTACAACATTAAATGAATTTTTAAATGCTACCAATAAGGTTAAACCTATTAACATATTTTTCTGGTGCTGATTTAGGCCTACAAGCATTTTTAGATTAAAGTTTAGTAAATAACAAAATTAACAAAGTTTAAGCCATTCAATTTGCAGGTATACAGAAAAAGATATGCATTTTCCAAGTTTTAATTCAATTCTAGAATATAAAAAATGGCTGAAAACAAGCTATTAAAGATTATAGAATTTTCTACCACAGAAGCATAGCTAAAAGTATTTTTATATTAAACTTTAGTGAAATACAAATTCATTACAGTTGGATTCATTTAAAAAGGATCTATTTTGAATTAAATATGAATTTCTAAAATTTTTATACAATTTTTAGAAGATAAATAAATACTTACTGAGATATAGATAAACTTGACCGAAAATAATTGACGTGGACTAATCTGGGCCTTAGATAAGAAATCAAACGACCCACGCGCGCCAGGAATAGCGCACGCGCGCGATCTCCGAGAAGCCCACCGTCGGATCTAGATCCAACGGTCCACGAGAGGGAGACATTCGCCGTCGCGAACGCTTTCACTCAATCTCACCGCTAACCGAGATGAGCGCCCGAGCGCGAGTTCATTCGGTGACCCGAACAAAGACACGAATCTCGATCGTAGATCATGAGATCAACGATCCAGACGCCGGGGTTTCGAGGGGTCCGAAGTAACCTGCATCTAGGCCGTTGATCGCGAAATCGACGGCCGACAAAGATTGGGCCGTTTCGACGCGAATGAGCTCGACACACGGGGCCCACTGTCACGATTAGGGTCTTGCCCGGGCTTTATCACACGCGCACAGGCACGCGCCCACTAGGCAATGAGACACTGAGATTTTAGGACAACTAATTGAATACTAATGATCAATGATTAGGGATGATTAGTATTTAATGTGTCCTAAAGATTTTCACAGAGATGGTTTAGGGACTGAGGGCCCACCTGTCAGTGAGACATTAGGCTAGTTTAGGACACAATTAATACTTCTAATGATTGATAAAGATTAGGCATTAATTATGTCCTAAATATCTGACGGCAACGGGCGCTGCCGCCAAAACCCGAGTGCAATTCACGGCTTGTCGCCGCGATCTCGGCGCGCGGTGCAACCAAATACCAAAATGGACTCGCAATAGCGATGCGGACCTAATGGTGATGACCTCGCATGCGGTGGAGGTCTAGAACGCCACGATCCGAAAAACACAGATAGAGGCTTTTTCGACAAAATGCGAAACAAAGAAATGCTCTCATCATAGTCCAAGAAAGCGAAAGCCATTACTTAGGGACTAAATAGAAGCTACCTTAACCGGGAGGAGCTTCAAAGATGGCCGAGAAGACTTGGACACGATAGAGTTCACCGGCCGAGGAAGATGATATGAAAATGACAACTGAGCAAAATGAACACCGATGGTGATCAAAATAGCTACATTGTGGTTCTCAAGAGCTCCACAAGTAAGTAATTGCAAAAGAACCACTTACCGGAGTTGGAGAAGAAAGGGGGTGAAATCGTAGAAAATCTCCGAACTTAAGATTGAGTGATTCTCGTGAATGCAACCCAAAATTAAGTTAGGGGAATGCAAAGGAAGTTGAGGAGCTCAAAAGGGTACAAGAAAGATCGAAGATGAACCACTGGACACCAAGATCGCCAATGGAGCTTCTCGGGCCAACAACGGTGTCTTGCTGTTTTTGAGGCTTTGAGCTCCCAAAAGTGAAGAAGGAGCTAATGGTGGTGTAAAGAAACACCAGGAGGGGCAAAGGGGGCAATATATAGAGGAAGGATTAGGGTTTTGAGCAAGAACGAGAGTCCATGGTGAGCTCGGCTCATGCTACGGTCATGAACCAAGAAATGATGGGGGCAAGTGAGACTCGGGACGGGAGAGCCGAAAGCCTGGGGCGCATTTAATGCCCCACAGAGAGATGTTGACGAGAGCGAGCTCGAATTGACAAAGCGAAGACGCCGTCTCTCTCTCTCTTCCTGCCATTGCTCGCATGCGCCGCACGGAGAAACAGAGGAGGAAGAAGAACAGAAAGAGATGCCGTGACCGTTGGATTCGAAATGGACGGCTACAATTAAATGGCACCAGCTGAGGGTTTCTAACACTCAAGACAAACAGGGCGGTCTGATCAAGAATGAACGGCTGAGATCAATTGGAACATTCGCATGACCCGATCAGCCCAAAGAATCAGGACGGTTGGATCTTAATCCAACGGCTCTGATCGACGAGGACTTCGCGGTGCCCCGAAAGCAACAATCACCTGGGACCGTTTGATTAAGATCCAACGGATGATGTCAACCACGCGCTAGAAAGGGGCCCGGTGTAGTTAGTGGGTTCGACCGAGTCAAGTGGCTCGAGCCCGAGCCCGACTCGAACCCAAGGAACAGTGAAACCAGGTTTGATTTCAAATTAGACAAAGACTTTTGAGGATTTATTAGAGGTAGCAAAATAACTCCAAAAATTCTGAAAGTTTTACAGAAGCTTGTTAGATGAGTTATTGACCTTGTGTGAATTTTGCAGAGGTTTTTGTGCTATGCATTTTTCTCCAAAAATTCTACAAGATTCTGGTTTAAGGTTTGACTAAAAGTCAAACAGGTTTGACTGCCCTCTAAAAAATATTCAAACAATTTCTAAAAATTGTGAAATTTTTCAGAGGGGTCACATATCATCCCAAGAACTTAGGAAAAATATTTGCAGGAGATGATCAAAAGATTCGACAAGATTGTTTTTGAAAGATCAAGATTTGGATCAAAAGACTTGTGACGTTGTATTTCCATAACTTTTGTACAAGAATTATTTAGCACTCACAGGAAATACATGATGTAAGAAAAAGTTTTAATTTCTACTCATTTTCTTACATTTGAAACACAAGTCCAAAATTGGGATGTTACAGGCCCATTAGGAACTCAAGGCCTATAAAAATTCGGATTACCATCCATATCAAATCCTTGCCCTTTAAGTGTGTGACCCTATAGGTTCATGCGTGATCAGCCAGACTCAAAACTCCTTTCCGACCATGAGTCATTAGCGGTACTCAGCAGACATAACGATTCCCGAACACACAAAGAATATATTGATGAATCTTAATGCAATATGATCTATGACCAGATCCTTATCATTTACGATCAGCTTGAATTCACTCACGACCAATTTATGTGTAGTTACAACCAGTTTGGGAGCTTAGCTCCTTCTTCACTTTTGGGAGCTCAAAGTCTCAAAAACAGCAATGCACCATTGTTGACCCGAGAAGCTCCAATGGCGGTCTTGGTGTCCAGTGTGGTTCATCTTCAATCTTTCTTGTACCCTTTTAAGCTCCTCAACTTCCTTTACTTTTCCCTAACTTAATTTTGGGTTGCATTCACAGGAATCACTCAATTTTAAGTTTGGAGATTTTCGGCTGAAATTGCCCCTTTTTTCTCCATCTCCGGTAAGTGGTTCTTTTTGCAATTACTTACTTGTGGAGCCTTTGGGAACCTTAATGAAGCTATTTTGATCACCCACTGGTGTTCATTTTGCTCAGGCTGACATTTTCCCATCTTCCTCCTCGGCTCCGACGAACTCCATCGGGTCCAAGTCTCCTCCGGCCATTTTTGAAGCTCATCTTGGCTGAGGTAGCTTCTTATTAGTCCCTAGAAGTCGTGGCACCCGCTTTCTTGACCGCAATGAGCGCTTTTGCCGCTTTCATTTTTGGCGACATGTCCCCATCTCCATATTCGGCTCACGGCTGCTCAAGGCCACCGCCGCCGGCGAGATCATCACCATTGGGTCCGCATCGCTATTGCGAACACATTTTGGCATTTAGTTGACGCCGCCACGGCTGGAGTCGTCGGCGACAAGCCGTGGAATCCACTCGGTTTTTGCCGGGCGTAACCTCCCGTTTTCGTCAGATTATTAGGACATAATTAATGCCTAATCATTATAAATCATTAGAAGTATTAATTGTGTCCTAAATCGCCTAAGGTCTCACCGACATGTGGGCCCAACCTTCGTAATCCTCTCGCGGCGCTAATCGCATGTTAGGACATTATTATTGTCTAATCATTGATTAGTTATGTGTCGGCAATTAAAGGGTCGTCGGAAATAACCCTCGTAGCACGCTGTGGGCCCGTAAGTTTAAAGCCAAAAACCAGAAATCATTAGGGCTAATTTTAGATTCATTTATTGCTATTAGCAATAAATGTGTCCGGAAGCCACCACCATGTCTCACTGACAGGTGGGGCCTCAGTTCCTTAATCCATCTCTGTGAAAATCTTTAGGACACATTAATTACTAATCATCACTAATCATTGGTCTCTGTAATTAATTAGCTGTCCTAAAAATCCTCTTTAAGTCACTGCCAGGTGGGCCCCGTGCACTATGCACGTGGGTAAAGGCTCGAGTTTTGTGACTCACGATGGCGACATGCGCCCCACCGCCGGCGCTGTTTTGAACTCGATCATCACCGCCCATTTTCTGATCGCGCCAAGATCGAGTGGGCCTTTCGTCACCCAACTCCCATCCTCGTGGGCCGTCCGTTCTCAGATCTGCGGTTGAGATCGATGTTGCGTTCGCGAGGTCCGAACAGCCCCCGCTCGTAGCCTTCCGATTTCAGATCAACGGTCGAAATGGATTGGGCCGCTCGGTCGATCTCGCACCCTCGCGCCGTTGATTCTAGATCTACGGTCCTCTAGCGCCCACGACTTTTCTTATCGGTTAAGTTGGTTTATATTTCAGTAGGTGTTTAGTTATCTACTGAGAATTGTATAAAAACTTTAGAAATTCATATTTAATTCAAAATAGATCCTTTGTAAATGAATCCAACTGCAATAAATTTGTCTTTATCTAAAGTTTCATATAAAAATGCTTTTAGCTATGCTTCTGTGATAGAAAATTCTGTAGTCAATAATAACTTGATTTCAGCCATTTTAGATATTCCCGAAATTGAATTAAAACTTAGAAAATGCATATCTTTTTCTGTATATCTCCAAATTGGGTAATTCCAGCTTTGTTATTTTTTTATTTTACTAAACTTTAATCTAAAAATGGTTGTAGGCCTAGATTAGCCCCAGAAAAATATGTTAATAGGTTTAATCTTATTTGTAGCATTTAAAAATTCGGTTAATATTATAAAAGACACAAGTAATTCCCTGTAACTCCAAAATATGTAATCTTTATGCTAATAAGTCCCTCTGTTAGCATACTTTAATATGAAATAGATTTTGAATATGTTTCTGTTTCTGGAAAATGTAATGTGCTATATTTACAACTTAGAAAAATCATGAGTAATTCATTTTAACTCCGAATTGAGTAAACTCAATTTTGTTGTTGTTAAAATACCATTTTGTACCTACCATAAAAATTTTGGGTCCTAGATCTTTCTGAAAAATTTCGCCATGAACAAGAATGATAACAATTAAATATGATTTTCCGAAATGATCAAATTGATTTAGCTATATCTTTTGCGCATTTAATCCAAATTGAATGATTCTTGTTCCTAAATTTGTCTAAAATCATGCCCTACCTTCTGTATAAATGTCATGGATTTTTGATGACTTTTGGTTTTGAGCTTTCTTCGGTGTTCGTCATCTTTATTGGGTTTTCTCGTTCTTTCGATAGGTGGCGACGATTGTATCGATTACGTGAGTGATCCTCTGCAGCAAACAAGTGATCTACAGCAAGGCAAGCAGTGCAACACCATTTGATCATATTGCTCCTACTACCTTTAAATTCTAATATCTTGTTTACAAAACCTAAGTATGCATGCTTCTTGCGTCAAGATTTATTTTGCCGATTAGAGGTAGCTAATCCCATTGCATGGTTTCCCTTAAATTGTTTATCCCCTGCCACGAAACATAAGTTATTAATATCGCTGGTGAATTAGAGCCCGGTGATTTAATTATGCTCTTTTATTGCCTTTACGGTGTCATGCTTAGAGTGCTTAGATACCGGTAGGATTGGGCGGTTATCGACTTAGTCAATAACCTTGATCACACAAACTTATTATGACTTTTTGATTCAGCCTTTGTGCTATGTTTAATTGTGAAAACCAAAACTAAAAACAAAATAATTCCGACTTGGGCATAATGGTAAGACAGTGTGATTTTTGGGTGTGATTGAACGTGTGCTGGTCAACAAGGACCGAACATCTTGTTACACTAAACCAAGCATTTTGGCGCATAACCACACTAGAGGGTATGGGACCTCTCTTGACTTAGTACTTTGGCGTGTATTGGCTTCGGTCGAGGGAGCCGCAGGAGGGATGGTGCTGGAGCATTGCGGTGTCCAAAGGCTTCCGTGATGGTCGGTTGTCTTTCGGCTTGCAATGTAAGCGCATGGATTCCGATCTATACGAGCGCTCGTAGGCAATACACAATATTGGAAAGCGCTCAGAGGACTTAGCCGTGCAAAGATACCTTCTAAGTGTGCTTTTGTGGCTTAAAGGCGGTCTCAAGTGTGGGTACATTGGTACACTCTGCGGGGTTAAAACTATTCGAATAGCCTCGTCCTAGGTTATGGACACGCTTGGCAAGGTCTTCCAAGAGTTAGACTACAACCTTTTTAGTTAAAACTTGACATGGGTGGTACGAATGGGTAATTCGTGCTATGGTTGTGATGGCTATGGGGTTAGTCATCTCCAGGTTGTATTTATGTCTATTACTTAGTGTCTCGCGGTTATTTATTCAAATAAAATTTGGATGGTCAAAATTGCCTTTCAATTATTATCTATTGCCAATAAAACTTGCTTTATGCTGAAAAGTAACCTTAAGCCTTCCCCTTTGATTAAAGCTACATATAGTAGTAACTAGGTTTTGTTACCCGTAAGTCTTGCGAGTACATTTTTGTACTCATTTGCTTTGCTGATATGTTGCAGAGGAAGAAGGTTGATCCCCAAGGGGTCAACTTTGGTGAGTTGTGCTGCGGTATGGACGACTAGCTTGGCGGCCCGGTCGGTTGCCCTGTGGTTATGTGGCTAACTGGTTGGCTTTTGTCTTAGCCACCTTATGGCACTTTTGCTTCCGCTGTCATCGATACTTGTTGTTGTTTGGCCAGTCGGCCCTCTGTTGTAATTACTTTATATTATGTATGTCTTTTGCTAGACTTGTTATTATTGTAATGTACGGAATTGATGTATGATTTTGTAACGGGGTGTGTATACTGCATTTCTGGGAAGTATACATATCTCGAGGCTTGGTTTATTTGATTTGTGATGCTAGGGTTAATGGAAGACTAAGCATTACAAGCCGAATAAACTGGGGTCCTCACAAAGTTGGTATCAGAGCCATACTGACCGTAGGAACCCCTAGCTTGGTCGTCCTTAGTATATTTTGAAAACCTAATTTATCTTAGCTTGCTCATCTCACCTTATTCTTGGTTAAATTTGGAAAATTGTCTCCCCTCTCATCTTCTTTTCAAAGATAGTTGTTTAATCGATTAAATTGGTTTTGGGAGAACCATGAGAGCTTTAATTTGAGTCTTGGTTGTTTGGAGTGAAGATTAGGAGGTGCTGGAAGTGAAGATTTCGGCCAAGAGCTTGGAGAAAGAAATCTGGACAGCAAGCAAGAAATTCTGGACAGCTAGCTCTTAATTAGTAAATAGTGTTAAAAATAAGAGGTTAATCCAACTAAAACTTGTGGGAATAAAAGGGTAAGAAGTGATATGAGTTAGCTAAGTGTCTAACCCTCATTTAGGTGATTTTACCTTGCTTTTTAGCTGTGTAAGCCAAGGGATGATTTCTGAAATTTTACCTTCCTAAACTGATTGCTCGTTCTCCCATACGAGTTAGTCATATCAGGGGGTTGCTTTTGTAAATTGAGCTCTTGCGTTGGTCTTACGTTGGTTTTTAAGCTTCTGGAGTTCAATTGGTAGAATTATTAATTGGTTTTCCTTGCTTTCAGTTTCGGGCTTGTCCCTTGTCCATCTTAGTACCTATCCCCACCCAACTTTCAGTAGGACTCCCTAGTCCTTGGTTTTCTTCGCTCGCTCAACTTTCTAGTTTCGGGTTGCGTTGCTAACCCATCTCTTCATACCAGATGTTCGACAACCCAAAGAATGGACTAGGTCAACAAGCTGGTGGGAATAGAGATCTCCCTGTCTCCAAATTTCTGGACAAGACTCACAGCGCCTCCTCTCAGCGATTGTGACGGAGTTTGTTCCCATTGCCCGTGGACCGCGACACTCCTTTTTCTTTGGCTTTGGTGAAGAGAGCCGTGTCGCCAAGGTTGTAAACTAGAGAAGGTCAAAGTCACAACATTGTGGTGAGGAAGGACACTACGACAACGAGTGTACGGCGGCCTTGTCCAAATCGTGACAAAGACCACCTACCCTAAACCGCCTGACCGCCAAAGTCACTTGTTTCCTCTGCGAGGGAAGCGATCACTATCCCAAGGAGTGTAGTATGAACCGGGTAATCTCCAGGTCATTAGAACTTCAACGACTACTTCTTCGGTTATCTGTAAGCACTACAACAGCCAATGCCTCCGAACCAGAAAAGTTCCTGGATAATTTGTCCGAGGAATCATGGACAAATTACCAGTTTATACCTTCCCCGACTTTCAGATTGTGGTCGAAAATCCCGTTGTTGCTGGGGCCAGAAAGAGAAAACTAAAGGATCGGGCCAAGCGTCAACAGGTAGCTGATGTCACTTGTTTCTTCTGCAACAATAAAGGTCACTATGCGCATAGTTGCCCCAAGGAGGTTGCAACAAACTCTCGTCCTCCGCAGGCCGTGCCCCAATCGCGTGCACCTGCGAGTCAGCAGGGCGGCCTCCGTAATCTAGCCGAAGTCACTTGTTTCCTCTACAAACTCCAGGGTCATTATGCTAATAATTGTCCTAAGAAGCTTGCAACGACCTCTCGTTTCTTTTCACGGCCCGTGATTCGATCACATGCACCTGCGAAACATCGTAACCTGCGGGTCGTTCACACTCAAGTCAACCCCATCTCAGCTGGGAAAGCTCAGGAGGTAACCGACGTCGTTTTAGGTACGCTTCTTGTTGACTCTCGCCCTAATACTATTTTATTCAATTTAGGAGTATCTCATTTCCTTGTATCCCCATCTTTTGCTGCTGTTGGTGGTCTTTGTTTTGCTCTTTTATCTGAAGCCCGGTACCACCCCAGTTTCGAGAAGATCTTGCTAATCTATCCCGAACCCCAAGATGCCTTCTGGGATGTCATCGTTTATTTGACTTGAGTAGCACATTTCCTTCCCTATACATCTAAGGGCATCACATACCTGTCATTGCCTCAAACTTCCGTGGCCTAAACGGTCATAGTCCCTCTAATCAACTAGCTACGGAGGGATGACTTTGTATAGCTAGTTATCTAGCTTAGGTCTCGTTCGTTGGTGGGGTAACCAGACAAATCGCTCCACCAACTAACAACGACCTTGCACCGTCAACCATAGAATCAAGAATGACCTCTCACCACAATCCTTGTCCTATCCGACCTACTAAGTTCTCTGTGTCAACTAAAGTGACACATTTTCTACCAGTCAAAACCAAGATTCGTACCGGTCACTTGGCTAAGCTTTACGTCTCAAGGATCGTAAGCTTGCCAAGCACCGATAGTGCTATGTGCCCGTGTTCAGACTACCCCTCTTTCTTTTCCGAGTGAGCCAAATCTCGGGACGAGATTTTTGTAAGGGGGGGGGGGAGATTTGTAACATCCCAATATTGTACTTGTGTTTCAAATGTAAGAAAATGAGTAGAAATTAAAACTTTTTCTTACATCATGTATTTCCTGTTGTACCAAACAATTCCTGTACAAAGATTATGGAAATACAAAGTCACAAGTCTTTTTGATCCAAATTTTGATCCTTCAAAAACAATCTTGTCAAATTTGTTAATCATCTCCTGGAAATATTTTTCCTAAATTTCTAGGATGGTATGTGACCCCTCTGAAAAATTTCACATTTTTTTTGAAATTGTTTGAATATTTTTAAAGGGCAGTCCAACCTGTTTGACTTTTAGTCAAGCCTTAAACCAGAACCTTGCAGAATTTTTGGAGAGAAATGCACTACATAAAAACATCTGAAATTTTTTCCTAAGGTTAATATCCAAGTCAGCAAGCTCCTGTAAAAAATTTAGAATTTTTGGAGTGGTTTTCCTATCTGAAATAAATCCTCAAAGTCTCAGCCTAAATTAAAAACCTAAAACCTGGTTAACTGTTCCTAGGATTCGAGTCGGACTCGGGCTCGAGTCACTCGGTTGGACCCAACCAACTAAATGCATCAGGCCCCCCTTTCTAGCGCACGGTCGATATCAGCTGTAGGATCTAAATTCCCCAACGTATCGACGTCTACTCGCAAATGAAACAAATAAATAAAACAAATAAATAACATAGGCAAAACAAACTCTAAAAATTAAATAAAAATCTGAGATAAATAGAGCTCGAATTTAGATGAATTTTGGAACTCGAATAGGCTCAATCGGAGTTCGGATGCAAAAGTTATGAGCTCTGGAAGTTTAAATCTAAAGGAAAACCCTGATTTTGGATTTACTGGAATTTCTGAATTATTTCTTAAAATAAAAATAGGATTATTGCGCAAGCACGACGTCAGCACAGGGATTTCGGAAATAAAAGAAATAAAAGAAATTACCGACATGTGGGACCCACATGTCAGTGAGATGGCTCACGGTAGACTAGGTCTACCGAGCCTCGGGACCTAAAGATTGGTGAATCGCCACGGATCTGATGCGACCAATCCTAGCGCGACAAGTCGTGGCACCGCCGACCGGACGCCACTCAGCGCGTACGCGCGTGAGATGACAGGATGCCACGCGAGACGACACGCCTTCGCGAGGGTGAACTAGACACGATGTGGACGCCCACGTGGCTCGACGGAGACCGTGGTGCTCGGGACCAAGTGACAACGGCGAACGGCGGCGATCCACCGGCGATGAGTGGTACCACTGGGTAGCTGGCACTATTGCGAACCTAGGTGTACTTGTGGAGTGTCGTGGGCGACGGAGGTGACCAACGGCGGACGATGCGGCGCTTCGCTTTTGCCTGACAGACCTCTAGTGAAGTTCCGGTGGCGGCAAAGGCTTCTGGTGGTAGCCCAGGCGACGGCGAAGGCGACGGTGTACTCCACGGGGGCGGGGCGTTACCGGCGGCGGCGCAACTCGAAGAAAACGACCGGCGGCGAGAAACCCTAAAAGCTCGATTACGGCTGCGCTAGGGCTCTCGAGGTGCTGTGGCTTGAGGGTTTGGGGTGCAAACGCCAATGCGAACCTCGGGAGCCTATTTATAGGGCTGGGGCGGCACGGGATAAGGAATTCCTAATTTGGGGATTTCTTGGTCTCAAATGAAAACAAAGATAGAGTTGGTTTTGATCCCGATTGAGGGTAGATACGGGTGCGAGAAGGAAGGAGATAGAGTTTGATGAAGAAATTGGGAAGGTTTTAGTTGGGAGAGTCCATTGTCGAATGGGGCTTCTAGAAGGTGGCAATGGCAGACGGAGGCGGGCGCATCGCGGGTACGAAGCCGACTCAGAGACGATGGCGGCGGGCCTACATGGCAGAGAAAGCCCACGCATGTGCACGATCGGGCCAAGAGGGATGACCATCCAGATCCGATCGAACGGCTCACAACCACGGGACGTTCGTCCCGAACGATCACGCCGCATCCGATCGCTCAACCTTGATCGAACGGATCAAAACGTCAGTGGCGCTCGGATCGCCCGAAAGGCACAATGCCATCGGACCGATCAACGGGAATCGGACGGCTGAGGTTTAACGCGCTCCCGCGAGGAGAGAGGAAGGGAGGTGACACGCGGGACCACCGTCGAGAGAGGTCTCGCGCAGCTGTGTGTAATTTGACAATTTGGGCCAAGAGGATTTCGGTGGTTTCTACCAAGAGCTTTTCCGAGATTTTAATTAGTTTTTCTATTTTATAAAATACCGAAATTCAAATAAGCAATGAAAATAGCAAATGAACTCTAAAAATTCTAGAAAATTCTAGAAAATATATCGAGCACATAGAACCCAAATAAAATAGTTTTGACTATTGTTTATGTTGGGATTATTCACATTAAATGTTTTTGATTGTAAGTCCAATATTAAGCTTTTGAATTAAATTCAAATAAATCCAAATGGTGACTTTTCTCCCTACTAACTATTCAAAAGGTTTTTAAACTCAGCAAAAATTGGGATGTTATATCTCCATACGACTAGCTATACGACCAGTCTACGACTAGCTCGTATCTCCATACGACATTAAACCAGAATCGTATGCGACCAATCTACAACCAGCTTGTATCCAGCGAACTGAACGACTTATTTGTGTATTCTCCCTTTGCCTCACGACATCTAGTTGAACTCCAGGTGACATAATTTGTCATCCATGGACTGTTCAATGCTTTTGACGAGGATTAAAACCTCTATGTATTTCTTTAATACATAATAAGAGATCGTGACGCCTTCATCGTCAGAACCCTAAGGCTAATGACCTCACCGGTTGTAAGGATTTGGAGGTTAAATAATGGTACCTGCCTGACAAAGTCCTATACCTAGCCTCCGACCAGTTAGCTACTCGTAGAAGCTATGAACTAGCATCTGAATCTAACTCTAGGTATATTCCCTACCGTGTGATGAATGGAACACATGTCATATGTTCCATGCCACACGATGTTATATAAACCACAAACACTGACAATAACCATCGTGCGGTTGAGTGCCTCACGACGCTTAACATTGAACAATTGATACTTCATCAACTGTCACCTCACTCTGACCAGTCATAATGCTTCACAAAAGGCATCTCTCCAAGAGTAACTGCCACATCTTTAGAAGTTATTTAAGGATGGAGCATGAACGGAAGAAGGGGCAAGGGGATCAGATCAAGTCGCATTGGATTGAAGCATAGGCATTAGCATTAGATTCATATTTCAAGCCCGATACAGTAACATAGCAAGCATTACGCTCAGTGTAATTAGGTTTAGTCCACCACCTAATCGGAGGCACCCCCTGTAATAGCTAGTTCATATCAATAAAGAGTAGTCTCATTCTCTCCCAAGAAATCACGTGCCATTTTCCTCTATTTTATTTCGTAAGATCAGCGACTCAATCATCGACAGCTGGTGCTATCCTTGGGGAAGAAGGCGCGGATTTCCTGAAGAAATTCTTCGCTCAACAAATCCTCGCCCCATTTCTCTTTCGTAATCGCTCATGCGGCTATGGCAGACAGTTGGGACGAGATGAACTGGTTTGATCTGGCAGACTACTCCATTCTCGACATGGACGCATGCATCCATGCCATGCAAGAGAATGGGATGTCATCATCCTCCTTCTCCGCTGGTTCATCAATCGTAGACATCAGCGAAATCGACCAGATGGATGAGGATACACCTGTAACATCCCAATCTTGGGCTTGTGTTTCAAATGTAAGAAAATCAGTAGAAATTAAAACTTTTTCTTACATCATGTATTTCCTGTTGTGCCAAACAATTCTTGTAGAAGGGATTATGGAAATACATTGTCACAAGTCTAGTTGATCCAAATCTTGATATTCCAAAAACAATCTTGTCAAAGTTTGTGATCATCCTCTGAAATATTTTTCCTAAGTCTCTGTGATGGTATGTGACCCTCTGAAAAATTTCACAATTTTTAGAAATTGTTTGAATATTTTTAGAGGCGGTCAAACCTGCTTTGACTCTCATCAAACATTAAAACAGAGCCTTGCAGAATTTTTGAGATTTATTCACGGTATAAAAACCTCTGAAAATTTTACTCCAGGTTAATATCTGAGTTAGCAAGCTCCTGTAAAATTTCATAATTTTTGGAGTTAATTTGCTACCTCAAATAAATCATTCAAAGTCTCTGTTCTTATTTCTAAGTCAAACTTGGTTTCTCATACTTGGTTCGAGTCGGACTCGGGCTCGAAGCAATTGATTCGGTCCATCAACTAATCGCACCGAGCCTCTCTTTAAAACGCGTTGGATCTCCACCGTTGATCTAAATCGCACGCCCGCGTCGCGCTTAACCTTTCGGACCTTCCGGTTGCTTGCGCCAATGCCAACCGTTAGATCTCCATCCAACCGCTGAGATTTCCCGAACCCTTCGACCTCCGTTGCATTTTCGAATCGTACCGTTGGATTAAGATCCAACGCCCGCGTGTTCCTCCGTTGTAAATTGAGTTTGCGACGTGGGGCTATCTCGAGCCGCTCGCTTCTAATCCTAGGCTCGGAACCTCTCCGTTGTGTTTAAAGCCCGTGAGGCGTGGCACTATCTCACCGTCCGTGTCTCATCTAACTACCGTGAATCACCGAGCCTTTTCGCTGGTCGCCTTCTACCTCCCACTGCGCGAGCACCGTGGGGAGTAATGGCAGTGTCATTTCTTGCTCCTAAAGCCACCCTAGCCGACGCTTAGGGGCATGGGAGGTACACTGAGCCGTGCCATGCCCTAATGCACGTCTTCACCCCTTTTTCCTTGCTCACGCACCTTGTGCTTTGTGTTTTGCCGCCAAAGATGTGTGGTGCAAACCCTAATGCTTTCATGGCTTTATAAGCACTCTCAATGCCTCCTGGCATTTCTTTAGACCACCATCAAGCTTCATTCTCGAATTGAGCTTAACACCTCAAAATGGCAAATCGCCATTGTTGACCCGAAGAGCTCCATTGGTGTTCTTGGTGTTCCAGTGGTCCTCCTTCATGTTTCTTTGCCCTAACCTTATCTCTTTACTATCTTGAACATTTCCCCTCACTTAATTTTGGATTTGATTCTCAGGAATTGTCCAATTTGGGGTTTGTTCAAATTCGGCCGAAATTGGTCATCTTCTTCCTCAGCTCAGGTGAGTGCTCCATTTTCCAATTACTTACTCATGTAGCTTCTGTGGACCTTAATGAAGCTATTGTGATGCTTTGGAATCACTCATTTGGCTCAGGGCGTCGTTTTCAATCTATCTTCTCCAAGTCCGGCGAGCTTCCTCTGTGATCAAGCATCTCCGGCCATCTTTGAAGCTTCTTGTCACTAAGGTAGCTTCTTATTAGTCCTTAGAAGCTTTGGCACCCGCTTCCTTGGACCGCAGCGGAGCTTTTCGCTATTTTCATGTTTAGCAGTAAAAGCTCCCATTTTCGTTTTCCGGCTAGCCGGCGTTCTAGTCCCTCACCGCCGGCGAGAATGCTACCATTAGATTCGTTGTGCTATTGCGAATCCATTTTGGTTCTTGGTGGGCGCCGCCGCGGCCAGTGTCACGGCCGATTTGCCGTTGAACTCGCTCGGGTTTTGCCGGCACAGCAGCTCCCGTTTTCGTCGCTTATTAGGACACATTAATTGCTAATCATTAGTTATTAATTGTGTCTTAATCATTGTCGTTGAGCCACTCACCAGTGGGCCCAATATCCTTAAATCGCTCTCTGGTTCAATCCCGCACTGTTCCGACATCATTAAGATTAATCATTGGTTAATTGAATATGTCGGCATTTAATCCTCGCTTAAATCTCCTCCGGTCGCCGACTTGTGGGCCCGAGGTTAAAATCAAATTTCAAAGATCATTAGTGTTTATTTAAGGTTAATCATTAATGGCATTAATTTGGTCTTAACCGCCACTCTTAGTCGTTGACATGCGGGCCCAGTGCACTGTGCACGTGGGTTAAACCAGCGCGTGGGTGACTCGAAGTCACTGACATGCGGTCCACATGTCAAGATCTCCTTTGAACCGCGATCAATATCTACCGCTCATTTTTAGAGCCGCAGCTCGATCTTTGTGTGCGTTCGGACCCTCCGGATGCCTTGATCGCTCTCGACCGTCGATCTTTTGATCAACGGCCAAGATCGTGTGTGCAACCGCACCGTCCGAATGCATACACTCAGGTGCGCCGTTGGATCTTGATCCAACGGTGGGCTCCGTTTCGATTCGGCGCGCGTGCGCTGCTTTGCGCGCGTGAGCCGTAAGGATTTTAGATCAAGGTTGGGAGTTGTCCACGTCTTATTCTTTTTTATTAGTTTGTCTATATTTTTGGAAAGTATTTGTTTATCAACTGAAAGTGATGTAAAAACTTTAGAAACTCATAACTAATTCATTTTAACTGCTTTTTAGATAATTCCAACGGTAATAAATTATGTTGTCACTTTAGTTTATTAAAAAAATGGATTTAAGCTTGTTGCAGTAGCAGAAAATTGTGTAACTAGGAATAACTCGATTTCTGTCATTTTGAATATTCCAGAAATAGTTTTAACCTTGGAAAATGCATATCTTTGTCTGTACAAATCCAATTTGTGCAAAATCAATTTTGTTAAATTCGTCTGTTAGTATACTTTCATATAAAATAGGATTTGAGCATGTTCACAATTCTGTAAAATGATTTGTATTAGATTTACAACTTAGAAAAATCATAAGTAAATGTGTATAACTCCAAAATTAGTAAATCCAACTTTGCTGTTATTAGGATGTCATAATCTACCTACTATAAAAATTTCAGACCTTAGATCACTTTAGAAAATTTCGTCATGAACAGTACTAATTATTAATTAGGTTGTTTTAAGGCTGAGATAGAGAACTTTGCTCATATCTTTTGCATGCTTAGTTCTAATTGCATAATTCTGGTTCCTATCATTGTCTTAGATCATTCCCTAGCTGTAGTATAAATTTTATTAGATTTGAATGTGTTTTGCTGTTGGAGTTTATTTGGTGTTCTTCGTTCTTATTTCCTTATCGCCTTTTCACGTTAGGTTCCGAGGATAATATTATTAATCTTGATATTGAGCCACAAGACCATCGATCTCGCACTTCACCAGCAAGCGGATGTAGCATTCATTTGATCATATTGTTCCTACTATTTTCAAATTCTAATATATTGTTTGCAAATTCTATGTATGCATTGCTATGTTGTTTTAAACTATTGTCGATAGTTGGCCTACTAGATGCATTATCGTAGGAAATGTTTATTCCTCTACCACCGCCTAGGTTACTTGTCGTGATTTTGGGTTCATTGGATGGACCCTTGTCACTTAGTAGTTTACGTGTCATTATGCTTAGCCATGCTTAGCTATCGGTAGAAATGGGCGGTTATCGACTGTCGATAACTTTGATCACACAAACTATTACTATGTGTATATTTCAGCCTTGTGCTTTGTCTAAATTGCAAAACTAAAACTGAAAATGAAAACAATTTAGACTTGGGCACAATGGTAAGATGGTGTGATCTTTTGGGTGTGATTGGAATGGTGCCCGGTCAATTAAGGACCGAACTACTTGTGAGTATCTCATATCCGAGCATTCTGCATGCTAACCACACTAGAGGGATATGGGACCTCTCTTAGCCGAGTACTTTGGGTCTGTGTTAATTAATGAGTCACGTGGTGGGTTGCATATTTGATTATATGCAACATGGACACGCTTGTAGGAGGAGAACACCCGCGAGGCGGTGTATCTTGCTCCACGTATGGGTCCTTGTGATCCATATTTGCAGATCACTAAGGATTAACCCCATACGTGTGTCTCTTGATTAGCATATTCCATTGGAAAGGGTTCAGAGGACTTAGCCGTGTTGGCATACCAAAGGAAGTGTGCTTAATAGCTTGGCAAAAGGCGGTCCAAGTGTGGGTACATTGGTACACCCCGCAGGATTAAAATTATTCGAATAGCCTCGCCCTAGGTTATGGACACGCTTGGATAAGCTTTTCAAGAGTTAGACTATAACATTTTAAAATTAAAACTTGATGGTGGCATGAATCGTGATTCATGCTATGTTGTGGTGGCTTTGGGGAAAGTCACTTCTAGATGGATACTTGTTACTTATGTTTACTCATGTTATTTAAATGCTTAAAAATGATTTACAAACTGTTGTTCAATCTATTACAATATTGCAAATGAAACTTGCTTTATGCGTCCAAAGAACCATAAAACCACATTCCTTTGAATACAGCTTTCATGTAGTTATGTATAGGCTTGCTACTGTAAGTCTTATGAGTACATTTTTGTACTCACCGCATTGCTTGTGTTGTGCAGAGGATGATAGTGAGTCCGATGGACCTCACTTTTGTGAGTTGTGCTTTGTGCGCTTTATTCTGGCGATTAGCTTAGCGGCCCTCGGTTGCCCTGTGGTGTTATGTGGCTAACCGTCGTCTTTTGGTTTAAGCCATCTTATGGCAACTTTTGCTTCCGCTGTTACTTATTTGCTACTTATGTCATTTGGCCGGTCGGCTGTGTTGTAATAACTTATATTAGGTATGTCTTTTGGTAGACTTGTTATAATCATTGTATGGAATTGATGCATGCTTGGATATGATGTATGTGTCTTTGCTTGTTCGGGAGGCACATATTCATCGAGACGCGGATTATTCTATTTGTGATACTAGAACTAGAGGAAGGTTAAGTATTACAAGTTTAATAAACCGGGGTCTCACAACACCGCTACGACCAGTGGCGGTTTCAGAGGAACTACTTTCGACCAGTCCGAAACACCCAAGGACCTCTAGAAGCTCGGTTTTTCCGATCGGCGAAAAAGGTGACAAAACCTCAGCGCCACAACTCGAGGATCAATGTACTCTCGATACGATCATGGCTGACAAGTACTCACCAACGGCTTCTGGCAATTCCAGGAGCCAACGGACATCTGGTAATGGTGTCGATGAAACCCCCACTGGTCGTAGGCCAAGTGGGAATTATAAGGCTCAGCATACGATCGGCAATCCGCCGAATCTAGTTGAGTACACCACAAAAACTTCAGGAGGTGCTGATCACCGACCACTCTCCATTGTAGAAACTCCATCAGTTACGATGGAAGCTCGTCAGAAGATCGCTGCTAGAGGCACGAGGTCAATGCGATTGGAGATACAGATCAAAATGCCATGTACGGGCCATCAAGCACCAAATGCCAGAGGTGACAGAGCTGATGAACGTCCATCAGTTAAATCGCCTGGTTCTGCCCCAGCCCGTGTAAGGGACCAGGCAGTACCAACCCGGAGGTCGGGGGAAAGTTCGGGTCATCAAACACCTACTATTAACAGGAACATTCCAAGGCCTTCAGTAACGGTACAAAACCTACAGGGAGTTCAGAATATTTTAAATGCTTCTAACCCTGCTTTAGCAAAGACACCAGGTTTTGTCCAACTTGTAGGTCAGGTATCAGAAATCCTCCAGCAGACTATGTAGCGTATGGATGCTTACCGGGAACAAAGGCATTCGTAAAGTCAAACCATGAATTCATCCCAACGTTCCTCCCTCAGCAGAGGGCAGCATGGTCATATTGGAGGCCAGTCGATACCAAGACCACCTCAATGATTCCAACCAAGGATTCATGAGGGGAGAAGGCTATTTCAAGAAGCTTCTCCTTCTCTTCGTCGAGAGGAGCAATCTTTGGACCTAATGATCTTCGACATCATCTAAACCAAGCAGGCGGTCGAAGGCATTCTACCAATGTTGTAACATCCCAAAGTGCTGTTACCAAAATAAAATAAATAAAAGTTATTGTTTTATTGGATTTTCTGAAATTTGAAAGAGTTCTATTGCTTTATTTGAATTTTTGAAGTTTTAAAAGTCAAAAGTAAAATTTATTTGAAGTTCTTGAAGTTTTACTTGATTTAAATTGAAAAATACAAATTTAATTAATTTCTAGAATTTTTTTGGAATTTTAAAAGCTTTTTCCAAAATATTTTAAAGCCAAAATAAAATTATGTGCAAAACCTATAGCCAATTATAAGTTGGAACTATTTTATTTAAGTCCAAAATAAATCTAGGAATTTCTATGAATTTTTCTAGTATTTGTGGATTTTATTTGCTATTTTCTAAAGCCCTTTTTAATTATCCGAATTAAATCAATTATCAAAGCAATTAAAATTCCGGAAAATCAAATGGGCCGAATCTTATTGGCCCATCCCTGTTTTTCGCCCGCGCCAGCCTTTTCGGCCCATTTGGCCCGCCCACTCCCCACCTTCTCTCTCTCACACACCTCCCCGACCCCACCCGCCAGTCACCACCCTTCACTGCCGTGTGGGTCCCGCACCCTTCTTCCTCCCCGTTTTCTTCACCGCCCGAATGCGCCGGCTCTTCCGCCATTAGCGCATGGCCAAGTCCCTTCACCGCCGCCGATTTCGCCTCCTCCCGTTACGCAACCATGCGCATTCAAACCGCCCGTGCGTGCCGCGCCCGCTTCCGGTCTTTTCCCCCTGCATCACGCGCTAATTTGCCGGGACGCCGCAATCCCCGCCGCCGACTTCGCCACCGGATTTCCCTCCTCCCGTGCCCCTTCGCCCCTATAAATGGGCGCACCAGGAGCGCCTCCTCCTCCACAACTCACCCCCACCACTCACCTCACCCCTCCCTCTACGAGCTTGCCGGAATTCAAGTTTTTCCGCAGCCGGCCGCCACCTACTCCGTCACCCCTAGCGCGCCACCATCGCCGCCACGTCCACTCCGACCACTCCATCGGCTTCGCTGCATCTCCTCGGACCCGGTGCTCGCGCCGCTTTCGCCGGAGTGCCTCCTGAACCACCGCGCCGCCTCTGACCCTACCGCGCCGCCGCCAAAGTCCTCGCCGCCGGCAATTTCTCCGTGCCCAAGCGCCGTTGTGGTAAGCATCACGACCCTCGCGATCTCCTCTACCCATTGATGCCCTCGTGGGGCATCGCCGTGCCGCCGTTCGCCGGCAAGCTCATCGCTGTAGCGCCGCCGGCCACAAGCTGATGTGGCCTAGCCACGTAATCGCCACATGTGCGCCACCTAAGCCCAAAACGCCCAGTCAGCGCCATGTGGAATCCACGTCAGCCCTTGCGGAAGCCTCAGCAGCTGATTCACTATTTCGTGAACCATGTCCACCATGGTCCATTGACTGGTCATGGACTAAGTCCATTGACCAGAGGGCCCCACCTGCCATAGAGAGTAGCATTTTCTTTTATAAGAAAATTCAGCCCGAAATTCAATATTCGGAGGGCTGATGTCATGCTAACGCAATAAAGCCATTTTCCTTCACAAAAATAATTCCCAAAATTCAGAAAAACCCTAATTCTATCATTTCATGTAATTGCAATCTTCCAAAGCCCATATCTTTTGCATCCGAACTTCGATTGAGCCCATTCAAATTTCTAAATTTGTCTAAATTCAAGATCTAGCCAACCAAACCAAAATTATTTAATTTGGAGTTTATTTGAATTGTTATTTGAATTTTATTTGAATTTGGCTTATTTCACGATTAGATTTCGACGACTTCGGAGAGTCAGATTTCGACGCTGTTAGAAGAGCTCATAAGAGGATTGATTTTCACTGTATGATCATCATGATTATACACTTGGACTACCTGGAGAAAGTACTTGTGAGTACTAAGTGACCTGTTAAGGAAAACAACATCACCTCAGTACCAGGTGACCTGTTAAGGAAAACAACATCACCTCATCAAGCAAGGCAAGTTATACCCTTGATCATATCGATCCCATTATTTCAAATTATTTATATTCTATTTTAAATTATTACTGCATGCTTATTTATATTAGTAATTTAAATGCCTACTTTTAATGTATAGTTATGCCTAAAATCCTTTGTGTGGCCAATTTTGATAATTGAACCAAACATATTGTCACCCTAGATAAAACCTAGTTAATACGATAGTATGAACTAGAACATTTTGAGAAAAATCAGGCTTAGTGTAACATCCCAATTTTCAGAGCTTAAAAATCATTTAAATAGTTTGTTGGGCCTTATCGCATCATCGAGAGGATTGGAGCTGTTGCATACAGATTGGAGTTGCCAGCTTCACTGGAGAGTGTGCACGACGTGTTCCATGTGTCACACTTGAAGAAATTCCTTCGTGTTCCAGTTGAGGAAACTCCGTTGGAAAATCTCGACGTGCAAGAAAATTTGACCTATCATGAGCATCCTGTTCGTATTCTCGAAGAATCTGAACAAAGGACAAGGAACCGTGTCATCAAGTTCCTTAAGGTTCAGTGGTCAAACCATTCTGAAGATGAGGCAACTTGGGAGCGCGAGGATCGTCTTCGTGCAGATTACCCATCCTTCTTCTCCGAGTAATGTAATCTCGGCGAGATTCTTGTAAGGGGGGGAGGTTTTGTAACATCCCAATCTTGGGCTTGTGTTTCAAATGTAAGAAAATCAGTAGGAATTAAAACTTTTTCTTACATCATGTATTTCCTGTTGTGCCAAACAATTCTTGTACAAGGGATTATGGAAATACATTGTCACAAGTCTCGTTGATCCAAATCTTGTTATTCCAAAAACAATCTTGTCAAATTTTGTGATCATCCTCTGAAATATTTTTCCTAAGTCTCTGTGATGGTATGTGACCCTCTGAAAAATTTCACAATTTTTAGAAATTGTTTGAATATTTTAGAGGCGATCAAACCTGTTTGACTCTCACCAAACATTAAAACAGAGCTTTGCAGAATTTTTGGGGATTTATTCACAGTATAAAACCTCTGAAAATTTTACTCAAGGTTCATATCTGAGTTAGCAAGCTCCTGTAAAAATTTCATAATTTTTGGAGTTAATTTGCTACCTCAAATAAATCATTCAAAGTCTCTGTTCTTATTTCAAAGTCAAACTTGGTTTCTTGTTGCTTGGTTCGAGTCGACTCGGGCTCGAGCCAATTGATTCGGTCGATCAACTAACTGCATGCGAGCCACTCTTGAAACGCGTTGGATCTCCACCGTTGGATCTAAATCGCACGGCCCGCGCGTGTAAGACCGGACCTTCCGTTGCAAGTTGATTGTCGGCCGTTAGATCTCCATCCAACCGCCGAGATTCTCCGCAACCTTCGGACCCTCGGTTGCATTTTTGAATCGAGCCGTTGGATTAAGATCCAACGCCGCGTGCACTTTCGTTGTAAATTGGGCTTACAACGTGGCGCTATCTCGAGCCGCTCGTATCTAATCGTAAGGCTCGCAATCTCCTGTTGTGTTTTAAACACGGGAGGCGTGGCGCTGCGTGGCCGTCCGATTTAGATCGTGAGGGTCGTGAATCACCGAGCATTTTCCCGGTCTTCTTCTACCTCCGCTGCAGCGAGCACTGTAGGGAGTAATGGCAGTGTCATTTCTTGCTCCCTAAAGCCACCCTAGCCGACGTTTAGGGGTATGGGCGGTACATTGAGCTAGGCCATGCCCTAATGCACGTCTTCACCTCTTTTTCCTTGTCGGCCGCACCTTGTGCTTTGTGTTTTGCCGCCCGAGAGAGGAGTGGTGCAAACCCTAACACTTTCATGGCCTTATAAGCACTCTCAATGCCTCCTGGTATGTCTTTAGACCAACATCAAGCCCCATTCACAATATTGAAGCTTAACACCTCAAAAATGGCTAACCGCCATTGTTGACCCGTGGAGCTCCATTTGTGTTCTTGGTGTTCCAGTGGTCCTCCTTCACGTTTCTTTGCCCTAACCTTATCTATTTACTTCCTTGAACATTTCCCCTCACTTAATTTTGGATTTGATTCTCAGGAATTGTCCAATTTGGGGTTTGTTCAAATTCGGTCAATTGGTCATCTTCTTCCTCATTTCGTGAGTGCTCCATTTTCCAATTCTTTGCTCATGTAGCTTCAGGACCTTAATGAAGCTATTACGATGCTTTGGTATCACTCATTTGGCTCAGGGTGTCGTTTTCAATCGTTCTTCTCCAAGTCCGGCGAGCTTTCACCGTGATCAAGCAACTCCGTCCATCTTTGAAGCTGCTTGTCACTAAGGTAGCTTCTTATTAGTCCTTAGTGGCTCTGGCACCCGCATCCTAGGCTTGCAGTGGAGCTCATCGCGATTTTCGTGTTTAGCAGTAAGCTCCCATTTTCGTTTTTCCGGCTAGCCGGCGTTCTAGTCCTTCGCCGCCGGCGAGAATGCTACCATTAGATTCGTTGTGCTATTGCGAATCCATTTTGGTCCTTGGTGGCGCGCCATGCCGTGTCATGTCGCCGGCGATTTGCCGTTGAAACCACTCGGGTTTTGCCGGCACAACGCTCCTGTTTTCGTCACTTAATTAGGACACATTAATTACCAATCATTAGTTATTAATTGTGTCTTAATCTTTGTGGTTGAGCCACTGACCAGTAGGCCCAATATCCTTAAATCACACTCTGGTTCAATCCCGCACTGTTCCGACATCATTAATGTTAATCATTGGTTAATAAATGTGTCGGCATGTTAATCGCTGTCGGAATTTACCTTTGGGTCGCTGACTTGTGGGCCCGAGGGTTTAAAATCAAATTTCAGCAGTCATTAGTGTTTATTTAAGGTTAATCATGTTGGGCATTAATTCTGTCCCAAACCGCCACTCTCAGTCGCTGACAAGTGGGCCCAGTGCACTGTGCACGTGGGTTAAACCAGCGCGTGGGTGACTCGAAGTCACTGACATGCGGTCCCACATGTCAGCACCTCTTTTGAACTTCGATCTTTAGCCACCGTTCGTTTCTAGATCTGCGGCCCAGATCTCTGTGTGCATTCGGACCCTCCGGATGCCTTGATCGTTCTCGACCGTCGATCTTGCGATCAACGGCTGAGATCGTGTGTGCAATCGGACCTTCCGACCGTTGGTGCGCTCTGGACCGTCCATCTGCAGATCTGCGGCTGGGATTGGCCCAAGCAACCGCACCGTCCGGATGCATACACCTTCGTGAGCCGTTGGATCGTGATCCAACGGTGGGCTCCGATTAGGTTTCGCGCGCATGTGCTGTTTTCGGCGCGCGTGAGCCGTAGGATGTTAGATCAAGGGTTGGGAGTTGTCCACGTCGTTTTCTTTTATTTGGGTTGTTCTGTATTTCGGTTAGTATTTGTTTAACAAGCAAAATGATGTAAAACTTTAGAAACTCATAACTAATTCATTTTAATCGCTTTTAGATAATTCCAACGGTAATAAATTATGTTGTCACTTTAGTTTATTAAAAATGGATTTAAGCATGTTCGATGTGCAGAAATTGTTTAGTTAAGAATAACTTGATTTCTGTCATTTTTGAATATTCCAGAAATAGTTTTAATCTTGAAAAATGCATATCTTTTTCTGTATAAATCCAAATTGTGCAAAATCAATTTTGTTAAATTCGTCTGTTAGTATACTTTCATATAAAATAGGATTTGAGCATGTTCATAATTATGTAAAATGATTTGCATTAGATTTACAACTTAGAAAAATCATAAGTAAATGTGTATAACTCCAAATTTAGTAAATCCAACTTTGCTGTTATTAGGATGTCATAATCTACCTGCTATAAAAATTTCAGACCTTAGATCATTCTAGAAATTTTCGCCATGAACAGTATTAATTATTGATTAGATTGCTATATAGGCTGAGAAAGAGCATTTTGCTCATATCTTTTGCATGCTTAGTTCAAATTGCATAATTCTTGTTCTGTCACTTTATAAAGTCATTCCCTAGCTGTTGTGTAGGTTTTATTAGCTTTGGATGTGTTTTGCTTGTTGGGATTTATTTGGTGTTCTTCGTTCTTATTTGCTTATCGCTTTTCGCGTTAGGTTCAAGACAATATTATTAATCTTGATATTGAGCCACAATGACCATCGGACTCTGCACTTCACGAGCAAGCGGATGTAGCATTCATTTGATCATATTGTTCCTACTATTTTCAAAGTCTAATATATTGTTTGCAAATTCTATGTATGCATTGCTATGTTGTTTTAAACTATTGTCGGTAATTGGCCTACTAGATGCATTATCAGTAGGAAATGTTTATTCCTCTACTACTGAAGCCTAGGTTACTTGCTGTGATTTTGGGTTCGCTGGATGGACCCTTGTCACTTAGTAGTTTACGGGTTATTATGCTTAGCCATGCTTAGTTATCGGTAGAAATGGGCGGTTATCGACTTGTCGATAACCTTGATCACACAAATTGTTATAATATGTATATTTCGGCCTTGTGCTTTGTCTAAATTGCAAAACTCAAACTGAAAATGAAAACAATTTAGACTTGGGCACAATGGTAAGATGGTGTGATCTTTTGGGTGTGATTGGAATGGTGCCCGGTCAATTAAGGACCGAACTACTTGTGAGTATCTCATATCAGAGCATTACGTGCGTGCTAACCACACTAGAGGATATGGGACCTCTCTTAGTGAGTACTTTGTCTTGTGTTAATTAATGAGTCGCGTGGTGGGTTGCATATTTGATTATATGCAACATGGACACGTTTGTAGGAGGAGAACACCCGCGAGGCCGGTGTGTCTTGCTCCACGTATGGGTCCTTGTGATCCATATTTCGTCGGCAGATCACTAAGGATTAACCCCCATACGTGCGTCTCTTGATTAGCATGTCCCATTGGAAAGGGTTCGTAGGACTTAGCCGTCTTGGCATACCAAAGGAAGTGTGCTTAATAGCTTGGTAAAAAGGCGATCCAAGTGTGGGTACATTGGTACACCTGCGAGGATTAAAACTATTCGAATAGCCTCGTCCTAGGTTATGGACACGCTTGGATAAGCTTTTCAAGAGTTAGACTACAACATTTTAAAATTTAAAACTTGATGGGTGGTATGAATCAGGGATTCGTGCTATGTTGTGGTGGCTTTGGGAAAGTCACTTCTAGGTGGATACTTGTTACTTATGATTACTCATTTGTTATTTAAATGCTTAAAAACAGATTTTACAAACTCTTTGTTCAACCTATTACAATATTGCAAATGAAACTTGCTTTATCGTCCAAAGAACCATATAACCACATTTCTTTGAATCTGACTTTCATGTAGCTATGTATAGGCTTGCTACTCGTAAGTCTTGCAGTACATTTTGTACTCACCGCATTGCTTGTGTTGTGCAGAGGATGATAGTGAGTCCGATGGACCTCACTTTTGTGAGTTGTCTTTGTGGCGATTTAGGGGCGATTAGCTTGGCGGCCGATCGGTTGCCTGTGGTGTTATGTGGCTAACCGGTCGTCTTTTGGTTTGAACCATCTTATGGCAACTTTTGCTTCATTATTACTTATTTACTACTTATGTCATTTGGCGGTCGGTGTGTTGTAATAACTTATAATATGTATGTCTTTTGGTAGACTTGTTATATTACATTGTATGGAAATGATGCATGCCTGGAATTGATGTATGTGTCTTTGCTTGTTCAGGAGGCACATATTCATCGAGACGCAGATTATTCTATTTGTGATACTAGAACCAGTGGAAGGTTAAGTATTACAAGTTTAATAAACCGGGGTCTCCACAGCTTGGTATCGAGCCATCTTGTGTAGAAACCCCTAGCTTGGTGCGTCCCTAGTATATTTTGAAAACTTACTTTCCAAATGTCGATACTTTCTGAAAATCTTAAGTAAGTCCTCGATTTTACTCCTCACCTATCTTAGTTTGCTCATCTCACCTCATTCTAAACTGAATTTGAAAGTGAGTTTTCCTCTCATCTTCCTTCAAAAGATAGTTGTTAGCAGAGTAAATTGGTTTTGGGTAAACCATGAGAGTTATAAAATGAAAGTGTTGGCTGTTTTGAGAAGATTAGGAGCTCTGGGAGCTACAAATTTACCAACATTGAATGAGAAAATCTGGACAGCAAGCAATAAATTTACGGACAGCTAGCATTTAGGTAGTAAAAGTGCTGAAAATGAGAGGTTAAATCCACTAAAATTTGTGGGAATAAAAGGGTAAGAAGTGATATGAATTAGCTAAGTGTCTAACCTTTCTTTAGAAAATCTACCACCCTATTTCCGAGCTCTTTCGGACAGAAGTTATTATTCTGAATTTTGCCTTCCTGAAAATTGATTACTCGTTTTCCATACGGGTTAGTCATAACAGGAAGATGGTTGTTATCTTTATAATCTTGCTGCAATCTTATGTGGTTATTTGAGCTTTTAAAGGTTGTTTTGTTTAGTGGTTAGTTGTTTTCTTTGTCTCCTGTTCCGGAGTTGTGTTTAACCTATTTTTGTGGAACAGGATGACAAGAACCACCCAATGATCACCAGGTGGTTACGATGAGGAGCTTCCCCTCCTCGACCATGGTGAGTTACAGCTCGGTCGAAGCGGCGAATCGCATGGACCGGACCGGATCTTGAGGTCATTCGAGAACACCTCCGCTCCGGCTAACGCCGGGATCACGGAGGTGGTGGCCACGATCTCGTGGTGGGCTTGCGGAGTTCCTCCGTCTGCAGCCACCCACTTTCTCCCGATCCGAGGATCCACTCGACGCGGATGATTGGCTGCGTCTTGTTGAGCAAAGCTCAATATCGCTCGATGCGGAGCGGGGCGGGCACTCTTTGCATCCCATCGGCTTGAGGTGCGGCACTCTCTTGGTGGGAGAACATTCTCGCTATGCAGCCCGCAGGCCACATTGTCTCGTGGGATGAGTTTCGATCTGCTTTCGTCGGGCCCACATACGATGGCTGATGAAGCTCAAGAAGAAAGAGTTTCTTGCGCTTAGCGGGCGCAAGTCTGTCTCGGAGTATCTTTACGAGTTTAACCACTTGGCTCGTTATGCTCGGGAGAGGTGGCCTCGATGAGGCTAAGCAGGAGAAGTTCATGGATGGTTTGTCAGGAGCTGCGGACAAGCTATCTATAGTGGACTTTGCGACTTCGAGCCTTGGTTGACAAGGCCATCGTGCCGAGCACAAGGCGAAAGCGGCCGGGTGAGTCCATAGCGCAAGTGGGAGGCCCATCGATGCGCAGCAGCCGCCTCACTCGTCCGTGTTGGGCCCGCACGAGGGCTCGTGCTTTAGCTTCACCACGCCCGAGGCCGTCGGCGCGATTGCTCGTCCCCGCGAGCGTGTTTGACCACGTGCACTGCGACCAAAGGCGAGTTGCGCTCCGCAACCCAGTGCCGATATTACTCGCCGCTGCAACAAGAAGGGCCACTATGCTAGCGATTGCCCTCGGAGGATTGGAGCAGCCCCTCGTCCTAATGGAGGCGCGGAATGGTCACACACCGACGTAAGGTGATCCGAAGACCAGAGTGTTGGGAGTGGTCGAGTCAACCACATCTCGGTGAGGAGGCTCGGAGGCACTGGCGTCGTGTTGGGTGCGTTCCTTGTTAGTTATCGTCCTGCTGCGGTCTTGTTTGACTCTGGAGCTTCACATTCCTTTATTTCGAGATCTTTTGCTGCCGATTGTGACCTTCACTTTGTTCCTTTGGTGATTCCTTTTCTTATTCGCTCTCCGGGAGCGGAAATGAGAGCGGATCAAGAATGCCGGGGCGTTCCTATTAATATTGAAGGAGTGGAATTCTTGGCGAATATCATCTTACTTGACTCGGCGCGTCTGGATGTGATTCTTGGTATGGATTGGTTATCCCAACACTTGGGGCAAATCGATTGTGCCAGGAAGATGGTTTTCCTCACTAGTCCCTCAGGCGAGCAAGTTGGGATTTCACCGCAGCTGCAAGGGCCACACCTTTGTGCCCTTGAAGCTAAGCCAGCCATGGAGATTCAGGATGTGCCCACAGTCTGTGACTTTGTGGATGTCTTCGCTGAAGATTTGCCTGGTATGCCTCCAGTTCGAGACTTGGAGTTTGTGATTGAGTTGCTGCCCGTCCGCTCCAATTTCTAAGGCGCCCGTCGAATGCCTCCTAATGAATTGGAGGAGTGAAGAAGCGGTTGGGTGAGCTTCAAGCAAAGGCTTCATCCGTCTAGCTCATCTCCTTAGGGTTGTCGGTTATTTTTTTGAAGAAGAAGGACAAGACCACTGCGTATATGTGTTGATTACCGTCAAGCTTAATGAAGTGACGGTGAAAAACAAATATCATTTGCCTCGTATTGATGATCTCTTTGACCGATTAAGCGGAGCTTGTGTGTTCTCCAAGATTGACTTGAGATTGGGGTACCATCAAGTCGGATCGGTGAGGATATTCCAAAGCGGCATTCACTACTCGTTATGGCCTTTACTGAGTACACCGTCATGTCTTCGGTCCGACCAATGCTCCAGCTTTGTTCATGAATCTTATGAACTCGGTGTTCATGGAGTATTTGGATAAGTTTGTTGTGGTGTTCATTGTGACATTCTTATCTACTCCAAGAGTGAAGAAGAGCATCTTGAGCATCCGTGGATTGTTTTGGGAAAGGCTGCGTGAGCATCACCGTATGCTAAGTTCGACAAGTCACGAGTTCGGTTGAAGAAGTGGCATTCTTGGGCCATGTTCTTTCAGCGGTGGTGTCATGATAGATCCTAGCAAGGTCGTGATGTTCTATCTTGGGGCAGCCAAGTCGATCCGCGATGTGAGAAGTTTCCTTGGTTTAGCGGGCTACTACGCCGCTTTATCGAGAACTTCTCCAAAATTGCTAAGCCCATGACCGAATTGCTCAAGAAAGAAAAGAAATTCGTGTGGTCATCGCTTGTGATTTGAGTTTTCAAGAACTCAAAAGGCGATTGACGTCGACACCGGTGCTTGTTCTCACTGATGTGCATAAGAGCTTTGACATTTATTGTGATGCCTCTCGTCAAGGACTTGGTTGTGTTCTTATGAAAGAAGGCAAGGTTGTGGCCTATGCATCGAGCGATTGAGGCCTCATGAACTCAATTATCCTACCCATGATTTGGAGTTAGCGGCGGTGGTTCATGCACTCAAGATTTGGCGGCATTACCTCATTGGTAACACTGTGAGGTGTATTCCGATCACAAGAGCTTGAAATATTTGTTCACCCGGCGGATCTGAACCTCGGCGAGAGAGATGGTTGGAATTGATCAAAGATTATGATATGGGCATTGATATCACCCGGGCAAGGCTAATGTTGTTCTTGATGCACTCGATCGCAAGGGGTATTGCAATACCTTGTCACTTCAAGAGCAACAACCTACCCTTCTCGAAGAATTCCAGCGGCTTAATTTGGGATTGATTGAGCATGGTTCTCTTGCTACCTTGGTTGTGCAACCGACTTTGGTGGAACAAATCAAGGCTGCCAGTGAGATGATGTTGGTGTGATCCAAATCAAGCAGAACATCAAGAATGGGACAGCTAAGTGCTTTTACGAGGATGAGCATGGTGTTGTGTGGTTTGGACAGCGCTTGGTGGTTCAGAAGGTCATGGAATTACGGATTTGATTCTCACCCATGACTCCCTTTGTCTATCCATCCTGGAGCTACCAAGATGTATCAAGATCTTGACGAGATTCTCGGTGGACTCGCATGAAGCGCGAGATTGCTAGGTTCGTGGCCGAGTCGGCGTGTCTTTGTCGTGTCAAGGTCGAACATCGCGTCCAGCGGGCCTTCTTGACCTTTGCGCATGCGAGAATGGAAGTGGGATTCCGTTGGTATGGATTTCATCACCGTGCCGCCGTGCTTCTTACGGGAAGGATGCTATCTGGTTGTCATTGATCGATTGACAAATGTGGCACATTTTCTGCCAGTGCGTACCAATCTCAGTGTTAGTCAGGTGGCGGATCTCTATGTGTCTCGCATTGTGTGTTTGCATGGTGGGCCACGAACGATTGTGTCAGATCGTGGTTCTCTTTTCACCTCTCGCTTTTGGCATAATCTGCAAAAGGCGATGGGTACACGTCTTTCCTTCAGTTCAGCTTATCATCCTCAAACTGATGGCCAGACGGAGAGAGTCAACCAAGTGTTGGAAGATATGCTCCGTGCCTGTGTTCTTTCCTATGGAAAGAAGTGGGAGAAGTGCTTGTCGTTTGCAGAGTTCTCCTACAACAACAGTTTCCAAGCTAGTCTTGGCATGGCACCGTTTGAGGCTTTGTATGGGAGGAAGTGTAGAACCCCATTGAACTGGTGGAAGCGGTGGCGTCGGTTCTTGGGCGATTCCATTAATGAGGCCGAAGCGAGTCCGATTGATTCGTGAGCATTTGCGCGTGGCGATCCGAGCAAAAGAGCTATGCGGATCGTCGTCGTCGGGAGTTGAGCTTTGAGCCCAATGACTTTGTGTATCTCAAGGTCTCACCCTTGAGAGGCCATCAACGTTTTGGCATCAAGGGCAAGTTAGCTCCTCGTTATGTTGGGCCTTATCGCATCATCGAGAGGATTGGGCCGTTGCATCTGATTGGGTTGCCGGCTTCCTTTGGAGAGTGTGCACGACGTGTTCCATGTGTCACACTTGAAGAAATGCCTTCGTGTTCCAGTTGAGGAAACTCCGTTGGAAAATCTCGACGTGCAAGAAAATTTGACCTATCATGAGCATCTGTTCGTATTCTCGAAGAATGCGAGCGAAGGACAAGGAACCGTGTCATCAAGTTCCTTAAGGTTGATGGTCAAACCATTCTGAAGATGAGGCAACTTGGGAGCGCGAGATCGTCTTCGTGCAGTTACCCATCCTTCTTCTCAGAGTAGCAGAATCTCTGGCGAGATTCTTGTGAGGAGGTTTTGTAACATCCCAATCTTGGGCTTGTGTTTCAAATGTAAGAAAATCAGTAGGAATTAAAACTTTTTCTTACATCATGTATTTCCTGTTGTGCCAAACAATTCTTGTACAAGGGATTATGGAAATACATTGTCACAAGTCTCGTTGATCCAAATCTTGTTATTCCAAAAACAATCTTGTCAAATTTTGTGATCATCCTCTGGAAATATTTTTCCTAAGTCTCTGTGATGGTATGTGACCCCTCTGAAAAATTTCACAATTTTTAGAAATTGTTTGAATATTTTTAGAGCGATCAAACTGTTTGACTCTCGTCAAACATTAAAACAGAGCTTTGCAGAATTTTGAGGATTTATTCACAGTATAAAAACCTCTGAAAATTTTACTCAAGGTTCATATCTGAGTTAGCAAGCTCCTGTAAAAATTTCATAATTTTGGAGTTAATTTGCTACCTCAAATAAATCATTCAAAGTCTGTTCTTATTTCAAAGTCAAACTTGGTTTCTTGTTGCTTGGTTGAGTCGGACTCGGCTCGAGCCAATTGATTCGTCGATCAACTAAGCTGCATGCGAGCCACTCTTTGAAGCGCGTTGGATCTCCACCGTTGGATCTAAATCGCGCACGGCCCGCGGCGTGTAAGACCGGACCTTCCGGTTGCAAGTTGATTGTCGGCCGTTAGATCTCCATCAACGTGAGATTCTCGCAACCCGGACCCTCGGTTGCATTTTTGAATCGAGCCGTTGGATTAAGATCAACGCTCGCGTACCTTCGTTGTAAATTGAGCTTACAGCGTGGCGCTATCTGAGCCGTTCGTATCTAATCGTAAGGCTCGCAATCTCCCTGTTGTGTTTTAAACCTGGGAGGCGTGGCGTTTTCGTGGCGTCAGATTTAGATCGTAGAGTGTGAATCACCGAGCATTTTCCTGGTCTTCTTCTACCTCGGTCGTGCGAGCCTTTGTAGGGAGTAATGGCGATGTCATTTCTTGCTCCTAAAGCCACCTAGCCGACGTTTAGGGGTATGGGCGGTACATTGAGCTAGGCCATGCCCTAATGCACGTCTTCACCTCTTTTTCCTTATCGGCCGCACCTTGTGCTTTGTGTTTTGCCTCCCGAGAGAGGAGTGGTGCAAACCCTAACACTTTCATGGCCTTATAAGCACTCTCAATGCCTCCTGGTATGTCTTTAGACCAACATCAAGCCCCATTCACAATATTGAAGCTTAACACCTCAAAAATGGCTAACCGCCATTGTTGACCCGTGGAGCTCCATTTGTGTTCTTGGTGTTCAGTGGTCCTCCTTCACGTTTCTTTGCCTAACCTTATCTATTTACTTCCTTGAACATTTCCCCTCACTTAATTTTGGATTTGATTCTCAGGAATTGTCCAATTTGGGGTTTGTTCAAATTCGGCCGAATTTGGTCATCTTCTTCCTCAGCTCAGGTGAGTGCTCCATTTTCCAATTCTTTGCTCATGTAGCTTCTGTGGACCTTAATGAAGCTATTCTGATGCTTTGGTATCACTCATTTGGCTCAGGGTGTCGTTTTCAATCGTTCTTCTCCAAGTCCGGCGAGCTTTCACCGTGATCAAGCAACTCCGGCCATCTTTGAAGCTGCTTGTCACTAAGGTAGCTTCTTATTAGTCCTTAGTGGCTCTGGCACCCGCATCCTAGGCTTGCAGTGGAGCTCATCGCGATTTTCGTGTTTAGCAGTAAGCTCCCATTTTCGTTTTTCGGCTGGCGGCGTTCTAGTCCTTGCGCGGGCGAGAATGCTACCATTAGATTCGTTGTGCTGTTGCGAATCCATTTTGGTCCTTGGTGGCGCCGCGCGCCATTGTCGCCGGCGATTTGCCGTTGAAACCACTCGGGTTTTGCGACTGCGCTCTGTTTCGTCATTTAATTAGGACACATTAATTACCAATCATTAGTTATTAATTGTGTCTTAATCTTTGTGGTTGAGCCAGCGACCAAGATGGGCCCAATATCCTTAAATCACACTCGGTTCAATCCGCGCTTTGTTCGAGCATCATTAATGTTAATCATTGGTTAATAAATGTGTCGGCATGTTAATCGTCATTGGAATTTACCTTTGGTGTGACTTGTGGGCGAGGTTTAAAATCAAATTTCGTGATCATTAGTGTTTATTTAAGGTTAATCATGTTGGGCATTAATTACATCCCCAAACCGCCACTCTCGATCGGCGACAAGTGGGCCCGGTGCCTTTGTGCGTGGGTTAAACCGGTAGCGTGGGTGACTCGAAGTCACCGACATGCGGTCCCACATGTCGGCACCTCTTTTTGAACTTCGATCTTTAGCCACCGTTCGTTTCTAGATCTGCGGCCCGGATCTCTGTGTGCGTCGGACCCTCGGATGCCTTGATCGTTCTCGGCCGTCGATCTTGCGATCAACGGTGAGATCGTGTGTGCTGTCGGACCTTCCGGCCGTTGGTGCGCTTTGGACCGTCCATCTGCGGATCTGCGGCTGGGATTGGCCCAAGCAACCGCACCGTCCGGATGCATACACCTTCGTGAGCCGTTGGATCGTGATCCAACGGTGGGCTCCGATTAGGTTTCGCGCGCATGTGCTTTGTTTTTGTGTGGCGTGAGCCGTAGGATGTTAGATCAAGGGTTGGGAGTTGTCCACGTCGTTTTCTTTTATTTGGGTTGTTCTGTATTTTGGTTAGTATTTGTTTAACAACTGAAAATGATGTAAAAACTTTAGAAACTCATAACTAATTCATTTTAACTGCTTTTTAGATAATTCCAATGGTAATAAATTATGTTGTCACTTTAGTTTATTATAAAAACGGATTTAAGCATGTTCCAGTAGCAGGAAATTGTTTAGTTAAGAATAACTTGATTTCTGTCATTTTTGAATATTCCAGAAATAGTTTTAATCTTGAAAAATGCATATCTTTTACTGTATAAATCCAAATTGTGCAAAATCAATTTTTAAATTAAATCTGTTAGTATACTTTCATATAAAATAGGATTTGAGCATGTTCATAATTATGTAAAATGATTTGCATTAGATTTACAACTTAGAAAAATCATAAGTAAATGTGTATAACTCCAAATTTAGTAAATCCAACTTTGCTGTTATTAGGATGTCATAATCTACCTGCTATAAAAATTTCAGACCTTAGATCATTCTAGAAATTTTCGCCATGAACAGTATTAATTATTGATTAGATTGCTATATAGGCTGAGAAAGAGCATTTTGCTCATATCTTTTGCATGCTTAGTTCAAATTGCATAATTCTTGTTCCTGTCACTTTATAAAGTCATTCCCTAGCTGTTGTGTAGGTTTTATTAGCTTTGGATGTGTTTTGCTGTTGGGATTTATTTGGTGTTCTTCGTTCTTATTTGCTTATCGCCTTTTCGCGTTAGGTTCCGAAGACAATATTATTAATCTTGATATTGAGCCACGTGACCATCGGACTCTGCACTTGACCGAACAAGCGGATGTAGCATTCATTTGATCATATTGTTCCTACTATTTTCAAAGTCTAATATATTGTTTGCAAATTCTATGTATGCATTGCTATGTTGTTTTAAACTATTGTCGAGTAATTGGCCTACTAGATGCATTATCGGTGGAAATGTTTATTCCTCTACTCTGAAGCCTAGGTTACTTGCTGTGATTTTGGGTTATTGGATGGACCCTTGTCACTTAGTAGTTTACGAGTTATTATGCTTAGCCATGCTTAGTTATCGGTAGAAATGGGCGGTTATCGACTTGTCGATAACCTTGATCACCTAAATTGTTATAATATGTATATTTTGGCCTTGTGCTTTGTCTAAATTGCAAAACTCAAACTGAAAATGAAAACAATTTAGACTTGGGCACAATGGTAAGATGGTGTGATCTTTTGGGTGTGATTGGAATGGTGCGGGTCAATTAAGGACCGAACTACTTGTGAGTATCTCATTATCAGAGCATTACAGTGCGTGCTAACCACACTAGAGGATATGGGACCTCTCTTGGCTGAGTACTTTGTCTTGTGTTAATTAATGAGTCGCGTGGTGGGTTGCATATTTGATTATATGCAACATGGACACGTTGTAGGAGGACAACACCCGCCGGGCGGTGTGTCTTGCTCCACGTATGGGTCCTTGTGATCCATATTTCGTCGCAGATCACTAAGGATTAACCCCATCGTGCGTCTCTTGATTAGCATGTCCCATTGGAAAGGGTTCGTAGGACTTAGCCGTCTTGAGCATACCAAAGGAAGTGTGCTTAATAGCTTGGCAAAAGCGGTGCGAAGTGTGGGTACATTGGTACACCTGTGAGGATTAAAACTATTCGAATAGCCTCGTCCTAGGTTATGGACACGCTTGGATAAGCTTTTCAAGAGTTAGACTACAACATTTTAAAATTTAAAACTTGATGGGTGGTATGAATCGGGATTAGTGCTATGTTGTGGTGGCTTTGGGGAAAGTCACTTCTAGGTGGATACTTGTTACTTATGATTACTATTTGTTATTTAAATGCTTAAAAACAGATTTTACAAACTTTGTTCAACCTATTACAATATTGCAAATGAAACTTGCTTTATCGTCAAAGAACCATATAACCACATTTCTTTGAATCTGACTTTCATGTAGCTATGTATGGGCTTGCTACTCGTAAGTCTTAAGTACATTTTTGTACTCACTGCATTGCTTGTGTTGTGCGAGAGGATGATAGTGAGTCAGATGGACCTCACTTTTTGAGTTGTCTTTGTGGCGTTTTAAGGGCGATTAGCTTGGCGGCCGTCGGTTGCCACTGTGGTGTTATGTGGCTAACAGGTCGTCTTTTGGTTTGAGCCATCTTATGGCAACTTTGCTTCATTGTTACTTATTTACTACTTATGTCATTTGGCAGGTCGGTGTGTTGTAATAACTTATAATATGTATGTCTTTTGGTAGACTTGTTATATTACATTTGTATGGAAATGATGCATGCACGGAATTGATGTATGTGTCTTTGCTTGTTCAGGAGGCACATATTCATCGAGACACGGATTATTCTATTTGTGATACTAGAACCGGTGGAAGGTTAAGTATTACAAGTTTAATAAGCGGGTCTCCACGAGTTCGCGAAGGTTGTTGATCGTTAAGTCTGGATCGATCGGTTGCATGTGGTGAATTGGTGGGATCTGTTGGAGTTATTTCGTTCCGTTCTTTGTTTTATTCTTTGTTAGCCTGCGTGGCTTAATAAGTGTAAACTTCGACCATAAGGTCAAAACCCTTATTTGTTATTCAAACTAATCGTTTACTTTATTTATCGTTTGTGTGGATCGATATTTACCTATGTTAACCACTGTGCACTAGCGTGATCTGGACTAGTGCGGTATACGAAGGGTTCGAATCGAAATGCAGGTCCCGACACTTAGCCATGCTTATAGACCAAACATGTTTATTTTAGGGAATTTTCACCAGAATCAATTCTTGTTTAAATTATATCCATGGCATCGGAATGTTATGGAAGTTTATAAATGACTTTGAAATAAATGAAATAAATGAAAATGGTTTGGACTTGGGCATAATGGATGTTTGGTGGGTGCATGTTCATGCACGGGCTTAATTTGGTTAAGGTTAAGGCCCAGGGTTATTTTGGAAAGTTGCCCAAGTCAGTTAAGGACCGGCCTTGACGTTCCTTTGCTATGCCTATAATGGGCTATGCCATGCCGTACCACCACATGTCCTCGGTGTGGGAGTAGGACACAGCTAATTAATCTGTAATGTTCCACCGTGGTGTTCCCTCTGGATGCAATGGGTAGTCATATTACGACTTATGTTAGTCCCACCTAGCATGAGGGCCGAACCCGGAGGTCTTTATTCCAAAGGTGGCGAAACCTTAGCGAGGGTAGCGTGGTGGAATGGCGCTTTGTAAAGGCCTTGACACGTGCTCTAGACCGCTTATCAAAGGTAGTGGCGGTGGCATAGATATCTTAGGACAAACTAGAAGTCTTGTCATGTGGGTAAAGGTGTACAACCTCTGCAGTGTAAAACTATTTGAATAGCGTGTCCACGGTCAAGGATATGCTAGCAAAGCCACTCAAAGTTACACCTTGGTTTTTATTTGAAAAGACTTCTCCAAAAACTGGTTTATCAAATGGGAATTGGGCGAAGTCATGTGATAGGAGGTATCCTTCACCATTCATGTGTGAATGTTATATGACTATAAAGCGAGAATTTATAAAATGATTTGTAGTTATAGAATAACTACTTTGGAACTTAGTACAAGTATTTAAAGAAAATCTTTGCTTTATGCAAATCAACCAATCGCCATCCTTTGTTACATCCATGTATGCATGTCATTCTGTTATTTGACGGGTGTAACTTGCGAGCACAGAAGTTGTGCTCATCCTTGCTTCATGCAAATAAATTTCAGAGGAGAAGGACTTTGCTACCGACGTGGACCTCGACGACTAGGCCACTTCCCTAGTCGATTTCCTATGGTAGATTAACTGGACCCTACTACTTCTTCGTCTTCCGCTGTGTTTATTTCATTGTTGGCCTATAAGCCTCCTTTGTAATCAACTCTGTTGGTATTTATTAATAAAGTTGTGATATGATTTTGTTATCATATTTGTTTACTGTGTGAACTAGCTACTGGTCATGGGACTAGTTCAGAAATGCACAGAGGATTCGGGAGTATTAATTCCTGGGTCTGACAAATGTCCACGACCGAATCGGGACACCTGAGCACCGACACTCGAATTTGAGAAACCGGTTTCGAACCGATTACAATATGGCACCTTTCCAAAGGAGGTGCCATGAATCAATTATAGGTTGTCGAGCCTTTTCCGTAGGGCTCCAAGCTGTACATTGGCCAAACAGGGTCTGACTGGCCAACTTGGATAAGTTCAACGGAACTCAAAATCCGTTAGAATTTCTCCAAATTTATACCACCGCCATGAGAGCTGCTGGTGGTGATAAAAATGTGATGGCTAACTGTCTACCCACAGTACTAGAAGGATCTGCCCTGTTGTGGTTACTCAACCTACTGGTCGGATCGATCTATACTTGGTAGCAACTTTGCGATCTCCTAGTTGTGAATTTTTAGGGCACGTATGACCGCCCTGGGAAGGAGGATGATCTCCACCGAATCCGGCAAAAATCCAATGAGACTCTTCGACGGTATATCAAAAGATTTAGCCAGGTTCGTAATTCAATACCAAAGGTCGTAGAATCTTCCGTCATTCAAGCTTTCAAAGCAGGGCTAAGGAATCGATGGTTTACGGAGGATATAGCAATACACCCTCCACGAACAACCGTCGAGCTTTTCGACATGGCCGACAAGTACGTGACTACTAGCGAACGGTTGAGTGGAACGAGGCCATTGATTGGAAGGACAAAATCCCTCAACCTCGCTTGGATAAGACAGAAAAGAAGCAAGCGAAGGCACTCAAGAAAAGAGAAACGCAAACCCGGCGACAAGGAGGTCCTTACAGTTCCTGAAAAGTTTACCAACGGTAAGAAAGATTACACCGGTCGTGGCAAAGAAAAGGCTCCCCGATGGATATAAGAAAAACAAAAGTGATGTCCACATCACCAGCAAGCGAGGCATGACTTGCGCACCTCAGGGCACAGGAAAGAAGTTGGAAGATTATTATGCGGTAAGGCCCACTCCCTCAATACAAGCTCCAAAATGACAAAGACGGTGATGAAGAAATGGAGTACCGAGAGCCACAACACACGGTCAATGTGATCTTTGGTGGATCCTCTTCGTATGAGTGTAATATCACGAAAGTGAGATAAGAAATGAATCGGGAGATTAAATTGTTGGGAGAGAATTCGATGGTGTTCGGAGGGACCAACATGAAATTTCTCAGTTCAACTATTAGAGAGGGGTTAATCGCTGATCTAATGGAACTGGGCTTGGGCCTCGGCCATGGAGACTAAGGGTGGCCGGCCAAAGGGGCACCACTTGCCCCAAACCGTAACATGACCCCTCCACCCACTTCCCCACGCCCCACCCTCTCCCCTTGTGTGGGCGCCTCTTCCCCTCCCTCCACGCCTCCCCTCCTGGTGTTTTCCTCCTTGCGCCCTTCCAAGCTCTCCTCCAAGGTTCCCCATTCTTTAGGCCAAGGAAGAAGAGGATCTTCCATTTGCAGCCGACCAAGAAGGAAGGAAAGAGGGTAGGAAGAAGGGAGAAGAGAAGGAAGCGGGATCGACATCCGGGGTTCGCAATCTTCAGCGGCTTCAAGCGTAACGCATCGTTCTTTGTTGGGTAATTAGTTGTGGAAGAGTAATCGGGTAGTTTTGGTTAGGTTGCAAATCTTCCCGCTGTAATCGCAGATTCGTCCAGTAGCTTGCCTGATCAATTTCATGTGGTTAGATGCCGAATTAGGAGTTTTGGTCTCCTAGAGAGTTGTAGGTTTTGTTCTTAGCTTTCAGTGGCCGCCAAGAACGCCCAAATCGATTAACGGTCAGGAGTTATGAATTTTCTAGTATCGCTGTCTGTTGATCTCGACTTTTGACAAATGCAGGAAATTGGTTAAAACTGCTATTTCAAAGGCGAATCGGGGATCTTAGTATAACAAACAATGTATGTAATTTCCATACCTTTTCCGAGATATAAAGAACGCAAGATTTGGGCGTTCGTAGCAAAGTTATGGAGGTTTAAGTGCACTGTCCGAGAGACCGCGTGATAATTGTTGGTCGATGATTGTTTTAGTAGAGGCGGTTTATTGCAAAATCAAAGGGCTCCCCAACTAAGTTTATCTAGGTAATTAAATTACCTTTTCATAAAGTCTAAGAGCATCTTAGTTGTACTCTGAGCAAAAAGTTATGTATTTTAGAATTTGGTGTCATCGGTGATCACCAAGCGATCGCTAGAAATGGGAGGTTTGATAACACTTGGGCGGTTAGCGAGTTCGTTTGTGTTGTTTTTATGCTTTTGGTCAGTATGTTGGTCTTAGATTGGGATATCTTTATGTTCGGTGGGGCGTGACTCGAGGCGCGCCCTCTTCGCGTCCACTTGTTCTCGCGCAGTTGAGGCAAGTATTCGGGCTATTGCACCTTTATGTTTGTATGATGAAAATTGTGATGGAGTCTTGTTGGTATTAGCCATGTATGCTTGTTAATGAGATGAGTTACCATTTATGTTGATGACTGCTAGTTATGGTTAAAGAATTCTTCCGCATGATTTTAGTGCTTACATGTTTATGTGGACACTTTGAATTCTTACATGTGAAAGATGTTGTCATGGTGCATATGCATATTTTGAGCATGTTGAGTCTTGAATTACGTGGTTACCAAGTTTATATAGTTGAGTTCCCGTCATGCAATGGCGGGCTTGAAATCCCCACATTCGTGGAATGTGGGCTATGAGTAAAGAGGTCCCCATCATTAAGATGATGGGCAAAGGTCCCTATACATGTGGTGTATAGGCTCTTGGTCCACTGTGCCGGAGGAGTGCAGGAAAGGGTTTTCATTGTGGATGAACACCCGCATTACCGTAAAAATACGAAAAGAGATAAAGTTCAAAGGAGCATTGCATGGGTTGCATTTCTTAAGTTTAAAGGCTATGTTCAGGTGTATTGTTATCGTGGATTATCAATGCTATGCTTGTATTCTTGTGTATAGCCTTGTTGGTACTTCTTTGAGTCTTTGGCTCACTCTTGCTTTATTGTGTTTTAGGTACCAATGGCGAGAACGTCATGCATGGGAGGGAGTAGATGTTGGACACACACACTACCTCACGCTCTTAAGGCGTCTACCACTTAGCTTCAATTTAGAAATAAATAAAGTGCTTGGTTATCACCCATAGATGATTTTGGCTTGAGTAACTGTTTATTTGTAATAATGATATTGATAGGTCTTGGTATGTTCTTTTGATTATCATGCTTGTTTATGAGAATTTTGATAAATGCTATGTTACATTGTTGAACTCTTGATATAGCTGATTAAACAAAGGAGACTCATCGAAAATTTGTAGATTGTGCTAGGTTAGTTTATTTCGGTAGCATTCGGGCTCTTTTAGAGTTGGGGTGTTCTGATTGATATCGAGCGAGTGTAGGTCAGTGGTTAATGAAACATTAATTTTGACACACTAAGCACGATGGGTGGGTTGGGTTTTTGCATTGCATTTACGTTTAGTTGATATTATAGTATGACTTGTGCTTTAGTTGGTATTGTGCTTATCGTTTAAATTGTCTTGTTTGTGATTGTTTAGTGATGGCAAGGGTGGAGGCGCGGTCGTGGTAGTGGCCCGACAGTCTTGGCGAGGCCAAGCAATGCCACCGCGGAAGTTGAACTCCGTGGTGGGAAGCTAGTCTGTGGGTCGAGAGAAGAAGTTGCTTGTGGTGCAAGAGAATCGAGCCCCACCAACGGTGCATGTTGTCGCTCCCACGGTGGCCCCTCGGCCTCCTGCGGTGTTTGCCATGGGACTACATCGATGGAATGCTTTGAGTGGACACCTTGACGGGTCGAGCACGCCGATTGATGCAACTAATGGTTGCGACACATGGAGAGGCATTTTGGAGCTCTAGGGATGACTTGAGAAATGAGGAGCCGATTTGTCGCCTTCGGCAAAGGCACAGCGGACATCCGGTGGGAAGGAGTCTGCGGCTAGGACCGCGCCCATGGCCCGATTACTTGGGAGTTGTTTGTGGAACAATTCCGAGGAGGTTTTATCTGCCTCGTTTGTGGAGAGGATGGAGGTTTCATTGCAAAGTTACAAGCGGGGCAAGATGCGGTGTCGGAATATGAGGCGGTTTTAACAACTGATCCGCTTTGTTCCGGCGGTGGCTACGGATGAGTGGAGAAGGCCAAGAGGTTTCGTAGAGGACTCAGACATGAGTTTCTCAAGGTTTTGGGGCATTGGAGTTGCGTGATTTTAGCTCCCTGGTAGAGCAAGCCAGGGGCATGGAGCTAGAGATGCAGCTTGGGGAAGAGTTACTAGGTGCAGGAGGTACCATGGTTCAGGAGGGGGCTGGTGGCAGTCAGAAGAAGAGTTTTGGAGGAGGAAGTGGGTCATCCCTGAAACCAGTTTACAAGAAGTTCAAGGGCCCGCAAATTCCTTCAAGTCCAAGTCCACAAGGCCACAGATCATCCTCCACTTCCCGACCTTGAGTGTTCCTAGATTGCATCGGTACCGGGGCAAGGAATGAAGTGTTTCAAGTGTGGTAATGAGCATCGTTGAGTGTTCTTGGTGCGGATCTTGTCGCCACTTGTGGTCGGGAGGGCCACAAGGCTTTGGTTTGTCGGCGGAATCCCGCCGATTTAATTAAGTGGAGCCGATCCGGCGTCGGCACCAGCAAAGCGGCTTCATCTTGAGGATCCGTGCGGATGTTAGCGGCTGCTCCTACTCGATCTTGGGGCACGCGGCCTTATCTACCGTTTCTGGAGGATTCCACCGCCGGTACTTTTGGCCACCGGTTCCCGCGGCACCGTTTCTAGTCGTGGCGCCTTGGCACCACCGATGGTTGCCGCACCTTACGAGTATTGGGCTCCTACCGCCCGACGCCGATTCGTATGCGGTGCCGATCGCTGAGTCGTGGCCGTCTGATGTGTTGACAAGTGCGCTCCTTGTGGACTCGGTGGAGGCCTTTGTTTTATTTGATTCTAGAGCTACCTTCGTTTACCTCTTTAGAGTTTGCTAGTAGAGTACCCTTGAGTATGTAGTCTATAGCTCGATCGGTTGTTGTTAACTCCTGGAGAATTCTTTCTAGTTCCACGATTTGTCCGGTTGTGTGATATCCTTAGGCGGGAAGATTTTATTGCTAATCGATGGTTATGAGGATGGAACCGTTTGATGTTATTTTGGGTATGGATTGGTTGCATAGTTACCGTGCGGTCATATCTTGTTTTTAGAAGATAGTAACTCTGCGAGCTCCGTCTGGTCAGGAGATAGTTTTCCAGGGTAGTGCCCCTTCTTATTCACCTTGTGTGCTGGCTAGTTTGTTTCACAGTGGCTGGTAGCAAAGAGTGGGTTCCTTTTGTCCTTGGTAGAAGCCAGTGTGTCACCGATGCTGCAGTGTTTGATGGTTCGAGAGTTTCTAGATGTTTTCGGCAAAGGACACGCGGGGATGCCTCCACCACGTCGATGGAGTTGAGGATCGATTTAGTACCGGTGCTCGACCGGTTTCTATGACCCCTTACCGTCTGGCACGTCCTTTCCAGGAGGAACTAAAGAAGCAGTTGGATGATCTAAAAGAAAAAAATCTTATTCGACCCAGTATGTCTCCATGGGGAGCTCCTGTTCTGTTTACTAAGAAGAAGGATGGTAGTTGGCGCATCTGTATCGATTACCGTGCTCTCAACCAGCTGACCATCAAGAATAAATATCATTTACCTCGCATTGAAGATTTATTTGATCAATTGAGAGGGGCAAAGGTATTTTCAAAGATAGACCTTCAGTCAGGTTATAATCAGATTCCTGTCCGAGAGGAGGATATTGAGAAAACGACGTTCTCTACAAGGTATGGGCACTTTGAATTTAAAGTTATGTCGTTTGGACTAACGAATGCCCTTGCTGCTTTCATGGAGACTATGAACAAGATGCTGCATGAGTATTTGGATGATTTTGTCGTCGTCTTTATTGATGATATTTTGATTTATTCAAAGACTGAAGTTGATCATGAGAGTCATCTGAGGCTGGTGTTAGAGACGCTAAGAGAGAATAGGTTCTATGCCAAGCTTAAGAAGTGCGAGTTCTGGATGTCTGAAGTGGGGCTCTTGGGGCATATTATCAATGATAAGGGAATATCAGTTGATCCTGTAAAAAACTCCACAGTGGTAGAATGGGGAAGGCCAACCAATGTCAAGGAAGTGAGAAGTTTCCTGGGTATGGCAGGCTATTATCGGCGTTTTGTGCAGGATTTCTCCATCACTGCGAAGCCGTTATCCAGGCTCACTCAGAAGAATGTGAAGTTTCGGTGGGATAATGATTGTGAACGCAGCTTTCAGACTTTGAAGGAAAGGTTGGTGACTGCTCCTGTCCTTACTATTCCAGATCCTGGCGATTCATAGTTTATTCGATGCGTCTCGAGTTGGATTAGGTGTGTGCTCATGCAAGATGGTAAGGTTACGGCCTCTGCGTCTGAGACAGTGAAGAAACATGAGCAAAACTACCCAACCCATGATTTAGAGTTGGCGCGGTGGTGTTCACCTTGAAGCTTTGGAGGCATTATCTTTATGGTGAGTCTTGTGATGTTTTTACTAATCACAAAAGCCTTAAGTATATTTTCACACGAGAGGATTTGAATCGAGGCAACGTAGATGGTTGGAGCGATCAAGGATTATGATCTCACAATCGGTAACATCCACAAGGCCAATGTGGTGGTGATGCTCTTAGTCGCGAGCGACAGCTACTGGATTGTTTAATTGCGGATTTTGACCGCATGGGGATATCTTATTGCTATGCATGCACCGCATATGCTGAAACTCGATTGATTTTAAGTCGACCATTCCGAGCACGTGCGGAAGCGCAATAGAGTGACAAATTATTCTTGAGGTCAAGAAGCGAATAGATCTGGGCAAGGAAGGAGATTTCAGTTTGGATGGGTGCGGAACTTTGCGATTTAAGGGTCGTCTTTGTGTGCTTTGCAGGCGGGGTTAAAGATGACATCTGAGGAAGCACATCGCACTCAGTATATCTTGTTCATCCGGCGACACAAAGATGTACCGTGATCTGACGGAATTTACGGTGGAAAAGAATGAAAGTGGATATTGCTAATTATGTTGCCTCTTGTGGCGTTTGTCAACAAGTGAAGGCGAGAACATAAGCGTCGTGAGGTTATTGCAGCCATAAGAAGTTCCCCAATGGCCATGGGATGATATCTCTATGGACTTCGTTGTTGCTTTACCTCGTTCACGCGAGTAAGGCGCTTGATTTGGGTTATAGTGGATCGATTCAACAAATCCGCATTTTATTCCCATCCGCACGACCAACTCGGCAAGTGACTTGGCCCTATCTATGTGCGAAATTGTGAGATTACATGGGGTGCGAAGACCATCATCTCCGACAGGGGATGCCAAGTTTGTTTCAAGTTTTGGGAAAGTTTGCGAGTGCCTGGGCACTCAACTCCGTCTCGTCAACGTTTCATCAACAAGCAGATGGGCGATCAGGCGCACTATTGAGACCCTAGAAGACATGTTGCGGACTGTGTCTGTCTGGAAAGGTAGTTGGGAGGATCGGTTGCCATTGGCGAAATTTGCGTACAATAACAGCTTTCATATAAGCATAAAAGCGCTCCATTTGAGGTTTTGTATGGGCGTAAGTGCAGTCACCCCTTTCTTTGAAGCGGTGGGTGAGAAGGCGATTTGGGTCGGATTGGGTACAAAAGACGGTTGAGCAGAGTGGCCTTGGTGAGACAAAACTTATTAGCGGCCAGGCGATGTAAAAGTTATGCAGATGTGAGGAGAAGAGACTTGGAATTTGAAGTGGGTGATCATGTGCTCTTGAGAGTATCCCCACTAAAGGTGTGGTGAGGTTGATGCAGAGGAAGCTTAGCCCAAGGTATGTTGGGCCATTCACGATCTTGGCTCGGATCGGAAGTTGGCATACCGCTTAGACCTACGAGGCTATGCGGGAGTGCATAACGTTTTCATGTGTCTATGTTGAGGAAGTTCTTGCATGATCCGGAACATCATGTTGCACTAGAACCTCTAAACATTGAGCGGATCTGACCTTTGAGTCCAAATCTAGTGCAGAATGGAAAGATCGAAAAAGAGTTGAGAACAAAACTTTGAAGTATGTCAAGGTGCTTTGGTCACAGCGCATGATGAAAGGAGGCCACTTGGGAGCTGAGTCTCGCATGCGAGCTATATCGGACTTGTTCACCTCAGTGTGTAATCCTTGTGATTAAATTTCCAGATAATGTTTTATCTCATGAAGTTTGGTGTTTAGATTCGGTCGAATCCTTCTAAGAGGTAGAATATAATACCCGAAAGTGAGATAAGAAATGAATCGGGAGGATTAAATTGTTCGGAGAGGATTCGATGGTGTTTCGGGAAGGACCAACATGAAATTTCTGTTTCAACTATTAGAGAGGGGGAAATCGCAGTCTAATGGAATCTTGGGCTTGAGCCCACGCCCATGGAGACTAAGGGGGTGGACGGACAAGGGGGCACCACTCCCCAACCCTAACATGCACCCCTCCTCCCACTCCCCGCCCCCCTCTCCCCATTGTGTGGCCGCCTCTTCACCCCTCCCGCCTCCAACTGGCGCCCTCCTCCTCCTCCCTAGCTCCCTCCACCCCCATTGCTGCTGGCCAAAGGAAGAGGAAGATCTTCCATTTGCGGTGGCCAAGGAGGAAGAAAAAGGGGAAAAGAAGAGAAGGGAGAAGAAGGAAGAAGAGGAGAAGAGAAGGAAGCGGGATCGACATCAGGTTCGCATCTTCACGGCTTCAAGGGTAATGCGTCGTTCTTGTGTTGGGTAATAGACATTAGTGGAATTGCTATTAGAGTAGTTTTGGTTAGGTTGCAAATCTTCCAGCTATTCAATTCTGTCCAGAATGTTGCCTGATCAATTTCATGTGGTTAGATGCCGAATTAGGCGTTTGGTCTCCTAGAGATTTGTAGGTTATGTTCTTAGCTTTCAGTGTCCACCAAGATCACTTAAATCCGATTAACGGTCAGGAAGTTATGAATTTTCTAGTATCGCTGTCTGTTGATCTGTCGACTTTTGGACAGTCTGTAGGAAATTGGTTAAAACTGCTATTTCAAAGGAGAATCAGGGGATCTCAGTATAACAAACAATGTAGGTAATTTCCATACTTTTTCAGAGAGATAAAGAACGCAACATTTGGAAGTTCGTAGCAAAAGTTATGGAGGTTTAAGTGTACTGTCGGAGAGACCGACGTGATAATTGTTGTTCAGTAGATTATTTTGGTAGGGGCAGTATATGGCAAAATCAAAGGGCTACCCAACTAAGTTTATCTAGGTAATTCAATTACCTTTTCATAAAGTCTAAGAGCATCTTAGTTGGACTCTGAGCAGAAAGTTATGTATTTTAGAATTTGGCTGTTCACGGTGATCACCAAGCGATCGCTAGAAATTGGAGGGTTTGATAACACTTGGGCGGTTAGCGAGTTCGTTTGTGTTGTTTTTATGCTTTTGGTCCAGTATGTTGGTCTTAGATTGGGATATCTTTATGTTGGTGGGAGCGTGACCTAGGGCAGCGCCTCTTCGCGTCCACCGTTCTCGCACGGTTGAGGCAAGTATTCGGGCTATTGCACCTTTATGTTTGTATGATGAAAATTGTGATGGGTCTTGTTGGTATTCGCCATGTATACTTGTTAATGAGATGAGTTACCATTTATGTTGATGATTTGCTAGTTATGGTTAAAGAATTCTTCCGCATGATTTTAGTGCTTACATGTTTATGTGGACACTTTGAATTCTTACATGTGAAAGATGTTGTCATGGTGCATATGCATATTTTGAGCATGTTGAGTCTTGGTTACGTGGTTACCAAGTTTATATAGTTGAGGTCCCGTCATGCAATGACAGGCTTAAATCCCCACATTCGTGGAATGTGGACTATTAGTAAAGAGGTCTCCATCATTAAGATGATGGGCAAAGGTCCCTATACATGTGGTGTATAGGCTCTTGGTCCCTGTGCGGAGGAGCACGGGCAAGGGTTTTCATTGACGGATGAACACCCGCATTACCGGTAAAATTGCGAAAGAGATAAAGTTCAAAAGGAGCATTGCATGGGTTGCATTTCTTAAGTTTAAAGGCTATGTTCAGTGTATTGTTATCGTGGATTATCAATGCTATGCTTGTATTCTTGTGTATAGCCTTGTTGGTACTTGCTGAGTCTTTGGCTCACTCTTGCTTTATTGTGTTTTAGGTACCAATGGCAGGAACATCATGCATGGGAGGGAGTAGATGTTGGACACACACACTACCTCACGCTCTTAAGGCGTCTACCACTTAGCTTCAATTTAGAAATAAATAAACTGCTTGGTTATCACCCATAGATGATTTTGGCTTGAGTAACTGTTTATTTGTAATAATGATATTGCCAGGTCTTGGTATGTTCTTTTGATTATCATGCTTGTTTATGAGAATTTTGATAAATGCTATGTTGCATTGTTGAACTCTCGATATAGCTGATTAAACAAAGGAGACTCTGTCGAAAATTTGTAGATTATGCTAGGTTAGTTTATTTTCAGTAGCATTCCAGGCTCTTTTAGAGTTGGGGTGTTACATTTGCGTCGCTTGATCATTCTTTTTGGGTTCTTAGTTTTTGCATCTAAAACAGAAAATTTGTGGGTTAGAACTCCTCTAATCCGCACCAAAAATATAAAATTTGTATTGTTGTTATTCTAAAAAAAAAAGAGAGGATTGTTGTGATCTTTTGGGGAGTTGATGTTATTTGCGACTTGCGACAAGTCCTAGGGTCGGCCAAATAGTAGAAGGAGAAAGAGGCAACTGCAAAAACAAAAGCCGCGGTAGAGAAAAAAAATGAAGAAAAATAAAATGAAAAGAAAAATGCATAAAAATTAGTGGAGACTTTCTACATATAGCCACAAGCTTCCATAAAAAAATTCAGCAAATTTGGCCCAAAGAATCAAAAGATATAGTAGTTTCAAGATTGAACATGAGTCGGTTTCAGTCCGAACAGATTCCGTTTCAGAGACACCTTGAAGAAACGGGCATAACTTTTGCATATGGTGTCCGTTTTGACATTCTTGTGCTCATTTCAAGCTAATGACGAGCGCATCTTTTCCATGTAAGACAGATGTTGCCCTCTAGGTGCCCCAAAATCGACCATCTTCAGCCCCGAATTTGCGTCGCAAGTTTTCAGTTTCGGTTTTTACCATTTCCTTGATCTTCCTTTCGAATTTGGAGTTCGCCTCAACCGAAAGTTGTAGATCTCGTTGAAACCTTTCAGAAGAGCATATATGAGCCACATAAAACTTTATTTTTCATCATTTGAGACTAGCTATTGTTTCTACTCAATCTAGAGAGTTGTTTGCATTGCACCGATATTGCTATCTTTTGTGCCCTACGTTGTGCGAATAATCTTGTACCCCTTACAGAAGTTTGAGTAGTTGGCTAGCGTCTCTCCTAGCACTTGTTGTGAGGTTCTCCTTTGCTTACATCAAGTCATATTGATCGTTGTGTGTGCGTACATACACTTCTCTACATCGGGCTTTGATTAGGCTAGAATCAGCAACATTGACTAGTACTTTGAACAATTTTTCAGCTAGCATTACTGATTTGATTGTTGCTAATCCTTACTACCATATTGAAACCTTCCAAGCTCCACTTCCTACTAACTCAGTAGGTGTCGTTCCTCGCAATCGTTGGGCTATTCACAGGTGAGAGTATCACGAACCAGCTACCGGTTGTACCACTTCCTTGCTACATTGGTAAGAGCTTGTAAGAACTTGGTAAAAACTTGAGTGTGAGTGACTGTTGAAAACTCCAGAACCTAGTAGTTCATAGGGACATATACACTGTGATTTGTTCCCTTGTTTTGTACTAACTATGGCAGGTTCACGAGATGATTACAAGATAGATCCACGTCTTATTCGAGCCATTGAATGGGAGCGCAAGAAAGTCCACGAGGAAGATGCACGCTTGAGACGCGATTATCCACCACGGGAGGTACATGAACGTGATAGTACGTCTGGTAAAACTAAACTCATTGTGCCTTCTTTTGCTGGTAAATTTGATCCTCATGCCTATATTGACTGGGAGATAGCTTTAGACAAAGAATTTGAATATTATGATTTGTCTGATAAGCAAAAGATTAAAGCTACCACTAGTGTTTTTGTTGAAGATGCAATACTTTGGTGGAAGCATTTACGTAGACATGGAAGAGTGCCTCAAACTTGGCATGCATTAAAGAAACTTTTGAGAGATGAATTTGTTCCTAAATATCATGATGATTATTTGTTAGCTAGATTACAACGTTTAAGACAACGTAGTAGAACTGTAAGGGAATACTATCATGAATTGAAAACTCGTTTGTTGCATTGTGGCTTAGAGGAACAAGTTGAAGCTACAGAGAATAAATTCTTAAGTGAGCTTAATCAAGAAATTCAGGACATTCTTGTTCACAAAGAATATAATTTTCTCCCTTATTTGTTTATACTTGCTTGTAAGGTTGAACGTCAGATTGAGCAGAAATTGAGAATGCTTGATGATAGGGAACATGAGAACAAACCTATGTTTGGATCTTTTTCTGTGACTAACAATTTGCAGAAAGTTGAGAACCATTCCAAAAAGGAGAATGAGCTGATTGAACCATCGACTCCATTGGTTGAGAAGGAAGATGAGAAGATGGATGTACCTTGACGAGGATATGATAATCCTCATTTTATTATTCCATAATCATGTAATATGATGTCACATGGTATACCCCTTTATGTTATAAGGGAGGAGTAAGTTAGGTGGTCGTAAGCTCTTCTACGACCACCCCCCTAGTCGTAAGTATTTCTACGACTATGGTGTAATTGTAAGCCCTGCTACGATTACGTCTGGTCGTAAGTCTTTTCTACGACCAGTACCAGTCATAAGGTCTTTCTACGACTACCCCAATACAACACACACAGGAGTTGGGTTATTATTCTCACCTGAGAAGGCCCGAACCTGTATAAAAAATCTCTGTGTCTCTTTCGTCTGCGTGATCAATTGTGGAGACCCTCCGAATCAAACAATCTTTACGTAAGATCGGTTCTAAAACACCGGCAGTTGGCGCCGACCGTGGGGATCTTCTGGTAATTCCTTGTTAATAGTTCTTTCTTTTCTCTTTGATGCTACCATGGCAGGAGAATGGAACGAGGAGAATTGGTTCGACTTGGCCGATTACGCAGACGTCGACATGGATGCCGGTTTTGATTACGAGCCGAGTATTGAATCCTCTGACGGTATTGCCGCCTCTAGAGATCTTCTACCAGATCTCGGAGACTGCATCACCGCCGGAGTCGAGGAGGGATCCTTATCCCCCACGACAGTACGCCCAGCCGAGGAACCAGCTTCCTCAGGGGGCAAGGGTCAACACGACCATCAACAGGGCTGCCTCGGGACAAATTCGCAACAAGATGAGAGTTTTTCCTCCAAGTGTTCAAGTCCCCCCAAGGCAGTACGACTTGGCAAGACAGGTTCTGGAAGCCATCATTCTGGAACTCCATCGACATCTGATGGTCCTCTCTCTCCGAGTAATTCCACAGGGAAGAGGATAGAACACGCTGTTCCTCCAAGTCCAACCATCCCGACGTAGGACCCACCTGCAGACGGAGACAGTTATAACCCGGAATTCCTCTACCTGGAGGGGTTTACTCCAAGTCGCCAGATGGTGTCGCTCGACTACTCCTCAAGTGAGGAGGCGCCAAGCGCAAGTGGAGGTCATCCAAGGGAGGTCTTCGTCCTTTCCTCTGATAAGAATCATTCTCTCAGAAGAAGGATTGACCATGCTTCCCGATGGGCACACTCTACACCCCCTCGTGGTAATGGCAAGAACACCACCACTAGCGAACGAGACAAACACTTTAATGAACGTGCGGGACATCCTCAACATTCTCGCACTCCACTAAAACCAACTCAAAGGTCTGAAATAGGCCATTCTGAGACAACCCGACGGAGGAAAATAGCGGCTCAGAAAAACCTTCCCGAGCGTGCTTATTTCCAATCGGAAGAAGCTCAAGAGCTCCAGCACATCAATGACTTGCTGGAAAACCCAACTCAAGAGCTCGCTCGATCGCCAGGGTACGATCGCTTCGTAGAAGAGATCGCACAAAGACTTCGCAGCACGATGGAAAAACTCGAGCGTCCTCATCGACCACAACCAGGAAGTCGTAGCAGTACGACTCCGTCTTCTGCTAGCCGTTAAGATAACTCGTCGCATGGATGGTGACATGACCTTCACCCACGTCGTTCTCCCGACCTGAGGAAGACGCAACAAGCCCCTAGGAGAGGTGATCTTTCACCACTTCAGCGACGTAATGCGTGGCGGCAAGCGGAATACGAGGAGTATTTCCCTCGTAAAGCAGAGGCCTATCATAGGTCCAGCCCACCTGTGCCTGGGTATCGTCATGTACGATCACCCGACGACATTAACCCTTCTTTTTTACAAAGAAGGAGGCAAGAAGTTATCTCGGGGTGTCGGGCGTTTTCACCCGACCTTCGAGCAGTTCGCTGGCCGTATTGTTTTCGACCAGCGAACATGGAGAAGTTTGATGGAACTCAAAATCCCATCGAATTCCTTCAGATCTACACTACAGCTATTCGAGCAGTAGGAGGAGGAGAGCATGTTATGGCGAATTACTTTCCGACAGTGCTCGAAGGATCGGCTCGATCATGGCTTTTGAACCAGCCATTCGAATCGATCTACTCGTGGCATCACCTTTATGATCTTTTGCTGGCGAATTTCCAGGGAACTTACAACCGCCCTAGAAAGGAGGATGACCTGCACCGGATAAGACAAAATGACCATTAAACGTTACGCCAATTCATCAGGCGCTTCAGTTATGTTCGAAATTCTATTCTGGAAGTTTCTGACTCATCCGTGATCAGGGCTTTCAAGCAGGGAGTCTGCAGCAGAAGAATAACAGAGGACATCGCTTTACATCCTCCTGCCACCGTCGCCGAACTCTTCGAGATGGTCGATAGGTACGAGACTGTTGCTGAAGCAGTCGAGTGGAACAATACTGTCGATCGTGAAGATAATATCCCTCAGGAGGCAGGCGAAAATGGTAAGAAAAAGGATAAAAAGGCTAGGAAGTCCAAGAACAAGGCAAAGAGACACAAATCTCCAACTGCCAGTTCTACAGAGGTCCTGGCCGTAAGCGACAAGGAGCCGCGCAACCCCAAGCAGAATCCCGATCGAGGCAAAGGTAAGCGCCAAGATCGGAGAAACGACAAACCGAGGTGGTGTCCTTTTCATAAAAAAGAAGGGCATGACCTTCGTAACTGCCGAGTTTTTCTACGAAAACTCAAAGACTACTACTCTGGCAAAGGGCCACTTCCTCCTCTTGAACAGGTAGGCCAAACAAGTGGACAAAAGGAGTCGGGTGATGAGGAGATGCCGTTCCAGGATCCGCAACACACCATCGATCACATCTATAGGGGATCTTCAGCATACGAATCACGGAGACAGCTGAAAGTTGTCGAACGTGAGGTAAACACAATCGACTCCCCTCTTGTCAATAAATTACCGAAGTGGTCGGAAGTCACCATTACTTTCGAGAAAGGTGATTGTCCGATCCCATTGACTAGACCAGGTCGATTTCCGATCGTGGTCGAACCCACCATCAACAATTGTCGAGTCAATCGAGTTTTAGTTGATGGTGGAAGCTCGTTAAACATACTGTTTTCGAGTACCCTGGACAAGATGCAGGTACCCAGGGCAAAGGTACGGCCGGTACGATATTCATTCCATGGAATCGTACCGGGGTCTTCGGCCAAACCAATTGGTCAAGTTTCTCTTCCTTTAACGTTTGGCTCACCAAGCAATTTCAAGACAGAGAAGGTCTCCTTTGATGTGGTCGATTTCGATACGACATATAATGTCATACTCGGATGACCTACTCTAACGTCCCAAAATTTGGCTTTTCAAAAATCTATTGACTAGTTTAGGTCCCTGGAAAATTTCACCAATTTTATTTGAATTAATAAAGCTTAATCTGGAATTTTCCTAAATTAAAAATATTTAATTTGACTAATCTAAACATTAATTAAATAAAAATTTGTGTTATTTGGCTTCCTTGTCTTTCAACGAATTTGTGGGCATTTTCTGAGATTTTTTTTTCGGATTTTTTTGCTATTTATTTGATCTCCTCGATTTTTGGTCTTTTATTTTAATTCCAAAAATCAGCATTTCCTCTCTCCTGCCATGTACTACAGTAAATCACGATTTACTGTTTATCTTCCAGCTCCAGAACCGAACAGAGAGTCCAGAACGTGTACGTGTTGGGCTGAAAACTTCAAAATTCCATATCTTCCTCCACAATGCATATAAAAGTGAACGGTTTGCGCTCACGCGTCCGTCTTGATCTCCTCTTCCAATCCCCTAAATTGGTTTCCTCCAAACCGATCTATTTTCGTCGCAATCTCCAGAAAACCGAGCTCCAACCGAAGTTCTTCTCCGGCGAACTGTGCCTTCGTCCGATGTCCGCTGGCCGAACCGTCTGCGGCGTTGGCTTCGCGTCGTCGCCCTCTACGTCATGGTTCCATCCACTTCGCCCAAAGATCGCCGGAGCACTGTTGGCCATTAAAGCCAAACCGTGTTCATCGTGTTGCTCGCTTGCTCGGTGAGTTTTTCCAAAATCCGATCGCGCCATCGCGTCCGGCTCATCGTTTCCTTTCTGTTTTGCCCCTTCGCCGCTTCTACGTCGCCTCCAGCCGCTGGCCACCCGCGCGCACTGTTCATGCATGTGCACTGTAGCGTTTTATGAATTGTGTTCTTCGTTCGTGGGTTGTCTCCAGAGAGTAGAATCCTTTTGTTTTTCTTTCTTCTTTGCTGTGAAGACCCAAGTATTTCTATCTCCATCCGTCGTCCACCCTTTGCGTAAGATCTAGCACGTAGCTCTCTGTTATTTCTTGTTGCTTGTATGTTGTTTCGTTCTTTGTTGTTTTCCATGGGGTTGTTCAGGCTCCTTCTATGCTATGATGTGTAGGCCAAGAGTCAACTTTTCTCTACGTTAATTCTTTCTCAAATCTTCGCATGCCATCCCATACCATCATGTGCTAAAACCAACTGCTCTATGTTGGTTTCGGTTTTGGCTTCTCTGTTGATTATCTTTCCTCTAAATTCTTGCTATCTGCTTGTCATATACTACATGGCCACCACCACCACCGTCTGACCACCAATTCTGTCACCATACCAAAGCATCCTTGCACCATGATCCGGTGTGAGCCCTGTTCTATGATTCTTCTCTGGACCAACGTACAGACTTATGAGATCTGTTCTCTATTCTTTGTAAACCATTGCATGTAGTTTTCTTAATGCATGCTTCTCTGTTAATTCTTTCTTTCTCTATGTCATGCCAGAAAAGAAATAATCTATCTATCACTTCCATGTTGACCCCACATGTCATCCACCCAATTAAAAACCTTAATCATTTATCTCACTTACATGCGGGTCCCGTATGTCAGTCAACCTTAGTCAAACCCTAGTTCATGAGCTTGGTCCACCTTGGACTAGCATATCTCTGTGAACCTGGTCCATAGACTAGTGGTCCACATGTCAACCCCTAATCCTATTTTCGGGAATTAATTTAATTCTTGAAAAATCCTTTTATCTTATTGGTCCCACTTGTCACTCTCTCTACCTTATTTCTGGAATTATTTTAATTCTAGAAATCCATAAATACCAGTCGGTCTCACCTATCATACACTCATTCTTTTTCTAATATATTTGGAATAGAATATTCTGAGAATATTCCGTAGAGCTTTTTCATCATTTCATGTTAATTCTAATCTTCCTAGAGCCATATCTTCTTCATCCGAATTCCGATTGAACCCATTCAAGTTTCTAAATTCATATAAATTCAATATCTACCTTCCAGTACCATTCAATTTTAATTTGGATTTTATTTGATTTGCCTTTTGAATTTAGTTTGTTTTGCACTTTCTTTCTTGTTAGACGCCAAAGTCCTGAAATCGTCCGAGGGAGCTGAAGATCAAACAAGTAGAAGAGTGAAGATAAAATAAAATCATCATTGCTATAGCAAGGCAAGTTATACCTTTGATCATAGTAAATCCCAGTTTTCAAAATTTCTTTGATTCAAATTATTGCATTTACTTTAAGTATTTATTTAAATGCTTTTGGGTTTAGCTATTAATCCAATTTGTTATATCCACTTTGTCTATTGTATGTCATAATCTTTTGTCACCCTAGATTGGTTCATATTTAGTTGGTGCTATGGTTATATCAACATGGGTTGTTTAGTACGAGTAGATTGCTTAGCCATGCAACGAGTCATCATTATCACCTGAGTTGCAATTATAAATTTGACTAAGTGATTTATGGGACTTTGTGATAAAACTTTGTGTGTTATGTGTTATTACTTTGTGATAGCATGTGTTGCACTAAACCAACTGGGTGGGAAAGGATTTAGACCGAGGCAAGTGGTGGATACTAAGTGATATGGTGAACTTCGTGAATGGGAATGATAATCTTTGTGACTTAGTTAGAAAATGGAAGTCTTGCCTTGGTCAAGTAAGGACTTAACTTTGTGCGGCCACACTGGTTATATCATGTGGGTAAAGTATACAACCTCCGCAGAGTGTTAAACAATCTATTCGAATAGCCGCGTCTGCGGTCATGGACATGCTCGGGGATTTCACACGAGGGGTAGATTTTCATAAAACAATTGAGAGGGGACAACTTTGTGATTTAAGTCATATAGCTGTGTGAAAGAATTTGATTAGGCTATGTGTATTTGTGAAAACAAATGTTAAATTAATATTGTCTATTTGTTTTGAATTATACTTTCAATCTATTATTCATATTCAATTGCAATTGTTGTATTTCTGCAAAATAACCATAGAAGCCTTTTCCTTTGCAATAAGCCTGCATCTATACATTGCATTTTGTGGTATAACTTGCGAGTACGGTTGTGTACTCACGCTTGTTGTAAAACTTGCGCCCAAACCTACAGAGTGAAGGAATCGTCGGTCAACAAGGTCTACTTCAAGGATCGAGAAGAACTAGGTCGCGCATCCCAGCCGATTGCCTGTGGGCATCAGGATGGGCTTCACTGAAGTTATTCCGTTTCGTTCCGCTGCAGCTTCATTGAGCTATTTGCCTTCTGAGGCATTAATTGTAAGCTTTCACCTTAATGTCTTTACTTTGATATTTATTGTTATTTTTCCTATTTATTAGTCATCTTTGCATATGGAAATGATATTTCATCGATGTTGCCACTATGTGTACTAGCATGATCCTGGACTAGTGCAGTATACACAGAGGGTCCAGATTTGTATTTTTGGGTCCCGACAGAGGTGGTATCAGAGCCAGGTTCGACTGTAGGTCGTGACCTTAGTTAGAATGGCCGTTTGTAAGGAAAACTTCAAAACTTATTTTACAAATGAAAAATCTTAATGATGTGTTATTCTCATCTTGTCTAGCTTCTATACTCTTCCATTCTATTCCTTTCTCATCTATATTCGTCCTCACCATTTGGAGTATTAAATTGGACTCTCTCCCCTCATAACTTCTATAGTCATCGTTATCCATGTCAAATATGTTGGTGGATGCCCAAGAGCTATTTTGAGCAACTGTTTGAGGACCATGCAACCAACAACAACGTATCAACATCTCCCCAAGTGTTCAAGACAAGTGCGTCACAAAAATTCAAGACTAAGAAGAAGTTGTATGTCGCCTCCATCTTTCTCCAAGCTTCGCCTCCAAGGATCGCAAGCAGTCAACATTTGATGAAGACTGTGACCAGTTCGAGTTTACTTCAGACCAGCCATATAGGATAAATCAGCATAGATTCCTCCCGTGTGTTGAGCCAAGTCGCTCTGTTAAGTTAGAGTTTAATCGACTAGACGATTAGATCTTCTTTTCCCTTCTCGGTGTAGTTTGGCTGTGAGTTTTATGCTTCTTAATAGCTTTCTGACTATTTGTGTGTTCCTTGGTGTTCTTTGGGTTAAGCTTGCTCCCTTAGTAGATTCTCTTCCCTTACCTTGTGCTTTTCCCTCGCATCTATGAGCCCTGGTCAGCCAGCAGATGGAGAACCCCAGTGAAGCCAGCTTTGTCAGTAATCTTGAGACAGTCTGTGGTAGCTCAGGTGTTGTCAATCCCGATGGGCGGTTATCGATGCAGGGAGTAGCAGATCCAGTCATGGAACAATTCTTGGTAGCTCAGACTCAACTCATGAATGCGATGATGCAGAACATGAACAACAGGATGACCCAGCAGAATCAGATCACCGCTACCTTAATCACTTTGTTGAATCAGAATAATCATGCATGTTGTCGTACCATCGCCAGTCGCGATGCAGAGCGCATAATAACCAGCTACTATCTCTAGTGCCGTGTGACACATCGTAACCGAGCGGTTCCTCGCCGCGAATTAGATCATGCAAGTGACGATGCAACCATTAGACAGTATTACTGTTTGCAATGATGCACAACTCGTTGCCATCCCAACGACGCACCCTCAGTTCAAGCATGAGAAGTTCTTAAGGACCAAGCCGCCTGTTTTTGAAGGATCAACCATACTCAAGGATGGAGAATCTTGGATTCGCACTATCGAAGAGAAGCTAACTGTTGTGCAATGCAACGATAATGAGAAAGTTTTCTATGCTGCTCATCAATTAGAAGGAGCTGCATTAGATTGGTGGGAAAATTTCGTGCCGCCCATCAGGACGAGCACACCATCACTTGGGCAGAGTTCACCACCGCTTTGTACCAACAGCATGCAATATCAAGCATAAGTGATCAAGAGAAACCTGCTATTTCGATATCCTACACCAAATCTAGCCGTTGTCAACTGAAATGTTGCCAACCAGATAAGTCAGAAGATTGTGCATTTACCCACTGTGGAGAAATAGGCCATAGTGCTTGTAATACCCCATAATAGGATTCGGGAGAAAACCTAAAGATTTAAAGGATACGAGTAGCTGGAAATCGAATCGAGAGAAGGACCTAATAGAAAATAACCAATTAACCAAATAGAGAAGGGGTTAGCGGCGAATTCCTGGCAACCTGGGCCTGGGCTGCGGCCCATAAGGCCACCTGGTGGCCGGCCAAGTGGGGGGAAAAGGCACCCTTTCCCCCCCCCCAAACCCTAGCCGCCCATACCCCCTCCCCCTCTCCCTTGCGCCCCCTCCCTCTCCCCTAGGCAGCCGCCACCCTCCTCCTCCCCCTTGTGCGCATCCCTAGGCCACCCCTCCTGGTCCTTGCACCCTCCCCACCACGTCTCCATTGCAGTCGGCGAAGAATGTCCGTTTTCCACGCCTGCCGACTAGGAGGAAGAAGGAAGTCGCGTGGAGGTGGCTGGCTGTTGGAGGAAGAAGAAGGTGAGGGAAGGAGACCATCTTCGCGGGGAGGGCTCGCTGGTGGGTGCTCGTCATGCCTGTCAATCGGTTCTTCAAGGGTAACCTCGTTTTCCCCTCGTTTAGATGTTTTAGCGCTTAATTGTTCTACGTCGGTAATTCTGTCGCCTCAGGGCAGATCGCGTTAGAGGGACGTTTTGATATAGTTAAGTGCGGTTTCAGTCTCGGGCGTCTCCTAGAAAGTTGTAGAGGACGTTAATAGCTTTCCATGAAGTGCTAGATCGTAATTTTTGGACCTCTGTAGGAAAAGTTATGATTTTATTGGTGCGGCTGTTCTGCAACCCTGTCAGTTTTTGGACAGAGTTTAGTAATCTGACCTTTACGATCAGTTAAATAGAGAATTAGAGGATCTCAGTATAACGAAAGTTGTAGATAATTGTCATAGCTTTCCGGGAAGCACAAGAACGCAAAATTTGGATAAATGAGTTGAAAGTTATGATAGATTTAGTGTTCTGTCCAGAGAACCCGACGTGAATTTGATGTTTTGTTAATTGGCTTTAAAAGGATATTAGACGGCCGAATTAGGGGGCTCACCAACTAGGTTTAGTTGGGAAATTTGATAACCTCTCATTGAAGTCCAAGAACACCTAATTTGGACCCCTGTACGAAAAGATATGAATTTTAGAACATGACTGTTCACAGAGGGTACAAATCAGCAATTAAGGATTTGGAGTCGGGATTGCGTCGCAAGCTATTGCTAGTTATGTGTGCTTGTTTAATTCATGTGGTTCACTATTGTGGTCTTAGTCTATGTTCTTGATTGAATTAGGTGGGGTAAAAGTACCGGAGGCAGCTCCGTCTTCACGTCCTCAGTTCTCACGTGGTTAAGGCAAGTGCATTATTTGGTATTTGTGTGTGATTGATTGGCCATGTTTGTGTGCTTTTCGATATATGATAGCGTAGCGAGATTGCTTGCATGATGATTGTTTTAAGAATGGTGGTTGCTCCATGTATGTCTATGCTCTATTGTGGTTTGATGTTGTCGTCATGAGATACATTGATGATGAATAAAAGATGAGCATGTGCATATTGAGATCATATTGAGGCTTGGTCACGTGGTGACCCAAAGATGCTTTCCTTGAGATCCCCGTCATGAATGTGACGGGCCTGAGATCCCCACACTCGTGGAGTGTGGGCTTGATGTCCCCATTACTTGCGGAGTAATGGGCAATTGGTCCCTGTGCTCGCGAGCACAGGCATAGGTATGCAGCGACGGTTGCATACTTTGCATTACCGGTAAAATGCACAAAGAAAGATAAAGAAAAAGGATCCTTGAGCATTACATTTGCACGTGAGATGCTTTATTGATGCGTTTCTTGCTATGGATACTGATGCTATAACTTTTGTTTTGTACTTGCTGAGTCTGTGGGCTCACTCTTGCTTTATTGTTGTTTTAGGTACCCGATCCAAGAATGTCATGCATGGGAGGGAGTTGATTGATATTCACACACACCTCACCCTGAACCAAATAAAGTTGAATGAACTTCAGACCGCATTTTAATAATTGAGCAAGTTACTTAAAGGTTTTGTTATGTTATATCATGCGACGTGTTAAGTGTAATAATGATGAGTAGTGGTACTTGATACTTCCTTGGTTTTGCCAGTTACTTAGCATGCTATGAATATTTATTGATGTCTTTGGATGATGGTGTAGTTAATTAAGATGTATCTGTGTGTTGGAACCTCCATGTAATTAACTCTACAAGGGAGGTTCTGTCGAAATTGACTAAAATTACCTTGGTTTAGGTTTGTCTAAGGTTAATTCAGTAGCATTCGAGGCTCATGTCGGGCTGGGGTGTTACAGTTGGTATCAGAGCGGGCAGTAGGTCCGTGGTGACTGGATTTACAACTTAGGCAACTTAAATTGCTAAAATTCTGTAATGGTTAATGAACTTAAAAAAATTTGACACACTGGTGCACAGTAGAATGGGAATGGGCATATCATTGCATTTTCGTTTCCGTTATATCGTATTGATGATTGCTGGTATGAATTGAGTATGATTGCTCATTAATGGATTATATAATTATTATGTGTGGAGATAACCCTTGTTGAGAGGTTGAAGTCGTGGTTGTGGCCCTGGGTTTTACCAGGTTACACCACCGTTCGCGGTATGAGAATAGGGAAGTGGTTACCCCGGAGATCGTGATACAGGCGTTGATAGCAAGTGTATATATTTAGAAGAGTTGTTTTCTCCCTTGAAATTTGACTTTGGTCAACTCTTGTCCAGTTGTGGTCGATGAATTTCTTTGGGTCAGTAGTTCATTACAATTGATGGGTTTCTTTGAGAAAGGTTGATATGTTTTATTGGCTTAACTGTCCCATAAAGCAATTATTGTTTTTCCAATTGCTGAGTTATTCTTGTGGCTGGTGGATTTGGTTAGTTGTCAATACTGACCTTTGTATTGGAGTTTCGTCTTTCTTACTTGAAAACATGACCTATTTATTTCGCTGAATGATTTGGATAATGAAAGTTTCCTTTTGCAAGTCCTGTAGTACGTGGAGGCTTTGACTCAATGTATCTCTCTTGAGTATTTGGAGTGTTGAAGCTTGATGGTTCTTTTTATGGAAGAAGTTGTTAAACCCTTTACTAGTGTTTTGGCTTGGTTAAGCGAGAGGTTATAATCAAAGCAATTAATGGAAAAGGTATGGATTATCAGGTTAGGTCTGTGGTGTGGTGTATAATCGATCCTAACTAAGATCACTGGAAGGAAAGTTGATTAATTTGATGGTGCCATATAGTAGTTCTTGTTGAACGGTGATTAAGGGTATGGCTAAACCTAATTGGAATCAATAGAGTTATTAAAAAGATGTGGAACTTTGATGAAAAGGTTGATCATTAGAGTCGTTTAGTTTACTAAACTTGTTAGATTATTTGATTTCAATGGATTAATCTAACTATGTAGGAAGGAAAATATAAGGATGTGTTTGATCGTTGTCTTAATAGATGATAATATGTAATTATCTTTAATTGGCTATTTGATGATTTTATTTTTGCTCGTGAGAAGGCAATAGAGAAAGGACCATCAACTTCACCGAGGTTGAATAATCATCAATGGTTTAGGATGGATTTAATAGGTGACTTGTGTTTGTGTGATGGTGAAATTGTCGGATAATAGTATGTCTTTGATGAAAGGGTTTTGGTGTAATCTTTTAAATTTTGTAGTAGATTCCCTCTAAAAAAAGTGGTTGCTGTAGTGAGGTTATAAGAATTTGGTGTACTCTCATTTGAGGATGAGATGATAAAGTGATATGTAACAGTTTGGTCAGCTTTTGGGGATTTTATAAAGGAAGGGTTGATGATAACGAACCTTGTTAAGAGTGAATTATTCTTGATGTTAGTAATAAGGTTTACAAGAGATTGTGACGCGTTGGAGTGGTGATGATTTTTCTAGAGAGAAAGTAATTTGATTGTTTTAATGACGGTTAAATGAAATGTTTGGAGTTTTGAATTCGTGATCTTTTGGGGTTCATGATTTATGTAGTAGATGAAATTAGTTAAGTAATATGACATATGGAAAGGTTCTGTTTGGTTCTGAACTGATGAATGTGATTTTGGTATTAAAGGCATCTCTTGTTTGGTTTGGCAAGTAATGTTGTAATCAAAGACTTAAGAGTTTCTTGGGATTGCATAGCAATGTGTTATTAAGATTTATGGAGGTGGAAAAAAAAATTCTTCATGTGGGACTTGTGCCCTCGACTGTGGACTTGTATTTTGTTTTCTGAGATCACTACTATTTGACTGTTTCTATTGGTCTCGTGCTTACTTCGAGGAGCCACGATTTCTTATGCGTTGAACCTTGTATCTTTTTATTTCTTCCTTTTGAGTAAGGTATTAACCAAATTGTGTTGCCTAGTGTTATAAAGAGTATTATGGTGATTGGTTAGAGGTGGTCAAGTATTTGGAATTTGTTGAGATTTTTCTGGAACCAATCTATTTGAAGAGCAGTATAAAGTGAATTGGTTTCGATTTACAACACCCGGAGAGAATTCTATTTAAATGGAAAGTTGTCGATGAGATAAAAGTGATTAGTATTACAATTAGTGGAACCAATGACGAATTATGATCCAAAGAACCTTTGTCCATGTTGGAATATTGGGATTATCGAATTATGGACTCTGACAAACTTATCGAATATCGCAATTGGATACTTAGTATGGTTGTGCGTAGTGTTGTGGTGGTGAAGTTTAATGAGAGTAGCGGTGTGGAGGAACCTCGGTGTCATGCTACTTAGTGGGATAGCAGAATTGTTGAGCTTTTGTCAAGCATTACTCGGCCTCGTAAGTAACCCTATGGGAGTTAAATTATTTCTAAGGATGTCTTGGTCAAAGGATATATTTATTTATTGGCGTTAGTGATTGGATATGTTTGAATTTTGGTCAATCGGTTAGGGTTTGTGAACGGGTATATTGTGGTTGTGTAATCGAATTGGATTGGTATGGATTAGAGAAGGTCTAAGACCTGTGAAATAAATCGCCTTGGGGCGGTTACTTGATTAGTGAGGAGCATGGATGTTAATGATTGAGGTTATTGTTGAGCTATGGGAAATTTTAGTAAAAGAATTTGAGGATTTCCTATCAATCATAACAGAAATTCATTGTAGGAGACTTCGAGGTTGATTTTGGGCTTTGCATTTTTTTATATTAGAACCTTGGATGCCAATAATTATGTGCAGAAGTGGTACAATAGGAGTGGATTCCGAGTAGTGGAATGATCATTGATAGTATCCTTTGGGGCTAGTATATGAGAGTGTGGGATGTGAATTTCAAATTGTTCATCATTAACGGATTAAGGGATGTGATGGTGGGTGAAATCTATATTGAGTTGTGTTGGAAATTATTTTGACAAGTTCATTCGGTAGAGAAATTGTCTAGAGTACGATATTGTGGATTGGAAGAGTCTCCCTGCATAAGTGTGGATTTTGTGTTTGGTACGGCATAGGTTTGAGGTTGCCAATTTAAGAGAAATGAGTTAATGCGTTATGCGATGATTTGGGATCCTATGGTTTAAGAGAAAGTTAAATTCTTAAAAGGGTGTGATCTTGGATAGTGAGATGTTTTCTTAGTTCTTACTTGAACTATGTGGTTATGACAGATGTCGATTACAATTTGAGTTGGTTCTTGTTGGTATGTGTGATTCCTTCCAGTTAAAAAAAAGGGTAAAACTAGTTTTTTGAGTGATTTCGCTTTTGGCTTGTGTGGTATTATTTCTAAACTGCCTATTTGGAAAATGAAAAAGATTTCATGGTAAATCCATTGATTTTGGATTGGGCTCTTCTAAGAGAAGATGACTTTGAGTTGGATGCATTTTGACTCCTTTGTTTTCGATTGAGTTTTGGATAAGTGAGTTGTTAGCGAGTTCTTTGTGCGTCCCTTGTTAAAGGAGATGCTGTTTGCGTAGGTAAAGTGATTGATTGAGTGTTGGAACAAGAGTTCCGCGGGTTCTGTGCAGACGAGGTACTTCGGTACCAAAAAGGAAGTTTAACCAAAGGTGTGTTGGATAGGTTCCTCAGTCATGAGAATTTGTAGATTGGCGTATCGCTAGGACCGTCTCGAGTACTTGCGAGGAGTACGCTATGTCTTATACATTCCGATGCTGAGAGAGCACATGAGCTCGGGAGCTTGAGTTTTTGTTAGAGCTGTCGGCCATCGAGTAAGATCCTTACCTCTGAGTCCTATGTGTTAAGTGTACTTGTAAAGGTCGAGGCTAGTGTTGAGGCGAAAGATGTTGGTATCCATCTAGGTGGTGTGATCCCATAAGTATTGGAGGGAAGTGACTTGGGAATTAGAGTCTTGCTTGCGCGAGCAATATTCAGAATTGTTCATAGCAGGTGTGTGGTTTTGTTCGTAAATCCTAGCTGTGATTGTTCTTCGGGTAGAGCGATGGAAAGAATTCGGGGACGAATTCAGTTTAAGGGGGGTAGAGTGTAATACCCCATAATAGGATTCGGGAGAAAACCTAAAGATTTAAAGGATACGAGTAGCTGGAAATCGAATCAGGAGAAGGACCTAATAGAAAATAACCAATTAACCAAATAGAGAGGGGTTAGCGGCGAATTCCTGGCAACCTGGGCCTGGGCTGCGGCCTATAAGGCCACCTGGTGGCCGGCCAAGGGGGGGAAAAGGCACCCTTTTGCCCCCCCCAAACCCTAGCCGCCCATACCCCCTCCCCCTCTCCCTTGCGCCCCCTCCCTCTCCCTTAGGCAGCCGCCACCCTCCTTCTCCCCCTTGTGCGCATCCCTAGGCCAGCCCTCCGGGTCCTTGCACCCTCCCCACCACGTCTCCATTGCTGCCGGGGAAGAATGTCCGTTCTCCACGCCTGCCGACTAGGAGGAAGAAGGAAGTCGCGTGGAGGTGGCTGGCTGTTGGAGGAAGAAGAAGGTGAGGGAAGGAGACCATCTTCGCGGAGAGAGCTCGCTGGTGGGTGCCCGTCATGCCCGTCAATCGGTTCTTCAAGGGTAACATCGTTTTCCCCTCGTTTAGATGCTTTAGCGCTTAATTGTTCTACGTCGGTAATTCTGTCGCATCAGGGCAGATCGCGTTAGAGGGACGTTTTGATATAGTTAAGTGCGGTTTCAGTCTCTGGCGTCTCTTAGAAAGTTGTAGAGGACGTCAATAGCTTTCAATGAAGTGCTAGATCGTAATTTTTGGACCTCTGTAGCAAAAGTTATGATTTTATTGGTGCGGCTGTTCTGCAACCCTGTCAGTTTTTGGACAGAGTTTAGTAATCTGACCTTTACGATCAGTTAAAGAGAGAATTAGAGGATCTCAGTATAACGAAAGTTGTCTATAATTGTCGTAGCTTTCAGGGAAGCACAAGAACGCAACATTTGGATAAACGAGTTGAAAGTTATGATAGATTTAGTGTTCTGTCCAGAGAACCCGACGTGAATTTGATGTTTTGTTAATCGGCTTTAAAAGGATATTAGACGGGCGAATCAGGGGGGCTCACCAACTAGGTTTAGTTGGGAAATTTGATAAACTCTCATTGAAGTCCAAGAACACCTAATTTGGACCCCTGTACGAAAAGATATGAATTTTAGAACATGACTGTTCACAGAGGGTACAAATCAGCAATTAAGGATTTGGAGTCGGGATTGCGTCGCAAGCTATTGCTAGTTGTGTGTGCTTGTTTAATTCATGTGGTTCACTACTGTGGTCTTAGTCTATGTTCTTGATTGAATTAGGTGGGGAAAAGTACGGAGGCAGCTCCGTCTTCACGTCCTCGTTCTCACGTGGTTAAGGCAAGTGCATTATTTGGTATTTGTGTGTGATTGATTGGCCATGTTTGTGTGCTTTTCGATATATGATAGCGTAGCAAGATTGCTTGCATGATGATTGTTTTAAGAATGGTAGTTGCTCCAAGTATGTCTATGCTCTATTGTGGTTTGATGTTGTCGTCATGAGATACATTGATGATGAATAAAAGATGAGCATGTGCATATTGAGATCATGTTGAGGCTTGGTCACGTGGTGACCCAGTATGCTTTCCTTTGAGATCCCCGTCATGAATGTGACGGGCCTGAGATCCCCACACTCGTGGAGTGTGGGCTTGAGGTCCCCATTACTTGTGGAGTAATGGGCAATTGGTCCCTGTGCTCGCGAGCACAGGCATGGGTATGCAGCGACGGTTCCATACTTTGTATTACCGGTAAAATGTACAAAGAAAGATAAAGAGAAAGGATCCTTGAGCATTACATTTGCACGTGAGATGCTTTATTGATGCGTTTCTTGCTATGGATACTAATGCTATAACTTTTGTTTTGTACTTGCTTAGTCTGTGGGCTCACTCCCGCTTTATTGTTGTTTTAGGTACCCGATCCAAGAATGTCATGCATGGGAGGGAGTAGATTGATATTCACACACACCTCACCCTGAACCAAATAAAGTTGAATGAACTTGAACGCATTTTAATAATTGAGCAAGTTACTTAAAGGTTTTGTTATGTTATATCATGCGACGTGTTAAGTGTAATAATGATGAGTAGTGGTACTTCATACTTCCTTGGTTTTGCCGCCACTTAGCATGCTATGAATATTTATTGATGTCTTTGGATGATGGTGTAGTTAATAAAGATGTATTCAGGTGTTGGAACCTCCATGTAATTAACTCTACAAGGAGGTTCTGTGAAATTGACTAAAATTACCTTGATTTAGGTTTGTCTAAGGTTAGTTCAGTACCATTCCAGGCTCATGTCGGGCTGGGGTGTTACAGTGCTGATGAGCACAATATCAATTGTTCCAGTTGCGAAGAAAACCATTATGTTGGTGAATGTCCAATGAGCAAGATCACATGTTTCTTGTGTGAAAGCGATGATCATTGTCCAAGCCAGTGCCCTATGTATTCCATGTTGACTTCTGCAACGCAACGTTAGTAGGAAAATTTTTTAGCTACTGTCAGAACATTAGCAAAAGAAGGGAAACCATTGTCAGTACAAGATATGTCAGCTAAAGAATCCCAAAGGCAAGATGTTGACCTTGGCAACCCACCTCAAAAGAGAAGCGAGCCAGTATCATCAAGAGTGTGTTTTGAATGTGGTGAGCAAGGCCACTATGCCAAGAGATGCCCTGCAAAGCGTCAAACTTCAATCTTCAAGAAGATTAGTCGTTCCGGTGCAATATCATCAGGCAAGTCACAATGTCCGCCACGTGTATGTTACAGCTATCGCAAGGAAGGCCACTACATCAGCCAGTGTCCTCAGTGGAACCAGTCACTAACTCCAGATGCAAGAATACCATAAGTCAGTTTAGTCAAGATTTTAACTCCCAGAGCAGGTGGTAATGCAGTAGGATCCGTGTGTCCAGCGAAGTAGTCAAAGAAGAGACGTTTGTGCGATGATGTTACCAAGAAAGTCTAGATTGATGATACCAGATCATGTAGAGTCATGCCTCCGTTTGTAGCAGTAAATTCAGGGAAACCATTGTAACCTCTCCTCTATTTGAGAGCAAAAAGGTGGACATCTTTGTATGCAAGTTACGAAGAAAAAGGAAATATTGGATATTAAATCATTGGATGCCTTTCTCAGCATATGCCTTTGCAAGTCGAGTAACAAGGTGTTGAGTCATGTTGATTGAAGGCCGTGGAGTCAGAATTATGGAATGTGATGTTGAATTCCAACTCATCATTTTGCATAGCGATGAAACAATAGTAAATGATTGAAGAATCTAATCATTGGATAATGTCCATATCCGCAAGAGAGTATGCAATTGTCATTGCACATGATCTATACAACATGCAACTGTATATCAGGTCAAGTTTGTCTTTGACTTGGTACCCCGAGTCAGCCAATTTCAGAAAGAATTATGACAAAGGTCAATTATGACAAAAAGTGGTTAGAAGAGTTTGCAGAAATGATAGAGCAGATCATATGATTTTCTCAAATAAAGGCAGTGTCAAATCAGACCCATCAGCTTAGCAAGTGTAAGTTGAATACTAGTGAAATAGTTGTTTTGAGACAGTGTTAGTCGAAGATCAGTGAGACAGTCGTTTCAAGTTAGCCAAGACCCCTCACCTGTTGTAAGAAGAGAAGTCGCTCAGACCGCTAGAAGTGAACCGAGTTTGTAAGAATTTCAGAAGAGATTAATCACAACTCCAGTGTTCGTATTGCCAGATACCAGAAAAAACCATGATAGTTTTTATCACAGAACCTCCAAGAATTTGTGTGTTAAGAAGTTTCACCAGCACTTCCTAACAACTAAAGTTTCAAGCAGTGAATTATCCTAGTCGTAATTCAAAGTTTTTTGTCATGAAGAAACAAAGACAGTTATTGGATTGAGAACCTCAAGATTGAAATCCATTCTCTCGAGCCGCACAAAGATAGGGTAGATTTTTGTTTATCAGAGGAGCTATCGCAAGAATCTGTTGATCAGTCAGCTCAAGTTACTAGTGAAATCCAGAAGTAAGTCTTGAGTCAGTTGCAAGGATATCTGTTGAAACCCAGAATTTGAACTGATGCTAGAAATCAGTGCTGACCAGACAGTGAGATGACAGTTTTGTCAAGGAAATCCATCCTCATGTAAAGCCAAGGAAAGCGTGAGAACCCGCTGAAGGCAGACAGGATGATCCATGGATCAATGAGTATATTTGCATATCTAATGAGAAGAAATTCAAGTAGTTGATGCTCAAACCAATATTTGACTATAAGCATCCTATTTTCTTTGAAAGTACCAAGGTGTACGAGGATCTCAAAGTTGAATTGTGATGATCTAAAATAAAGCGAAATATCGTAGAATGGGTTACCATGTGTTTGGCATGTCCAAAAGTCAGCCAAAATGTTGGAGGCCTGTCAGAGTACTTCTATCCTTGAGAATTCAGATATGGAATCTCCCAAGACCCAATCGGGATATATGTTCTTGAAAAGTGGTTGTTGATCGTTTGATAGAAATTTGTCATTTTATGCTTGTCAAGATCATCTAGCCTGGAGACGGTCTAGCAGAGTGGTATACGATAAAGGTTGTATACGACAGAGATGGTATTTGTCAGCATGGGTGCAGTGTCAGATCTACAGAGATGGCCAATTTGCACGACATGTTAGAGAAGTTAGTATCAGACAAAGGATCCCAACTTATCTTGTATTAGCGACAAAGTCTGTATGATGCTTGGATGGTCATTTCAGTTCAGTTTTGTGTATCGCCCGAATCAGCGGATAGATTGAAAAAGATTAATGAGTTATGCCTTAACTCATAGTACCAAGTTGAGCAAATAAGTGTTATGTGCAGAGTTTCCCTACAACCCAGATGTCAGCCAGTCGCAGTTGTCACCATCTGAAATTCACAGTGGTTGATTGTAAGTCATCGCTCAGCTAGGAGCAGATCAAATTACAAACTATGTGGATGTTGCATTAATCATGAAGCAGAAGACCAATGGTCCTTAATCTTAAATGGAATTTAAGTAGTTGTGTTCAAGAAGAAAAGCTACAAACATTATACAGATTATCACCTTCGTAGCCATGTCTATCTTCAGAATACCTGTTGAAGTTCAGTGCTAAAGAATTGTATGACAGAGTTGACAGAAATGTGTCAGTTAGTTCAGATTCTGAAGCGCAGAAGAAGAGATAGTTTGCCAACCCAAGCTGCCAGTCAGTAGCAAGATTTCCTCCACTCCAGAAGTGCCTTCAAGCATCTATCAAGTAGCCTCGGTAGAAGCAATCAAGTTTCAAGATGCCTTCCAGCCAAGACCTAGTCTGTCAAGTTTTTAGTGAACCGAGAAGTTTAGCAAGAAGCAAGGCGGTTGTTCTGTAAGTGTTCAGAAGCGCGATTCTGTCAAAGTTAAAGTAGTTTGAAAGTAAGAAAGTGAACCCGAAGGCTGAGTTCGTTATCCTATTCTATAGCTAGCCTGAATCTCGAGGACGAGATTCTTTTAAGGGGGAGAGGTTTGTAACGTCCTAAAATTTGACTTTTCAAAAATCTTTTGAGTAGTTTAGGTCCCTGGAAAATTTCACCAATTTTATTTGAATTAATAAAGCTTAATCTAGAATTTTCCTAAATTAAAAATATTTAATTTTACTAATCTAAACATTAATTAAATAAAAATTTGTGTTATTTGGCTTCATTGTCTTTCAAGAAATTTTTGGGTATTTTCTGAGATTTTTTCCGGATTTGTTTCCTATTTATTTGATCTCCTCGATTTTCAGCCTTTTATTTTAATTCCGAAAATCAGCATTTTCTCTCTCCGACCATGTGCTACAGTAAATCGTGATTTACTGTTCATTTTCTAGCTCCAGAACCGAACAGAAAGTCCAGAACGTGTACGTGTTATGCTGAAAACTTCAAAATTCCATATCTTCCTCTACAATGCATATAAAAGCGAACGGTTTGCGCTCACGCGTCTGTCTTGATCTCCTCTTCCAATCCCCTAAATTGGTTTCCTCCAAACCAATCTATTTTCGTCGCAACCTCTAGAAAACCGAGCTCCAACCGAAGTTCTTCTCCGGCGAACTGCGCCTTCGTCCGACGTCCGCCGGCCGAACCGTTTCCGGCGTTGGCTTCGCGTCGTCGCCCTCTACATCATGGTTCCATCCACTTCACCCAAAGATCGCCGGAGCACCGTTGGCCATTAAAGCCAAACCGTGTTCATCGCGTTGCTCGCTTGCTCGGTAAGTTTTTCCAAAATCCGACCACACCATCGCGTCCGGCTCATCGTTTCCTTTCCGTTTGCCCTTCGCCACGCTCGTCGCCTCGACCGCCACCACCAGCAAGACTGTTCATGCATGTGCACTATAGCGTTTCATGAACTCTGTTCTTCGTTCGTGGGTTGTCTCCAGAGCGTAGAATCCTTTTGTTTTTCTTTCTTCTTTGCTGTGAAGACCCAAGTATTTCTATCTCCATCCGTTGTCCACCCTTTGCGTAAGATCTAGCATGTAGCTCTCTGTTATTTCTTGTTGCCTGTACGTTGTTTCGTTCTCTGTTGTTTTCCATGGGGTTGTTCAGGCTCCTTCTATGCTATGATGTGTAGGCGAAGAATCAACTTTTCTCTCCGGTAATTCTTTCTCAAATCTTCGCATGCCATCCCATACCATCATGTGCCAAAACCAACTGCTCTATGTTGGTTTCGGTTTTGGCTTCTCTGTTGATTATCTTTCCTCTAAATTCTTGCCATCTGCTTGTCATAAACTACATGCCCACAACCTCCAGCCGTACAGCCACCAATTCCTGTCACCATACCAAAGCAACCTTGCACCATGATCTAGCTGTGAGCCCTGTTCTATGATTCTTCTCTGGACCAACGTACAGCCTTGTGAGATCTGTTCTCTGTTCTTTGTAAACCATTGCATGTAGTTTTCTTAATGCATGCTTCTCTGTTAATTCTTTCTTTCTCTATGTCCTGCCAGAAAAGAAATAATCTATCTATCACTTCCATGTTGACCCCACATGTCATCCACCCAATTAAAAACCTTAATCATTTATATCACTTACATGCGGGTCCCGTATGTCAGTCAACCTTGGTCAAACCCTAGTTCATAAGCTTGATCCACCGTGGACTAGCATATCTCTGTGGACCTGGTCCATAGACTAGTGGCCCACATGTCAACCCCTAATCCTATTTTTGGGAATTAATTTAATTCTTGAAAAATCCTTTTATCTTATTGGTCCCAATTGTCACTCTCTCTACCTTATTTCTGGAATTATTTTAATTCTAGAAATCCATAAATACCAGTTGGTCCCACCTATCATACACTCATTCTTTTTCTAATATTTTCGGAATAGAATATTCGGAGAATATTCTGTAGAGCTTTTTCATCATTTCATGTGAATTCCAATCTTCCGAGAGCCATATCTTCTTCATCCGAATTCCGATTGAACCCATTTATGTTTCTAAATTCATCTAAATTCAATATCTACCTTCCAGTACCATTCAATTTCAATTTGGAGTTTATTTGATTTGCCTATTGAATTTAGATTGTTTTGCGCTTTCTTTCTCGTTAGACACCGAAGTCCTGGAATCGTCCGAAGGAGCTGAAGATCAAACAAGTAGAAGAGTGAAGATAAAATAAAATCATTATTGCTATAGCAAGGCAAGTTATACCTTTGATCATATTGAATCCCAGTTATCAAAATTTCTTTGATTCAAATTATTGCATTTACTTTAAGTATTTATTTAAATGCTTTTGGGTTTAGCTATTAATCCAATTTGTTATATCCACTTTGTCTATTGTATGTCATAATCTTTTGTCACCCTAGATTGGTTCATATTTAGTTGGTGCTATGGTTATACCAACATGGGTTGGTTTGCCATGCAACGAGTCATCATCATCACCTGAGTTGCAATTATAAATTTAACTAAGTGATTATGGGACTTTGTGATAAAACTGTGTGTGCTATGTGTTATTACTTTGTGATAGCATGTGTTGCACTAAACCAACTGGGTGGGAAAAGATTTAGACCGAGGCAAGTGGTGGATACTAAGTGATATGATGGGCTTCGTGAATGGGAATGATAATATTTGTGACTTAGTTAGAAAATGGAAGTTTTGCCTTGGCCAATTAAGGACTTAACTTTGTGCTCCATTGAACTGAGTCTTACTGTAGGACCACATGCCTGGTATGGGACGGGCCTAACCTAGTAAGTTATGGATTCTTGGCATTGGTTACTCAGGCTGTAGGTTAGGCTATGGGTGGAGGTGTGTACTACAAGGTAGTCGCATCGCGGGATGGTTTGCCACATCCCTGTCCAACGATGTGTGTTATGCCAAAGCACTTCGTTTGGGTTGGCATCGTGGTTTGTAAGCACATCGGGAGTGTCAATCTTGAGATGAAGTTTCTGAACCGTTTTGTTATGATCAGTGCGGCCACACTCGTTATATCGTGTGGGTAAAGTGTACAACCTCTGCAGAGTGTTAAACAATCTATTCGAATAGCGCGTCATGGTCATGGACATGCTCGTGATTTCACACGAGGGTAGATTTTCATAAAACAATTGGGAGGGGACAGCTGTGTGATTTAAGTCATATGGTTGTGTGAAAGAATTTGATTAGGCTATGTGTCTTTGTGAAAACAAATGTTAAATTAATATTGTCTATTTATTTTGAATTATGCTTTCAATCTATTATTCATATTCAATTGCAAATGTTGCATTTCTGCAAAATAACCACAGAAGCCTTTTCTTTTGGAATAAGCCTGCATCTATACATTGCATTCTGTGGTATGACTTGCAAGTACGGTTGTGTACTCACGCTTATTGTAAAACTTGCGCCCAAACCTACAGAGTGAAGGAATCGTCGGTCAACAAGGTCTACTTCAAGGATCGAGAAGAACTAGGTCGCGCATCCCAGCCGATTGCCTGTGGGCATATGGATGGGCTTCACTGAAGTTATTCCGTTTCGTTCCGCTGTAGCTTCATTGAGCTATTCGCCTTCCGAGGCATTAATTGTAAGCTTTGACCTTAAGGTCTTTACTCTGATATTTATTGTTATTTTTCCTATTTATTAGTCATCTTTGCATAAAGAAATGATATTTCATCGATGTTGTCACTGTGTGCACTAGCGTGATCCTGGACTAATGCAGTATACACAGAGGGTCCAGAATTGTATTTTTGGGTCCCGACAGAGGTGGTATCAGAGCCAGGTTCGAGTGTAGGTCGCGACCTTAGTTAGAATGGTCGTTTGTAAGGAAAACTTCAAAACTTATTTTACAAATGAAAAATCTTAATGATGTGCTATTCTCATCTTGTCTAGCTTCTGTACTCTTCCATTCTATTCCTTTCTCATCTATATTCGTCCTCACCATTTGGAGTATTAAACTGGACTCTCTCCCCTCATAACTTCTATAGTCATCGTTATCCATGTCAAATGTGTTGGTGGATGCCCAAGAGCTGTTTTGAGCAACTGTTTGAGGACCATGCAACCAACAACAACGTATCAACATCTCCCCAAGTGTTCAAGACAAGTGCGTCGCAAAAATTCAAGACTAAGAAGAAGTTGTACGTCGCCTCCATCTTTCTCCAAGCTTACCTCCAAGGATCGCATGGCGATCAACGTTTGATGAAGACCGTGACCAGTTCGAGTTTTCTTGAGACCAGCCATATAGGATAAATCAGCATAGATTCCTCCCGTGTGTTGAGCCAAGTCGCCCTGTTAAGTTAGAGTTTAATCGACTAGACGATTAGATCTTGGTTTCCCTTCTCGGTGTAGTTTGGCCGTGAGTTTTATGCTTCTTAATAGCTTTCCGGCTATTTGTGTGTTCCTTGGTGTTCTTTGGGTTAAACCTGCTCCTTTAGTAGATTATCTTCCCTTACCTTGTGCTTTTCCCTCGCATCTATGAGCCCTGGTCAGCCAGCAGATGGAGAACCCCAGTGAAGCCAGCCTTGTCAGTAATCTTGAGACGATGCATGCCGGCTGGTATTGTCAATCCATGGACGCTTGTCGCATGCGGGGGTAGCCGGGGCGCTCTTAAATAGGGTGCAGGCGAGGTCGAGACGGCGAATCGGGCGCGAGCTTCACGGCGGCGATGGTGCGGTCCCGGCGATCCCGTGCGAGATACAGGGAGCAACGGTCAGAAGGAGGGGTGGCGTGATGAGGGGAAGTCAGTGCGCGCATCCGCGAGAGAAGAGGGGCGAGAATCGCGGCTTTTGACGGAGCTCGGTGCGGCAGAAATGGCGGCGAGGGTTTGCGGCTGGAGGAGGAAGACATGGGTAGGAAGAAGGGTGCGGGATCGTCAGATCGAGATCCAACGGCCGAGAGCGGCGCACGTGGATAGGGAAGCGTGTGAGGACCCCGGTTTATTCGGCTTGTACTGTTTAACCATCCACTTGGTTCTAACAGTACAAATCAAATAGACCAAGCCTCGAGATATGTATACTTCCCAGAATTGCAGTATACACACCCTGTTACAAAATCATGCATCAATTCCATTCATACACATAGAGCCGAAGCAAAAGCAACAACTGAAAGACATAGATAATATAAAGAGAGTTATTACAAAAGAGAGGCCGACCGGCCAAAAGTCATAAAGATAAGTAAATACACAGCGGAAGCAAAATGGCCATAAGATGGCGATAAACAAAAGCCAATCGGTGTGCCTTTACCCACAAGGCAACCAACCGGACCGCCAAGCTAATCGTCCCAAACAGCGCCAAGAACACACTCACAAAAGTGAGGCCCTTGGGGCTCACCTTCTTCCTCTGCAACAATTAATATTAAGCAAAGCAGATGAGTACAAAACTTGTTTTTGTACTCGCAAGACTGACGTGTGAGATAACATAACTATAATTAACTACATGCAAGCTTTATTTAAGTGGATGAGGCTCTGGACTTATTTTTAGCATAAAGCAAGCTTTCATTTGCAATAGGGTAATAGATTCAAAGCAAGTTTGCAATTAACTTTTATTGTTCAAATAAAAGAGAGACAATTATAACAATAGATAGATGACAACACCAACCTAGAAGTGACTAACCCATAGTCACCACAACAATAGCATGATGTACCCCTTCATACCACCCGTCAAGTTTAAGTTTTTAAAAGGTTGTAGTCTAGTTCTTGCACGACCTTACCAAGCATGTCCATAACCTAGGACGAGGCTATTCGAATAGTTTTAACCTGCAGGGTGTACCAATGTACCCACACGATAGACCGCCTTTCCACCACCCACGGTTAGCACACTTCCTTTGGTATGCGCATGGCTAAGTCTAACAGACGCTTTCTAATGGACGATGCTAATTAAGAGCCGCAACCCACGGAGAAAGACACATTAGACAGCCTAACCGGCCTGCTAATGCTCCCCTCCAACAACACACACACACAAGAACACACCCACCAACCAGCTCATAATTAACACCTCCCAAAGTACTTAGTCAAGAGAGGTTCCATATCCCCCTCGTGTGGTTAGCACGCAATAAGCGCTTGGCTTAGTGACACAAGTAACTCGGTCCTTGGGGACTTAGGCACCATTCCAACACACCCAACAGATCACATCAACATACCATTGTGCCCAAGTCAAGATATAGTTTTGTTTTCAGTTTTTGATTTGTAAATCAATAGAACACAAGGGTTGGACATAATGGAGTAGTATAAGTAGTTGTGTGATCAAGATCACCGACTAAGTCGATGATCGCCCATTACTACCGATACTAGGCATGGCTAAGCAATATTTATCCGAAATCTACTAAGTGACAAGAGCTCATCCAACGAACTCTAATCACAGCAATTAACCTAGGCTCAGGTAGTAAAGGATAGTCATTTACCTACAGATTATGCAACTAGAGGATTAACTAATCAATTTAACAACAAATTAGCAATGCATACATAGAAGTTAAACAAAATATTAGACTTTAAAAGTAATGGGATCAATGGGAAATGATCAAACTGCTTGCCTGCTTGTTGTGGCTCAAATTGTTGCGGAGGGTCGTTTCTCGGGTTACCGCAAATATCGAATCCTAAGCGAAAGAGCGAAAACAACCAATAAGACGAGCAACGCTTAAATGAAAGAGCAAGCAAAAATTATCCAAATGCGTGAAAATTATACACAAGGTATAATAGGAATATACCGAGACATAGGAACTGGAAAAACCTAATTTGGATTTGTGGTGCAAAAGATATTCTCTAAAAACCTATTTTTGGCCATAATTAGCAATCAGTAGCAAAAATATTTCCTAGAAAGATTTTGGAGCTGAAATTTTTAGGTGGCTACCTACTGGTGTGGTGATAACCCATATAAAATTTCAGGTCATTTGAAGTTATAACGAATTAGTTATGATTTTTCTAAGTTCTAAAACTAGGACATCATTTATATCAGTAGCAAAGACCACTAGCAAACTGGTCCTTCACTAAAGTTCATCCCTAAAGGAAATTAACAAAATTTAGTTCGCTCTATTTGGACTTACAGAGAACAAGTTATGGATTTTCTAAGTTTTTATAACATTTTTGGAATATTTAATAGAGGCTGGAAAGGCTAAAATCGATTCACAACATTTCTGGTTCTTAACAGGGCCTGGAAACATTTCTAGATTAATCTCTAGCCTAAAAGAAAATTAACACTACTGAAATCACCCAAAAGGATCTCAGAATGAAAAGATATGAATTTCTAAAGTTTTAACAACATTTTCCAGTAGAAAGATAAAGCTCACCGAGGAATTTATATCCCTTAACCGAAAGAAAAGACGTGGTTGATTATGGACCGTCGATCCTGGATCGAACGGCCCACGCGCACGGCCGACTCAACATGCGCACGCGCGCGCACCGTTGGATTTGATTCCAACGGTCCAGATCATGGTGACCTTCGGACAGTCCAATTGCTCGCACAACCTGGACCGTTGATCAAGCGATGAAGGGTCGATTGAGGAGCCTTCGGACACTCCAATTGCTCCCACGATCCCGGCCACAGATCCAATATCGAACGACTGAGGTTGATTGGGCCGTTTATGATTTGAACAGGGCTACTGACAATAGGGGCCCACTGGTCAGCGACGCAAGTCACATGCCGGGTTTAAACGCACGCGCACAGGGAGGGTTTGAAAATGACGGGCCCACGTGTCGGCCGTCAGGCCACGCGCCACGTGGTTTAGCGCACGGGGTGATTAAAATGTGCGGGCCCACATGTAAGCGACTGAGGAGGTGGGTTTAGGACAGCTAATGATTACTAACCCATGATTAACAATGATTATCGTTAATGAACGCCATTACTGTGTCCGAACGATATTACGGCACCGCCGTTTTCGTCCGACAACAAACCGAGGGCACCCTCCGGCTTGTCGCCGGCGACCCAAGGCACGGCGGCGGGAGCTAAGTGCCAAAATGGAACCGCAATAGCATTGCGCACCCATCGGGACCATCCACACCATCGGCGGTGTCCCAGAACGGCGGCTAGCCGACGATGAGCGGCGGCGACCAAAACGGCCGAAATGCATAATGACCAAAAGCTCCGCAATAAACCATTCCAGCGGGTGCCCAAGCTTCTAGGGGCTACTAGAAGGGTACCTGAGCACTGGTGGAGCTCGGAGGTGGTCGAGGTGGTTCCGCGACGAAGAACGGCGTCGGCACCAAGAAGATGAAGTGAAGATGACGACTGAGCAACCGGGTGAGACCGGTCATCACTCTGACTCCACAATAGCTCATATATGCTTCCTGAGCAAGGAATTAGGAAATGAAGCTTCTTACCGGCGGTGAGGAAGAAGGGGGTGCTCACGGCCGAAAAGAGGAAATCCCCAAAATTGAGCTGCTCCTGTGAAAAGCAACTACAATTAAGTTAGGGGTTTTGCTCCAAGAAGTAAGGGACACAAACCGAGCAAAAGAAGGGAAGAAAAGCCACCGAGCGCTGGTTGCACCGAGGAGCTCCCACCAACAATGGCGCGAAAGGGTTCGGAGATTTGGGCTCAAGCAAGCAAAGAGAGTGCAAGCTGGAGCTCAAGGGGGTTTAAAGAAAGCTACCAAGGTCTTGAGGGGCTTAAGTAGCCGAGGGGACGAAAGGAGTAGCAAGCACATGCCCATGGGTGGACTTCGGTCCACAGCAGCGTGCGGTCGCTTGGAGCGACGGGAGCAGGTAAGAGACGACTTTGGGGAGGAGGAGCCGGTGTGCATTTAATGCATGGCAGCATTTAGCCGTTTAAAGGGCTCAAGGAGGTGACAAGTCACCTCCTCTCTCTGCCATGGCGCACAGGCACGCACGCGCGCGGCGGAAGGAGGAAGATGACCAGCGACCTGGGTGGCCCCACCGGTCAGTGACACAAAGTGGTTTGAGTCCAAAGTGTTTTAGTGGGTTGAGCGCAACCTCATTAGATGCTGGCCGCCGGATGTGATTTGAACGGCCAGGATGCGATCGCTATTCATAAAGACCGGTTAACTCAGACGATCCGCGACGGTTGGATCGTAATCCAACGGTGAGAATCGATGGCAACCGAGTTGTCCGAATGCTTACGAATGAGAGCCGTTCGATGGAGATCCAACGGCTGACAGCGTGCGCGCGGTTGAACTGGCGCGGGGCGCGGTTAGTTGGCTCGGTCAAGTCAAGTGACTCGAGCCCGAGCCTGACTCGAGTCCAATGAACAGTACAAACCAGTTAGGGTTTGATTTTAAACCTGAAACTTTGGGGATTTAATTGAGGCATCAAATCAACTCCAAAATTTATGAAATTTTAACTAGAGCTTGCTTACCTTGGGGTTAACCTTCCATAAAATTTCCAGAGGGTTTTGTGCACTGGAATTTTCTCAAGAAATTCCAGAAGGTTAAAACAGAGGTTTGACCAAGGTTTGACTTGCCTCTAAAATATTTCAAATAATTTCCCAAAATTATGAAATAATTCAGAGGTGTTACCAAGCCACCTTAGAACTAGGGAAAATTATTTCCAAGGGTTTGACAAAAGATTTGACCAAGGAGGTTGTTGACTTGATAAATGAGGCTTTTGATTTTGAATTTCCCAAAATTCCTTTACAAGAATTTCAGAAAAGTTTCAAGAGTAAAAGGATGAAGGAAAAGTTTTAATTTACCCTCATTTTATTACATTTGAAACACAAGCCAAAATGGGCATGTTACAAACCTCCCCCCCTTACAAAAATCTCGTCCCGAGATTTGGTTCACTCGGAAAAGAAAGAGGGGTAGTCTGCACGGAGACGATCTTCTCGCTCCCAAGTAGCCTCATCCTCGGAATGGTTTGACCACTGAACTTTAAGGAACTTGATGGTCTTGTTCCTTGTTCTTCGCTCAGCCTCCTCGAGTATGCGAACAGGGTGCTCGCGATAGGTCAAATCCTCCTGAACATCAAGAGTTTCCAACGTAGCTTCCTCTGTTGGAACACGGAGGCACTTCTTAAGCTGGGACACATGGAACACATCATGTACCCCCGCAAGTGCAGCAGGCAACTCCAACTTGTAGGCGACAGCTCCCTTCTTCTCGATGACACGGTATGGACCGACATATCGAGGAGCTAACTTGCCCTTGACACCAAAACGCTGGTGACCTTTCAGAGGGGAAACCTTGAGATAAACGAAGTCATTGGGCTCAAAGCTCAACTCGCGACGACGGCGATCCGCATAGCTCTTTTGCCTGGATTGAGCTGTGCGTAAGCGATCACGAACGAGCTGGACTTGACCCTCGGCCTCATTAATCGAGTCCGAGCCAAAGAAAGGTCTCTCACCGGTCTCAGACCAGTTCAACGGGGTCCTACACTTTCTCCCGTATAAGGCCTCAAATGGTGCCATGCCTAGACTGGCTTGGAAGTCGCATTGTTATAAGAAAACTCGGCGAATGGCAAGCACTTCTCCCAATGCTTCCCATAGGAAAGGACACAAGCTCGCAGCGATGTCCTCCAAAACTTGGTTGACCCTCTCGGTTGGACCATCTGTTTGGGGGTGAAATGTGGACCTGAAAGAAAGCGAGTTCCCATAGCCTCTTGTAGGCTATGCCAAAATCGAGACGTGAACAGCGAACCACGATCTGACACAATCGTCTTTGGCACACCATGCAAGCTCACGATGCGGCTATGTAGAGCTCCGCGTAAGACCCACTCGAAGGTCAGTCTTGACAGGAAGAAAATGAGCCACCTTAGTCAATCGATCGATGACGACCCAGATGGCATCATTCTTCTTTGGAGACCGGGGTAGACCAGTGATAAAGTCCATCCCGACCGAATCCCACTTCCACTCCGGAATTGGTAAGGGCTGAAGCAATCTAGCTGGACGCTGATGCTCGGCCTTGACACGACGGCACACGTCGCACTCAGCAACGAACCTTGCGATCTCCCTCTTCATTCGGGTCCACCAAAATCTCGCGGAGATCATGATACATCTTCGTGGTCCCGGATGAATGGATAACGAGACTCGTGGGCTTCGGAGGATCAAATCCCGGAACTCCATGTCCTTTGGAACCACGAGGCATTGCCCGAACCTCACGACACCAAGCTCATCTACGGAGAAGCACTTGGTTGTTCCATTCTTGACATTTTCCTTGATGCGGTTCACTCCAACATCCGATCACGAGCGGACTTGATCCGATCCACCAAGGTTGGTCAGACAACCAAGGCAATGAGGAACCATCCTCAACCAAACCCAAGTTGAGACAGCTGAACTCCTCTAGAAGAGGGGCTGATGCTCTGAAGCAACAATGCATTGCAATGCGCTGCGACTAAGCGCATCCGCAACGACATTGGCCTTGCCCGGATGGTAGTGAATACCCATGTCATAGTCCTTGATCAACTCCAACCATCTCCTTTGCCTGAGGTTCAGATCTGGTTGGGTGAACAAATACTTTAAGCTTTTGTGATCCGAATACACTTCACAACGATTACCGATTAGGTAATGTCGCCAGATCTTAAGTGCATGAATCACAGCGGCCAACTCCAAGTCATGGGTAGGATAGTTGAGTTCATGAGGTCTCAGTTGCCTTGACGCATAGGCCACTACCTTGCCTTCTTGCATAAGGACACAACCGAGGCCTCGACGAGAAGCGTCGCAAAAGATATCAAAGCTTCGACGACATCGGGAGAACAAGAACGGAGCGGTGGTCAATCGCTTCTTAAGTTCTTGGAAACTTTCCTCAATCACGCGGACCACGAGAACTTTTGTCCTTCTTGAGCAACTCCGTCATCGGCCGCTATCTTGGAGAAATTCTCGATGAAGCGGCGATAATATCCCGCTAAACCAAGAAAACTCCGAACCGGTGACCGAAGTAGGTCGACTCGAGAAAGCACGTCGCTGATCTTGCTAGGATCCACGCTCGCCCCTGCCGAAAGAATATGGCCTAAGAAGGCTACTTCTTCAACCGTAACGCGCACTTGCTGAACTTTGCATACGACTTGTGCTCGCGGCTTGCCCAACACAAGCTTCAAATGCTCGGTGTGTTCCTCATCGCTCTTGGAGTAGATAAGGATATCATCGATGAAGACCACAACGAACCTATCCAAATACTCCATGAATACCGAATTCATGAGGTTCATGAACAAGGCCGAGCATTGGTTAAGCCGAATGACATGACGGTATACTCGTACAAGCCATAACGAGTAGAAAAAGCCGTCTTTGGAATATCCTCAGGTCGAATCCGAACCTGGTGATATCCCACTCTCAGATCAATCTTGGAGAAAACTCGAGCTCCAGCTTAATTGATCAAGAGGTCATCGATACGGGCAAAGGGTACTTGTTCTTTACCGTTACTTCATTAAGTGGACGGTAATCAACGCACATGCGCAGCCGCCTTGTCCTTTTTCGACAAAGATTGCCGAGCATCCCCAAGGAGATGAGCTAGGCGGATGAAACCCTTCTCTTGAAGCTCACCCACCGCTTCTTCAACTCCACCAACTCAATTGGGTCCATCCGTAAGGCTCTTCGAGATCGGGCGATGCAGGAACCAACTCAATGACAAACTCGAGGTCTCGAACTGGTGGCATCCCGGAAGGTCGTCGGGAAGACATCAACAAAGTCACATACCACCGACTTCACTAAGATCTAGAGTGGCTTCGCTCGAGCGCCAAGAGATGCGGACCGCAGCCTTCTGCGAAAGCTTAACCCGCCACGAAGGATCGGTGAGGTAGATGAGCCTCTAGCGCAATCAATTTGTCCCATGTGCCGAGACAACCAATCCATGCCTAGGATTACATCTAAGCTCGCCGATCGAAGGAGGATAAGGTTTGCCAAGAATCCTACCCTTCTATCTCAACAGGACATCCCTACACTCGGACTCGGCTCTCAACTCCGAACCGGAGAGCGAATGAGCAGCGGGACCAACAATGGAGTAAAAGAAGACCTCCCACAGCAGAAAAGACTCTAAACAAACGAATGAGATGCGCTGAATCAAACAAAATCGTAGCAGGGAAAGAGTTAACCGAAGGGTACCCAACACGACGTCGGTGCCTCTGTGCCTCCTCCGCGGAGATGAGGTTGACGCGCCACTACCCACGCCTTGGGTAGCGGGACAACCTTCGATCCGGGAGGACCACCTCCCTACCCGCATCCTCCATTAGGACGAGGCCGCTCGATCTGTTAGGGCAACTATTGGCATAATGCCCTTCCGGTTGCATAAAAGCAGTGACCCGGCAGCCGGATTGCGGGGCCACCTGGCTGGTTCGCAGCGCACGTGATCGGGCACGCTCTGCGGAGGGCGAGGAGTCGGTGCCGCGGCCTCGGTGGTAGTGAAGCCACGCAGCGGGCCTGAGTAGGCCCGACACGAGGACGGGAGAGGCCGCCTGCGGTCGCATCGGGCCTCCCACTTGCGCTATGACTCGCCGCGCCTTCGCCTTGTGCTCAACAACAATGGCCTTGTCCACCAAGGTCCGAAAGTCAACAAAGTCCACAATGGAGAGCCTGTCTTGCGGCTCCTCGCACAAACCCTCCATGAACTTCTCCGCTTGGCCTCATCGGTGGCCACCTCGGATGGAGCATAACGAGCCAAGTGATTGAACTCGCATGCAGATACTCCATCACCGACTTACGCCTTGCTTGAGCGCGAAATTCCTTCTTCTTCGCCTTCATCAAGCCGGCGGGGATGTGAGCTCGACGAACGCCGTCCGAACTCATCCCAAGAGACGGTGTGGCCGACGGCTGCATGGCCAAGAAGTTCTCCCACCGTGAGAGCGCCGCCCTGGCGATGGGAGGCAAAGAGTGCTCGTCCGGTCCAGACCGAGCAACGCCGAGCTTATGCTCAACTTGACGCAGCCACCATCTGCGCCCAAAGGGTCTCAGATCTGGAGAACGTGGGGGGTTGAGTGCGAAGAAACTCAGCCAAACCCCCACGAGACTGATGTCCACCCGCCTGCCCAGATCCTGAGGCACCGGCAAGGGCGGAGGTGTTGCGCGCAATAACATCCAGCAGGACCCTCCTGTCCTCTGAACGGTTGCGCTCGATCTGAAGCAGGACCTCAGCCATGGTTGGAGGAGGCGGAAGCTCCTCATCCAAACCAGGCTGCTGACCACGGCCGCTACGAGTACCTCCAGCCATCCTGGTTCAAGAAATTTAGGTTAGAAACCAAAGCACTAATACTAGAAGTTGATGAAAGCGAAAAGTTAACGATTAGGGGAATGAGATATCACCCTAACCGAAAGCCAAAACAGCAAGTAAACACACTTTAAATGTTTCCAAAGCAGCTCCAAAACAGCAAGGAAACTCCAAACCAAGCTCAACTTCTCCATGCCATTAACCCGTATTGAATGAACGAGTAATAGTGTGAGAAGATAAAAATTTCAGCGCACTACAACAAGTTTAACAGTACACATGAGCAAGGTTAAAACGATAAACATACGTTAGATACTTAGCTAACTAGTATCACATCTTACCCTTTTATTCCCACAAGTTTTAGTTGATTAACCTCTCGTTTTCTACCCTATTTAGAACCTTTGAGCCGCTGTCCGAAATTGAACGATCGCTGTCCAGATTTTGCATCCAAGCTCCTAAGCCGAAATCTTCAACTTCGGAAGCTTCAAAACCTTGTAGAGAACAGTTAACACTTCAATTTGCCAAACTCATTGGTTCTCAAAACCCAATTAATCGATACAACTATCTTTTGAGAGAAGGAAAGGAGAACAACTTTTAAAACTCAATTTAGAGTAAGATGAGATAGAAAGCTAAGATAGGTAAGGAATAAAATCTGAGAACTTACTTAAGCTTTCATAAATCATTTGATACTTTGAAATTAAGGTTTTCAAAATATCATAAGGACGACCAAGCTTGGGTTACTACGGTCGGAATGGCTCTGATACCAACTTTGTGAGGACCCCGGTTTATTCGGCTTGTACTGTTTAACCATCCACTTGGTTCTAACAGTACAAATCAAATAGACCAAGCCTCGAGATATGTATACTTCCTGCACTGCAGATACACACCCGTTACAAAATCATGCATCAATTCCATTCATACACATAGAGCCAAGCAAAAGCAACAAGCTGAAAGACATAGATAATATAAAGAGAGTTATTACAAAGAGAGGCCGACCGCCAAAAGTCATAAAGGTAAGTAATACACAAATGAAGCAAAATGGCCATAAGATGGCGATAAATAAAAGCCAATCGGTGTGCCTTTACCCACAAGGCAACCAACCGACCGCCAAGCTAATCGTCCCAAACAGCGCAGAACACACTCACAAAAGTGAGGCCCTTGGGGCTCACCTTCTTCCTCTGCAACAATTAATATTAAGCAAAGCGATGAGTACAAAACTTGTTTTTGTACTGCAAGACCGACGTGTGAGATAACAGAACTATAATTAACTACATGCAAGCTTTATTTAAGTGGATGAGGCTCGACTTATTTTTAGCATAAAGCAAGCTTTCATTTGCAATAGGGTAATAGATTCAAAGCAAGTTTGCAATTAACTTTATTGTTCAAATAAAGAGAGACAATTATAACAATAGATAGATGACAACACCAACCTAGAAGTGACTAACCCATAGTCACCACAACAATAGCATGAAGTACCCTTCATACCACCCGTCAAGTTTAAGTTTTAAAAGGTTGTAGTCTAGTTCTTGCACGACCTTACCAAGCATGTCCATAACCTAGGACGAGGCTATTCGAATAGTTTTAACCCTGCAGGGGTGTACCAATGTACCCACACGATAGACCGCCTTTCCACCAGCCACGGTTAGCACACTTCCTTTGGTATGCAGGCATGGCTAAGTCTAACAGGACGCTTTCCAATGGACGATGCTAATTAAGAGCCGCAACCCACGGGAGAAAGACACATTAGACAGCCTAACCGGCCTGCTAATGCTCCCCTCCAACAACACACACACACAAGAACACACCCACCAACCAGCTCATAATTAACACCTCCCAAAGTACTTAGTCAAGAGAGGTTCCATATCCCCCTCGTGTGGTTAGCACGCAATAAGCGCTTGGCTTAGTGACACAAGTAACTCGGTCCTTGGGGACTTAGGCACCATTCCAACACACCCAACAGATCACATCAACATACCATTGTGCCCAAGTCAAGATATAGTTTTGTTTTCAGTTTTTGATTTGTAAATCAATAGAACACAAGGGTTGGACATAATGGAGTAGTATAAGTAGTTGTGTGATCAAGATCACCGACTAAGTCGATGATCGCCCATTACTACCGATACTAGGCATGGCTAAGCAATATTTATCCGAATCTACTAAGTGACAAGAGCTCATCCAACGAACTCTAATCACAAAGAATTAACCTAGGCTCGGTAGTAAAGGATAGTCATTTACCTACAGATTATGCAACTAGAGGATTAACTAATCAATTTAACAACAAATTAGCAATGCATACATAGAAGTTAAACAAAATATTAGACTTTAAAAGTAATGGGATCAATGGAAATGATCAAACCGCTTACCGCTTGTTGTGGCTCAAATTGTTGCGGAGGGTCGTTCTCGGGTTACCGCAAATATCGAATCCTAAGCGAAAGAGCGAAAACAACCAATAAGACGAGCAACGCTTAAATGAAAGAGAAAGCAAAAATTATCCAAATGCGATTTAAAATTATACACAAGGTATAATAGGAATATACCTAGACATAGGAACTGAAAACCTAATTTGGATTTGTGGTGCAAAAGATATTCTCTAAAAACCTATTTTCTACCATAATTAGCAATCAGAGCAAAAATATTTCCTAGAAAGATTTTGGAGCTGAAATTTTAGGTGGCTACCTACTGGTGTGGTGATAACCCATATAAAATTTCAGGTCATTTGAAGTTATAACGAATTAGTTATGATTTTTCTAAGTCCTAAAACTAGGACATCATTTATATCGTGAGCAAAGACCACTAGCAAACTGGTCCTTCACTAAAGTTCATCCCTAAAGGAAATTAACAAAATTTAGTTCGCTCTATTTGGACTTACAGAGAACAAGTTATGGATTTTCTAAGTTTTTATAACATTTTTGGAATATTTAATAGAGGCTGGAAAGGCTAAAATCGATTCACAACATTTCTGGTTCTTAACAGGGCCTGGAAACATTTCTAGATTAATCTCTAGCCTAAAAGAAAATTAACACTACTGAAATCACCCAAAAAGGATCTGTAATGAAAAAGATATGAATTTCTAAAGTTTTAACAACATTTTCCAGTAGAAAGATAAAGCTCACCGAGGAATTTATATCCCTTAACCGAAAGAAAAGACGTGGTTGATTATGGACCGTCGATCCGGATCGAACGCCCACGCCAAGCACGATCGACTCAACATGCGCGCCGCGCACCGTTGGATTTGATTCCAACGGTCCGATCATGGTGACCTTCGACGGTCAATTGCTCGCACAACCCGACCGTTGATCAAGCGATGAAGGGTGGGATTGAGGAGCCTTCGACGACCCAATTGCTCCCACGATCCCGCCACGCATCCAATATCGAACGGCCGAGGTTGATTGGGCCGTTTATGATTTGAACAGGCTATCGACAATAGGGGCCCACCGTCGACGCAAGTCACATGTCGGGTTTAACGCACGCGCATGTGAGGGTTTGAAAATTACGGGCCCACGTGTCGGCCGATCAGGCCACGCACACGTGGTTTAGCGCGCGGTGATTAAAATGTGCGGGCCCACATGTAAGCGATCGAGGAGGTGGGTTTAGGACAGCTAATGATTACTAACCCATGATTAACAATGATTATCGCACGAACGCCATTCATCGTGTCCGAACGATATTACGGCACCGCCGTTTTGTCCGACAACAAACCGAGGGCACCCTCCGCTTGTCGCCGCGACCCAAGGCACGCGGCGGGAGCTAAGTGCCAAAATGGAACCGCAATAGCATTGCGCACCCATCGGGACCATCCACACCATCGGTGTCCCCTGAGCGCGCTAGCCGACGATGAGCGGCGCACCAAAACGGCCGAAATGCATAATGACCAAAGCTCCGCAATAAACCATTCCAATGGTGCCCAAGCTTCTAGGGGCTACTAGAAGGGTACCGAGCACCGTGGAGCTCGGAGGTGGTCGAGGTGGTTCCGCGACGAAGAACGCGCGGACCAAGAAGATGAAGTGAAGATGACGACTGAGCAACTGGGTGAGACCGGTCATCACTACACTCCACAATAGCTCATATATGCTTCCCGAGCAAGGAATTAGGAAATGAAGCTTCTTACGCGGTGAGGAAGAAGGGGTGCTCACGGCCGAAAAGAGGAAATCCCAAAATTGAGCCGCTCCGTGAAAAGCAACTACAATTGTTAGGGTTTTGCTCCAAGAAGTAAGGGACACAAACCGAGCAAAAGAAGGGAAGAAAAGCCACCGGAGCGCTGGTTGCACCGAGGAGCTCCACCAACAATGGCGGCGAAAGGGTTCTGAGATTTGGGCTCAAGCAAGCAAAGAGAGTGCAAGCTGGAGCTCAAGGGGTTTAAAGAAAGCTACCAAGGTCTTGAGGGGCTTAAGTAGCCGAGGACGAAGGAGTAGCAAGCACATGCCCATGGGTGGACTTCGGTCCACAAGTCTGCGGCTTGCTGGAGCGACGGGAGCAGTAAGAGACGACTTTGGGGAGGAGGAGCCGGTGTGCATTTAATGCATGGCAGATTTAGCCGTTTAAAGGGCTCAAGGAGGTGACAAGTCACCTCCTCTCTCCGCCATGGCGCACGTGCACGCACGCCGCGGAAGGAGGAAGATGACCAGCCGACCGGTGGCCCCACCGGCCGATGACACAAAGTGGTTTGAGTCCAAAGTGTTTTAGTGGGTTGAGCCCAACCTCATTAGATGCGCCGCGGATGAGATTTGAACGGCCAAGATGCGATCGCTATTCATAAAGACCGGTTAACCGTGACGATCCGCGACGGTTGGATCGTAATCCAACTACCGAGAATCGATGGCAACCGAGTTGTCCGAATGCTTACACGAATGAGAGCCGCTCGATGGAGATCCAACGGCCGACAGCGCTTGCGCTGTTGAATCGGCGCGGGCGCGTTAGTTGGCTCGGTCAAGTCAAGTGACTCGAGCCCGAGCCTGACTCGAGTCCAATGAACAGTACAAACCAGTTAGGGTTTGATTTTAAACCTGAAACTTTGGGGATTTAATTGAGGCATCAAATCAACTCCAAAATTTATGAAATTTTAACTGGAGCTTGCTTACCTTGGGGTTAACCTTCCATAAAATTTCCAGAGGGTTTTGTGCACTGGAATTTTCTCAAGAAATTCCAGAAGGTTAAAACAGAGGTTTGACCAAGGTTTGACTTGCCTCTAAAATATTTCAAATAATTTCCCAAAATTATGAAATAATTCAGAGCTGTTACCAAGCCACCCTAGAACTAGGGAAAATTATTTCCAAGGGTTTCACAAAAGATTTGACCAAGGAGGTTGTTGACTTGATAAATGAGGCTTTTGATTTTGAATTTCCCAAAATTCCTTTACAAGAATTTCAGAAAAGTTTCAAGAGTAAAAGGATGAAGGAAAAGTTTTAATTTACCCTCATTTTATTACATTTGAAACACAAGCCAAAATGGGGATGTTACAAAGCGATTGGTGCTTTAGGGCGTTAGATTCGATCGAACGGTCAATATTGATTTGGTCGCTCAAGTCGTCCGAACGTGCTAGCAAGATTTGACCATCCAAATCACATCGAACTACCGAGACCGGTTTGGGTTTAAACGCGGGAGGACTGGTCTGGTGGGCGCGCGTGAGAGAGATGGGCGAGGGCGGAGAAGAATTGGGCTCGGTCTTTGAGATTCTACCAAAAGGATTTGGGGTTTAAATTTATTTTTCTAATTGATTTAATTCAGATAATTCAAAAGGGCTTTAGAAAATAGCAAATAAAATCAAAAAATTATGGGAAAATTCACAGAAATTCTCTTATTTATTTTGGACTTAATAAAACTATTTCCAACTTAAAGTTGGATATTAATTTTGCAAAATAAATTATTTTAGCTTTAAAAAAATATTTAGGAAAAAGCTTTTAAAATACCAAAAAATTTCAGAAATTAGTTAAATCTTTATTTTTCAAATGAAGTCAGATAAAACTTCAAGAACCTCAAATAAATTTTAAATTTTGACTTTTAAAATTTCAGAAACTCAAGTAAAGCAATGAAACTCCATCAAATTTCAGAAAATCCAATTAAAACAATAACCTTTATTATTTTATTTCGGTAACAACACTTTGGGATATTACAAACTACTCCCCTTAAAAGGAATCTCGACCCCGAGATTCGGAGTGGCTAGAAAGAAAGCTAGGGATACAAGGTTTTCAACTGGAATTGTTGTCGTCTATATCCTGCTCATCATCTGACAGAATTTGAGTTGTGACATTGTACAGACGTCCTTTTCCTGAATTCTGCGACTTCTTGTTTGCTTGTATGATGTTTATTTGCAGGTTGGTGGATTTGTTGCTCTTTGCTTCTTTGGACATTTACTGGCGAAATGCCCAACCTCATGACAATTGAAGCACGTGATGCCTGCAACATATGATGGGTCCTTTTGTGCCTGGTCACCATCAGATATATTGGAGGGCTCCAAGTTGACTGGGTTGTCCGCTGTTGGCTGTGTTTTGACTTGATATGATGAAGTTCTTCTGGCTTTAGGGAAGCTTCTAGAGTTGAACTTCTGTGCAGCCATTTTTCTCTTGCGATTCTCCATCTCCTGGTGCTTGCCTTCTTGACGAATTGCCTTGTCGACTAGTTGCTGGAAGTCGGTATAATCTCGGAAATCACCAGATGACAAATCATCATTGAGTCCTTCAAGGAATCTTTCTTGCTTGTCTTCATCTCTCGTAACATCTTCCTGCGTGAGCGTGCGCTTGATTGAACTTGTGTAGATACTCATTCATAGAGAGGTTGCCCGACGAAGTGTGCATAACTCCTTCTCGAGGGTCATCATGCCGGAAGGAATATGTGCATGGCGGAAAACTCGCACAAACTCATTCCAGGTGATGGCTTGAGCATCAGCATGTGAGATACTGAAGTTGTCCCACCATTCGAAAGCTAGACCCATGAGCTGGTGCGAAGCAAACAACACCCTCTCACGATCGGTGCACTGAGCGATGTCCAACTTCTTACTAATCGCTCAGAGCCAATCATCTGCATCCATGGGCTCTGTGCTGCTCGAATAAGTCGGCGGACGCATCCTCATAAATTCTGACATGCTGGTTCTTTGGGGTGGTGGAGTTGGAGTTGGAGCTTGGAAAGTTGTAGCTTGCTGGGCTTGATTGTTGATGATGGACTAGGAAAGCAGTTCGATTAGACGGTTCTGATTGGCCATCATCTGTTGCCACTCTGGTCCATTGTTTGCTGGTGATGGTGGAACTGGGGCATTTCCATCATCATTGCTGTTGGTTTCACTTTCGGAGCGACGATTGTTCACCATCTGCCGGTTACTCCAAGGATTTAGGAAAGGAGAACAATGGATAGGGAAGAGACAAATATGAAGGATTAAGGGGATAGAGCAAAATAACACTCCCAAACAAAAGAACCAACTGGTCAACTTTTCAGAAACATAACGTTCTATCGATTGAGACTCTTAATTTGGTGGAATGACTCAATGCATGAATGAGTCTTGGCAAACTTATACTATATGGTCAATGACATCGCACCTTCGCTTTCGCGGTCTTCGATGACGATGTTTCCTTGACACCCATGTCTTGTAGTCTTTGAACGTAAGGGTTAAGAACGTGTGGACCATCTATAGGAATTTCAAGGAAAGAAGATCCATTTACATTATAAAATGGTTAGGAAGGAATTAGGAAAGAAAGAATTTCTATAATTAAGCTATAGATAGATGACCCGGATGAGGAGAGAACATTTTATTTTTTATTGTTGTATAAAATAGGTTTGAAGTGTTTCAATTAACGCCATTCTAACTAGGTTACGACCTACAGTCGATATGGCTCTGATACCAATTTGTCAGACCCAGGAATTAATACTCCCGGATCCTCTGTGCATAACTGAACTAGTCCCATGATCAGTAGCTAGTTCACAAAGTAAACAAATATGGTAACAAAATCATATCACAACTTTATTATTAAATACCAACAGAGTTGATTACAAAGGAGGCTTACAGGCCCACAATAAAATAAACACAATGGAAGACGAAGATGTAGTAGGCTCCAGTTAATCTGCCATAGGCAATCGATTGGGGTAGCGGCCTAGTCATCGAGATCCACACTGGTAGCAAAATCCTTCTCTGAAATTTTGTTTGCATAAAGCAAGTATGAGCACAACTTCTGTGCTCGCAAGTTACACCTGTCAAATAACAGAATGACATGCATATATGGACGCAACAAAGGATGGCTTATAGGGTTATTTGTATAAAGCAGCATTTTCTTTAAGTACTTGTACTAAGTTCCAAAGCAGTTATTTTATAACTAAGATTTATTTTATAAATTCTCAATTTTATAGTCAGATAACATTCACACATGAATGGTGAAGGATACCCTCCTATCACATGGCTTTCTGCCCAAATTCCCGATTGGTATAAATCCAAATCATTTTATAAAGTTATTTGAAAACAAAACCAAAGTCTAATTTTGAGTGGCGTTGCCAGCATGTCCATGACCGCGGACACGGCTATTCGAATAGTTTTACACTCTGCAGAGGTTGTACAGCTTTACCCACAAGAGATAATCAACTTTTAATGTCCGTCTGACACACTTCTGAAGGTGTGCGACTAAGTGATTATCACGAGGCCTTTACAATATTTTGTCCTAATGTATTTATGCCCTCTAAGGTTTCGCTACCATTGGACTAACCATCCTCCGGAGCCCTTCTGTGCTGTGGGACTACAGTCTGTCCGACACCCACACCAACAATGTAGCACAAATGACACTAAGACATCATAAATTATTTAGACAAGTCTGTCCCACACCAGACTTGTGGTAGTACGGTAAGGCGTAGCAAGATGCGGCTCGAAGACCGGTCCTTAACTGACTTGGGTGTCCTTCAAATGAAACCCTGGGCCTTAATCCTAACCAGATTAAGCCTGCATAAATCTGCACCCACCAATCATCCATTTCGCCAAGTCTAAACCGATTTTCATTTTATTTTTCATGTAAAAGCATTTTATCAACCTTTATGGTAAAACAACACCATAGAACCAATTTAAGTCAAACTTGGAAGATTTGGCTAAAAAAACTCCCAAATACAAGATTTGATCTAAGCATTGGCTAAGCATATAATTAATTTTAATATCCTATTGTCTAATAGTGACAAGGTATTTACGTTCAACCTTCAAATTGGCCATACAAGGAAATTGGAATAACTAGGCAATTAAAACAGGGATTTAAAATAATTGTATCAACATATGCATGCAGTAGTAATTTAAAATAGAACATACATAATTTGAAATAGTGGGATCGATATGATCAAGGGTGTAACTTGCCTTGCTTGAAGTGATGTTGTTTTCCTTAACATATCACCTAGTACTCACAAGTACTTTCTTCAGTAGTCTAAGGGTACAATCACGATGATCATACACCAAAATCAATCCTCTTATGAGCTCTTCAAACGGCGTCGAATCGACTCTCCGAAGTCGTCGACATCTAATCGCGAAATAAGCCAAATTCAAATAAAATTCAAATAACAATTCAAATGAACACCAAATCAAATAATTTTAGTTTAGTTAGCTAGATCTTGAATTTAGACAAATTTAGAAATTTGAATTGGCTCAAACGGAGTTCGGATGCAAAAGATTTGGTCTTAAGAAGATTGCAATTACATGTAATGATAGAATTAGGGTTTTTCTGAATTTTTGGAATTATTTTTCTAAAGGAAAAAGGCTTTATTGCACAAGGCTGACGTCAGCGAGGGAATTTCCTTTTCCCAGCCGATTATTTTTGCAAAGAAAAAGGGCTTTGACTCACTGACATGTGGGCTCGGGTCCTATGGACTAGACCCATGGCTTGGTCAAAGTCCACTGTGGACTCGGTTCATGCCACAGTGGCTTTGCTACGCTAGTGACACACGGGCACGCCACGTGGGCGAACACGCAAGCGGGGATGGTGATATGGCGCTGACTTGGCATCTACGTGGCTGTGCCATGTAGGCTCCGGCGACGGCGGTGCTCGGGTCCCAATGGTCGCCGGTGCTCTGCACCATGGAGACGCGAATGGATGGTACCAAGGGCAAGAGGAAGAGACGGTGAACCTTATGCGCAGGTTTTCGGTGACGCGGCACGAAGGGGTTCCCGGCGGCGACAAAGGTTCGATCGTAGTGGTGAGGGCGCTCGGGGGGTGCTCCGGTGGCATGGAGATGCGCACGGGGTAGAGTTTGGACGTGCGAAGCCGTCGGTGGGGTCGGGGTGGCTGGGAACTCGTCGACGGCGGCGAAATCGGCGGTTGAAGGAGGTTTGGCCGATGTTGAAGAAATGCCAAATCTAGCGAGCTCGAGGGGGTAGGGGTGAGGTGGGTGGTCGTGGTGGATTGAGGACGTCGAGGCGGAGCCGGGGCGCTCTTAAATAGGGCGCGGGCGACGTCGAGACGGCGAATCGGGCGCGAGCTTCACGGCGGTGATGGTGCGGTCCCGGCGATCCCGTGCGAGATAGAGGGGGCAACAGTCAGAAGGAGGGGCGGCGTGTTGAGGGGAAGTTAGTGCGCGCATCCGCGAGAGAACAGGGGCGAGAATCGCGGCTTTTGACGGAGCTCGGTGCGGCGGAATTGGCGACGAGGGTTTGCGGCTGGAGGAGAAAGACACGGGGAGGAAGAAGGGCGCGGGATCGTCAGATCGGGATCCAACGGCCAAGAGCGGTGCACGTGTATAGGAAAGCGATTGGTGCTTCAGGGCCGTTAGATTCAGATTGAACGGTCAATATTGATTTGGTCGTTCGAGTCGTCCGAATGTGCTAGCAAGATCTGACCATCCAAATCAAATCGGATGGCTGAGACCGGTTTGGGTTTAAACGCTACGGAGGATCAAGTCAAGCTAGGCAGCGCATGAGAGGAGATGGGCCGAGGAGGAGAAGAATTGGGCTCGGTCTTTGAGATTCGGCCCAAAAGGATTTGGGGTTTAAATTTATTTTTCTAATTGATTTAATTGAGATAATTCAAAAGGGCTTTAGAAAATAGCAAATAGCAAATAAAATCCAAACATTATGGGAAAATTCACGAAATTCCCTTATTTATTTTGGACTTAATAAAACTATTTCCAACTTAAAGTTGGCTATTAATTTTGCAAAATAAATTATTTTGGCTTTAAAAATATTTAGGAAAAGCTTTTAAAATACCAAAAATTTCTAAATTAGTTAAATCTTTATTTTTCAAATCAAGTCGATAAAACTTCAAGAACCTTAAATAAATTTTAAATTTTGACTTTTAAAACTTCAGAAACTCAAGTAAAGCAATGAAACTCCATCAAATTTTAGAAAATGGAATTAAAACAATAACCTTTATTATTTTATTTCGTAATAAAGACTTTGGGATGTTACAAGCGCTCGATTCGATGACTACTCATGAGAGAAGGCTCTCAACTAGTCATGAATCAAGTTGGAAAAGAGTACTAGTGCTCTAATCCGACCATATCCCGGTACCTATCAGAAAGAAGTTCAAAAGTTAGAAAAGCACTTTTTGGGCTTTGAGGTACAATTTATCCCTCGAAAGGATAATTTCCTCGTAGACCAATTGACTCGTGTAGCTTCCTCCCAATCCCCAGTATCGAAAGGGCCGGGGTGTTTCTAGAGCAACTTCAGAAGCCATCCCTAGTTGAAGAACTAGAGACGCCTCCTATGGAAACAGCCTCTCTAGAGTATGAAGATACCTGGATGACGCCCATTTACAAGTATCTTCAGACCGGTTCCATACCCGACGACGATCTCGAAACAGATCGATTATCCCGAAAGGCCAAAATGTATACTTTGGTCGAAGGTGTCCTTTACAAAAGAGGAACACAAGGGGTACTCATGCGATGTATTCCGCAGAGCGAAGGATTAAAACTCCTTCACGACATACACGGAGGGATCTGTGGAACTCATGCTTCTTACAGAACACTGGTCGGTAAAGCCTTTCGACAAGGTTTTTATTGGCCAACAACCCTCTATGATGCCAAGGAGTTGGTCAAAAAGTGTGTAAAGTGCCAGTTTCATAGCAGGCAAATACACCAACCGGCTCAAGTATTGCAAACAATTCCTCTATCTTGGCCTTTTGCGACCTGGGGTCTTGATCTCCTAGGACCATTACCCAGAGCTCTAGGTGGATTCGAATCCCTTTTTGTGGCTATCGACACGTTTACAAAATGGATAGAAGCCGAACCTGTAACTGGGATAACAACGGAAGAAGCAAAACGGTTCATGATGAGATGCGTGATAACTCGATTTGGAGTACCAAGTCAAATCATCACAGACAATGGCAAACAATTTGCAGGCGCAAAATTTCAGGAATTTTGCGATGAGTTGGGAACTCGTTTATGTTACGCTTCTGTTGCCTACCCCTAAAGCAATGGGGCAGTCGAAAGAGCGAATGGCCAGATAATGAAGGGAATCAAAACCCGAGTCTTCGATCAGCTTGTAAAGCGCTCGGGGGCTTGGGTACAAGAATTACCTTCAGTATTATGGGCAATTCGTATGACAGCTAGCCGAGCTACAGGAGAAATATCTTTCTTTCTAGTCTTTGGTGTCGAAGCCATGCTTCCACTAGAACTAAAGATCAGGTCAGCACGAGTTGAAAAGTTTAACGACTCCATTCAAAAACAACTTCGAGCGGACGACATTAACCTGCTCGAGGAAAAAAGGGACCAGGCCTTAATTCGATTAGCAGTCTACCAACAAGCCCTGCGCAGATACTACGATCGTAAGGTCCAACCTCGCAGCCTTGCTGTATGTGACTTGGTATTGAGGCTTATCCAATCCCAGTCTAATCGGAACAAACTTTCCCCCAAGTGGGAAGGTCCTTACACTGTGGTCGAAGTTACGCGTCTAGGATCGGTATGACTTGCCATGGAAGATGGCCGCGTTCTCTCAAACTCTTGGAACATTGACCAGTTACGCAAATTCTATGTGTAACAAGCTTCTACAACAATAAAGTATCAGGTTCTCCCTATCTTTTTTGTCTCTTTTTGAATTTCGCTTTTATTTTCGACCATTATTCACATGCTCATTTCCCCTTTACACTGGTTGGAAGAAGGACATCACATCTAGTCGATGTCTCTCCTCTCTGCATGTGGTCCTGCCCGCTGGAAGGAGCTTCCTAGTGTCGCTTTATTCTTAACTATTGCTACCAGTACAAAGCTTTTTGAGCTCGGAAACATGGTCGAAAATTCTTAAGCAAATTCATGTCACCTTAGTTTATTTATTCATATTGAAAAATACTCTAAGAAGAGTGCACTTTTGAGATTCGTTCGACTGCTTCCGATTAACTTGATTGGTTTTAACTGGCCAGAGGAAGAAACACACCTAGTCGAAGCTTCTCCTTTCTGCACGTGGTCCTGCCCACTAGAAGGAACTTCCTAGCGTCATTCCGTTTCCTACTCTTGCTGCCAGGGCAACCTTGTCAGGTACAACGAAAAAAGTCGGATGAATTTTTAAGGTCCTCTAGACGTTTGTTTTACTCAAGTTGTCGTTATTGATTTGATTAATCTAGTCGGAGATGGTAACATCACCTAGTCGAAGCCTTTTTTCTCTGCACGTGGTCCTGCCCACTAGAGGGAACTTCCTAGCGTCGATCTGTTTCCACTCTTTCGACTAGTGCAAGATAGTCGATACTCGAGAACTATAAGTCGAACAAGCCTCTCTGTTTTCAGAAACCCTTTCTTTACTATTTTCTTAGTTTATTCCCAATAAACTAAGTAAATAGTCGGGGGCTAGGATAAAGTTAAAAATATGACTTCATTTCATAGTCTTAGTTTTCCGAGTTATCATTTTATGAGTTACTAACTACTCTACAAGATGATGATTCATAGGGAAAAAGAAGGAGAAAGGAGGAATCGCTCGTATCTGGTCTGATTATTTCTTCCTTTTCTATTATCTCACGAGTTACTAACTACTCTATGAGATAATTTGCAAGAAAAAAGAAAGGATCATATATTTATACATCACAAAAAAAAAGACTTGTCTTTACGAGTTATTACAGACTACTCTGATAAAGGAGATTCTATCTACATCTCCACCATGACCTTCTCGTCGACCGACTGCATCTCCTCGATCAACCTTTCTGCTTCAGATTCGGTGCAGTCGAAGTCGACTTCAACTGAATGCGGATTAACCTTGCATGTAGTAGTAACTAGGTTTGTTACCCGTAAGTCTTGCGAGTACATTTTTGTACTCATTTATTTTGCTTAAATTGTTGCATAGGAAGAAGGTTGATCCCCAAGGGATTGACTTTGGTGAGTTTCGCTTCGGTATGGACGACTAGCTTGGCGGCCCGGTCGGTGGCCTTGTGGGTTATGGCTAACCAGTGGTATTTTGGTTAAAGCCATCTTATGGCACCTTTTGCTTCCGCTGTTATTGATACTTTGATGTCTTTTGGCCAGTCGGCTCTTTTGTAATAACTTTATATTATGTATGTCTTTTGCTAGACTTGTTATATTGTAATGTATGGAATTGATGCACGATTTTGTAACGGGGTGTGTATACTGCATTTCTAGGAAGTATACATGTCTCGAGGCTTGGTTTATCTGATTTGTGATGCTAAGGTTGATGGAAGGCCAAGCATTACAAGTCGAATAAATCGGGGTCTCACAGCAACTTTCCATAAAACCCATGGGCCTTAATCTTAACCAGATTAAGCCTGTGCATAAACCTGCACTCACCAAGCATCCGTTTCGCCCAAGTCCAAACCATCATTTAATTTTATTTTATTTTTCAAAGCATTTGTAAAACTCCCATGACATACCAATGCCAAGGGTACAATTTAAACATCAATTGATTTTTGGCTGAAATTCCCCGAATCAAACATGTTAGGTCTATAAGCATGGCTAAGCATATATTTTACCAAACAACATCTAGTCAATACTGTCGTAATAACTAGAGCTTTTTCTAGGGTGACAAGGTGTGAGGGATTCGATGTACAAAAATTGTCAAGTACAAGACCAGTAAGTAAACCATCCGTACTGTGATCATAATCCAATAACCCGAACTTCCAGTATTTATGTAATACTATACTCCAATATTAATTAGTTCAAGATCCATCTTATCACCTAATGTTAGGGTCTAATTTCCATCGACTTTACATTTAACTATATGCTAATTCTATAATCCGATTTCCATCACTCCATTATTCCTAAATAACTACTTCTACTAATTCCACATCAATCCAAAGATTATGTTATCCTATAATCAATTTTCAGATATTATGATATCTACTAACAACCTATTTATAAAATCCAACTTCAATAATTCAGTATTCGATTATGGTATCTATCTATCATCCAATCTTCCTTAATCCAACATCAGCAATTAGCTACTTCTAAAATCCACTATCCCATAATTGGTTATTTCTATAATCCAACCATAATAATCATGTAATCCTAGAATACACTTTCCAGTGATTATATAATCCTATAATCCATCATCCAAGCAGATCAATATTCTACAATGACCATTTCTATAATTAGATCTCGATAATCCAACATTAACAGTTAGCTATCTCTGCAATACAATATCCATTGATCACTTATCTCTACATCCATCAATATTGTATTCCTATGCTTCAACCTTCTACAGTTGTTCTACCCCATGTTCCAATCAATCACAATTGCTTAATTGTATAATCAATATCCAAGAATCATGTATTCAAATGATCAGGTCATTCTATAATCCATTCAATATATATCTCTATAATTCAATTTTTGACAATTCCATCTTTGCATTATTCATCAACGCACTATTCCTATAATTCGATATTCAATGATCATATAATCTTATAAAACAATATCTTCACTTTTGCCCCCAATATCTATCACATTCTAATGATTCTCCATATGGTCTATATTGACAATAAATGGCTATACAATGGAATAAGGAATAACTATAAAACTTTAAAACAGGGATTTAAATTACTTGTATTTAAATAGGAATGCAATAGTAATTTAAAATAGAATTTAAATAATTTAAAATACTGGGCTCAAATATGATCAAAGGTATAACTTGCCTTGCTCAAATAGCTGCTTTGAAATGCGGTGTGGAAGGTGGCTCCAAGGGTGCCTTTTATAGAGGCAGAGGGCGCCACAGAGAGGAGATCGTGTGTGCGAAAATGGTGGCAGCGGTTGTGATCGTGGCCATACTGGGTGTGGGGAAGATGGAGTAAGGTGGGGGTTATGGCGGAGGTGGGTGCGGAGATCGTGCGCACGTACTTGCGAGAAATGGGGAAAGGAAGGTACGGCCGAGTCAAAACTTCGAGAAGGAGTCATGGCGGTTGCGGCTCGGCGCGTGTTGGAGACGGCGAGGAGGAAGAAGGCATCGCTCATGGTGGCCCCACTTGGCAACGATGAGAGGAAAAGGAAAAGAAAACAACGGGTGAGTTCTTGGCCGTTAGATTAAAATCGAACGGTCCATAATGATTGGCTTAAAATTTTATTTTGGCTTAAAATACTTAAGGAAAAAGCTTTTAAAATCCAGAAAAATCCAGAAATTACTTAAATTTTCTTTTTGAACTTTAAAACCAAAGAAGAGCCATAAAACTCAATAAATTTTATTTTTGACTTTTGAAATTTAGAAAATTCAAGAAAAGCAATTAAACTCTTTAAAATTCCAGAAATTCCAACAAAATAATAACTTTATTGATTTTATTTTTGGTAACAGAACTTTGGGATGTTACAAACTACCCCCTTAAAAAGAATCTCGTCCCCGAGGTTTGGAGAGGCTAGAAAGAAAGTTAGGAATACTGGTCTTCAACTGGAACTGTAGTTGATGGCTGGTTTTGCTGTCTGTCGCTTCTTTGGACATTTCCTGGCAAAGTGCCCAACCTAATGGTAGTTGAAACACGTGATCCCTGCAACATGAGATGGGTTCTTGCGTGACTGGCCTCCAGTAGATGTGTTGGGGAGCAACGAGCTGCCCGGCTAGTTTGTGGTTGTTTCTTGAGGCATTGGTAGGCCTAAACTTCTGTATTTCTGCACTTGTGCCAAATACCTTCTATTGTTCTTATTCCCTACTGCTGGTGTTATTGTTGCGATTAGAGTGGCTTCTGGAATGCTATCCGGGGTGAGCACTAATCGCCTTCCCGGGCACTGATTAGCATAATGCCCCATATCCCGGCAATTAAAGCACTGGACTCCTGCCCTTGATGTCTTGTTCTGCTGAGATTGTCCACTAATCTCCCGAGTCTTGGAGTTTCTTGCAATACTATGCTCTGGATCCGCCATCTTCCTTTTGTGATGGTTGTTCTGTTGACGGCATGTGATCTCTGGGTTGAGTGCCTTGGAATTAATCCCATTGTAATTCAGCTCTTCTGACTCCCGGAGTAGTCTGGTAGATGTACCCATGGTGCTGCCTCCCTTAGCTTGAGTGAGGCTGGCTTGACAACTTGCACACTACTGCTGGGCTACCAGAGGTAATGTTATGTTCACACCTTCCTTGCCTTCACAGGTGGGGCAATTGATTGCTGCTTGAGATGGTTTCTTGGGTTCTTCAGATTTGTCTTCTAGTGCTGAGGTGGCTTGTGGTGCCAAAGAATTCTTGCAAGGGGTATTGGATGAAGAAACACTGTTGGCCTCCACCATTGTATTAACTGCTGCATCACCGAGTCAGGTGATGAGGAGCTGACTCAAGTTCTGGAGGATCTCTGTTGTCAAACTTTGGTTTCCTTCTGAACTGGCACTCTTGGGAACCTTGTGTCTTTAGAGTGACGAGATTTCACCATCTGTTGGGTACTCCAAAGGGTTAGGGAAGGAGACCAAGGATAGGAAAGAGACAAAGAAGAAGAACTAAGGGGATAGGGTGAGAACCAACTCAAAAGCTTTTTTAGGAAACTTAATAACTTTTATAACGTTCTACTAGATCACGACTCTTTAACTTGAGAGAACGACTCAATACACAGAATGAGCCTTGGCAAAGTTACGCTATATGGTTGGGCTGATATCGCGACTTCCGCTTATGGTCTTCGATGAATCATGCATGTTGTCCTTGATTGGTAGCGATGATTCAACGATTTTTCAATGCTTTCTCGGTTGTTTCATGTCCTGAGGTCTTGCATGTAATGGTGAGAACGTATTGACTGTCTATAGAAATTTTCAAGGGAAAGTGGATCCATTTAACATTATAAAAATGGTGAAGAGAGAATTTAGGTAAGAAAGAATTGCGATGAGGAGGCTAAAGATAGACAGATGACCCAGATGAGGGGAGAACAATTTATTTTTCTTGTGGTGTAAAATAAGTTTTGAAGTTTTTCAACTAACGACCATTCTAATTAGGTCACGATCTACAGTCGATATGGCTCTGATACAACTTTGTAAGACCCGGAATTAACATCCCAGATCCTCTGTGTATAACTGTACTAGTCCTATGATCAGTGGCTAGCTCACACAGTAAACAAATGTGATAGCAAAACCATAATAGCAAAAATTCATTAATAAATAACAGAGTTGCTTACAAGATAGGCTTACAAGCCAACGCTAAAGAAACACAGCGGAAGACGAAGAAGACGTAGTAGAGTCCAGCAATCTGCCACAGGTAATCGACTGGGGCGGCGGCCTAGTCGTCGAGATCCACACTTGCAGTGAAGTCCTTCTCTTCTGAAATTTGTTTGCATAAAGCAAGTATGAGCACAACTACCGTGCTCGCAAGTTACACCCGGCAAGTAACAGAGTTAATGCATGCATAAGGTAAACAAATAAGACTGGCAGGGTTTATTTTGTGTAAAGCAACAATTTTAGTTTAAATACTGATATTAGTTTCCAAGGCCATTTTATACTACATCTAAAATCAGTTTTGAAATGACAGTTTTATAGTGTGGATAACCTCCATAATTGAATGGTGAAGGATACCCTCCTATCACATGGCTTCCCGCCCAAATTTTACCACAAGGATTAACCGTCCTAAAATCATTTGTTAAAACATTTTAACACCAAAATCAAAGTCTAACTTGGAGTGGCTTTGGCAGCATGTCCATGACCGTGGACATGGCTATTCGAATAGCTTTACACTCTCCAAAGGTTGTACAACTTTACCCACAAGACATGAATTCTCTAGTTTGTTATGCATCCGTCGATACCACCGCTCACTACCTTAGGTAAGCAGTCTGGAGCACGTGTCAAGGCCTTTAGAATGTGCCATTCCACCGTAATCTCTCTCGCTAAGGTTTCGCCTTTGACCGACTGTCCTCCGGAGCCCTCTTGCGTCAGGTGGAAATATTGTCTGACCGACACCCACACAACCAGATGGAAAAACTACGATGAAACATTGCAAATTAGTCAGCCAGGTCCTGCCCATACAAGACATGTGGTAGTACGATGTGACTTAGCAAGATGTGGCTCAAAGACCGGTCCTTAACTGACCTGGGCAACTATAACATCCCAAGTTTGGACTTGTGTTTCAAATGTAAGAAAATGAGTAGAAATTAAAACTTTTTCTTACATCTTGTATTTCCTGTTTGTTTTAAACAATTCTTGTACAAGAATTATGGAAATAAAAAGTCATAAGTCTTTTGATCCTAGCCTTGACCTTTCAAAACATTCTTGCCAAATCTTGTGTCATCTCCTGGAAATATTTTTCCCAAGTTTTAGGGATGGCATGTGACCCTTCTGAAAAATTTCACAATTTTTAGAAATTGTTTGAATATTATTAGAGGGCAGTCAAACCTATTTGACTTTCAGTCAAAACCCTATTCCAGAACCCTGTAGAATTTTTGGAGAAAAATTCCCTGCATAAAAACCTCTGAAAATATTACACAAGGTTAGTTTCTGAGTTAGCAAGCCTCAGCTCAATTTTAGAATTTTTGGAGTGGTTTTGCTACTTCAAATAAATCCCCCAAAGTCTTAGGTCAAATTAAAAACACTAATTCTTGTTTCACTATTCCTCAGGTGTGGGCCAGTCTCGGGCTCGAGCCACTTGACTTGGCCCAACCAACTAATTGCATTGGGTTCACTTTAAAATGCGCTTGCAATCTCACCTTTGATCTAAATCGCACGCCCCCGTTCGCGTGGGCGTTCGACCTCGCGATCGCGCCAACTCATTTGGGCCGATAGATCTAGATCCAACCATCCAGATGAATTGGGCTGTTCGGGTCACCCAATTATCACATTCAATCGAAGTCGTCCATTTTCAATCTAACCGCTCACGATCTCCTCTGTTGTTTTTAACCTCTGGGGCTCCGGTGTGATCTGAGCTGTTCATTTTTAATCTAACAGCTCACAAGCACCCTGGCTTCTCTAGTGATCTTCTACCTCGCGCCATGCATGAACAGAGGGAGAGGCATGGCCTGGTCTTGTCGTGCTCCCTCGTCAACGTCTCGCTGGTCGGGACAGCCAGTGCGTGCATTGCTTTTGGCCACGATCATGCCTTTTTCCTGTCCCCCATTATTTCTGCTGGTCCACGGTTGTGTCTTGGACCTAGCTCACCTGATGGCTTCATTTTAGCAAGCCTTAGCTCCTCCATCTATTTGAAGCTCTCTAAAACCCTCCTTGAGGTTCCTTGTAGCACCCCTTAGCTTCCTTTTGCTTGTGGAGCTCAAAACCACTGAAAATCCCAAAATCACCATTGTTGACCTGTGGAGCTCTTTGATGGTCTTGGTGCTCTAGTGGTTCATCTTCAATTCTTCTTGTACCCTTTTGAACTCCTTAAACCCCTATGCATTTCCCTGAACTCAATTTTGGGTTTCATTCACAGGATTTGTCAATTTTGGGGTTTGTTCAAATTCGGCCGAAATCATCCCCTTTCTTCTCCAGCTCCGGATATCATTTTCATATCTTCTTCCCCAACTCCGATGGACTTCTTTGCTGTACAAGCTCCTCTGGCCATCTTTGAAGCTCATCTTGCTTGAGGTTCCGAAGAAATTATTGATTTCGTGAGTGACCCTCTGCAGCAAGAAAGTGATCTCCATCAAGGCAAGCAGTGTAACATCATTTGATCATATTGCTCTTATTATTTTTAAAGTCTAATATCTTGTTTGCAAAACCTAAGTATGCATGCTACTTTGTGTCAAGATTTATTTTATCGATTAGAGGTAGCTAATCCCATTGCATAGTTTCCATGAAATTGTTCACCCCCACCACTACCCTAGGTTATTATCCTCACTGGTGAATTAGAGCCCGGTGGATTATTTATGGTCTTTTTATTGTCTTTGCGATATGATGCTAAGCAATGCTTAGTTACCAGTAGGATTGGGCGGTTATCGACTTAGTCGATAACCTTGTTCACGCAAACTTCTTATGACTTTATGATTTCAGCCTCTGTACTATGTTTATTTGCGAAAACTGAAAATGAAAACAAAATGATTTGGACTTGGGCACAATGGTAAGATGGTGTGCTTTTGGGTGTCAATGGTTGGTGCCCGAGTCAACAAGGACCGAACATCTTGTTACACTAAACCAAGCATTTTTGCAAGCTAACCACACTAGAGGGTATGGGACCTCTCTTGGCTTAGTACTTTGGCGTGTGTTAGCTCCGAGCCGCAGGAGGGTGTGTGTGTTGTGTTGTGGTAAAATGAGGGGGTTTATGTGTAGGACTATTGTAGTTGTCCGGAAGCTTTACCCCTATAGGGTAGTTGACTTTCGGCTTTACAATGTAAGCGTATGAGCTTCGATCCATACGAGCGGCTCGTAGTTAATACACAATATTATAAATGTCTCGTAGGACTTAGCCGTGCCGACATACCTTCGGAAGTGTGCTTCATCTTGTGGCAAAAAGACGGTCTGAAGTGTGGGTACATTGGTATACCCCTGCAGGGTTTTGAACTATTCGAATAGCCTCGTCCTAGGTTATGGACACGCTTGGCAAGGTCTTTCAAGAGTTAGACTACAACGTTTCAAATTAAAACATGACATGGGTGGTACGAATGGGTAATTCGTGCTATGGTTGTGATGGCTATTGGGATAGTCATCTGCAGGATGTCTTTATGTTATTACTTATTGTATCGCTATTATTTATGCAATTAAAATTCAGATTGTATCGGGGTCTCACAAAGTTGGTATCAGAGCCATACTGACCGTAGAAACCCCTAGCTTGGCCGTCATTAGGATATTTTGAAAACTTAGTTTCTAAATATTAAAGGATTCATGAAAATCTTCAGTAGAGTCTTAGATTTTACTTCTTAGCTTGCTCATCTCACCTTATTCTTGATTGAATTTGGAAAGTTGTTTTCCCTCTCATCTTCATTCAAAAGATAGTTGCTTTATCGGTTAAATTGGTTTTTGGTGAACCATGAGAGTTATAATTTGGAGTGCTGGCTGTCTTTTGGAGAAGATTAAGGGCTTCTGGAAGTGAGGATTTTGGCCAAAAGAGTGAAGGCAAAATCTGGGCAGCATGCAGGATATTCTGGATAGCTAGCTATTAATAGTGTATAGAATTGAAAATGAGAGGTTAATTCAACTAAAACTTATGGGAATAAAAGGGTAAGAAGTGATACTAGTTAGCTAAATATCCAACATCATTATTAGTAGTTTTGCCTTGCTATATAGTCGTGTTAGCATTTGAGTTGCATGCTGAAATTCACCTTCCTAAATCAATTGCTCGTGCTTTCCATACGAGTTAGTCGTACTAGGAAGTTGATCTTGCGACTCGAGATCTTGTACTGATTTGGTGTTGTTTTTGAGCATTTTGAGTTCATTTCTTTGCGAGTTATTATTTCCCTGCCTTTAGTTTTCGGGTTTGACCCTTGTCCATCTTAGTATCCATCCCCACCCCAACTTTCAGCGGAATTCCCTAATCTTTGGCTTTTCTTTCGCGTCCTTCAGCTTATAGTCTTCAGGTTCGTGCTAACCCACCTTTCCGTAGAAGGATGTCTGGACAGGCTAGCAGCGGACTAGGTCAGCAGGCTGGCTGGGATAAAGATCTCCAGGTCTCCAACTGTCCGGAAAAGACTCGTAGGCGCCTCCACTCTGGCGACTGTGACAGATTTTTGTCCCATTGCCCCGAGGAGCGGAAATTACCTCCTTTTTACTTTGGCTATGGTGAAGAGAGCCAGGTCGCCGAAGGTTGCCAACTAGGGTAGTTCAAGGTCTGTCAGCGCTGTGGTGAGGAATGACACTACAGCGACGAGTGTATTACAGCTTGTCCAAACAGCGACGAAGACCACTTGCCCGGGAATTGTCCGACCGCCAAAGTCACTTGTTTCCTCTGCGAGGGAAGCGATCACTATTCCAAGGAGTGTAGTATCAACCAGGTAATCGCCAGGTTGTTAGAACTACAACGACTGCTTCTTTGGTCGTCTGTAAGCACTGCAACCGCTAATGCCTCCAAACCAGAGAAGTTCCTGGATGATTTGTCTGTGGAGCTGCAGGACAAATTACCAGTCTATACCTTCCCCGACTTTCAGATTGTGGTCGAAAATCCCATTGTTGCTGGGGTCAAAAAGAGAAAGCTAAAGGATCGTCGCAAACTTCAAAAGAAGGCTCTGGGTGACTTCCGCGTTGTTGCCAATGTCACTTGTTTCTTCTGCAACAACAAGGGCCATTATGTAGACAGTTGTCCTAAGAAGTTTGGAGCAACCCCTTGCCCTCCGCAGGCTGTGTCTCGATCACGTGCACTTGTAGTCCAGCAACAAGGTGGCCTCCGCAACCCGACTGCTGAGGTCACTTGTTTCCACTGCCACAAGAAGGGGCACTACACCAATAATTGCCCTGTGAAGCATCAGGATCGGAAGGTTGTTCGTGATCAAGTCAACTCCGTCTCCGCTGAAAAAGTACAGGGGGCGCCTAACGTCGTGTTGGGTACGCTTCTTGTCAACTCTCATCCTGCTTTTATTTTGCTTAATTCAAGATCTTCTCATTCCTCCATACCTAAGCCCTTTTTCGGCTGCTGGTAATCTTCTTTTCGCTCTTTTGTTGGCCCCGTTGCTCATTCGCTCTTCCGGTTTGGAGTTGACAACTAAATTCGAACGTCGGGATGTCCCTGTTGAGATCAAGGGAGTAGGATTCTTGGCAAATCTTATCCTCCTCATTTAAGTAAGATGGATGCGGTTCTCGGTATGGATGGATTGTCCCAAAGATTGAGGGCATCGCATACGCTTATTGCCTCGAACTTCCGTGGCCTAAGCCGCCACAAGCCCCTAAGAAACTAGCTACGGAGGGATGACTCGTATAGTTAGCTATCCAACTATATCAGAACACCCGATTTTCTAATCGGATGTTAATATTTAATTTGCCAATCTAATAAATATTTGATTGTATTTTAAAAGTTTTCCCATGTTTAAGTAAAAGATTGCTTTTAAAATCAAATCGAATTAATTAAAAGGTTGCATTTAAAGTTAAATCGAGTTGTTTAAGTAGTTGCAAAAAAATAAAGATGATAACAATAACAAAGAATATTAAATCAAATTGTTTGAAAGTTTGCATTTAAATTGAATTACTTTGATTTCTTGTTTTAGCATACATTACAAAAATCATGATGCATGCATTAGTACCATCATATCGACCCAAAGTAGACGCCTTTGTGAGTCTATTTCTTTTCCCAACTTCTCTCATCAAATCACAACCAAAACCAAATATCATAAAACGCATGTTCTACCATTGCGGTCATCGTCTCGAGGGCGTTCCGTTTCTGCAATCATTTTTCGCATGCAAGGTCATATGAGCAAGTTGGAAAAAATGGGAGAAATACACTGCTATTTATTCCACTGCTAATTTCTCTCACTGCCATCCCCTTTCCACCCCACTGACCAATTTTTGTTTATGCCCAGCTGAACCACACCTCCATACTGCCACCTTTAAACATTTCTATATCTAGCACCCCTCTCTCCCACTGACATTCCTTCTTCCCTTGTTTTATTTCCAGCAGTAGTATCCTTTCTTTGCCCCAACCGAACCATTCACCTCATTCTCACTGTCATTTCTTTTTATCTATCTCCCACTGCCAACTTTACCCATCTTGCAAAGCACCTTCCACTGCCCAAGGCATTTCCCAACTGAGCACTCCCTGCCATTTCCTTTATGCCCAGCCGAGACCCACCATCTGCCACTGCCCATTTCTTCTCCCAACCGAATCACTCCTCCCACTCACCAATATTTCTTTATTGCCCAGCACCACCTTTCTTCCTCCAAAGAGCCTCTACCATTTTCGTTTCTCCACTTGAGCTCATGTTCTTGCCACCTTCTCTCTTCTCATTCACTATACAAAATAAAAAATCAAGCTCTGCATGTTATTCCATTGATTTCACAATCACACAAGCTATCCATCCATCCAAATATCATCTACATGCACGGTCATTCAAGCATTTTTGGGAGAGGGAATGAGAAGTGGGGGAGCTCGTTGCAGCAATGAAGGGGAGGCGCTAGTGGCTGCTCGCCACGGCCAAAGACATGCAGCAGCTGGTCGGACTTGGAGTAGCAAAGATCGAGCAAGCGAGGGCGTGGAGGAGGCGAGCTAGCGCAGCGTGCCTGCATGCAGCAGCACTGCAGCAGCGGCAAGGTGGCCCAAGTCGAGGCGGCCGAGGCGAGGGGGACAAGGCAGCGCAGTGGTGGTAGCAGTGCGACGGCAGCGCGAAGATGACGGTGCCGAGGCACGGGGGTAGTAGCAGCGGGCGGCCAGTGAGCAAGGTGGCATCCTTGTTGGCGGGTTACTGCAGCCTGGCTCGGCACGACAGTGGCTCGGTGACACGCGGTGGCAGCCCAGCGCGTGGCATGTGGGTGGCGAGGCGCTGTCCAGCGGCTCGACCGAGGCCTAGGTGCGCGGCGACATGGAAGGCGGTGGCGTTGACTTGAGGAGGCAGCGGCTTGACGCCGAGGAGGAGCTAACCAGCGACGCATGCATTGGCGAACGACGTCCAAACCCCATGGATGCGAGGCTGAGGCACCAAAGTGGTTTCCAATCAACCATGAGACTTACCTTCATAGACTTCCTTAAGGTGATCTGCTTTTAGTTCGTTTGTACTTAGTGCAAACACAAACTTCATTTATTCACAGTTCTGATGCTGTTACTTTTTCGGGAGAGCTAGCTACGATTTGGACTGGACATGCATTGTTAGATGAACAGGCATGCAAATGCCACCGGTTGGCCGAAAAGATGGAGCCCAAGCTAGGAGGGTGGCGGCCTAGCTAGGCGGTGGCCGGTGGTGGAGCACACTGGCCGAGGCATGAGGGCGGCCAAGGGTGCTTGGCATGGAGCACATAGGCGAGGCCGAGTGGTGGTGCATGGACCAGCGTGCATGCACACTGCCGAGCTCGACGGTATTAAGGCACATGCATTCAAAAGGCGGTTCTGTGGGCGTGGCCTAGAGCGACGGCTTCGATGTGGATGCGGACGAGTCGGCGACGACTACGGCAGACGTTGATGCGGAGTCTAGAAGATGTCATCCGGTGGCGATTCGCACGCCTAGCATTGTGGTAAAATCTTTAGTATTATTTTTGTTACCGCGCTATGAGATTAGTCGTGCATGTTGCATATTAATCATGTGCATGTTGTCTATTTATGCATGTTTAATTATAAAAATGTTTTGGTAACTTAAGACCGATATAATTCTCCGGTAAGGTCGTAATTGCACGTAGGCGTGATTATCTATCGATATGTAGGTGAATGCAAATAATTAGATTTTGTGGCAAAACATGTGTATTGTTGCTCAGTGGATGTCGGATTATATATACATTATTGAATTAATTGAATCGGATGATTTAATTAAGCTTGAGTAAATTTATCGGATGTCCTAAGTAATAGCTACGTGGGTCTTGTATGCTAGAATTGGGAGAAGGTAGGAATGGATTATTTGATTGCGGATAAGTAATTGGATTGCCATGTAATCAATAGATAAGCCATATGTGCCGAATTGATGGAATTGTACTCTCTATTGGATTTGATAGCTAAATGATTATTAGTCGATTGTAGAGGCATGTATGTGATTGGATTGGTAGATGTTGTACATGGCTATCACTACTACACAGCCTCATCACGACGGTTCGAAGTCATCATCAGGCATTTCGAACCGTCGTGTTTTTATACGTCTGTGATAAGCGGCGTTATCACGAATGGTTAAAAATCCGTCGTGATAAGTCACAACACGAGCAGGTTCTAATTATATAACCGTCGTGCTATCTAATTATCACGACGGCTCTATTAAAGAACCGCTCGGATATCTAATTATCACGACGGTTCTATTTACAAACCGTCTGTGATATGCACATATCCCAGATGGTTCTAATTATTTAACCGTCTGTGATATGCACATATCCTAGACGGTTCGTAAATAGAACCGTCTATGATAAAAAAGGATATCCCAGACGGTTCTATTTACGAACCATCTGAGATATGTGTATATCATAGACGGTTATTAAATAGAACGGTCTGGGATATGCATATTCACGCACGTTTGATTGTTAAACCGTCTCGTGATAGTTACTTCAACCTAACTATTTTTTAAAATTTTCGGCTAGCCTCGAATTGCTAGCCATGCCTTACGAAAATAAGCGCGAAAATAGATACATCACGATAAATCAACGGACAACCCAAAGTGATCATTGTCAATTACAAACCAACATATATCAAATATTGTCGCTAGTGTACCATTGAATTACAACTATTCAAAGTGAATTACAACTATATCAAATATATATTAATTGTTTCGAGGTCGTTCAGTAGTGAAACTCTCCGTTGGCCGCAATGATATCCGTCATGATGAAGGTGCAAAGCCTCCCTCGAACATCCGAGATCTCTTTCTGAACGAGTGATTCTAAATCTATATTCAAAACCTACAAACAAGAGTAAAGTGTTACACATATATATTTAAATTTATAATTAGCAATTATTGCGAGATTGACCAACCTCGGGATCCGCAACCTAGCACTCATGAGAATCGCATATGATGGCAAGCGTAGAATGCACATTCTTACGCTTTTCTTTGCACCAAAAATAGAATTACATATATAGGTATAGTCGGTTCGAGACGCATTATTACGGTATGATATAGGATTATTGTGTTGTAGCACGCATCGGAAATCGCGTCCGTGATTAAGTCCGCGTTCGTTCCTTGTATAGCCCTCCTCGGCAATATAGGAGATGAGCGACCTACATGTTTCAAAAAGTTAACCTCGGCCATTTCAAACGAAGGAAGACTACAATAGAGTTATGTATGGAGGAAATGAGCACACCGCCGAGTACTTCTTGCACAAGGGTGAAGTCGTGGCCTTTTTTCATTAGGGAATCAAGGTATAGTACCTGATTCCTCTTTGGTATAATGACTAGAAGGATCGGTGATCTTTGTAACAGCCCCAAGTTTATAAACAGTAATAAAATGCTTTATGAACAGTAATGAGGTACTGTTCATAGCATTACTGTTCATTTCTACACTTTGGGCAGCATGCTACAAATTAAAAACCTTCCTTTTTAGCCAAAACCCTAAAGAACCATTTGAAGTCTTAAAGGAATACAAGATAAAACTTGTATTATGACTGGGAAATATTTTTATTAAAGCCTAGATAAATTATCTTGGTTAAAAATATTTTTGGTTGCATTTTTAGAAATTATTTGGGCTTAAAGAAAAATTTATTGTCTTTAAATAAATATTTTCACTGAAATGAATATTTATGTATTTTACAAAGTGAAAATGTGGTTTATAAAATTTATCTGGAAATATATCATCCCAAAGTAGCTTACAAGAAAATTTCATGATTTTATAAATTTATTTGCTATTTTAAAAACCAGTCAAACCTTGGAGTATTTGAATAAGGTTACGTCAACTAAACCTGGTCTAAACCCAAACATAGCATCGTAGCGACTCAAGTCTTGTGGTTGGGTCCAATCGAATCAATCGTCCGCTCGGTCACGTTGGGCGCACGCCAAAACCCCACGCGTGATATGAGCCGTTGATCTTCAATCGAGCAGGCGGCTATAACACCGCGAGCTGTCCACGTGTGCATCTTAATCTCCGCCGTTGGATCTTGATCTAACGACCGAGATCAGTGTGTGCAATCGGACAACTCCGGATCCCTATTCAATCTCCACCGTTTATTCTCGATCCAACAGCGCACCCCTTTTTGTTTTAAACTTAAAGGCGCGCTTTTATCTGAGCCGTTAGATTCAAATCCTACGGCTTTTCCTTTTTACCGCGTGTTATAAAGCCCGCACTCCTCTGGGCGGTTGGATCTTCATCGTGTGGTCCAGATTAGTGTATGCATTCGGACAACTCCGGATCCCCTCACAATCGCGGCCATTCATTCTTGATCTAACGGCGTCGCTTATTCCAATTTGAAATCGAGGCGCGATTATGTGGGCCTTTGGATTTCAATCCTCTGCGCTTCTTTTGACCGTGGGCCTTTAAAGCCCAAAATCGGTGGATCGTTGGATTTCAATCGTAAGGTCCATATGAGTGTATGCAATCGGACCATCCGGTTCAATTTTCCATCCTGACCGTAGAAATCAAATCCAACGGTGTTGTGCCATCGCATCTAAACGGGGCGACGTGTATCCCTTTTAATTGATCGTTGGATCTTAATCCAACGTCTCTCTTTGAAAGCGGAGCCCCACAGCCTTTCGGGATTTCGTTTTAATCTCGATCGATCGATCTAGATAGTGCGGTCCATATTAACTGGTACCGATTCAAATCATTTAATCTCTCTATTTATCACAGCCGCCCATTTCCAATCGGACGGCTGACATTCGTTTGAGCTTTTGTGAAGCGCGCGCGGCTGAGAATGACAATGGGACCCACATGTAAGAGTATGCTTATCTTCTTCCCTCTCTCTCAGCGCGCAAATCTCTCTGTAAACAGAGGAGAGGATTTATCCCAAAGTTTTTGCAACTAATTTTTGGGATAATTAGCCCTAAATGGACACCTCATCAAGCTCTAGACTTTTCCCAATTGTCCTGTAGCTCAACTTCCTTATATATATAAACCCTAGCTTTTTGAGCTGCAGCCATTGTTGACCACTGAAGCTCACTTTCTTCTTTGCAGCCCAGTGGGATTTTGCTCCTATCCTTTGCTTATCCATCCTTAAGCACTGGTTTTACCTTGCATTAAAGATTCGGCATCTTTGCAGTGTTAAATCAAATTTACCTCTCTGTCGATCAACTTGAATTTTCAAATCTTGGTATCTTTCCTATACTAGTAAGCCAAAACCCTAGTTATGATATCTTGAGCATCTTAAGGACTTAAGAAGCTCCTCGTGAATCATTCTTTTAAGCATCGATAGCTTCAACTTGCTTCAAATCAAAGTTGGTATTATACCTTTTCGGTTTTCCATGTCATTTTCAAAACCTAGGGCTCTTCCTGTCAACTTATCATCTTATTTAGGTTTTGATTAAACCCTAGCAACATGACAAGTTGACCTTTCAATTCTTGTCATCATCTATTTTAACTTCTAGTTGAGATCTGTCTCTGTTTCTTTTTGTCGGTTTAACCGACAAAAATGAATTTCTTCTTAGTTGATGTGATCTAACTAGTTAGGGTTAGACTAAGATTGGTTTAGGATATTAATTACCCTAAAAGATCATGCTAAGTTTCATTTATGAACTTTTGCATGTTCTATATTCCTTCTTACGAAACTTGCACTCTGTCCTGTTTTCAGCTCTTTTCAAAATCTGAAAACTGGAACCTTGCACTAAAACTCTAGTTTCTATCTTTTGAAAACAGTAAGCTATATAATGGGTTATTATCATTATTATGGGTAGTTATGGTTTAAGCATACTGTAATCATGCATTTCCAAATTGATCTTGCATTTTTCCTTCATTTTGAGCTTATTGTCAGATTTGGCATTTATTGGATTTATTTGCTTTCTATAGAATCTGGTTCAATTGAAGTTTTGAATCTACCTCGAGCAGATCAACACAATGCAGTATACTACTACCAAGGCAAGCATCCTCTTTGCACCATATTGATCCCAAATTTTGTACAATAGCTCTTACAAATCCAGTGATATCTGTGCATGCTATTTTTCTGAAAATACAAAAGGTGATCTGTTAGTAGTTAGCTATGACCAAATATGATGGATTACCTCAATTCTCACCATACACTTAACCCTAGCATAGTACTGTATATCATAAGCTATATTTTCAGTTTTAGCTTAGACATGCAGTCTAGAGATTTTAGAGTTTGACAAGCATATCTTGTCAAACATGGGAATCATCACTGAACTATTGTTATTTTAAACTCTTTGTCCAGTTTCTTTAAATCAGTCTTGTATTTGAAATTCAAATTGATCTGGACAAGAGGAAGCTAGTGATGGTGCTTTTGTGCACGAGATTGGGTTTTGTGGTGGACTTGTCCAAGTTAATTAAGGACTGAACTCGACTATTGATTCAAGTCCCCACGTACTTCCACATGCGGTGTATGGGCGCTGTTTGGTTAAGTAAAATGTTGAGACTATTGAGTTGGAAACAGAGAGTAAGGATATGTGTATTGACCTTGTATGGCATAGATGCTGCAGTGCGAGGACTGCGTTTTATGCCATGTGAGCTTGTATGTCGATGTCGGATGTTCTTAGGAGGGTGAGGCGTATATGTGCCTCGTCGCATATCGATACCTTAATGGTGCCGATAGCATTCTACTATGGGTAGGGAACCCAATTCGCATTAAATTGTTTGGATCGGCATTACTGACGCAACATGTGTGCCCTGGTTAGGCAGATGCTATCAGTCGTTGTTTAAGCGGGATCAGCTCACACATGGGGGTCCAACTCAATAGTGTTGGCTTGTTGAAAAATACCAAATCTTAGTTTCCCCGGTCGGCATACCAAAGGAAGTATGTCATCATTCGGAGGCATCCGAAGGCAACGGGCTAGTTAAGTCATGTGGGTAAAGATGTACACCCCTGCAGGGTATAATCTGTTCGAATAGCCGTGTCCACGGTCATGGACGATAACTTGAATTGATGTCACCTGTATAGAAGTTTTGATTTTCAAAAATGTGGTTTTGGTTTATTTTCGGTTTGCATGAGGAATCATGCCTTTATCTTTTTACTTTTATGTCATTTACTTACTGTTTTAAGCAAACTTTGATTTATTAAATTGCTTTACCAAAAGTTAGCCTTTGTAGGTTAAGATGTATCGCTTTATGCAAATTTGAACCTTTATACCTTCTGTTGTAACCTTATGCATGTAAAACTCTACTCCTTTGAATAGGCTCTAATTACCACTTTCTTTAATTAGTTTGTGTAAGACTTCTTGAGTACCTTCCGTACTCAAGGTGCTATCACCTATTGTTGCGGTGAGGACGGTTTTCTTTATGAAGTACCGTTAGCGCGATCGGGTGGCGCTAACGAGTAACGCTACTTCTTTCCTCTACGCAATTGCTGCGGGTGGATGAGGCCATTGGTGGACTTTTTCATTTATTTTGCTTCATTTGTTGAATATGTTGTAGTGACCAAGTCACTCTATATTGTAGTACTAAACCCGAATGTTGTAAACTTATGTTTAATAATGCAAATGTACGACTTGTATGTGTATGATGCAATGTTGTTAAAGGATATATATATGCAATGGTCATTGATCACAGGAACCATTGTGAGATATATATATATCAGGGATCTGTTTATTGGAATTGTTACTTGTTGAATTTATACCTTTAGCATGATCTTTAATTGAGGGCGATCTTGTTCCTTCATTAATAATCATGTTCTTGTATGAATTTAATTAAGTACATTTCCAATAATCCGGGGAGCCCACAGCGTTGGTATCAGAGCATACGTTGCCTGTAGGTTAGAAGTAGCCTGGCCGAAACAATTAGAGAGTTTCCTGATAAAATTATTTTTAAACAGTAATGTATTTTCGAAAGCTTAAGTATGACATCTTTTATTCCTTATCCTCCTTAATGTCACTTCTTGCCCAACTTTCTGTTGGTTTATTTAAAAGTGAATTGCTTCTTATCTTCTCTTTTTGTCTATAGACGAGCGGTTGGTACTTGGTCAAGGAGACTCGAGCTGACGATGTTGATGGGTTCCCAGCATTACTTCGGGACATGATGTGGCGCTCCAACTTCACCTATCAGCCGGAGTATGCCATTTATCGACGAGACCGAGGACCAGGGATGGAGGAGTATCGTGCCTTCATCAATGTCATTGCTAGGCATGTAGTGATGGTGTTCCTTCGTGTCCAAGTACTTGCCACCTCACGAGGCTATGGTGTTCGAAGTGCGAGTAGGATGATGAGCCTTCTTCGTCATGATTTGTGGAATTGTCTCAACCACCCTCGACCACTTCCCGAATCAAGGCCCTACCTCCGGTGAACATGTTCGCCGAGATACGATTTGGCGAAGACCCAGTGCGGCGGTTGGCGAGGATGGTCCGCATCATGGACCAAATCCATCGCCGTCTTGTGAGGAGCTATGGGAAACTAGGCATCGCCTTAATGAGGCCCGGAGTACTCGCTTGGAGTCAACATGAACCGCGTTCCTCGCAACGTGCTTTATGGTGACAACGAGACCTCTCTGCTGCTCGCACCACCTCTTTACCGACTTCCGTGGCGGGTGCGTGCTGTTTATGGACAAGTCGCCAAGCCCGATGATCGCAGCTTTCCTCGCACTCTGCGGATGCACCTCCTGAGGTCATCGACCATCGTTGGGTTCCCGAGGCGACTCATTAGCCCGTTGGATCCTGTTGATCTTGGTTCCCTCGAGCTCATCTTTTGAATGAGTTTCCGATGAACTTTAACCGGGATCTCTACGCTAGCACCTCGACGATGAATCCTCGTGGTTGAGTGTCTTTTAGTCTAGTAGTTGCCCTTAAATAAATTGTATGTAATAGGGCGTAGTATTTTGTACAAAGTATGTAAGTTTAACTTTGGTTTGTAATCGACATTATGGCCGACTATAATGTAAGACTGAACCAAATTTTGTTGTATATATATGAAGTTTCGTTTGGTGTTAATTTGAATGCATAACATAACATGATGCATTATATGTACAGATGTTTGTTTCTTTTCTAATTGCAACCTTGTTTGTGTTTGCAGTATGTCCTTGTTGTGTTGTTAACCATGGTATGGTAACAGGATGACAGGACCTACTACTCGTGCGCAAGCGCAACAAGGGAGGGGCATGTCGACTCCCATGCCTCATTCTCAGGGAGGGCCGACTGAACCCTCCAGTTCTCAGGGTCCGCAAGGTGGTCCCCAGGAAGAGGAGCTTCCTCCACCACCTTCGATGGCCGATGTGCTCATGCAAATTGAGCGCAACCGGATGGACCAGACGCGCATCTTGGAGCAGATTGCGCGTAATACTTCTTCTCCTGTTGCATCAGCCGTCAGAGCAGGAGGCCACCATGTGCAGGGCAGTCTTGCTGACTTTCAGCGGACTAACCCGCCGGTGTTCTCCAGTTCTCAGGATCCCATGGAAGCTGAGGATTGGCTTCGGACCATTGAGAAGAAGCTTTTGATTGCTCAATGTTCCGAGAGGGAAAAGGTTCTTTTGCGATTATCACCGATGGGCGGCTAGCATATGGTGGGATAATCTTCTTGCCATTCACTTCTGGACATGTCGCTACTTGGGATGAGTTCGTGGAAGCTTTTCGCGAAGCTCATATTCCTGAAGGGGTCATGATGATCAAGCAACAAGAATTTCTCGCTCTCAAGCAAGGGAGAAAGTCTGTGATCGAATATCTTCATGAGTTCAATTTCCTTGCCAGATATGCCCCTGATGACGTTTCGACTGACCTTCGTCGTCGAAACCGGTTCTTGAATGGGCTATCTGAAGAACTGTAGATGGCGGTGGCTTTGCATGACTTCAGAAATTTCTCTCATTTGGTCAATAAAGCAATTGTGGCCGAGAGTAAGAGCAAGGCGTTGGAGGAGTCACGCATGGCGGCAATGACTTCTCGATTTATTCTGGTGGCACTCACCAAGGCCTCGTATGTGGTTGTCTAGACCACCACGAGCACCAGCTCCATTTTTACCAAGGCCAGCGGTGTTTGCCCCTCGTCCATCTCCTCCCATCAGTCAGTCAGGACCAAGTGGGAATCAGCCCCGTCCTGTTAACAATGTTAACCCGAGGGTTATCTGTTTTCATTGTGGTCGTCCAGGGCATTATGCCAACAAGTGTGTGGCAAGCGGCAGGATTGCCTCTGTTCGACCCTATCCGATGCTCCATGCGGCCAGCCCTTCGCAGGAGGCCCTATCAAAGCTGATCCGGCTCCAGTCCGTGGGCATGTGAATCAGATCACCGCGGAAGAGGCGGCTGATACACCTGAAGTTGTTATGGGTATGCTCCTAGTTAATTTCAGTCCAGCTACTGTTTTATTTGACTCTGGAGCATCTCATTCTTTTGTTAGCAATCAATTTGTTGCTCAACACCAGTTAGACATGCATACCCTCCAACCATCTTTTATTTAACCGATATTACAGGGGGCGGTCAAATTACCTTCTTTCTAAAAGAATCATCTCCACTCCCACAAGTCACAACCCTTTACGGACAATCTTATTAACATCAAGGATAATAAACTATTAACAAGAATCATTATCGTCAACTCTTTTAACAAAGGCATGCAACCACAAGTCACATTCCTCATGAGATACACATGAATAAATTATATTTCTTTTTCAACTCTTCACCTATTAGTAATGCTCACACTCATTTTATACATAACTTCCAATTTAGCGGCTATCGTAGACATTTAATGAATTATACAGTCATAGGAGAATTTATGATCCTTCCTCTATCTGCATTCCTACTAGCGAATATGAGACCATCAAGCAACCAATTAAAGGCAATTTTCCAGATTATTATCCACTAGGACAACAGTCAAATACATCCTTATCTCTTCCTTCCTACAGAATTAGAGTTATCCATTGTGATCAAGTAATTCAACCGGTTTAACAACCTAAACCATTTTAATGATCAACCTTCTCATCAAGGACACACTATTATCCTACCACTCCACCATCAAGTAAACAAAGATCGCCAACTACATCCCATCAGTTCATCTCTTAGCGATGCTCGACACCATACTTTGATACTTTATAATTGCACCTAGCAATTACATATGATCAGTACTTATCCATGAAAGATAACTTCCAAGATGACTATCCACTTATGACACTAATCTAACACCTTACGGACTTATCCATCCCAAAGGATTAGGTTAATCCGTTGAGTCCAAAGAAATCCAATCTACCGAGAAACTTACTAAATTTATTACCCATAGTGATCAAACCATCTCATCAACGTTCCATACTTCCTAATAACTCTTATGTCCCCAATTAGGTATGGACATACTTTTTGTCACTACCCAAAAGGTAAATACCCTATGACAACATCACATTAATCAACTCCAATTCCAAAGATCTAGGCTACGATCAATCATGCACCACGCTGCAGATCCGACTTGAGAACTCAAACCTTATCAATGAACTCCTATGTTTAAAACCTCTCGCTTAAACATATTAGGATCTCACAAAAGGATTTTAACTCCCTTTAGGAAAAGAGGCATTGACTTCAAAACTCGAAATAATCCAAAATAAATACATAAAGCCAAAGCTTTCACATAATAAAGAACTTGCAACAGAAACTTTCAGCATCTCGAACACCAAGCGAATAAATGAATCATATTTTCCAATAAGAAGGGCAGAACTCCCAAGAAACAAAAAGAGACCAAGTGAAATCCCAACAAATTTCACCATCCGCATCTATACCCAGAATTGGTCTAAATCAAGCTCAAGAAGAGAACAACTTTGAACAACTTTTCTAAAGGTATTCACCCGCGGTACCTGTAGGGTACTCGAGGTAGTCATTTCGCTATTCTCATACTACGAACGGTGGTGTAACCTGGTAAAGCCCAAGTCCACAACCACGACCTCAACCTCTCAACAACCACTATAGTTACAGAGCTATCATAATAATCATATCATAAGCATTCGTAATCGGTTCATACAAAGAATGATCAATGCGACATAACGAAAACGTAAATGCTATGCTTGACCCTTCCCATCCTCATGCACTAGTGTGTCAAGTTTTTTTAGTTCACTAATCATTACAAAAATTTTTAGCAAATTAAGTTACCTAAGTTGTTAATCCATTCACCACGGACCTACTGACCGCTCTCGATACCAACATAACACCTGACCCAACATGAGCACGAAATGCTACCAAACTAACATTAAACAATTCTAAGCCAAAACATTCTACCAAATTTTTGTGAGCCTCCTCTGTATTGGTAATCGCCAGAGGTCCCAACATTTGAATAAAACATATATAAATAATCCAATGTTCGGAATCATCAATAGGCATTCAAAACATGTATGCAACTAGCATATTCAAAGGTATCAAAAGACACTACTCATCATTATTACACTTAATCCAATTCACGAAGCATAATCATAATCAATTTTTAAGCAGTTTGCTCTTTTATTAAGGTATGAACTAAAAATTTATCAACTTAAAAGGTGGATGGCAGTGTGTGTGTCCAATTCAAGTCTACTCCCTCCCATGCATGTCGTCCTTGCAAATGGTACCTAAAATCACAACAAAAGCAAGGGTGGGCCCAAAGACTCAAGAAATATCAAAATGAAACATTAAACTCATATTTACAACATCAACATTCCATTCCAAAGCTTTACTCAAAACATATCTCATGAGGATGTATGCGAATATGCAATGCAACTTTTCTCTTTCACTCTTTATCGCATTTCATCGTAATCGCGAGATATGCGACCGTCGCCGCATACCATGCACGTGCTCATAAGCACAGGACCAATGCCCAATACTCGCAAGTAAAGGGACCTCAAGCCCACACTCCACAAGTGTGGGGACCTCAACCCGTCATATACATGACGGGATCTCAACAAATGCTTGGTCACCACATGACCAAGTCTTCATTTATCAACATGATGCATACGCACAAGTCTTGAATCATCATAATCATACCTCCTCGGCAACATCATTTATGAATTTAACTTATTCATACTTCTATCATACATGTTCATAGACATGCAAAAACTCAAGCAACCATGCATCATACGCATTTTCACAACATTAATAATCATGGTCAACAACATCTATAACATCCTAGCATCCATAGACATCACAATAATTCACAATACTAGCAAACAAGTACTTGCCTTAACCGCGTAAGAACGGAGGATGCGAAGAGGGTGCTGCCTTCGGGACCACTCCCCCACCTAAAATTCATTTAAAAGTTTACTAATACAACAGTAATGGACCAAACAACCCATACAAGCAAGCACGAACTAGCAATAGCTTGTAACGCGATCCCGACTCCAATTTTCTAAATGCTGAACTAACCCCTCTGTAAACAGTCATGTTCAAAAATTCGTATCTTTTAGTATAGGAGTCCAAATGAGGTGTTCTTGAACTTCGTTAAAAGGTTATCAAATTCCCCAACTAAACCTAGTTGGTGGACCTTCCTGATTCGGCCATCTAATACCCCTAAAATGCCAATTAACAGAACATCGTTTTCACGTCGGGTTCTCTGGACAGTACACTAAAACTATCATAACTTTTAGCTCGTTTGTCCAAACTTTGTGTTCTTTACCTTCCCTGAAAGCTACGACAGTTCTCTACAACTTTTGTTATACTGAGATTCTCTAATTATTCATTAAACTGATCGCTCCAGTCGGATTACTAAAACCTGTCAGAATACCGACAAATTTGCAGAACAGCGGCGCTACGAAATTCATAACTTTTGAACCGCTCATCCAAACGACGTGATCTAAGACTCTATTGAAAGCTAAAGACGTGACCTACAAATCTCTAGGAGATGGACAGATCAAATTTTGCACTTAACATCCTCAAAACAGCCGAGCAATACAGACTGCCAGAAACCGATATAATACCGACATTGCCAAAACGCAAAACTACACGACTAATCGAACGAGATCATGGGTTACCCTTGGAGAACGAGATGACGAACGCGGAGACCCAGCGAAGCTCTTTCTTTCCTTCCTCTTTTCCTTCTCCTTCCTCTTCCTTTCTTCTTCTTCCTTTCTCTCCTTCTTTTCTCCTCTTGGCATGGCAGCGGGAAGGGATTGCTACTGCTCCCATTGCTACAGATGCTGCGGCGCTACAGTACCCGTGAGCTACAGTACTTTCTAGGGTTTGGCTGCCCCCCTCCTCCACTAATGGGCCAAGGTGTTGTGGGCTTTCAGCCCACAGCCCAGGTTCTCTGAAACAAGCGAAAAACCCCCTGAACTTCCAGTTAAAACCATTCTCTAACACAAATTTTCAATTAGAGTCTCTAAGGTTATACGGGGTATTACATTCTACACCCCTTAACAGAATTCGACCCCGAATTCTTTCCATCGCTCTACTCGAAGAACAATCACAGCTAGAATTTACGAACAAAACCGCACACCTACTGTGAACAATTCCGATTATTGCTCGCGCATGCAAGACTCTAATTCCCAAGTCACTTCCCTCGTGGACTTATGGGATCACACCACCTTGACGGATACCATCGACTTTCACCTCAACACTAGTCTCGACCTTGACAAGTACACTCATCATACGGGATTCAAAAGTAAGGTCTTACTCGTTGGCCAACAGCCCTAACAAAGCCTCAAGCTCCGGACCTCTCATGTGCTCTCTTAGCACCGGAATATACAAGACATTGCATACTTCGCGCAAGTACTCGAGATAGTCCTAGCGATACGTCAATCTACAATTTGCCGTGACTAAGGAACCTGTCCAACACACCCCTAGTTAAACTTCCTTTGGTATCAAGTACACCGTGTGCACAAAACACACGGAACTCTTGTTCGACTCTCGATCGATTACTTTACCTATGCAAGTAGCTTCTCCTTTGACAAGGGATGCACAAAGAACTTGCCTACCAACTCACTTATCCAAGAACTTAAACAAAAGAGTCATAATGCATCTAACTCAAAACCATCCTCCTTAGAAGAGCCCAATCCAAAATCAATGGATTTACCACGAAATCTTTTCTACTTTCCAAGTAGATAGTTTAGAAATAAACGCCACACAAGCTAAAGCGAAAACACTCGAAAAACCAGATTAACCATTTTTTTAACTAGAGGAATCACACATACCGACAAGAACCAATTCAATTTATAATTGACATCCATCATAATCACATAGTTCAAGTAAGAACTAAGAGAATATCTCACTATCCAAGATCACACCCTTTCCCACAATCTTTCTTTTAAAAATTTAACTTTCTCTTAAACCATAGGATCCTAAATCATTACATAACATATTAACTCATTTCTCTTAAATTGGCAACCTCAAAGCTATGTTCTACCAACACAAAATCCACACTTATGCAGCGACTCTTCCAACCCACAATATCACATTCTAGCCAACTTCTTTGCAGAATGAATTACTTTGACAAAAATAATTCTCAACACAACTCAATATAGATTTCACCCACCATCACATCCTCAATCCATTAAGGATAACCAATTTGAAATTCATATGACACACTCTCATTTACTACACGAAAGGATACTATCAATGATCATCCCACTATTTGGAATCCACTCTTATTCTATGCTTTCACATATAACCACTGCAACCAATATTCTAGCATAAAATGCAATGCCCAAATTCAACCTCCAAGACTCCTACAACCAACTTTTCGTATAAAAGATCGAGAAAACTTGATTCACTCACTAGAATTCCAACACTCTAAACATACTCAAACATTATCATTCATATGTAAAATATTTTTCTCGACCAAATTATCTTTTATAAGAATTCTATCTCCTGAAGGTTATTCACTAAAATCGGGCATACCTGCCGACATCTCAACCTTACCTACTATTCCATCAATTGACATTACGATTAAATTACTTCGCTAATCCTACATCTCATTAAACTACACCGTCATAGATCACATACCTAACCTTGCAAAATTACCCAATCGCGATACTCTAACACATTGATCCAGCTTCTAGACTTTCGATAATCCCAACTTTCCAACATGATTGAAGGTTCTTGGATTATAATTCGCTATGGGTTTCACTAGTTGTAACACTAATCAGTTTTATTTCAACGACAATCATTCCATTTAAATCCAATTCCTTTCAAGAGTTTTAGGACAAAATCAAATCACTTTCTACTGATCTTCCAATAGCTTGGCCCCCATAATTCTCACTGCGATCATGTACTTGACCACCACCAACCAATCGCCACATTACACCCTGAAAGACCTTGCAGCCCACTTCGGTTAAACTTTTCTCAATAGGAAAGAGCAAACGACTACAAATTTTAACACACGAGGAAACACTACTCCTCACAGTGAGCACGAGACCCAAGAGAAATAGTCAAATAGCGTTGATCTCGAAAAACAAAAGACGAGACCACATTGGAGGGCACAAGTTCACAAGAGGGTAGTTTCGGACAACAATAAATCACAATAAAACACTGCTTTTTAAACTCAAGAAACACTTAAGCGGCAAAGAAAAAAAAAGTTGCAGGTTACAATCTTGAACTCCAACCTCAAATACTTATGGTACACCATTTTTTTTTCTTCTCTTTAACAGAGAAAACAATTTCCTTTGTTTACATCACCACTTGCCAACCAAAGAAGAAGTACTTCTAAAACAATTCATATTAATCACTTAAGAACCCATCAGAATAATCTCCCACCTCGCCTTTCTCATCAATTTCAGCCACCACATTAAGCATGAACTACCAAAAGCTCACAAATGCAAAACTCCAAACTTTCTATTTAACCGATATTACAGGGGGCGGTCAAATTACCTTCTTTCTAAAAGAATCATCTCCACTCCCACAAGTCACAACCCTTTACGGACAATCTTATTAACATCAAGGATAATAAACTATTAACAAGAATCATTATCGTCAACTCTTTTAACAAAGGCATGCAACCACAAGTCACATTCCTCATGAGATACACATGAATAAATTATATTTCTTTTTCAACTCTTCACCTATTAGTAATGCTCACACTCATTTTATACATAACTTCCAATTTAGCGGCTATCGTAGACATTTAATGAATTATACAGTCATAGGAGAATTTATGATCCTTCCTCTATCTGCATTCCTACTAGCGAATATGAGACCATCAAGCAACCAATTAAAGGCAATTTTCCAGATTATTATCCACTAGGACAACAGTCAAATACATCCTTATCTCTTCCTTCCTCTGAATTAGAGTTATCCATTGTGATCAAGTAATTCAACCGGTTTAACAACCTAAACCATTTTAATGATCAACCTTCTCATCAAGGACACACTATTATCCTACCACTCCACCATCAAGTAAACAAAGATCGCCAACTACATCCCATCGGTTCATCTCTTAGCGATGCTCGACACCATACTTTGATACTTTATAATTGCACCTAGCAATTACATATGATCAGTACTTATCCATGAAAGATAACTTCCAAGATGACTATCCACTTATGACACTAATCTAACACCTTCTGGACTTATCCATCCCAAAGGATTAGGTTAATCCGTTGAGTCCAGCAAATCCAATCTACCAGAGAAACTTACTAAATTTATTACCCATAGTGATCAAACCAGTCTCATCAACGTTCCATACTTCCTAATAACTCTTATGTCCCCAATTAGGTATGGACATACTTTTGTCACTACCCAAAGGTAAATACCTATGACAACATCACATTAATCAACTCCAATTCCAAAGATCTAGGCTACGATCAATCATGCACCACGCTGCAGATCCGACTTGAGAACTCAAACCTTATCAATGAACTCCTATGTTTAAAACCTCTCGCTTAAACATATTAGGATCTCACAAAAGGATTTTAACTCCCTTTAGGAAAAGAGGCATTGACTTCAAAACTCAAATAATCCAAAATAAATACATAAAGCCAAAGCTTTCACATAATAAAGAACTTGCAAATGAAACTTTCAAATCTCGAACACCAAGCGAATAAATGAATCATATTTTCCAATAAGAAGGCGAACTCCCAAGAAACAAAAGAGACCAAGTGAAATCCCAACAAATTTCACCATCCGCATCTATACCTGCATTGGTCTAAATCAAGCTCAAGAAGAGAACAACTTTGAACAACTTTTCTAAAGGTATTCACCCTCGGTACTGTAGGGTACTCGAGGTAGTCATTTCGCTATTCTCATACTACGAACGGTGGTGTAACCTGGTAAAGCCCAAGGCCACAACCACGACCTCAACCTCTCAACAACCACTATAGTTACAGAGCTATCATAATAATCATATCATAAGCATTCGTAATCAGTTCATAACAGCAATGATCAATGCGACATAACAGAAACGTAAATGCTATGCTTGACCCCTTCCCATCCTACTGTGCACTAGTGTGTCAAGTTTTTTTAGTTCACTAATCATTACAAAAATTTTTAGCAAATTAAGTTACCTAAGTTGTTAATCCATTCACCACGGACCTACAGCCCGCTCTGATACCAACTGTAACACCCCAGCCCAACATGAGCCTGAAATGCTACCAAACTAACATTAAACAATTCTAAGCCAAAACATTCTACCAAATTTTTGGCAGAGCCTCCTCTGTATTGGTAACTGCCAGGAGGTCCCAACATTTGAATAAAACATATATAAATAATCCAAAGATTCGTAATCATCAATAGGCATTCAAAACATGTATGCAACTAGCATATTCAAAGGTATCCAAAAGACACTACTCATCATTATTACACTTAATCCAATTCACGAAGCATAATCATAATCAATTTTTAAGCAGTTTGCTCTTTTATTAAGGTATGAACTAAAAATTTATCAACTTAAAAGGTGGATGGCAGTGTGTGTGTGTCCAATTCAAGTCTACTCCCTCCCATGCATGTCGTCCTTGCAAATGGTACCTAAAATCACAACAAAAGCAAGGGTGGCCCAAAGACTCAAGAAATATCAAAATGAAACATTAAACTCATATTTACAAAGATCAACATTCCATTCCAAAGCTTTACTCAAAACATATCTCATGAGGGATGTATGCGAATATGCAATGCAACTTTTCTCTTTCACTCTTTATCGCATTTCACTGTAATCGAGATATGCGACTGTCGTCGCCGCATACCATGCCCGTGCTCGCAAGCACGGGGACCAATGCCCAATACTCCGCAAGTAAAGGGACCTCAAGCCCACACTCCACAAGTGTGGGGACCTCAAGCCCGTCATATACATGACGGGATCTCAACAAATGCTTGGTCACCACATGACCAAGTCTTCATTTATCAACATGATGCATACGCACAAGTCTTGAATCATCATAATCATACCTCCTCGGCAACATCATTTATGAATTTAACTTATTCATACTTCTATCATACATGTTCATAGACATGCAAAACTCAAGCAACCATGCATCATACGCATTTTCACAACATTAATAATCATGGTCAACAACATCTATAACATCCTAGCATCCATAGACATCACAATAATTCACAATACTAGCAAACAAGTACTTGCCTTAACCGTAAGAACGGAGGATGCGAAGAGGGTGCTGCCTTCGGGACCACTCCCCACCTAAAATTCATTTAAAAGTTTACTAAGACAACAGTAATGGACCAAACAACCCATACAAGCAAGCACGAACTAGCAATAGCTTGTAACGCGATCCCGACTCCAATTTTCTAAATGCTGAACTAACCCTCTGTAAACAGTCATGTTCAAAAATTCGTATCTTTTAGTATAGGAGTCCAAATGAGGTGTTCTTGAACTTCGTTAAAAGGTTATCAAATTCCCAACTAAACCTAGTTGGTGGATCTTCCTGATTCGGCCATCTAATACCCCTAAAATGCCAATTAACAGAACATCGTTTTCACGTCGGGTTCTCTGGACAGTACACTAAAACTATCATAACTTTTAGCTCGTTTGTCCAAACTTTGTGTTCTTTACCTTCCCTGAAAGCTACGACAGTTCTCTACAACTTTTGTTATACTGAGATTCTCTAATTATTCATTAAACTGATCGCTCCAGTCGGATTACTAAAACCTGTCAGAATACCGACAAATTTGCAGAACAGCGGCGCTACGAAATTCATAACTTTTGAACCGCTCATCCAAACGACGTGATCTAAGACTCTATTGAAAGCTAAAGACGTGACCTACAAATCTCTAGGAGATGGACAGATCAAATTTTGCACTTAACATCCTCAAAACAGCCGAGCAATACAGACTGCCAGAAACCGATATAATACCGACATTGCCAAAACGCAAAACTACACGACTAATCGAACGAGATCATGGGTTACCCTTGGAGAACGAGATGACGAACGCGGAGACCCAGCGAAGCTCCTTCTTTCCTTCCTCTTTTCCTTCTCCCCTTCCTCTTCCTTTCTTCTTCTTCCTTTCTCTCCTTCTTTTCTCCTCTTGGCATGGCAGCAGGGAAGGGGATTGCTACTGTTCCCATTGCTACAGATGACGGCGGCGCTACAGTACCCGTGAGCTACAGTACTTTCTAGGGTTTGGCTGCCCCCTCCTCCACTAATGGGCCAAGGTGTTGTGGGCTTTCAGCCCACAGCCGAGGTTCTCTGAAACAAGCGAAAAACCCCCTGAACTTCTAGTTAAAACCATTCTCTAACACAAATTTTCAATTGAGTCTCTAAGGTTATACGGGTATTACATTCTACACCCTTAACAGAATCGACTCAATTCTTTCCATCGCTCTACTCAAGAACAATCACAGCTAGAATTTACGAACAAAACCGCACACCTCATGAACAATTCCGATTATTGCTCGCGCATGCAAGACTCTAATTCCCAAGTCACTTCCCTCGTGGACTTATGGGATCACACCACCTTGACGGATACCATCGACTTTCACCTCAACACTAGTCTCGACCTTGACAAGTACACTCATCATACGGGATTCAAAAGTAAGGTCTTACTCGTTGGCCAACAGCCCTAACAAAGCCTCAAGCTCCGGACCTCTCATGTGCTCTCTTAGCACCGGAATATACAAGACATTGCATACTTCGCGCAAGTACTCGAGATAGTCCTAGCGATACGTCAATCTACAATTTGCCGTGACTAAGGAACCTGTCCAACACACCCCTAGTTAAACTTCCTTTTGGTACCGAAGTACACCGTGTGCACAAAACACACGGAACTCTTGTTCCGACTCTCAGTCGATTACTTTACCTATGCAAGTAGCTTCTCCTTTGACAAGGGATGCACAAAGAACTTGCCTACCAACTCACTTATCCGAAGAACTTAAACAAAAGAGTCATAATGCATCTAACTCAAAACCATCCTCCCTTAGAAGAGCCCAATCCAAAATCAATGGATTTACCACGAAATCTTTTCTACTTTCCAAGTAGATAGTTTAGAAATAAACGCCACACAAGCTAAAGGCGAAAACACTCGAAAAAACCAGATTAACCATTTTTTTTAACTAGAGGGAATCACACATACCGACAAGAACCAATTCAATTTATAATTGACATCCATCATAATCACATAGTTCAAGTAAGAACTAAGAGAATATCTCACTATCCAAGATCACACCCTTTCCCACAATCTTTCTTTTAAAAATTTAACTTTCTCTTAAACCATAGGATCCTAAATCATTACATAACATATTAACTCATTTCTCTTAAATTGGCAACCTCAAAGCTATGTTCTACCGAACACAAAATCCACACTTATGCAGGGCGACTCTTCCAACCCACAATATCACACTCTAGCCAACTTCTTTACCGAATGAATTACTTTGACAAAAATAATTCTCAACACAACTCAATATAGATTTCACCCACCATCACATCCTCAATCCATTAAGGATAACCAATTTGAAATTCATATGACACACTCTCATTTACTACAATCGAAAGGATACTATCAATGATCATCCCACTATTTGGAATCCACTCTTATTCTATGCTTTCACATATAACCACTGGCAACCAATATTCTAGCATAAAAATGCAATGCCCAAATTCAACCTCCAAGACTCCTACAACCAACTTTTCGTATAAAAGATCGAGAAAACTTCAGATTCACTCACTAGAATTCCAACACTCTAAACATACTCAAACATTATCATTCATATGTAAAATATTTTTCTCGACCAAATTATCTTTTATAAGAATTCTATCTCCCAGAAGGTTATTCACTAAAATCGGGCATACCGCGACATCTCAACCTTACCTACTATTCCATCAATTGACATTACGATTAAATTACTTCGCTAATCCTACATCTCATTAAACTACACCGTCATAGATCACATACCTAACCTTGCAAAATTACCCAATCGCGATACTCTAACACATTGATCCAGCTTCTAGACTTTCGATAATCCCAACTTTCCAACATGATTGAAGGTTCTTGGATTATAATTCGCTATGGGTTTCACTAGTTGTAACACTAATCAGTTTTATTTCAACGACAATCATTCCATTTAAATCCAATTCCTTTCAAGAGTTTTAGGACAAAATCAAATCACTTTCTACGATCTTCCAATAGCTTGGCCCCATAATTCTCACTGCGATCATGTACTTGACCACCACCAACCAATCGCCACATTACACCCTGAAAGACCTTGCAGCCCACTTCGGTTAAACTTTTCTCAATAGGAAAGAGCAAACGACTACAAATTTTAACACACGAGGAAACACTACTCCTCACAGTGAGCACGAGACCCAAGAGAAATAGTCAAATAGCGTTGATCTCGAAAAACAAAAGACGAGACCACATTGGACGGCACAAGTTCACAAGAGGGTAGTTTCGGACAACAATAAATCACAATAAAACACTGCTTTTTAAACTCAAGAAACACTTAAGCGGCAAAGAAAAAAAAAAGTTGCAGGTTACAATCTTGAACTCCAACCTCAAATACTTATGGTACACCATTTTTTTTTCTTCTCTTTAACAGAGAAAACAATTTCCTTTGTTTACATCGCCACTTGCCAACCAAAGAAGAAGTACTTCTAAAACAATTCATATTAATCACTTAAGAACCCATCGAATAATCTCCCACCTCGCCTTTCTCATCAATTTCAAACCACCACATTAAGCATGAACTACCAAAAGCTCACAAATGCAAAACTCCAAACTTTCTATTTAACCGATATTACAGAGGCGGTCAAATTACCTTCTTTCTAAAAGAATCATCTCCACTCCCACAAGTCACAACCCTTTACGGACAATCTTATTAACATCAAGGATAATAAACTATTAACAAGAATCATTATCGTCAACTCTTTTAACAAAGGCATGCAACCACAAGTCACATTCCTCATGAGATACACATGAATAAATTATATTTCTTTTCAACTCTTCACCTATTAGTAATGCTCACACTCATTTTATACATAACTTCCAATTTAGCGGCTATCGTAGACATTTAATGAATTATACAGATCATAGGAGAATTTATGATCCTTCCTCTATCTGCATTCCTACTAGCGAATATGAGACCATCAAGCAACCAATTAAAGGCAATTTTCAGATTATTATCCACTAGGACAACAGTCAAATACATCCTTATCTCTTCCTTCCTACAGAATTAGAGTTATCCATTGTGATCAAGTAATTCAACCGGTTTAACAACCTAAACCATTTTAATGATCAACCTTCTCATCAAGGACACACTATTATCCTACCACTCCACCATCAAGTAAACAAAGATCGCCAACTACATCCCATCAGTTCATCTCTTAGCGATGCTCGACACCATACTTTGATACTTTATAATTGCACCTAGCAATTACATATGATCAGTACTTATCCATGAAAGATAACTTCCAAGATGACTATCCACTTATGACACTAATCTAACACCTTCTGGACTTATCCATCCCAAAGGATTAGGTTAATCCGTTGAGTCCAAAGAATCCAATCTACCAGAGAAACTTACTAAATTTATTACCCATAGTGATCAAACCAGTCTCATCAACGTTCCATACTTCCTAATAACTCTTATGTCCCCAATTAGGTATGGACATACTTTTTGTCACTACCCAAAAGGTAAATACCCTATGACAACATCACATTAATCAACTCCAATTCCAAAGATCTAGGCTACGATCAATCATGCACCACGCTGCAGATCCGACTTGAGAACTCAAACCTTATCAATGAACTCCTATGTTTAAAACCTCTCGCTAAACATATTAGGATCTCACAAAGGATTTTAACTCCCTTTAGGAAAAGAGGCATTGACTTCAAAACTCAAATAATCCAAAATAAATACATAAAGCCAAAGCTTTCACATAATAAAGAACTTGCAATGAAACTTTGACATCTCTCAACACCAAGCGAATAAATGAATCATATTTTCCAATAAGAAGGGCGAACTCCCAAGAAACAAAGAGACCAAGTGAAATCCCAACAAATTTCACCATCCGCATCTATACCTAGAATTGGTCTAAATCAAGCTCAAGAAGAGAACAACTTTGAACAACTTTTCTAAAGGTATTCACCCGCGGTACCTGTAGGGTACTCGAGGTAGTCATTTCGCTATTCTCATACTACGAACGGTGGTGTAACCTGGTAAAGCCCAAGGCCACAACCACGACCTCAACCTCTCAACAACCACTATAGTTCTGAGCTATCATAATAATCATATCATAAGCATTCGTAATCAGTTCATAACAGCAATGATCAATGCGACATAACAGAAACGTAAATGCTATGCTTGACCCCTTCCCATCCTACTGTGCACTAGTGTGTCAAGTTTTTTTTAGTTCACTAATCATTACAAAAATTTTTAGCAAATTAAGTTACCTAAGTTGTTAATCCATTCACCACGGACCTACAGCCCGCTCTGATACCAACTGTAACACCCCAGCCCAACATGAGCCTGGAATGCTACCAAACTAACATTAAACAATTCTAAGCCAAAACATTCTACCAAATTTTTGGCGAGCCTCCTCTGTATTAGTAACTGCGGAGGTCCCAACATTTGAATAAAACATATATAAATAATCCAAAGATTCGTAATCATCAATAGGCATTCAAAACATGTATGCAACTAGCATATTCAAAGGTATCCAAAAGACACTACTCATCATTATTACACTTAATCCAATTCACGAAGCATAATCATAATCAATTTTTAAGCAGTTTGCTCTTTTATTAAGGTATGAACTAAAAATTTATCAACTTAAAAGGTGGATGGCAGTGTGTGTGTGTCCAATTCAAGTCTACTCCTCCCATGCATGTCGTCCTTGCAAATGGTACCTAAAATCACAACAAAAGCAAGGGTGGGCCCAAAGACTCAAAGAAATATCAAAATGAAACATTAAACTCATATTTACAGATCAACATTCCATTCCAAAGCTTTACTCGAAAACATATCTCATGAGGGATGTATGCGAATATGCAATGCAACTTTTCTCTTTCACTCTTTATCGCATTTCACTGGTATGCGAGATATGCGACAATCGCCAAGCATACCATGCCCGTGCTCGCAAGCACAGGACCAATTGCCCAATACTCCGCAAGTAAAGGGACCTCAAGCCCACACTCCACAAGTGTGGGGACCTCAAGCCCGTCATATACATGACGGGGATCTCAACAAATGCTTGGTCACCACATGACCAAGTCTTCATTTTATCAACATGATGCATACGCACAAGTCTTGAATCATCATAATCATACCTCCTCGGCAACATCATTTATGAATTTAACTTATTCATACTTCTATCATACATGTTCATAGACATGCAAAAACTCAAGCAACCATGCATCATACGCATTTTCACAACATTAATAATCATGGTCAACAACATCTATAACATCCTAGCATCCATAGACATCACAATAATTCACAATACTAGCAAACAAGTACTTGCCTTAACGCGTAAGAACGGAGGATGCGAAGAGGGTGCTGCCTTCGGGACCACTCCCCCACCTAAAATTCATTTAAAAGTTTACTAAGACAACAGTAATGGACCAAACAACCCATACAAGCAAGCACGAACTAGCAATAGCTTGTAACGCGATCCCGACTCCAATTTTCTAAATGCTGAACTAACCCTCTGTAAACAGTCATGTTCAAAAATTCGTATCTTTTAGTATAGGAGTCCAAATGAGGTGTTCTTGAACTTCGTTAAAGGTTATCAAATTCCCAACTAAACCTAGTTGGTGGACCTTCCTGATTCGGCCATCTAATACCCCTAAAATGCCAATTAACAGAACATCGTTTTCACGTCGGGTTCTCTGGACAGTACACTAAAACTATCATAACTTTTAGCTCGTTTGTCCAAACTTTGTGTTCTTTACCTTCCCTGAAAGCTACGACAGTTCTCTACAACTTTTGTTATACTGAGATTCTCTAATTATTCATTAAACTGATCGCTCCAGTCGGATTACTAAAACCTGTCAGAATACCGACAAATTTGCAGAACAGCGGCGCTACGAAATTCATAACTTTTGAACCGCTCATCCAAACGACGTGATCTAAGACTCTATTGAAAGCTAAAGACGTGACCTACAAATCTCTAGGAGATGGACAGATCAAATTTTGCACTTAACATCCTCAAAACAGCCGAGCAATACAGACTGCCAGAAACCGATATAATACCGACATTGCCAAAACGCAAAACTACACGACTAATCGAACGAGATCATGGGTTACCCTTGGAGAACGAGATGACGAACGCGGAGACCCAGCGAAGCTCCTTCTTTCCTTCCTCTTTTCCTTCTCCCCTTCCTCTTCCTTTCTTCTTCTTCCTTTCTCTCCTTCTTTTCTCCTCTTGGCATGGCAGCAGGGAAGGGGATTGCTACTGTTCCCATTGCTACAGTACGGCGGCGCTACAGTACCCGTGAGCTACAGTACTTTCTAGGGTTTGGCTGCCCCCCTCCTCCACTAATGGGCCAAGGTGTTGTGGGCTTTCAGCCCACAGCCCAGTTCTCTCAAACAGCGAAAAACCCCCTGAACTTCCAGTTAAAACCATTCTCTAACACAAATTTTCAATTGGAGTCTCTAAGGTTATACGGGGTATTACACTGATGCCGAGGTAGCCGAAATTAAGGAAAACATGAAGGCAGGTAAAGCCAACGAGTTTTCTGAAGATGATCGCGGTATGATTCGATATCGCAATCGTTTGGTAGTACCTGCTGATCCCCATCTAAGAAGTCTAATTCTTAGGGAGGCTCATAATTCCAAGTTTTCTCTACATCCTGGGAGTACCAAGATGTATCAAGATTTAAAGAAAACATTTTGGTGGAGTCAAATGAAAAGGCAAATTGCTCAAGATGTTGTCGAATGTGATATTTGTCAAAGGGTTAAAGTGAACATCCGAAGCCACCGGTACCCTTCACCTTTGCCTATTCCACGGTGGAAGTGGGAAGAGATCGGTATGGATTTTGTGACCGGTCTTCCCAAGACTTCCAAAGGGTCCGATGCCATCCGGGTAATCATCGACCGTTTAACTAAAGTGGCTCATTTTATTCCTGGCCAGACCAATTTCAATGGCAAGCAACTAGCGAGCTTTATATTGCTAGAATTGTTTGTCTTCATGGTGTTCCTAAGGTCATTGTTTCGACCGTGGTCCCCGCTCACTTCCCATTTTGGAATAGCCTTCATCGTGCTATGGGGTGAACTTTCTTTCGTCTTCGCTACCATCCTCAAACTAGTGGTCGATCGAGAGAGTGAATCAAGTAATGGAAGATCTTCTTGAGCCTATGTGCTATCTTATAGCAAAGACTGGAGAAATCTTTGCCTTATGTGGAATTTTCCTACAATAATAGCTACCAAGCAAGTATTCAAATGTCACCTTTTGAAGCCTTGTATGGGAGAGCTTGTAGACTCCATTGAATTGGTCCGAGCTCGTGAAAGATCATTCTATGGTCGAGACTTGGTAAAGGAAGCGAGAAGAGCAAGTTCGTCTCGATTCGAGATTGTTTGAAAACCGCATCGCCTCGCGAAGAGCTATGCGATCATCGCCGTGTGAATTGAGCTTTGCGGTGGATGACCATGTCTATCTTAAAGTGTCACCCATGAAGGGTACTCATCGTTTCGTAAAGGAAAGCTCGCACCTCGTTATATCGGACCCTTCCGAATAATTGCCAAGCGAGGAGTCAGAGCTTACCAATTGGAACTACTCAATCACTCTCGGATGCATGATACTTTTCATGTGTCTCAATTGAAGAAATGCCTTCGTGTTCCTATTGAGGCAATCGCTATGAGCATCTTGATCTCCAACTCGATCTTTCCTATCAAGAACAACCATGCGTATCCTCGACACAATGGAACGCAGGACAAGAAATTGTACTTGTCAAGTTCTTGAAAATTCGATGGGCTAATCATTCAAGATGAAGCCACTTGGGAGCGCAAGATCGATGCGATTGAGCACCCCCATCTTTTGTTTAGTACTTTCCTTGAATCAAGAAAGGAAAGTTTAAACAAAGATGTAATAATAACACTATGTTGTTATGTAAAGTTCTTCTTTGTTATCCTTGAAGGAAATCAAGACAACAGATGTTGAATTTCCTCATAAATCATTTTCACTTCACTTCTTCCTAATCTCTAACTTGTTCCAAATCTCGGGGACGAGATTTTCTTAAGGGGGGTAGGTTTGTAACAGCCCCAAGTTTATAAACAGTAATAAAATGCTTTATGAACAGTAATGAGGTACTGTTCATAGCATTACTGTTCATTTCTACACTTTGGGCAAGATGCTACAAATTAAAACCTTCCTTTTAGCCAAAACCCTAAAGAACCATTTGAAGTCTTAAAGGAATACAAGATAAAACTTGTATTATGACTGGGAAGTATTTTTATTAAAGCCTAGATAAATTATCTTGGTTAAAAATATTTTTGGTTGCATTTTTAGAAATTATTTGGGCTTAAAGAAAAATTTATTGTCTTTAAATAAATATTTTCGGCCTGAAATGAATATTTATGTATTTTACAAAGTGAAAATGTGGTTTATAAAATTTATGTGGGAAATATATCATCCCAGTAGCTTACAGTAAAAATTTCATGATTTTATAAATTTATTTGCTATTTTTAAAAACCCAGTCAAACCTTGGAGTATTTGAATAAGGTTCTAGTCAACTAAACCGGTCTAAACCCAAACTCATAGCACTGTAGCGACTCAAGTCTTGTGGTTGGGTCCAATCGAATCAATTGGTCTGGCTCGGTCACGTTCGGGCGCACGCCCAAAACCCCACGCGTGATATGAGCCGTTGATCTTCAATCGAACGGGCGAAGCTATAACACCCCGCGAGCTGTCCACGTGTACATCTTAATCTCCGCCGTTGGATCTTGATCTAACGATCGAGATCGATGTGTGCACCCGACAACTCCGATCCCTATTCAATCTCCACCGTTTATTCTCGATCCAACAGCGCACCCCTTTTTGTTTTAAACTTAAAGGCGCGCTTTTATCTGAGCCGTTAGATTCAAATCCTACGGCTTTTCCTTTTTACCGCGTGTTATAAAGCCCGCACTCCTCTGGGCCGTTGGATCTTCATCGTGTGGTCCCGATTAGTGTATGCACTCGACAACTCCGGATCCTCACGATCGCGCCATTCATTCTTGATCTAACTGCCGCTTATTCCAATTTGAAATCGAGGCGCGATTATGTGGGCCTTTGGATTTCAATCTCTGGCGCTTCTTTTGACCGTGGGCCTTTAAAGCCCAAAATCGGTGGATTGTTGGATTTCAATCGTAAGGTCCATATGAGTGTATGCAATCGGACCATCCGGTTCAATTTTCCATCCTGACCGTAGAAATCAAATCCAACGGTGTTGTGCCATCGCATCTAAACGGGGCGACGTGTATCCCTTTTAATTGATCGTTGGATCTTAATCCAACGTCTCTCTTTGAAAGAGGAGCCCCACAGCCTTTCGGGATTTCGTTTTAATCTCGATCGATCGATCTAGATCGTGCGGTCCATATTAACTGGTACCGATTCAAATCATTTAATCTCTCTATTTATCACAGCCGCCCATTTCCAATCGGACGGCTGACATTCGTTTGAGCTTTTGTGAAGCGCGCGCGGCTGAGAATGACAATGGGACCCACATGTAAGAGTATGCTTATCTTCTTCCCTCTCTCTCACACAGAAATCTCTCTCAGAACAGAGGAGAGGATTTATCCCAAAGTTTTTGCAACTAATTTTTGGGATAATTAGCCCTAAATGGACACCTCATCAAGCTCTAGACTTTTCCCAATTGTCCTGTAGCTCAACTTCCTTATATATATAAACCCTAGCTTTTTGAGCTGCAACCATTGTTGACCACCAAGCTCACTTTCTTCTTTGCACCCAAAGGATTTTGCTCCTATCCTTTGCTTATCCATCCTTAAGCACCGGTTTTACCTTGCATTAAAGATTCGACATCTTTTGCAAAGTTAAATCGAATTTACCTCTCACGATCAACTTCGAATTTTCGTAATCTTGGTATCTTTCCTATCTTGGTAAGCCAAAACCCTAGTTATGATATCTTGAGCATCTTAAGGACTTAAGAAGCTCCTGTGAATCATTCTTTTAAGCATCAGTAGCTTCAACTTGCTTCAAACTGAAAAGTTGGTATTATACCTTTTCGGTTTTCCATGTCATTTTCAAAACCTAGGGCTCTTCCTGTCAACTTATCATCTTATTTAGGTTTTGATTAAACCCTAGCAGCATGACAAGTTGACCTTTCAATTCTTGTCATCATCTATGTTAACTTCTAGTTGAGATCTGTCTCTGTTTCTTTTTGTCGGTTTAACCGACAAAAATGAATTTCTTCTTAGTTGATGTGATCTAACTAGTTATGGTTAGACTAAGATTGGTTTAGGATATTAATTACCCTAAAAGATCATGCTAAGTTTCATTTATGAACTTTTGCATGTTCTATATTCCTTCTTCCGAAACTTGCACTCTGTCCTGTTTTCAGCTCTTTTCAAAATGTGAAAACTGGAACCTTGCACTAAAACTCTAGTTTCTGTCTTTTGAAAACAGTAAGCTATATAATGGGTTATTATCATTATTATGGGTAGTTATGGCTTAAGCATACTGTAATCATGCATTTCCAAATTGATCATGCATTTTTCCTTCATTTTGAGCTTATTGTCAGATTTGGCATTTATTGGATTTATTTGCTTTCTATAGAATCTGGTTCAATTGAAGTTTTTGAATCTACCTCGAATGATCAACTCGCAATGTATATACTACTACCAAGGCAAGCATCCTCTTTGAACAATATTGATCCCAAATTTTGTACAATAGCTCTTACAAATCCAGTGATATCTGTGCATGCTATTTTTCTGAAAATACAAAAGGTGATCTGTTATTAGTTAGCTATGACCAAATATGATGGATTACCTCAATTGTCACCATACACTTAACCCTAGCATAGTACTGTATATCATAAGCTATATTTTCAGTTTTAGCTTAGACATGCAGTCTAGAGATTTTAGAGTTTGACAAGCATATCTTGTCAAACATGGGAATCATCATCAACTATTGTTATTTTAAACTCTTTGTCCAGTTTCTTTAAATCAGTCTTGTATTTGAAATTCAAATTGATCTGGACAAGAGGAAGCTAGTGATGGTGCTTTTGTGCACGAGATTGGGTTTTGTGGTGGACTTGTCCGGGTTAATTAAGGACCGAACTCTGACTATTCAGCCTCAAGTCCCCACGCACTTCCACATGCAAGTATGGGCGCTGTTTGGTTAAGTAAAATGTTGAGACTATTGAATTGGAAACAGAGAGTAAGGATATGTGTATTGACCTTGTATGGCATAGATGCTCTGGTCTGAGGACTGCGTTTTATGCCATGTGAGCTTGTATGTCAGTATCAGATGTTCTTAGGAGGGTGAGGGCGTATATGTGCCTCGTCGCATATACGATACCTTAATGGTGCCGATAGCATTCTACTATGGGTAGGGAACCCAATTCGCATTAAATTGTTTGGATCGGCATTACTAACGCAACATGTGTGCCCCGGTTAGGCAGATGCTATCAGTCGTTGTTTAAGCGGGATCAGCACACATGGGGGTCCAACTCAATAGTGTTGGCTTGTTGAAAATACCAAATCTTAGTTTCCCGGTCGGCATACCAAAGGAAGTATGTCATCATTCTGAGGCATCCGAAGGCAACAAGCTAGCTAAGTCATGTGGGTAAAGATGTACACCTGCGCAGGTATAACTGCTCGAATAGCCGTGTCCACGGTCATGGACGATAACTTGAATTGATGTCACCGTATAGAAGTTTTGATTTTCAAAAATGTGGTTTTGGTTTATTTTCGTTTGCATGAGGGAATCATGCAATCGCATCTTGTTACTTTTATGTCATTTACTTACTGTTTTAAGCAAACTTTGATTTATTAAATTGCTTTATCAAAAGTTAGCCTTTGTAGGTTAAGATGTATCGCTTATGCAAATTTGAACCTTTATACCTTCTGTTGTAACCTTATGCATGTAAAAACTCTACTCCTTTGAATAGGCTCTAATTACCACTTTCTTTAATTAGTTTGTGTAAGACTTGCTGAGTACCTTCCGTACTCAAGGTGTTATCACCTATTGTTGCAGGTGAGGACGGTTTTCTTTATGAAGTACCGTTAGCGCCGATCGGTGACGCTAACGAGTAACGCTATTTCTTTCCTCCACGCAATTGCTGCGGGTGGATGAGGCCATTGGTGGACTTTTTCGCTTATTTTGCTTCCGTTGAATATGTTGTAGTGACCAAGTCACTCTATATTGTAGTACTAAACCCGAATGTTGTAAACTTATGTTTAATAATGCAAATGTACGACTTGTATGTGTATGATGCAATGTTGTTAAAGGATATATATATGCAATGGTCATTGATCCCGGGAACCATTGTGAGATATATATATCTGGGGATCTGTTTATTGGAATTGTTACTTGTTGAATTTATACCTTTAGCATGATCTTTAATTGAGGCGATCTTGTTCCTTCATTAATAATCATGTTATTGTATGAATTTAATTAAGTACATTTCAATAATCCGGGAGCCCACGGATGCCTACTCATGTATGTCGCTATAGTCATTAAACCTAAGTTCATATCAGCATATAAAGTACAAATGAAATTTGTATAGCAAGTAGTGAAGCACTTACTCGTTGTAGGGCACCATTATGTAGTCCCCGTAGTTTTGAGCAAGCAATCCCGCCATATGTATTTCTCGATGTAGGATGCGTCGCCAAGATGGTTTGCTCGAGAGACCACGTGTGGGTCGAGGAAACCCACCGGTTCTTTCAATCGCCGCAGTTTTAATCATGTATCTATACATAAGCAATGAGTTGTTATATTACGTGAATGTACGTGAATGTAGAACTTGATTGTACACACTTACGATGTCCAAGATCGTAGAAGTGAGGCATCGAGGGCTTTGAGGTTGAATAGGTCGAATAAGTCGTGAAGCCCACGATGAAGAAGGGGGCTCGTGGAGGAAATAGTCCTCCATGTATCCGACGGTGATTCCATCGCACACTTTCTCTTTGGTCTTCGTAAGTACCACTATGCAAACTCGACAACCTAATCCAGCAGAGGCTATCATGTGCTCGCCGCCAACGGACTTCCGAAAGAGTATTTCTTAGGTTAGGAGGCGGAGCGCCTTAATGTTCTTCGATTTCGATTTGTCTGAACGACTTGCTCGCTACGCGCCTTCCTCCGCCGACGACTCGGAACCGATACGGCGGCACACTTTTTTTGTTCGTTCGGTGTCTTCTCCACGGGAACCGATGAGGCGGGCTTACGAGCGAAGGTTGAGGTGCGGTCATGGAGGGTCCTGTTGGAGAGACATGGTCGTGTCGAGATGGTTGGGGTAGAGTCATCAAAAGTTGAGGCGGCACTGCAGGGTCTAGGACGATGTCCTTCAAAAGTTGAATTGAAGAGGCATGGTCGTGTGGAGATGGTTTGGGTGGAGTCATCGAAGGTTGAGGCGGCACTGCAGGGTCCAGAGCGATGTCCTTCTTTGGCCACTGAATAAAACTGTGCAGGGCATCCCCTAGTGTTATGATTTCGTCGTTGGGCGAATCTCCAATGGACGGCCCTAAAATTATCATGTACCATGTCCACTGGACCTGGCGTAACCTGCGCCACCCGGGCACCGTCTTCGCACTATCCCTTCATTGCATGGATACACCACCCCGCCCGACCTCAATAGACATCCCTACCATCCTCACTTGGGTGTGCGGTCGTCGGCTCCTACAAAACGATCACGCAATTAGCTAAGGCGCCCTATAGGTCTATCTTTGGAGCATTCTAGAGATGTACATTACCTTGATGTCGCCGATAGGTAATTGGACATCATCGTGTTCACAATTTTGTGGACGCGACGCCATCTCGATGTTGAGGAGGACCGCCTACCAAAACAACGGGCGGCCTACGATCGGTTGTTGAGGAGTAGTAGTTGATTCACTTGGTCCTGCAATCTTGCTATCTTTTCTTCAAATTTTGCAAGAAGCACCGCTCTCTTCCTTCCAATTTTGAAGTAAGCACATGTTCCAACATCGTGTCGTGCTCGCCTTGGATCTCTTCCTACTCCTATACGTGCGGTGAGTCATCCGGGAATCCATCCTCCAAGATACGTTAACCCCTTTGCCTCGCGTGCGACCCGGTGCTCCTTGTTTCCCGGGCCGTAGTTAGTATATCCTTCTCCCGCCTCGCTTGGAAGGAGCCTTCTAACATGCGGAACTCAATTCTTGCTACAAGAGGTCATCATGTTATTATATACATTATGAAGTTATAGACTTATTAACAACTAGGTAGTTCAAGAAATTTACTACACGGTTGGCCACATCCCGTCTGTGGGTTTGTGAAAGAGATTTCGCCCAAGACGAATCGATGCCCTCGCTCTAACTGGAGAGAGCGCTGTCCGTGATCTCAGAAATGGCCTTGTTTCGCTCGCGTCCTCCGCCGCCCATTGCGCGGTTTTACCCGCGTACCAGCCGTGCCGTGTTTGTGGGGTGAGTGTTAAGTGTCCGAGAGCCTTGTGCGTCGCACTTTCCTCAAGAAATTCGCGTCGTCTTCATTTGCACAAAGGCGTCCCATATATCCGCGACAAGAATTTATATGCCGTGAAGGGCGTTCACCGTGTTCACGTACTTTGTGACAAGCACGCTCTTGAAGGTCCTCCACGCCTTTCCGATCGAGAGCAACGCCTGTCGTTCCACGCGCGCCAGGTCTGCGGCTGGGAAAGTGAACGATTTTAAAACTTCGTCCCACGGCTGGCTTCTCCGAACATCCGACACAGTGTCCCAGCTCAGTGTGGTGATGGGGACCCGTTCCCTTCCAAGTATCCCGCACAAGGTTCGAATCTCGCCACGCTTTGGGGACTCACGGGGATCCCATTGGCATTGACCTCGTGATACCATTAGGCACGGAGGAATTCTCGATGTTCCTCTGCCATCTCGCGTCGCACCACTTTCCTCGGAGATCCGACGGCGGCGAAGATGGTGCGGACGCCATGTCGCTACTTGCTATCTATATATGCACGGCAATATCGTAAGCTCTAATCGACTGATTCAAGCAGATTTACTCAACTTAACCGAAAATGATGCGCAAACGTATAATATATAAAGAAGGATTGATGGTAGTTTGTGCTCTCGTAAGGAGAGTTGCAAAGAACAAGTCTTTGCCATCTCAATCCTATTGTCTATACTCTTCATTAAATGAATATGATAGTATAAATTCAAACTATGAGCTCTAAACAATACTTTGCTTAATCATCAAATGATCTCAATCATTCAGAAAATGATCTTAACTATCACATTCAATCTCAAGATAAGAGAAAAGTTCATCACAGAGCGAACTAGAACAAAGCCCACTGATCAATTTCAGTTCACATTATCAAGGACTATCAAAGTCACATCACAGACGGTTCGTCAATACAATAGAGCTCAAGAATGAACTAACATTATATCAAATTGACAGTGACATTCAACCGTCTGTGATAACTAGCATTCAATCGAAAGTAACAAATTAACAGTATATGAAATTGACAGTAGCAAGTAATTTGTACAATAGAGCTCAAGAACCAACTAACTATCACACTCAATCTCAGTATAAGACAAAGTTCATCACAGAGCATGTCAACAAAGCCCACGGTGCAAGGAGGAGGCCGGTGCAGGGGAGGAGGCCGACGCGGGGAGGAGGGAGGCGCCCGGAGGAGGCCGACACGGGGAGGAGGACGGCGCGGGGAGGAGGCCGGTGCAAGGGAGGAGGACGGCGCGGGGAGGAGGCCGGCCGGGGAGGAGGCGGGGAGGAGGCGGCGGGGAGGAGGCCGGTGCAGAGGGAGGAGGCCGACACGGGGAGGAGGCCGCTCGTCGAGGTGGAGGCAGCGTCGTCGATGAAGGGGCGGCGGCGTCGGGTCTTACGGCCGGGGAGGTGAACGGGCGAACCCTAGAGGAGCCGAGAGAGCGCGAGAGCCTAAGGGGCGCGGGAGACGGTGACGAGTAAAGAGCAAAACCCTAGGTGCGCTTTTATAAAAATGATATCACTGACGGCTCTATTGAAGCACCGTCTGTGATATACTATCACAGACGGTTCTTTAATAGAGCCGTCTGTGATATCCTAAATATCACAGACGGCTCTATTAAAGAACCGTCTGTGATAGTATATCACAGACGGTGCTTCAATAGAGCCGTCTGTGATATTGATGATATCACAGACGGTGCTTACATAAAGCCGTCTGTGATATCTTATCATAGACGGATCCATCATAGAGCCGTCTGTGCTATGGATCTCATTCCCTTCATCTCCCGCGCGAGTGTCTCTTCGTCTCCTGCTCCAGCTTTACTACTTCTTTTATATAAATAGACAACCCTTATCAGAGGGATTTGTCACGAACCTCGATCCTTGATCATCCCCTCTCTCTCCACAAATTCCAAATGGCTTCCTCTCTCGTCCCGGTTGTACTGGCCTACATTATGGTTGTGTACTCGCACCTCTCTCGATCGCAACTTTGCCCAAGCCGCGAACAAGACGTCCGCTCGCAATGCAATCCGTTGTAGATCCTCCGATCTACCGGAGACCATACCGGCGATCATCGGTCGATTGGAGCTCCTCCTCCAACAGACCGGGCGAGGCTCTCCAAAGATCCGCGAGTAAACCTCGTCGTGGAGATTGTCCTATGGAACTCTTTGGTCCGCACCGAGGATGCAGCCCAGAGAGTCGAGGACGACCTCGACATTGCAGGAGAGCGGGTCAGCCTAGCCGAGACTGTGGAGACCAGGGTTGATGGCCTCTGGGTTATATGGGACTTGATTACGGAGTCCGAACATCTACAAGAGGAAATTGAGCGTGCAAGGTCACAGGTGGAGGCGTTTGGTGAGACGATCGATCCGCTCCCACGGCCGACGAGAATGCGTCATTTAAGATTTGAAGACTAAGATAGGATCGCTCATCCTTTTTATCGCCGTGATGTAAAACGATAAGGCGATCTATTGTCCGTGATGTAAATATGGTCTTTAATTTTTATCGCCGTGATGATATGGTCTTTTTATCGCTGCGTGATGATATGGTCTCTTTATCATCTATTTATTACCGGGCAAAATTCATTTTGTTAATTATTTGCGCATATACATGCTCAGACGCTATCACGTATGGTTGAATGAAGAACCATCTGTGCTAATATCCTCATCACGGACGGTTCCTATTACTAACCGTCTGTGTTGAACTTGCACAGACGGCTCCATGTGGAACCGTCTGTGATATACTCAATATCACATATGGTTAATAAGTAGAACTGTCATGATATACTCACATCACGCATACGCTTTGTTAATAGAACCGCTCGTGATGTGAGTATATCACAGACGGTTCCACATGGAGCCGTCTGTGCAAGTTCAACATAGACGGTTTGTGGAGAACCGTCTGTGATATACTCGTATCACGCGGTTGGAAATAAGAACCGCTCGTGATATGCCACCCTATAAATATAAAGACCCAACAGAGGCCCCCGCCTCTAGCGCCTCGATCTCTTCTTTGGAATAGAGGGCTTGAGAAGCTTTGCTCTGTGTTGGTAGAGGAGGCTTGTTTATGTTGCTTGCCTTGTTCTTGGTTGTGGGTTGCCCTAGCAACTTATGGCCATTTGGCTTGCATGCATGCTTGCTTTGTGAGGCTTGGCTTTGGTGGTAGCTCTCGGTTTGGGTGTTGTGAATGAGTGTTTTTGTGAGTGGGATAAGCTTATGTGGAGTGGTGCATTTCGATCGTGGCTCTTCTCTTGCCCTGCTCATTGGCACGAAGGAGAAGGGCGGTGAGGAATCTCGTGGGATATTAGGAATTTTCGTCGTGAGCTCAGGGTAACGATCTTTAACTCTTTATATTTGCTTAATAGGAGGAGTAACGTATTTGCGCTTTATTAATATAATTTAACACTACTAATTGTTACATGTGTAGCGTAGATGGACCGAATCGGATGTGCGGTGCGAACTGTGTGTGAAGAGTACATTAATGGCGTGATTGCTTTTAAAGAGCGCGGAGCGGGATATGCTGAATAAGGGATAGAATTTATGTACTTGTCCATGCATTGATTGCGTAATCAAGATTTTTAACAACCCGCGCGGATCGTAGGGCACTTGATTCGAAGGGTTTCAAAAAGGGTATACATGTTGGACGATCCACGGTGAAGAGCGATTATACAGAAGTTAATAATGATGACATCGACGAGGAAGTCAACGATATGCCTGATGTGGATCGTATTTTTGATGACGATAGGCCGTGCGATGACAATCTAGATCGGATGCTACGCGATGCGTAAGAAACTACAGATGAGAGAGAGTTTTGTAAATTCGAGCGCTTAATGGAGGACTCGGGAAACCTTTGTTCCACAGCAAGCCGAATACACAAGGTTGTCAACCGCATTTGAACCGCGAAATTGAAGGCGAGCAATGGTTGGTCCGACAAGAGTATGCGAACTTGCATGTATGTCCGTGTGCAAATCATCCCGATACAAGCGTGCATTTAATATGCTAAGGTGAAGCAAGGACCTCTGCTAAGGTGTTGTGGTATCGCTGTGATCCCACGCTTGACGCGCTTATTTGCGAACCGAAAGGAGGCAAGATTGCTGCGTTGGCACTCGGAGGAGCGTAAGAAAGATGGAAAACTAAGACACCTGCTGATTACGCCAAAGGAGAAACTTCGATCGGACCTTCAAAGAGTTCGGTGCGGAACCGAGGAACATAAGGTTAGGCTTGAGTACAGATGGAATGAATCCTTTCGGTAACATGAGCAGCCGACATAGCACATGGCCCGTGAACCTATGTATGTACAACCTTCCTCCTTGGCTGTTGATGAGGACATCACTTCTTCGGATACACACAACAATCCTTCACTTGACATTCAAGGACCAATCACTAGAGCTCGCGCCCGACAATTGAATTTACAGGTGAGCTCGTTCCTAAGTACTTCTTTTTGTTCATTTGAGAATCGATTGCTACCTAATGATTTAATTATGATTAGGAACCATGGAGAGGACACGGAAGTACTTGGAGAAGGGCTCTGGCGCACAAGTCCAGCAAGGGCGGTCGAATCATGTTGGAGGCCCAACTCAAGCCAACTTCGAATCCAATTCGGAGTCCAGGACTAGGCCGCACTAAAATAGACGCCCAGATCGCATCCGGGCTCCGTTTTGGATGTTCCACATATGTATCGAAAGCTGAGAAGACGACCTTTCCAATGGCTTTGGTCCCATGTCAAAATTCCTTCTGAGTCAACAGGAATCGTCGAAACAAATGGGCATTCAGAATCTGTCAGGGTGCTGCGTCACCGTCTTTTGGGCCGTTCGGCTTTGTATCGTGTTGGAGCCCATTAGGGCGTGTCCAGGGGTTTTGCACGCCCCTCAGTCCTCTATATGCAGCCGCCACCCCCACCATTAGGGTTGGGTTTTGCTTAGATTAATTCTGTCTTGAACAGTTTCGCCGTTCATCGGTTTGTGAGACCCCAACTTTCGAGTGCTAAAACAATACATCTACAATTACGTTGTGTTCTTCCTTGTTCTTGCTTGTGTTCTTCGATTCGCAGGCGAGGATTAGCCTTCTTGGCGAGGTCAACCGGGTTGCGCATGGTTGATAACCTGAGGAGACGTGGTGCTGCGATTGCGGGGTTCGGAACGTGTTGTTCGGAAGCCGAGTCGATTTGTGTCGCGCCTCCACCAAATCGAACTTATCCAGAACCTGTTGGAAGATCGGGACCCCATTCCCATCAAGTGGTAATCAGAGCTTCAGGTGTTCCTTCAGGTTCGAGTTTACCATACCCTTGTTGTTTTCGGTTTCATCCTAGAGTCCAAGAAAAAGCCCTACAAAAAATTGTAGTCATAGGTTGTTCCCTGTCCCAGATCTCGTTTAGCCTTTTGCACAATTTGATTTCAGAGTCCGTAGTGTTGAGTTTGTGTCCTTAGTCGAGTTGTGTTGCTGGTTTAGATCGTGTTTTATTTCGGGTTGTCTTGCTTCCGCTACCTCTCATACAAACCCTAGCCGTCAACGTTTGTTTCTCCCACCCTCCCACCCTCTGTTTTTGAGTCATACATCGCGTCTCCTGATCACCCAGCACAATTCCCCCTTGAGACTCGTGATCACCCAGAACCATCCCCCACCTCTTCCCGAGCTTGCGCCCCCATTTTCCACCAATTTCCTTCACCCGATTTCGTTTCGGCCTCCACAGCAAACATAACTCGGAGGCCCTTTTTCAAACGGCCGTAACTTTCGCATACGAACTCGAAATCAGACGATTTTTTTTTTGAAATTGGGTGAAATTAAATTTTGCATCCGACACTCTCCTATTTTGTGGGATTCGGAGAATTTATTTTGCCCAAATTCGGCCTGGAAAGTGCAGTACTCGAGCTCTGAACTGTCATCACCGAATTTACAGCACATTCATCATTTTCTGTAGGCCACACCTTACATCAGATTGAGGTGAAACTTTGTGTGGTTCCTATTTCTGTGCTCTGCTTCGTGAAAAAAATAATAGAAAAAAGAAAATAAAAATAAAAAAATTTCGGCACCTGGTTTTGCCTGAGAAAAAAAAAAGAGAGCACAGTTTTAGGTGACAGATATTGATTTGTCTTTGTCCTTACAGCCATCCTTGTCTTTGTATTTACTTGGCCATCCTTGTTGCCGTCTTTGCTTTACTATTCGGTCTTGACTCCTTATTCATCATATCATACCGTATAGGACACATTTAGACCAAAGAACTAGGACCCGTGTTTTGGACATTTACTCAGCATTACTATCTGTTATTGATTTGTGTTCCACTAACATATTTGGCCTTCCAAGCTCCATATACCTACTTCCGGATAGCACAGCTTTTGACCCTTGCAATCGCCGGGTCACACTCCAGGTATCACGAACCAGCCACCGGTTGTACCACCTACGGTTTGCGTTGGTAAGAACACTTGTAAGAGCTTGGTAAGCCACTTCCTTTGCGGGTTCCAGCTGTCCTCCTTTGTAGTTGATAGGGATAATCATTTTGTTTTCCCTTTGTTTTCCCTGTGTTTCCACTAACCATGGCAGGGGCCGAAGGGAACGCGACACCGGTTGACTTCAACGAGTGTGTTAGTCGCGCCGCCTACAAGCTCGCGCCGACAAACAAAATGCTTCATTCATCGATCTCGCCGCGCGAATGGACACCATCGTCGCCGCCATTGCCCAGTTGAACACAACAGACGGCATTGAGCGGGTGGAGCGGCGGATGGCTGACCTCACTGGTCAGATGGACACATTGGAGGCACGCCTGCCACCTGTCAATGACGGCCATCATCATGATGATGACACAGTGCATGATGCGGTTGGCAACATTGATCAGCGGGAGACACCAGATGCACGACTACGTCGATGTCTTCAGCAAAACAGACATGGTATGGGAGGTAATAACCAGAACCGTCATGGAAACAATGACCCTTTTGCTAAAGTCAAGTTTACCATCCCATCTTTTTCTGGCCTTTATGATGCTGCAATATATCTTGATTGGGAGATGACGGTAGAGCAGAAGTTTAATTCTCACTTGGTTCCTGAACAACATAGAGTTAGACAAGCTACTAGTGAGTTTAAGGACTTTGCTATTATCTGGTGGAATGAACTGGGTACCATGCGCTACAACTTTGATACATGGGAGCGATTAAAAGAAGCTATGCGTGTCGCTTTGTTCCTCCCTCATATAAACGTGATTTGAGAAAAAAATTACAGCGCCTAGAACAAGGTGATAGTTCTGTTCAGGACTATTATGCTGAGCTTCAAAAGGGTATGGTGCGTTGTGGGGTTGTTGAGGAAACAGAGGATAAGATTTGTCGTTTCTACGGGGGGTTACGGCGTGAAATTCAGGACATTGTTGATTATAAAGAATTTACTACTGTCAACCAGTTGTTCCAGCTTGCTATGCTTGCAGAAAAAGAATTGCAGGGACGCAAGGAATCAGCGACGGCAAGCACCGGACGACCCTCCTACACGCCGCGAACGACTACATCGACGGGACTGCCCAAGTCCTCTTCGAGTTTTCGTTCTCCTCCACCACCAGTGAACAAGATTGCTGCAGCGCCACCAAAGCCACCTTCCACGACACGCCCTGCAGATTCTACAAAAAATTCTTTGCAGGCTCCAGCCAAGAGTTCTTCTTCCGTGCCTTCCACGGGCCGCTCCTCCGACATTCAGTGCCACCGCTGCCATGGACTTGGTCATGTGCAGAGGAATTGCCCTAGCCAACGGGCATACATCACCACGGAAGATGGAGGCTACATCAGCACTTCGGATGTCGAGGAGGATGATGACGTTCTTCGCCGCCTCGACGACAATGGCGGTGGTCATGATGACTGTTCCTTGGTGGGGCATCCACAATGACGCCACGAGCATCATTGTGCAACGAGTCCTCAAAGCACACAGTACAACAACCCGATAAGCTTCAACGCCATAATTTGTTTGGACTTTCTTTGCAATCAAGAACCGTGCGCGCGTGTCATCATTGATGGAGGAAGTCGCAACAACTTGGTGAGTTCTGATTTGGTCAAGAAGCTTGGCTTGACCACGCGACCGCATCCACATCCCTACCATATTCAGTGGTTAAATGACTCTGGAAAAGCTAAGGTAACACAAACATGCCGAGTCTATTTTTCCATTGGTGGTTATGCTGATAATGTTGATTGTGATGTGGTTCCCATGCAAGCATGCTCTCTTTTATTGGGTCGACCTTGGGAATTTGATAATGATGCTTTGCACCATGGTAGTAGTAACACATACACTTTTATGCATAAGGGAAAGAAAGTTACTTTCCGCTTTGACCCCAAATGAGATTATAGAGGCCGATAGGGAGCGAGTCTTGCTGCTAATGATCCAAAGGAACATGATAAATCTGAAAACATTCATTATGCTTGCCACAAAATCAGACCTTGCTGAAATTGATGATATTAATGATACATGCTATGCTTTTGTGTGCAAAGATGCTTTATTTTCTCTTGATAATATGCCTTGCACTTTGCCTCGCTCTGCTCACTAACCTTTGCGAATTTTAGAGATGTTTTCCCGATGAGATACCTCCGGGACTTCCACCCATTCGAGGGATTGAGCACCAGATTGACTTGATCCACGGAGCGAGTTTGCCAAACCGTGCGGCGTCTGGGACCAATCCCGACGAGACTAAGGAGATTCAATGACAAGTCCAAGACCTTTTGGACCGTGGGTATGTACGTGAGAGCCTTAGTCCTTGTGTTGTTCTGTTCTTTTGGTACCCAAAAAGATGGTTCTTGGCGTATGTGTGTAGATTGTAGAGCCATTAACAACATTATTATAAGGTATCGTCATCCTATTCCCGGGCTAGACGACATGCTTGATGAGTTGTGTGGTGCTATAATTTTCACAAAGATTGACTTATGTAGTGGATACCACCAAATAAGAATGAAACTTGGCGATGAATGGAAAACTGCTTTTAAAACTAAGTTCGGCTTGTATGAGTGGTTAGTCATGCCTTTTGGTTTAACTAATGCACCTAGCACTTTCATGCGATTAATGAACGAGGTTTTACGTCCTTTCATTGGCAAATTTGTGGTCATTTACTTTGATGATATCTTGATTTATAGCAAGTCCATGGATGAACATTTGAATCACTTACGTGCTGTTTTTAATGCTTTGAGAGATGCACGTTTGTTTGGTAACCTTGAGAAGTGCACCTTTTGCACGGATCGAGTCTCTTTTCTTGGCTATGTTGTGACTCCACAGGGAATTGAGGTTGATAGAGCCAAGGTGGAGGCCATATGGAGTTGGCCCACGCCCACGACGGTCTCCCAAGTGCGGAGTTTTCTTGGCCTTGCAGGGTTTTATCGCCGCTTGTCAAGGAATTCAGCACCATTGCGACACCGTTGATTGAGTTGACAAAGAAGGAGTCGTGTTTCATTGGGGCCATCACAAGAGGAGTCCTTAATCTTTTGAAGGACAAGCTTACACACTCACCATTGCTCCAACTTCCGGATTTTGCAAGACTTTTGAGCTGGAATGTGATGCTAGCGGAATTGGTATTGGTGGTGTTTTGATGCAAGAAGGCAAACTCGTTGCCTACTTTAGTGAAAAATTGAATGGTCCTGCTCTTAATTATTCCACGTATGATAAAGAATTGTATGCTCTTGTTCGTTCTTTAGAGACGTGGCAACACTATTTATGGCCTAAAGAATTTGTCATTCATTCGATCATGAATCACTTAAGCATATTCGTAGTCAAACCAATTTGAATCGTAGACATGCTAAGTGGGTTGAATTTATTGAATCTTTTCCTTATGTCATTAAACACAAGAAAGGGAAGGATAATGTGATTGCTGATGCTTTGTCTCGACGCTATACCATGTTGTCTCAACTTGATTGTCACATTTTGGTCTTCAAACCATTAAAGGACAATATGCTTTAGATGCTGATTTTAAGGATGTGTTGTTGCATTGTAAAGAGGGACAAGCATGGAATAAATTCGTGATCAATGATGGGTTCTTGTTTAGAGCTAACCGCCTATGCATTCCAGTTGGTTCTGTTCGTCTTTTGTTGTTGCAGGAGGCGCATGGAGGCGGTTTGATGGGACATTTTGGTGCTAAGAAGACGGAGGACGTTCTGGCCACACACTTCTTTTGGCCAAAAATGAGGCGAGATGTTGAGCGGTTTGTGGCTCGCTGCACTACATGTCAAAAAGCTAAGTCTCGCTTGAATCCACATGGTTTGTATATGCCTCTTCCTGTTCCTTCTATTCCGTGGGCAGATATTTCTATGGACTTTGTTTTAGGATTGCCTAGGACTAAGAGGGGGAGGGATAGCATTTTTGTTGTTGTGGATCGTTTTTCTAAGATGGCTCATTTTATACCATGTCATAAAACCGATGATGCCATTCATATTGCTGACCTCTTTTTCAAAGAGATAGATCGTTTGCATGGTATGCCTTCTACTATTGTTTCAGATCGTGATGCCAAGTTTTTGAGTCACTTTTGGCGTACTCTATGGAACAAGTTGGGTACAAAGTTGTTGTTCTCTACAACATGTCACCCACAAACTGATGGCCAAACCGAGGTGGTGAACCGCACATTGTCTACCATGCTGAGAGCTGTTTTGACGAATAATTTGAAGCTGTGGGAAGAGTGTTTGCCGCATGTTGAGTTCGCATATAATCGAGTGGCACACTCCACCACCAAGGTCAGTCCTTTTCAGGTAGTATATGGATTCAATCCCCGTGCCCCTCTTGATATTTTACCTTTGCCTACTAGCGAGAGAGTTCATAATGATGCTAAGGAGCGTGCTGATTTTATTGTCAAAATGCATGAAACTACTAAGGCAAACATTGAAAAGATGAATGAAAATATAGGATTACTTGGTAGTAAAGGTAGAAAGGCATTTAAACTTGAACCGGTGATTTTGTTTGGTTGCACTTGAGAAAGGATAGATTTCTGAGTTCTGAAAGTCAAAATTGATGCCTAGAGCTGCTGGTCCTTTTAAAATAGTTGAGAAGATAAATGATAATGCATATAAACTTGAGTTGCCTTCCGAGTTTGGGGTTAGTCCCACCTTTAACATTTCAGATTTGAAGCCATACTTGGGAGAAGAAGATGAGGCTGAGTTGAGGACAACTCCGCTTCAAGAGGGGGAGGATGATGAGGACATCACTTCTTCGGATACACACAACAATCCTTCACTTGACATTCAAGGACCAATCACTAGAGCTCGCGCCCGACAATTGAATTTACAGGTGAGCTCGTTCCTAAGTACTTCTTTTTGTTCATTTGAGAATCGATTGCTACCTAATGATTTAATTATGATTAGGAACCATGGAGAGGACCTGGAAGTACTTGGAGAAGGGCTACGAAGCGCACAAGTCCAGCAAGGGCGGTCGAATCATGTTGGAGGCCCAACTCAAGCCAACTTCGAATCCAATTCGGAGTCCAGGACCAGGCCGCACTAAAACAGACGCCCAGATCGCATCCGGGCTCCGTTTTGGATGTTCCACATATGTATCGAAAGCTGAGAAGACGACCTTTCCAATGGCTTTGGTCCCATGTCAAAATTCCTTCTGAGTCAACGGGAATCGTCGAAACAAATGGGCATTCAGAATCTGTCAGGGTGCTGCGTCACCGTCTTTTGGGCCGTTCGGCTTTGTATCGTGTTGGAGCCCATTAGGGCGTGTCCAGGGGTTTTGCACGCCCCTTAGTCCTCTATATGCAGCCGCCACCCCCACCATTAGGGTTGGGTTTTGCTTAGATTAATTCTGTCTTGAACAGTTTCGCCGTTCATCGGTTTGTGAGACCCCAACTTTCGAGTGCTAAAACAATACATCTACAATTACGTTGTGTTCTTCCTTGTTCTTGCTTGTGTTCTTCGATTCGCAGGCGAGGATTAGCCTTCTTGGCGAGGTCAACCGGGTTGCGCATGGTTGATAACCTGAGGAGACGTGGTGCTGCGATTGCGGGGTTCGGAACGTGTTGTTCGGAGCCGAGTCGATTTGTGTCGCGCCTCACCAAATCGAACTTATCCGTAACTGTTGGAAGATCGGGACCCGCTCCCATCAGTATGTATGAAGCGGAAGTACATTTTGATGTCACTACTTATCCAAGGGCCAAGCAACCTCGGGAACGATATTGATGTGTACCTAGCACTATTCTGGATGATCTTGTGACACCGTGGAACGAAGGGTACAAGTATGGGATGCGTATAAACGAGAGAACTTCTCTTTACGCTGGTCATGTTGTTCTGCACTATCAATGATTTTCCCCCTTGGTAACTGTCAAGCTTGATGCGAAAGGAGCCAAAGCTCGTCCGCACCGCTTAGATGCTACGAGAGTGTATGGTGAACAACTCGCGTAAAATCGTGTATATGCGTCACCGTAGGTTCCTTCCGTGAGTCACCCATACCGCAAGATGAAAAAATAATTCGACGGAAATAAGGAGGACAGCTCACTCAAGGGCTTTTAGAGGAAAGAGGTCTATGATATGGTTAAGGATATCGATGTTGTGCTTGGGAAGGGACGTAAATTAAAACCCGTCGGAAGAACATCCGAAGAAGCGGTCAATTTTTGGGACTTGCCTTATTGGGAGCACTTAGAAGTTCGTCATCGCATCGACGCCATGCACGGAGAAGAATGTATGTGAAAGCTTGATTGGTCTCTTCTTGAACATTAGTGGCAAAACAAAGGATGGTGTTAACGCACGACGCGACTTGGTTGATATGAACATAAGGACCGAGTTAGCACCGAAAGAGACCGATAAAGGACGAACATACCTTCCACCAACTTGCTACACTATGTCCAAGGCCGAGAGAAATGAATTGTGCCAAAGCTTGCATGGTGTTAAAGTCCCGTCTGGTTACTCCGCTAACATTAAGAAACTTGTTTCTATGCAAGATTTGGAATTAATTGGTATGAAGTCTCATGATTGTCATGTCTTGATGAAACAAATGCTTCTGTTGCAATTAGGGGTATCTTGCCGAACCAGTCCGAGTGGCAATCTTGAGGTCGTGTTATTTCTTCAACTTAATTGCTCGAGAAGGTCATCGATCGAAGGACTAGATGCTCTACAGCCGAGGTGGTGACGACTCTATGTCAACTTGAGATGTATTTCCCTCCGTCATTTTTCGATATTATGGTCCATCTCATTGTTCATCTTGTGAAAGAGATAAAGATATGCGGTCCGTGTTCCTACGTCATATGTACCCGCTCAAGAGGTATATGGAATTCTCAAGTCCTACGTGACGAATCGATCTCGACCGAGGGCGACATCATCGAAGGTTATGCAACCGAAGATGTCATTGAGTTCTGCGTCGACTACATGGCTCGGTGGAACCGATAGGTGTGCCTCTATCTCGTCATGAGGAAGGCTAGATGGTATCGGGACCATCGGAAGAAATCAATCACTTCCGATCCGATACGTACACTCAAGCCCATTTCACGGTCTTGCAACACATGACCCAATCGTCCCGTACATCGACGACCACAAAGACATGGTACGCCAATGAATCCGCATCGGTCGGAGGTTTGGATCACGAGAGCACAACCGCCAGTTCAACGAATGGGTAAAGGTGCGAATCATGACCGAGGTCATCAAGTCGCGTCTGCTGCTATGGTTGGCAAAGGGCCACAATTTACAATTGTCACATGGCAAGGATACAACATAAATGGGTACACATTTTATACTGGCAGCTTTCAGGATAGGAAGAGCACAATCCGAGCAGCGGTGTCCGCATAGATGCATTCGATGACCGATGGTGAGGAGCTCGTACTATGGGCGAATAGAGGAGATATGGGAGCTCGACTACGTGCTTTTCAAGATCCCCTATTTCGGTCTTTGTTGGGTCCATCTCCCACATGTGAAGGTCGACAAATGCGGCGTCACTACCGTGGACCTCGATCGTGTCGGATACAAAGACGAACCATTCGTCTCAAGCTAACCTAGTTGTTCAAGTCTTCTATGTAACCGACCGGCAAATAAGAAGCGCCACGTAGTTCTTCATGGAAAAAGAAGGATTGTCGGAGTTGAGAATGTAGTGGACGAGGAAGAATACAATCAATTTGACGAGTTGCCTCCTTCGGAGACGACATCGAGTTCGAGGAAGAATCCGGCGAGGAAGCTAGCTATATGCGCGTCGATCATCATGAAGGACTATATTTTAATTAAGAAATTACTCCATTGTAATTAATTTATTCCATAACATCATGTGTTATGAACTTGTAATATGTCGCGTATATTTTGATGTCAGCGTGGAATTGTAATCGCTCCCGTCCTTGTGGACCGTATATTTTGGTGCATTAAAAATTCATTTAATTTGGAAAATAGTCCAGCTGCACCACCTTTCTAGAAACCTAAAAAACTAAAATTTTATGGCAAATAGTCTAACACCTTTGCAAAGAAACTAGTATACTCATGCCTAATCCTGCGATCGTCGCTGCGAGAAGATGGCGTCGTCGTCCCACCTTTCCACACCGCGACCAATGCTCGTGCACCGGTGGCCATCCTCCGACAGCGCCACACCCGCCCGATGGCGGCCTTCTTCCCCACGCCGCCGCTGGACCATGTCCGGGCGAGCCTCACCGCTCTGCACTCCCGGTTGGTCTTGGCCGTCTCGCACCGCGCCGGTCGGCTCGTCCTCGACTGGCTGATGTAGTGCTTCCCAACGTCGCGTGTCGCCGGCCGTGTAGAGGAGGAGACCGAGCACGTGGCGCGGCCTTGTGGCGCCGCCACGGCCGCCCATTCAAGGAACATGAGGCGCTGCATGTCTTGGGGCGCGAAGACAAGCCCGAGGCCGGCGATGAAACAAGCCCGGGTTGCGGTGGCGGTGGTTGGCGGCGAGGTAGCGCTCGTTGTCTGCCACTTCATCGCCTCCTCGCTCGGTGCCACGCGCCTCCCACGGCGTTCCTTGACACCTTGTACAAGGCCTTGCAACTATCGTACATACATTCAAGATGTTAGAATAAATAGTAGTATGTACGTTTATATTGTAGATATAAAGATGTACGTCACGTTAATCGTAGGCTGCATAGGTCCTCCATGGGCTGAGGAGAGCTCGCGGCCACGGCGGCGACGATGTCGACGACGACATCGTGAGAAAGAGCGGCGATCACCGACCTCCTCGCCTTGGTGCTGGCCTGACTGCTCTGCATGCTCACCTTGGCGATTGATGTACTCAAAACCGTGAGACGAAGAGCGATGGGAGGAGTTTAATCTTCGGTGAATTATTCCGTCTTATATAAAGAATTAGGAGTAACTGGCACGTGAGACAAAGAGATGCATGTATCGTCGGCGTGTGAGACGAAAAGACGGTTGTGCGATGGTGAAGAGACACATCGCGCGGGAGACGAAGAGGTTGGATATCACAGACGACACTATATGGGAACCGTCTGTGATAATAATATCACAGACGGTTATTTAATAGAGCCGTCTGTGATAGTAGCTTATCACAGACGGTTTAAAATTAAAACCGTCTGTGATACTTCACAGACGGTTTTATTTACAAATCGTCTGTGATAAGTTGTCCTCATCACAGATGGTTCATATTACGAACCGTCTGTGATACTTCACAGACGGTTCTTAATATGCACCGCCGCTCGTGATATGTCCTCATCACGAGCGGTTGTTTTACCAACCGTCGTGAAGTATCACAAGCGGTTGGTAATAAGAACCGCTCGTGATGAGGACATATCACGAGCGGCCTCGAGACGGTTCCAAAGGGAACCGTCTGTATAAGTTCAACACAGACGGCTCCTTTGGAACCGTCTGTGATGAGGTGTATGCTATTGCCTGTTTTGTAGTAGTGTATTTCGGTGATGTAGACATGAGTTGATCGATTAGTGAGCTTTTAAATATCAGATATGAATTTATATTGTAAAGCTCATTAGGTGTCGGTTAGTCAATTAACCCTCGATCGGTGGAAAATTGGGTGTATACGAATGTGATTTGCCGAGGCGAGACTAGTTGAGATAGATAGTTCATATTAGCTTATATAGTATATCGGAGGATGATTAATAGATTTAGTCTTGGTCATATGCTTATCACTTGGTAGATTTCGTACAACTAGCGGATGGATTGTGTCGATGAAAGTTTATGAATCCGGGAGTTATTTGTTGGATTGACTACCTTGATTATGCCTTAGTGGAGGTTAGTATGGGATTTAGATCAAGATATGAGAATATGATCGGAAAGTGTCATGTATGTGATTGGATTCAACACCAGAGAATCGGTTAAGTAAATGATTATGAGAAGATTAGATTTGTCGGTAGATGTTTTCTTTAAGGAATTAAATGGAAAAGAAAGGATAATACATAGGCCCCTTTTTGTCATGGCAAAGGCTAGGTTTGCATGAGTACAAAAGTATTAGATGCATTAGAAAAATTCAGAAAAAGAATTATTTTTACACTAGAAATTGATTTAACTTCAAAAATTCATAGAAAATTCATTTGAACTCCAAATGGGGTGATTCAATTTTTATTGAACACAAATTTTTATTATATTTCAAACCATGCAATCCTTATCCCCACCACTGTTATGCAAATTTTCATCAAAGAATTTAATTCAGATGAACAGTAACAGATTCTATTTAAATTTGATTTTTCCAAAAATCTGAGATTCAAACCACCATAACTTTCACATACTAAATCCAAATGGAATAATTCTTTCACCTAAATTCATATAAAATCATGATCTACCCACTGTATTATTTGCATGCATTTTTGAGCATTTTGAATTTTCGGCTTATTTGGTGTTAATTGCAATATCGTTCTTTCGATAGATATATCGACGATACAAACATATTCATGAGTGTAACCTGAGATTGAACAAGTGGTACAGCAAAGGTGCAAGCACCCTCCTGTTGATCATATTGCTCCCAGTGGTTTTTAAAAGTTTTGTGTGAGTTTAATTACCGCAATTGCATGCTATTTTGAATATATGTTCATGGGTAGAAGTAGTTAATCTCCTAATTGCTGCATTAGCCCTCCTTTGAATGTTGATTACCCCTTTTTCCTTGAATAATTAAGGTTATATGTTATATGGGTTGTTTGCTAGTTTGTAGAACGATGCTTAGCCATACTAGTAGTTGTATCCGAAAACGGTTGATGGAGCTAGTCCATCGGCCGGTGGATTGAATTGAATCTTGATGAAATTTGAGGATCATATGGATTGAATTATATTGATATTGAGGATTGTTTCTAGATCTTCGAATTTGGTTACTGTGACTTGTTAGGTGGGTTATTGTTGTGTGTTGGACTTGGACGGGTGATAGGGTGATGAAGGGGTGGTCCCGGATTCATGTAGCCCCGTCTGGGTATATGAGGACCGGTCTGTGATGTGATGAACCAAGTCTTACGTACAACCACACGCCGAGTTTATGGGCGATGGCTTGGCTAACTAATTTGTTGTGTGTTAGCTATCAAAACACAATGAGATTGACAATTGTTATTGTTATGTATTTAATTGTTCTTTTGTCAATCTCGTGGGGGCATGTTAAATTTTTGCCTTACTTGCCCTTAAGGGTCTCTTGTTTGTTAAGGGATTTACTTACACAACGGGGTTCACCTGTGGTGTGAGGCGCTTAGTCTGCTATGGGATTCTGTTCCTCGGGTGGTTTGATAGTTAGGACATGACATTGTAACGGCCTCGTTATGATATCTTAGTCACACTCCATCGGAAGAGTGCATGGCGATAGTATAAGGTATTCATATCGTGTGGGTATAGCTGTACAACTCTGCAGAGAACTAAATCTATTCGAATAGCCTCGTCCTAGGTTATAGACATCACTTGTGGGAAAGCATGCACAGTTAGCTTTTGAGAAATTAAGTTTGGGTTATGGTTGGAATTTTCATGTCTTTATGTTAATTTGTTCGGATTTGGAATGATATCATGAACGCGTATTTCACGCGTTAAATTTGTTGAGGAATGAATTGTGCCACGAATGGGATGTTCGTGTGTTGATTATACTTGGAGATTATACCATTGTTGATCATTACTTACTATCATAAAATATTCTCTAAATATTTTACAAATGGTAATTTGAATTGATATTGTTTATCTAAATGAAAAACTTGCTTTATGCCAAAAATTGACTAGTTTAGTAGCCTTCCTTTGATACTTACCTGCATCTTTATTTCTTTTGAAAGTCTCGCGAGTACAACTTTGTACTCTAACAATGCCTATTTGTTCAGGTAAGAACGACAGGTGCAATGGCTTTAACTCCAGTTGGTTGCTTGTGGGATTATGGGCATACCAACTCGGTTATTCCCTTTTTATTTTAAGTTTATCTTCCGCTGCAATTTATTTGTGTTAATTAGATTTGGCTGATCGGCCCTCTTATGCAACCTTGTACTATAAGGTTCTATTTAAATGATGTTGTAATTGATTATTTTATTCTTGTATATTGTGTATGGATGTGATTGCAATGTTGTATTTGGATATGTGCATGTTAGCCACTGATCCTTGGGAGCTAGCATGTGACACATATCCGGGTCACTCGGAATCGTGTTCGTCTCACGTTAAGTGTTGCGTTTACGGCGTAATCACTTAGCTTGATACAGATCCAATCTCGGGGGTCCTTACATCGTTGGTATCAGAGCCATAGTGACTGTACGTTAAAGCCGTAGCAATGGACGTTAATAGGATTTTGATTTGCAAAAGAATATTTTCAAACTATCAAAAGTTTGGCAAAAATGTTAGTAATATAATTCTTTTCTTTCTTACCCATCCTAGCATCTAAATTCTTACCTCACTATTCTTTTGATTTGTGCAAAATTATTTTCTTCAATGCTCATCTCTCTTCCAACACTAGAAACGTTAAATAGTCACCGGTGAAGAGCAATAATGGAAGAACAAGAAGATGACATCTTGCTGCGATAATAGGATTAAGTTAGGGATTATCCTTAGGTATTATACACCTTAATTATATTCATTATCTTGTAGACGTTGGACTTTGTAGTGTGCTCTTTTGCTTTCTTTTGTTCTGAGTAGTTGCGCTTCACCTACAGGCAACATGACTCGCAATTATGTTGGAAAACTACGGTTGCTTTTCTTGAATCTTGTGCTGACCTTTGAGCCTTAGCACACTCAATTGGATCTTGATTTTGAATGTTACATGTGTGCATACATGCTAGGGTTAAATTGCATACCCGTTGCCTGTTTACTCACCTTGTGCTCATTCTTTCCTCGCCGCATCTTTTAGGCACCAAAATGTTTAAGGGGGGTAGAAGTGTGAGGACCCGGAATATTTAGCTAGTAACACTTAACCTCCAAATGGTTCTAGCGTTACTAATTAAACATTCTAAGCCTCGATGGACATATGCTTCCCAGAATTGCAGCATATGCACATCATCACAAAATTACACATCATTTCCATACACCATACAACACTAAGTTCATGAACGACATACACAAAGTAAAGTTATTACAAAAGAGCCGACCGGCCAAATAGAACAATATACAAGAAAGAAAGCGGAAGTAAAAGGTGCCATAAGATGGCTAGAACAAAAGTCGACCGGTTAGCCATACACCCACAAGGCAACCGACCGGGCCGCCAAGCTAGACGCCTCGAAGACTACCACAGCACAGCTCACAAAAGTGAGGCCCCTCAAGCTCACCTTCTTCCTCTGCAAAAAATACATTTATGCAAGATAACTGAGTACACAAAGGTACTCGCAAGACGACGTGTGGAACAAAGAGACCTATTCGTGTACATGCAAGCTTATTTAGGTGGGGTTGTATGTCTCATTTTGACCTATTCATAAACTACATGCAAGCTTATTTAGGTGTGGGTTGTATGTCTCATTTGACTAGCCAATAATTTCAAGATAAATTAATTCTGCAACCTCTAGAACTTTATTTGCAATAATGTAATACATTTGGTTAAGCAAGAGTTTTGCAAATCTATTTTGTGGTGCCGCTCTACCCATCCCATGAATGCTCAACAATCACCAGGGGAAAGAAAACAAGGGTGAGATAAAAATCTCAGCAGAAGCAACTGCTTACCCGGCTATTCGGACTACAAACAAACATACAACATCATTAAAGTATCCAAATATCACACCCATAATGTGAATCACATTCATTTACCACCAATTAAACTACAAAGATATTAAGCATCAATATCCAATCCCCATAATGATCACAATTATAGCCTCAACCATATTTACTACCAATGATAGTAAAATATTAACAATTGAATCTTGATCAATCGCTCCATGTTAATCACCACTACCACTACCAATGACAATAAAGTATTAGCGTGTTTTACCTCATAACTTTACTATTTCTCGCATCCACAACTGCTATCCACAATTACCACAAGAGAGAAGAATCTCATGCCACAACCACAACCTCTACCATACCACAAGGGGTGAACCCCATTCCACAACCACAACCACATTACTCATACCACAAGAGACTCTCATGAGTCAATTTCCACATTGCAACTGTGAAGTTGCGTTTGTTTGCAAAAAAATAACTTCACCTCAATATCTTGCACAAGTATGCAAATGATCTTTCCACAATGTAATGCATATGTATGCTATGCTCCACTGCACCTTTACCCAACAAGGTAAAGGTATGCATCGTGCTACGGCAATGCACGATGTTGTACTTGACACAATGCGGCTATAAGCGCGACATCCACAATGCAAATGTCATGATATGTCATGAATGATATGATAATCATAAACCACAAGAATTTAACCACGAAGGTCAACAACATACTCATCATGAATATTTTCTCATAATCCACATGTGTCTCATTAAGCACAATACCATCGTGTCATAAGACGATTACCACATAACCCACACCTGATTCACCAAGATCAAAATCAATCGATATAGATGGAACTCTATCACATAGACCACCACATGATCATCATGAAAATAACCACAAGGAATTAACAACATGTCCACCTTGAGTTTATTTTCATATTCCGTGATTTGGCTCATTAAGCGAATTACCACGATACTACCCAAACTCATCCAAACATAGCAATTGATTAATATCTTGCTACCACATTTTTACTTGGAAAACATGTAACCATGGCATATCATTTAACATTACGTCAATCATGCATAGTGCAAATAGTAAGAAAAACGGGTTAAACCGTAGCACAACCGCTACATTTACTTGCCTTCCACGATGCGACGCGTTAGCCGGCAAAGCTGATACTCCTAAACCTGAGGCTTCACCTCCTAAACAGGTAAAATAATTTCAATTAAGACATAATATACTCAGCGCTACTAATCGGCAATCTACAACGCTTACTTGACGACTCAAAACGAGTTTACAAAGCTGAAACCGAAAACAACGTTTCCTGCCATATACTGATTCTGGACAGCAGCACGGTAAATGACATAACTCATGAACTGGAAGTCAAAATGAGGTAAACCCAATTTCTGTAGATTCTTAACTGAATAATCTACAATACTCTAGTTGACACGATAAACCAATTCGGCCATAATATTAGGCTAACCATTGTCTGAACTTTCAGTACAGAAACTGCCTACACAATCGAACAGCAAAACTAAAATGACCATAACTTTTAATAGGTAACTCCAAATTGATCGTTCTTTATCAATCTGAAAATTTTATCGAATTACCTACAATAACCTAGTTGGGTGAACTTTCAGATTCTACCAAATTCCTTTCATATTTTAAGAAATAACCAGACAGATTATTCTCGTCAGATTTCTGGCAGCAGATAATAAAATGATCATAACTTTTGACTCAGACCTCGGAATCGAGTGATCTTCGCGGCCACCGAAAGCTAAGAACATTATCTAAATAACTCTAGGAGATCAAAATCCTAATTCTGCCTCTAAACACACGAAACAAGCCGCGCAAGAAACTGGACAGAATTGAATTTGTAGCGGCAGCAATTCAATCCAATCAAACCAATCGAATTCGCATCTAATACAACTTAGACAGCAAAGAACGCCTCTCGTTACCCTTGTAGAACCTTGGGGAAACGCTGGTTGAATCCATGAAGAAGATCCCCTTCTTCTCCTCCTTTCTCTCCCTACTTCTTCCTCCCGAAGACCAATAGCAAGGAGCAGCAAAAGGGGCGACATGCAGGGCGTGGCAGCAAAAGGAGGAGGGTTGCTGTAGGCGGCGGCAACTGTAGCTGCGTGCTACAGTAAAAAAGACCTAGGGTTTGGTTGGCCCCTTATTAAACCAACTTCCCACTTGGGCCAAACAACGTGGGCAAAGCCCAAGATTAAATCTCCTCTAAAAACTGATTTCTCTGCTTAATTCATGTTAAATACCTTTCTCATTTCAATTAATTCTCTAATGTTAAACAGATATTACATAATCACTGATGGATACTTTCTGTTAAGAGAAATCCTCTCTAAACTATATTGCACTTGAAAATTCAATAAATTTCTCTTCCCGAATAATAATTCTCTACCGATTAATTTTTATTAATCCGATTCTTCACTTCTCACACTTCCGAGTATTACATTCTTCCCACCTTAAAAGGATTCGCCTCTAATCCAACTCTCTGCACTACAAAGAAAAGAACAACAAGCAAACAAAGAACCCAAACTAGGTGTACTCACCAGCCTCAAGAGCTCGGGTACTTCTTTTCGCAAAAGATCCTCCAGCTCCCACGTAGCCTCTCTCTCTCTGACTGATTCGTCCAAAGGACCATCACATACTTGATGGTCTTATTCCTCAAGACCCGCTCTGACGTATCCAAGATACGAACTGGCCGACGCTCCACAGTGAGATCCTGCTCCACTGTGACCTGTTCTAGGTAAAGCTTGTGTTCTGGATCCCGCAAGTATTTCCTCAGCATAGACACATGGAAAACATTGTGCACACCACTCAAAGAGTTTGGCAACTCCAAACGATAAGCCAAACTACCCACCCGAGCAACCACTGGAAAAGTACCGATGTACCGCGGGCTAAGCTTCCCGGTGGTACCAAAATGAACAATACCCTTGGTTGGAGACACCCAAAGGAGCACAAGGCTTCCCACCGCAAACTCCAATTCTCGGCGCCGAACATCCGCATAATTCTTTGTCGCCCCGAGCACCAATGTGTCCTGCCATTTTGGCAAAATTTCCATAATAACTATTAAGACCACTTTCTCAAACCATCCTCTTTCTTAAAACACTTTTCTCTTATTAAATAAACTCAGATAACACACTATACCCATTGTCAAGAATTTGATCACAAATTCCACTCACATCATTCTACTAGAAGCACAACGGTATCTTTGCAAACAGAACCAAAGCAAATGTAAGAGTAAAGAACTCTCAAGCATCACACTAGCAACCAGCTTTCCTTCAAAGGACCACGATCCAAATCAAAGGATTCACCACAAAATATTTCTACTCGTCAAGTAGACAATTGGAGAACCACACCACATAAGCTAAGAGTGAAAAAATCACTCGACAAACCAAAACAATCAATTTCTTTTCCTAATCGAAAAGACTACGCCTCAACATACGTCAACTCAATTTGCAAATGGTCTCGCCAAAAACACACAAAAAAAACAAGAATCAAGAGAGCATCGCACTACTTGACATAACAATAATTTCCCAATTCATTTCTTTTAATAATTTAACTTCCTTGAACCAAGGATTTTCAAATCATTACCCAACACACCAACTCATTTATCTCAAGTTGGCCACCTCAACAATTAGCTCAATTGAGTACATCATCTACACCATTGTAGATAGACTCTACTGGCCCCGCAAATCATACTCTAACCCAAAACCACGACCAACAAAAGGCTTCGCAACCCACAACAATTACCATGTTCTTAGAAGAAGAGGTAAGAAGAAATAAATTCCAGCATACAGAAAATGGTCATCATCACAGAGCTAAAAGACCAAAAGAAAAAAATAGCAATGAGGTTGGAAAACACAAGATAAGATCAATCAGACTCAAATACTTCTAGTACAACTTTTCCTTTCAATAAGAAGCAATTTTCTTTGATTAAAACATCCCGCCATTTCCAACAAAGGATGCTTGAAGACCACAACACGAGATTCAGATAAAACCAAAAGATCATTCAACATGTCGCTTACTCAAAGCAACCTCTGCTATCACACAAGCCATAAGGTACAAAAAGGTTCCAACTGTAAATCTCACACCCTTCAATGCAATTAGTATTATGGAATTAACAAATTCCTTTATTTTATTTTTAAAACATTCAATACAATAATCACAACTACATGCTATCGATTGTATTCACAACAAGATAAAACATTCTTTGCAAAAAAATCAACATATCATCCCACTCCTTCATACTTTTCCAAAAGGAACATCATAAATCACTTCATCATGCTCTTATTATCCAAATAAGATTCCAACTACTTGATCTAGTTAAACCTAGTGCATAAGCCATCATATTAAAACAAACTCTTTAACAAGATGATATTAGAACATAACAACTTCACAAAACATGCTAGTATGAATCTCTTATTAGATTCCATACATTTATCTCGTACTGATGCTCAACTCTAGTTTAGCAAAAGGTAATTACACTCTAGCCATTGCTGTCAATAATTGACTATTAATTTTTCATCAGCATAGCATTAATGATCCTATCTCTAATTTTGCAATCCCAAAGACAATAAAGAGCATGCACTGATACTCCACCTTATGTTAAGATATTAAAAATAAAATAACTTTAAACATCAATAATACCACTTTATGAGACAAGATTCCACAAGTCAATACATCACTGTATCCATTTCTTTATACATATTTCAACAATTTAGCATGGTAAAAGTTACATAAATTTAACAGTTGTACATGCTCATCAAGTATGTAAAGAGAGGACATATAAAAGGTTAATCTTATTAAGACAATATTCCAACACCTCCTTACTTGACCATCCCGAATGGTCAGATTAATTACTTAAGATCAATCAATCCAATATATCCAACAAGTTGGGAAAATTAAACAACTACAATAATCAAAACAATTGTTTTTATATTCCTTGATAAATGCATGAGTTCTACACATGTATCGCTAAATTTCTTAGCCACAGATCTTCAAGAAACTACAACAGACAACATCATATTAATCGACTTCACTTCTAAAGATGTTAGTAGGACTTAATGATGTACCACACTAACTTTTCAACTTGTTAATTCACAATCTATCAATTATTTACATAATTTCCACCTACTACTTAAACACAACAAAACATCACAAAGGGTTTTAACACTCTTCTAGAGGGAAATCAAACTTCAAAAGTCGAAATAACTCGTAAGAAATGCATAGAGTCAATGCTTCCACAAGTTAATGAACTTCCACATAAAGCTTTGATTCTCTCTCAAAAAAATCAAACGAAATACAAGAGTCATGTTTTCAAAGAAGAAAGATGGAACAACACGGAAAATACTAGTCTCTCCAAAAGCACTGCTCACGAGCAACAAACAACCCATCAATCGAAAGAAACAATACTTGGCCTCAAGAACAATTAGAGGCCTAATGACAACCAACAACTACAATAAATAGCTAACCCGAGATAAAATCATTATCTGTAATAGGCCAAGAATCGGCCAACATCAATTCAAGGAGGATAACAATTTTCTAAGAAACTTACCCAAGACATCCGCAACTAAGTTACCCGAGGTAATCAGATCAATATCCCCGCACTACGAACGGGTATAAACCGCAATACCAAAGGCAACAACCGCAGCCTACCTCTTATCATTGACTATCCTTACTCATAGCAGTCATAGAAACAACACATAAACATAAAAGATTATCTCATAGCAAGAATAATCAATATAACATGTCAAAGCACGAATGCAATGCTTGACCCATCCCATCCTCATGCACCAAAGGTGTCAATTTAATATTTTTAATTACCACACCTAAAGCCCGCTCGATACCAACTGTAACACCCCAGGACCCACATTACCCTGGAATGCTACTAAACCACTCTACAGCTAGCCAATAATTTCAAGATAAATTAATTCGGCAACATCTCTAGACAAAAAGCATTAAGCGGAAGCATAAACATCTAAGGGAATAAAGATAACGGTAACAAGTTCAATAATTAAACAACCTCTAGCAGATTAATCAAAGAATGGTTCACAAGTCCATCCTTATTAAATAACATAATCCTCCACAAATAGTTAAGCATTTGGCTAGAGTTTCATCGACTTTATTACAACATGAGTTGATGAACCATCATATGTATGCTATGCTCCACTCGCACCTTTACCCAACAAGGTAAAGGTATGCATCGTCTACTGCAATGCACGATGTTGTACTCCAGATGCGCACATCACATAAACCACAAGAATTTAACCACGAAGGTCAACAACATACTCATCATGAATATTTTCTCATAATCCACATGTGTCTCATTAAGCACAATACCATCGTGTCATAAGACGATTACCACATAACCCACACTGATTCACCAAGATCAAAATCAATCGATATAGATGGAACTCTATCACATAGACCACCACATGATCATCATGAAAATAACCACAAGGAATTAACAACATGTCCACCTTGAGTTTATTTTCATATTCCGCATTTGGCTCATTAAGCGAATTACCACGATACCACCCATCAAGTTTTAATTAAAAACATGGTTGCAATCATGCATAGTGCAAATCTAACTCTTGAAAGACCTTGCCACTAATCGCGTGTCCATAACCTAGGACGAGGCTATTCGAATAGTTTTAACCTGAATAATCTACAATACTCTAGTTGACACGATAAACCAATTCGGCCATAATATTAGGCTAACCATTGTCTGAACTTTCAGTACAGAAACTGCCTACACAATCGAACAGCAAAACTAAAATGACCATAACTTTTAATAGGTAACTCCAAATTGATCGTTCTTTATCAATCTGAAAATTTTATCGAATTACCTACAATAACCTAGGAAATAACCAGACAGATTATTCTCGTCAGATTTCTGGCAGCAGATAATAAAATGATCATAACTTTTGACTCAGACCTGTACCAATGTACCCACACTTAGACAGCAAAGAACGCCTCTCGTTACCCTTGTAGCCTTTAAGCCACAAAGCACACTTTGCTACGGGGCGGCGGTACTGTAGCTGCGTGCTACAGTAAAAAAAGACCTAGGGTTTGGTTGGCCCCTTATTAAACCAACTTCCCACTTGGGCCAGAGGTATGCACGGCAAGGCTAAGTCCTTCCCGACGAGATTCTTCACTTCTCACACTTCCTAGTATTACATAAAGATACGCAAGTTATCCAATATTGTGCATTGACTACGAGCCTATTCGCCCTCGTATGGATAGAAACCCATGCCGGCAAGGCGCCTTACATTGCAAGCGAAGACAACAAATCCCATCACGGGTGAAGTCTTTCGACACTACAATGCTCCCAACACCATCCCTCCCGCGACTCCTGCGACCAAGCCAATACACGCCAAAGTACTAAGTCAAGAGAGGTCCCATACCCTCTAGTGTGGTTAGCACGCTAAAATACTTGGTTTAGTGTAACAAGATGTTCGGTCCTTGTTGACTCGGGCACCATTCCAGTCACACCCGAAAATCACACCATCTTACCATTGTGCCCAAATCTAAATCATTTTGTTTTTTCGGTTTTAGTTTTTATAAGAAGACATGGCACAAGGTGGAAATCATAAATCATAATAAGTTTTGTGTGATCAAGGTTATCGACAACTCGATAACCGCCCATTTCTACCGAAGCTAAGCATGGCTAAGCAATTAATTCGCAAACTACTAAGTGACAAGAGCTCATCCACTAACTCTAAGTCACAGCAATGCCTAGGCTCATGGTAGTAGAGGATAATCATTTGCTAAGGAAATGCATCTACTAGGCCAACTAACGACAATAGTTTAACACAAAGTAGCAATGCATACATAGAAGTTGTAATCAACATAAATACTCAAAATACTGGGATTAACATGATCAAACTGCTTGCCTTGCTGGATTTGTTCTTGCTGCAGAGGGGAGTGCTCAGGTTCAATAAATTCTTCGGAACCTAACGCGAAAAGGCGATAAAAACCGATAAGAACGAAGAACACCAAAAGGAACTCAACAGCAAAGAACATCCAAATCCAATGAAATTTCTACAGCAGCTATAGGTTGATTTTAGACAATTTTAGAAACAAGAATCACTTCATTTGTACTTAGCATGAAAAAGTTATGCCCTAAACAATTTTGCTCAGCCTAAAAAATCATAATTAAATTAATTAGGGTTACTGTTCATGGCAAAAATTTCCAGAATGATCTAAGGTCTGAAATTTTTATGGTAGGTAGATAATAGTATCCTAACAACAACAAAACTGAGTTTGCACAAATTGGAGTTCTAACGAATTAGTTATGATTTTTCTAAGCTCTAAATCTAGCATATATCATTTTTCAGGAACATGGATAAAGACAAAGCCTAGTTCATATTAAAGCATGTCTATAGACAAATTTTACCAGGTTGAGTTTGCTCAGATTGCAATTACAGAGAGAAAGTTATGTATTTTACAAGTTTTCAAGGAATTTCTAGATACCCATATTCACTAAACAAGATCATGCTGGTTAAATCATTTTCTGCTACAAAACAGGGCCTAAATTCATTCTCAGATTAAAGTTCACATTATACCAAAGCTACAGCAACTGGATTCATTCAAAAAGGAATTAAAATGATAAAGTTATGCACTTTTGAAATTTGAAACATTAAAGGACTTAGGAAGTCTTGAGCTCTCGGGAGGTCCAAATGAACTGGAAGACAAAGGAGAGGTCGTGGGCCGTTGATCTTGCATCGCAGGGCCACAGACCTCGAAGCACAGCGCACACAAGACCTCCTCCCGCACTGGGGAGGTCTGGACCGTTGAGATCTGATCCAACGACCACGACTAGTGCATGCACAGCGCATGCAAAGGAGGTCCTAGCGCCTAACAGAGGTCGTGACCGTCAGATCGAGATCTGGCGGTCCCGAGCACTAGGGGAGGTCCTAAGGCTTTAAATCCAAGGAAGGAGGTCGGGACGGTTAGGATCTCACGGAGGAGGTTCCAACGGTCTAGATCTCCAGAGGGAGGTCCTACGGCTAAATCCACGGAGGGAGGTCTAGCCCGTTAGATCTAAATCTAACGGTTTAGACCAGAGGAGGAGGTCCTAACGCTACGGATCCAAAGGAGGAGGTCCTAGACGGTCAAGATCTCCGGAGGGAGGTCTTGATCGGCTGGGATTGACACGAGGAGGTCTTGGATGGCCAAGATCTTCTCGGGAGGTCCTAGCGATAGTGTTTTATCGGGAGGAGATCCGGGCGGTTCAGATTAGACCTAGGAGGTCTTGAACGGTCCGATCGACGCGGAGGGAGGTCTGAGCGCTAAGGATTTGACAAAAAGAGATCTAACGCTCAGATCTAAACCGGGGAGGTCGTGAACGGTCAGGATTGAGCCTAAGAGGTCTGAGCGGGGGTTTTCTTTGTAAAAGGCCAGGGGTGGCTTTTTTACAAAGATGACCCCGAGGGTGGTCCTGAGGTGGTCTTTGCAAAATGACCAAGGGGAGGTCTTTTTGCAAAGAGGACCCCAAGGATGGTCCTACGGCTCGGATTAATTCTAAGGAGGTCCTAAGCGGTGGACAACAAGTCCAGGAGGTCGTGGGGGTGGTTTGAGCGGTGACCCAGAACACGACCAAAGTGACGGCTTCCGACAAAACTAATGCGGCTGATGAATGGTAATAAAAGGATCTAAAAGGACATTAATGACTTCTGGATTTCAGACCAAGCCTAGGGCCCACATGCAGAGACACTACGGCTCAGATTAAGACAAGATTAATGCGCCAATGATTAGCAATGATTGGGCATTAATGCTGTCCTAAGAAAATGACGAAAACGGGAGTTTGCACCAGCAACACTCCCGAGCGCTTTTAACGGCTTGCCGCCGGCGATGGGGACCTCGTCGGCGCCGACCAAGGGCACCGATATACTCACAATAGTGTCGCGGACCTAGCGGAGGCACTCTCGACGGCGGCGATGGCCTTGAACGCCGGCGAGCCGGAGAATGGCGGAGGACAAGCTTTTCGGCAAAAACCGAAAACGACATAACTGAGCGCTACGAGCTAAGCTACTAAAACCTAGAGCCCTACGGGACTACATGAACTCACCCGAGTGTAGGGAAGGTCCAGAGCAGCCCGGAGGAGCACTGGCGGCGGAGCGGATCACCGGAGTCGAGGAAGAAAGGAGGTGCTCCTCGGCCGAATCAGGATCTCCCGCAAAGCTGGTCAACCCAGTGAGTGGCAAGCCAGAGAGATTAGGGAGGGTCCTAGGTGACCAGAGAGGACCAGAGGAGGAGAAAGGAACCAATGGAACCACTGGAGCTCGAGGCCTTCAAAGAGCTCCAAAGCCGACAATGGTGGCATGGGGTGGTGTTCTTAGGTGCTTGAGTTTGAGGACCAACTCAAATGAGGGAGCTCAAGCACAACAAAGAACGAAGAAGGAAAAGGAGAAGGGAGGTTTTAGGCTATGTATAGCCTGGGAGCTTGGCAATGGTGTGGGCAAAAGCCTACTGTGAGCATGAACCATGCCCCTGCCATGGACTGACTGGATTTGACAAGGGCAGGTAGGGGCAGAGCAGGGTGGAGACTTTGGAGGTTAAAGCTAACTGGCAAAAAATGCATGTCAGCAAAAAGAGCCGTTGACAAGAGACAAAAGGTGACATCTCACTGCCCCCAACTGCTCTGACCCTGACACACGCATAGGTGCGGGAAAACCATGATGACCAGACCTCCAGGAGGTCGTGAGGAAGAGAAACAGAGCCGAGGGAGAGGTCCTGGACGATCCCGATTTGCATGGGGTGGTCCTGGACGTCCCAGATCACCCGAGGTGGGGAGGTCTTGCGCGGGCGAGGAGGTCCTGGGAGGTCGTGGACCGCTGGATGAAGATCCAAAGGCCTGGACCACCCCGAAGCGCTGAGGGCACTCAAGAGCTCCACGGATCAGGGGGAGGTCGTGAGCGGCTGGATGGAGATCCAACGACTCAGCTTGCGCGCGCAACAGCTTGAGCCCGAGTGCGGCGCCGGCGACGTGGTCCAACCAAGTCGGTGGAGTTGGGCTCGGGTCCGAGCCCGAGTCTGACTCAACCAGGTTTAGTTTTTCTGGTTTTAGAAGGAGCTGCTCTAAGGAGAATTGTTTGAGGTAGCAAACCGACTCCAAAAATTACGAAATTTTTACAAGAGCTGGCTGACTCAAACGAGGACCTAGCATAAAATTTTCAGAGGCTTTGGTGCTGTGGATTTTCCTCCAAAAATTTAACAAGGTACTGGTCCAAGGTTTGACCAGATTTTGAATTGGGTTGACTTGCCTTCAACAACATTCAAACAATTTCTAAAAATTGTAGAATCGCTCGGAGGAGCCCCAAGCCAACCCAAGGATTTAGGAAAATTATTTCCAGGAGATTATCACAAGATGGAACAAGAATGACTAAGAAGAATAAGATGTGGGTCGAAATGACTTGTGATTTTTTTTGTATTCCCATAATCTCTTTACAACAATTGCCCAAAGCATACAGGAAACACAAGATGTAAGAAAATTTTTTAATTTCCCCTCATTTTCTTACATTTGAAACACAAGCCCAAAATTGGGATGTTACAAGAAGATACCTCAAATTATGTGTTAGGCATCTTGATTCTTACAATTGATCATGCATGTAGACGGTGTAATGTGTTGGTTGTAAGTTTGCTATTTATGTTTGGTGTGTTTGCCGGCTTGCTTTCAGGCGTTGTATTTCGTAAACATACTAAAACCTAGCCCTATGTTAAAAATAAATTGTGTGATGTCCCTACTGCATTCTTTTTCATTTATTTCGAGTTGGTTCTTGTGTTTTTAAAGCATAAAATCCCTAAATAAAATTAAGGACCTTACCCCTGTTGTTTCCCCTACCTTATGCTTTTCCCTCTCATCTCTTTAATGGAAGTCGCATGTTGATTAAGAGATTAATAGCGGAATTGGTAAAGACAAGGATATGGTCGAGTAACCGCTATTTTATCTTTGAATATATCCTCTATGTTAGGTTGTTGTTGGTGGTTTTTGCATGGTCAAAGTGATGTTTGATAATCGAGAAATTGGATTATTACTTATGATCCCCGGATATGATCTTAGAAGAGTTAATTATATTTTCGAATCGTGAGATATTAACCTTTGTGAGATCAATAGTGGATTATGGTAGACATTACCATCAAAGGTTACGATATGAGTATAAATGGAACTATTGTAGTGAGGTGTAAAGGTTGCCTGCAGATGATGTTGGATTTATATCGGAGAAATTTGCAGGTTGAACTCATAGAATGCATGTAGTAGGTTGAATTAATAACTTGTGGATTCACTTGGGGATTTAGATTTTAGATATGCCTTAGTTAACCTGTCTATAAGATTGTTAGTCAGATTTTGGTCTAATGTGATAGAGTTTGAATTCGAAACTGTGATGATGTTATAAATTTTGGTGGATGCTTTGATGAACATATGATAGTTGTGAATTTGTATTTGAGTATGTAATCGGATGGTAATACTTCTAGAGATGGAGGAAGATTAGGTGATTGAATGGTCATATAGTGGATGGTAACGACGATCGATTATGAGATTTATCTTTAAGGGAATAGTTGTCCCTAGGAAGATATAATTAGATTAATTAGGGATGATTAAATGTGGCGGGTGAATTTAGATAATGCCCGAGGATAAGTAGAATTTGGAAGACATCGAGTTAATATTGTTGAATTGAACTAAGATAATTATGGTGGATAACTTGATTTGGACAAAGTTAGTGATTCAAAGTTTTTGGATTATGGATGGATTACAAACTCATCTAGGGTGGATGATCTTTTTAATGATTTGATATACCTAGGTCGGAGTTGACTTTGGATAAAGGAGGTATATCTTTAACCTTGGATAATTGTGTTGATTTTGATGATTGATTAGATCCTACAATAGGGATGAGTGGATTATACTTTAAAAGATTGATTTGAAGTAATTGGTGGATTGATTATTGCAAGAGAATTGATCCTACTGACCAGAAGGATTGAGCAGCAGAAAATATAGGGACATTTCTATAGACACAATTGATCTTGCATAGACTTACCCTCTTTTTGGAATTTAAATTATGGTGAGGAAAATTGCTGGAAACCAACAAATAATTCATGGGGGGATTATAGGCTTTGAAATATGGTTCTCTAGTGCTCACACGATTTGGGAGTTATATTAGAGATACCCTATGATAGAAATTATAAAGCAAGTGTATTGGGATATGTGTGCAATATGGTGGTTTACTTATGATTATTAGTGTTCCCGAGAATGTGATCGAGTTTGCAGTTAAACCATGATTTATATTGCAAGATTGGATCAATAGTTGTTTGTACTCGCTTGGATTGTTAAAATTTGGAAGGAAGTCAATGTCTTATTAGAATCTAATCAAACCTATGAATTTATAGTGGGTTAGAAGATTACATCAAACCAAGCGATTTCGGTGGTTAATGTATAAATTGTGGAATGATAGATTGGAGTGTGCTTACTATACACTAAATTTGATCAGTGAATTTTAATTGGATGAACAACCATTAGAGGTTGCCAAACTGAAAGTGTTGAGATAGTAGTGGTATTGGCTCAGGATCGAGACGTTCGGTCTTTGGAAAGAAGATTGGATTTTAACAAAGTGACAAAGTCTTTCTGCCCCTACTCTTTTCTCTCTCAATCTCGGGGACGAGATTCTTTTTAAGGGGGGTAGGTTTGTAACACCCCGATTTTCAGAATCAGGATGTTAATATTTAATTTGCCAATCTAATAAATATTTGACTGTATTTTAAAAGTTTTCCCATGTTTAAGTAAAAGATTGCTTTTAAAATCAAATCGAATTAATTAAAAGGTTGCATTTAAAGTTAAATCGAGTTGTTTAAGTAGTTGCAAAAAAATAAAGATAATAACAATAACAAAGAATATTAAATCAAATTGTTTGAAAGTTTGCATTTAAATTGAATTACTTTGATTTCTTGTTTTAGCATACATTACAAAAATCATGATGCATGCATTAGTACCGCTGCTACCGACCCCAGGCGAGACGCTTGTGAGTCTATTTCTTTTCCCCAACTTCTCTCATCGAAATCACAACCGAAAACCAAATATCATAAAACGCATGTTCTACCATTGCGATCATCGTCTCGAGGGTGTTCCGTTTCTGCAATCATTTTTCGCATGCAAGGTCATATGAGCAAGTTGGAAAAAAATGGGAGAAATACACTGCTATTTATTCCACTGCTAATTTCTCTCACTGCCATCCCCTTTCCACCCCACTGACCAATTTTTGTTTATGCCCAGCTGAACCACACCTCCATACTGCCACCTTTAAACATTTCTATATCTAGCACCCCTCTCTCCCACTGCCATTCCTTCTTCCCTTGTTTTATTTCCAGTAGTAGTATCCTTTCTTTGCCCCAACCGAACCATTCACCTCATTCTCACTGCCATTTCTTTTTATCTATCTCCCACTGCCAACTTTACCCATCTTGCAAGGCACCTTCCACTGCCCAAGGGATTTACCAACTGAGCGCTCCCTGCCATTTCCTTTATGCCCAGCCGAGACCCACCATCTGCCACTGCCCATTTCTTCTCCCATCCGAATCACTCCCCTCCCCACTCACCAATATTTCTTTATTGCCCGGCACCACCTTTCTTCCTCCAGCAGCCTCTACCGTTTTCATTTCTCCACTTGAGCTCATGTTCTTGCCACCTTCTCTCTTCTCATTCACTATACAAAATCAAAAATCAAGCTCTGTATGTTATTCCATTGCTTTCACAATCACACAAGCTATCCATCCATCCAAATATCATCCACATGCACGGTCATTCAAGCATTTTTGGGAGAGGGAATGAGCAGTGGGGGAGCTCGTTGCAGCAATGAAGGGGAGGCGCTAGTGGCCAAGCTTGGGCCACGACCAGCACATGCAGCAGCTCGGTCAGCACTTGGAGTAGCAGCACCGGAGCAAGCGAGGGCGTGGAGGAGGCGAGCTAGCAGCAGTGCGTGCACAGCGTGCCTGCATGCAGGAGCGCTGCAGCAGCGGCAAGGTGGCCCAAGTCGAGGCGGCCGAGGTGAGGGGGGCAAGGCGGCGCAGTGGAGGTAGCAGTGCGACGACGGCGCGAAGATGACAGTGCCGAGGCACGGGGGGTAGTAGCAGCGGGCGCCCAGCGAGCAAGGTGGCATCCTTGGTGGCGGGTTACTGCAGCCTGGCTCGGCACGGCAGCGGCTCGGCGAGGCGCAGTGGCAGCCCAGCGCGTGGCATGTGGGTGCCGAGGCACTGCCCAGCGGCTCGACCGAGGCCTGGGTGCGCGGCGACATGGAAGGCGGTGGCGGCGACTTGAGGAGGCAGCGGCTTGAAGCCGAGGAGGAGCTGGCTAGCGACGCATGCGGCGCCGAGGTGGAGGCGGCCGAGCCCAGGCACGGCCAAGGTGGTGCAATGGCGGACGACGTCCAAACCCCATGGATGTGAGGCTAAGGCACCAAAGTGGTTTCCAATCAACCGTGAGACTTACCTTCATAGACTTCCTTAAGGTGATCTGCTTTTAGTTCGTTTGTACTTAGGGCAAACACAAACTTCATTTATTCACAGTTCTGATGCTGTTTCTTTTTCGGGAGAGCTAGCTACGATTTGGACTGGACATGCATTTTTAGATGAACAGGCATGCAAATGCCACCGGTTGGCCGAAAAGATGGAGCCCAAGCTAGAGAGGGTGGCGGCCTAGCTAGGCGGTGGCCGGTGGTGGAGCACACTGGCCGAGGCATGAGGGCGGCCAAGGGTGCTTGGCATGGTGCGCCTAGGCGAGGCCGAGCGGCGGTGCATGCACCCGCGTGCATGCACACTTCCGAGCTCGACGGCATTAAGGCGCATGCATTTAAAAGGCGGTTCTGTGGGCGTGGCCGAGAGCGACGGCTTCGATGTGGATGCGGACGAGTCGGCGACGACTTTGCGGACGTTGATGCGGAGTCTAGAAGATGTCATCCGATGGCGATTCACACGCCTAGCGTTGTGGTAAAATCTTTAGTATTATTTTTGTTACCACGCTATGAGATTAGTCGTGCATGTTGCATATTAATCATGTGCATATCGTCTATTTATGCATGTTTAATTATAAAAATATTTTGGTAACTTAAGACCGATATAATTCTCCGGTAAGGTCGTAATTGCACGTAGGCGTGATTATGCATCGATATGTAGGTGATTGCACATAATTAGATTTTATGGCAAAACATGTGTATTGTTGCTCAGTGGATGTCGGATTATATATACATTATTGAATTAATTGAATCGGATGATTTATTTAAGCTTGAGTAAATTGATCGGATGTCCTAAGTAATAGCTACGTGGGGTCTTGTATGCTAGAATTGGGAGAAGGTAGGAATGGATTATTTGATTGCGGATAAGTAATTGGATTGCCATGTAATCAATAGATAAGCCATATGTGCCGAATTGATGGAATTGTACTCTCTATTGGATTTGATAGCTAAATGATTATTAGTCGATCGTAGAGACATGTATATGATTGGATTGGTAGATGTCATACATGGCTATTTCAGTGATGTAGATATGAGTTGATCAATTAGTGAGCTTTTAAATATCGGATGTGAATTTATATTGTAAAGCTCATTAGGTATCGGTTAGTCAATTAACCCTCGATCGGTGGAAAATTGGGTGTATACGAATGTGATTTGCCGAGGCGAGACTTGTTGAGATAGATAGTTCATATTAGCTTATATAGTATATCGGAGGATGATTGATAGATTTAGTCTTGGTCATATGCTTATCACTTGGTAGATTTCGTACAACTACCGGATGGATTGTGTCGATGAAAGTTTATGAATCCGGGAGTTATTTGTTGGATTGACTACCTTGATTATGCCTTAGTGGAGGTTAGTATGGGATTTAGATCAAGATATGAGAATATGATCGGAAAGTGTTATGTATGTGATTAGATTCAACACCAGAGAATCGGTTAAGTAAATGATTATGAGAAGATTAGATTTGTCGGTAGATGTTTTCTTTAAGGAATTAAATGGAAAAGAAAGGATAATACATAGGCCCCTTTTTGTCATGGCAAAGGCTAGGTGGTTTATTGTTGTGTGTTGGACTTGGACGGGTGATAGGGTGATGAAGGGGTGGTCCCGGATTCGTGTAGCCCCGTCTGGGTATATGAGGACTGGTCTGTGGTGTGATGAACCAAGTCTTACGTACAACCACACATCGGGTTTATGGGCGATGGCTTGACTAACTAATTTGTTGTGTGTTAGCTATCAAAACACAATGAGATTGACAATTGTTATTGTTATGTATTTAATTGTTCTTTTGTCAATCTCGTGGGGGCATGTTAAATTTTTGCCTTACTTGCCCTTAAGGGTCTCTTGTTTGTTAAGGGATTTACTTACACAACGGGGTTCACCTGTGGTGCGAGGCGCTTAGTCTGCTATGGGATTCTGTTCCTCGGGTGGTTTGATAGTTAGGACATGACATTGTAACGGCCTCGTTATGATATCTTAGTCACACTCCTTCGGAAGAGTGGATGACGACAGTATAAGGTATTAATATCGTGTGGGTAAATCTGTATAACTCTGCAGAGAACTAAATCTATTCGAATAGCCTCGTCCTAGGTTATGGACATCACTTGTGGGAAAGCATGCACAGTTAGCTTTTGGGAAATTAAGTTTGGGTTATGGTTGGAATTGTCATGTCTTTATGTTAATTTGTTCGGATCTGGAATGATATCATGAACGCGTAGTTGGCGCGTTAAATTTGTTGAGGAATGAATTGTGCCACGAATGGGATGTTCGTGTGTTGATTATACTTGGAGATTATACCATTGTTGATCATTACTTACTATCATAAAATATTCTCTAAATGTTTTACAAATGGCAATTTGAATCGATATTGTTTATCTAAATGAAAAACTTGCTTTATGCCAAAAATTGACTAGTTTAGTAGCCTTCCTTTGATACTTACCTCCATCTTTATTTCTTTTGAAAGTCTCGCGAGTACAACTTTGTACTCTAACAGTGTCTATTTGTTTAGGTGAGAACGACGGGTGCAACGACTTTAACTCCAGTTGGTTGCTTGTGGGATTGTGGGCATACCAACTCGGTTATTCCCTTTTTATTTTAAGTTTATCTTCCGCTGCAATTTATTTGTGTTAATTAGATTTGGCCGATCGGCCCTCTTATGCAACCTTGTACTAGAAGGTTCTATTTAAATGATGTTGTAATTGATTCTTTTATTCTTGTACATTGTGTATGGATGTGATTGCAATGTTGTATTTGGATATGTGCATGTTAGCCACTGATCCTTGGGAGCTAGCATGTGACACATATCCGGGTCACTCGGAATCGTGTTCGTCTCACGTTAAGTGTTGCGTTTACGACATAATCACTTAGCTTGATACGGATCCGATTTCGGGGTCCTCACAAAGGCCTCGTTCGTTAGTGGAGTAACCAGACAAATCGCTCTACCAACAACAACGGCCTTACACCAACAGCCATGGAGTCAAAAATGATCTCTCAGTCCATCAATCCAGATCAGAACCAAGATTCGTACCGGGCACATGGCTAAGCTCTCTGTCCTAAGGATCGTAAGCTTGCATGATGTACCGAAGACGATCGTTTCAGATCGTGGTTCTCTGTTCACTTCTCAATGTTGGCATAGTTTGCAAGAGGCTATGGGAACTCGTCTTCCTTCTCTGAGTAAACGGAATCTCGGGATAAGATTCTTGTAAGGGGGGAGATTTGTAACATCCCAAGTTTGGACTTGTGTTTCAAATGTAAGAAAATGAGGAGAAATTAAACTTTTTCTTACATCTTGTATTTCCTGTTTGTTTTAAACAATTCTTGTACAAGAATTATGGAAATAAAAAGTCATAAGTCTTTTGATCCAAGTCTTGACCTTTCAAAACATTCTTGCCAAATCTTGTGATCATCTCCTGGAAATATTTTTCCCAAGTTTTAGGGATGGCATGTGACCCCTCTGAAAAATTTCACAATTTTTAGAAATTGTTTGAATATTATTAGAGGGCAGTCAAACCGGTTTGACTTTCAGTCTAAACCCTATTCCAGAACCCTGTAGAATTTTTGGAGAACAATGCACCACATAAAAACCTCTGAAAATTTTACACAAGGTTAGTATCTAAGCTAGCAAGCTCCTGTAAAATTTTTAGAATTTTTGGAGTTGTTTTGCTACTTCAAATAAATCCCCAAAGTCTCAGCTCAAATTAAAAACCCTGATTCTGGTTTCACTGTTCCTCGCGTGCGGGCCAGTCTCGGGCTCGAGCCACTTGACTTGGCCCAACCAACTAACTGCACCGGGTTCACTTTAAAACGCGCTTGCAATCTCAGCCTTTGGATCTAAATCGCACGGCCCCTGTTCGCGTGGACGTTCGGACCTCACGATCGCGCCAACTCATTTGGGCCGATAGATCTAGATCCATCATCCAGATGAATTGGGCTGTTCGGGTCACCCAATTGTCACATTCAATCGTAGTCGTCCATTTTCAATCTAACCGCTCACGATCTCCTCTGTTGTTTTTAACCTCTGGGGCTCTGGTGTGATCTGAGCCATTCATTTTTAATCTAACAGCTCACAAGCACCCTGGCTTCTCTGGTGATATTCTACCTCGCGCCGTGCGTGAACAGAGGGAGAGGCATGGCCTAGTCTTGTCGTGCTCCCTCGTCAACGTCTCGCTGGTCGAGACAGCTAGTGCGTGCGTTGCTTTCGGCCACGATCATGCCTTTTTCCTGTCCCCCATTATTTCTGCTGGTCCACGGTTGTGTCTTGGACCTAGCTCACCCGAGGGCTTCATTTTAGCAAGCCTTAGCTCCCCCATCTATTTGAAGCTCTCTCAAACCCTCCTTGAGCTTCCTTGTACACCCCTTAGCTTCCTTTTGCTTGTGGAACTCAAAACCACTGAAAATCCCAAAATCACCATTGTTGACCTGTGGAGCTCTATGGATGGTCTTGGTGCTCTAGTGGTTCATATTCAATTCTTTTTGTACCCTTTTGAACTCCTTAACCCCCTATGCATTTCCCCTAACTCAATTTTGGGTTTCATTCACAGGATTTGTCAATTTTGGGGTTTGTTCAAATTCGGCCGAAATCATCCCCTTTCTTCTCCAGCTCTGGATATCATTTTCATATCTTCTTCCCCAACTCCGGTGGACTTCTCTGCTGTCCAAGCTCCTCTGGCCATCTTTGAAGCTCATCTTGTTTGAGGTTCCGAAGAAATTATTGATTTCGTGAGTGACCCTCTGCAGCAAGAAAGTGATCTCCATCAAGGCAAGCAGTGTGACATCATTTGATCATATTGCTCCTATTACTTTTAAAGTCTAATATCTTGTTTGCAAAATCTAAGTATGCATGCTTCTTTGTGTCAAGATTTATTTTGTCGATTAGAGGTAGCTAATCCCATTGCATAGTTTCCCTGAAATTGTTCACCCCCGCCACTACCCTAGGTTATTATCCTCACTGGTGAATTAGAGCCCGGTGGATGATTTATGGTCTTTTTATTGTCTTTGCGATATGATGCTTAGCAATGCTTAGTTGCCGGTAGGATTGGGCGGTTATCGACTTAGTCGATAACCTTGATCACACAAACTTAGTATGACTTTATGATTTCAGCCTCTGTGCTATGTTTATTTGCGAAACTGAAAATGAAAACAAAATGATTTAGACTTGGGCACAATGGTAAGATGGTGTGCTTTTTGGTGTGAATGGTTGGTGCCCGAGTCAACAAGGACCGAACATCTTGTTACACTAAACGAAGCATTTTTGCTTGCTAACCACACTAGAGGGTATGGGACCTCTCTTGGCTTAGTACTTTCGTGTGTGTTAGCTCCGAGCCGCAGGAGGGGTGTGTGTGTTGTGTTGTGGTAAAATGAGGGGGTTTATGTGTAGGAGCATTGTAGTTGTCCGCAAGCTTTACCCCTATAGGGTAGTTGACTGCTTTACAATGTAAGCGTATGGGCTTCGGTCCATACGAGTGGCTCGTAGTTAATACACAATATTCGAAATGTCTCGTAGGACTTAGCCGTGTCGGCATACCTTCTGAAGTGTGCTTCATATAGTGGCAAAAAGGCGGTCTGAAGTGTGGGTACATTGGTACACCCCTGCAGGGTTTTGAACTATTCGAATAGCCTCGTCCTATGTTATGGACACGCTTGGCAAGGTCTTTCAAGAGTTAGACTACAACCTTTTAAATTAAAACATGACATGGGTGGTACGAATGGGTAATTCATGCTATGGTTGTGATGGCTATTGGAATAGTCATCTCGAGGATGTCTTTATGTTATTACTTATTGTATCGCTGTTATTTATGCAATTAAAATTCAGATTGTCAAAATTGCCTTCAAATTATTATCTATTGCAAATAAAACTTGCTTTATGCTAAAAATTAACCTTGAGCCTTCTCCTTTGATTAAAGCCTGCATGTAGTAGTAACTAGGTTTGTTACCCGTAAGTCTTGCGAGTACAATTTGTACTCATTTGGTTTGCTTAAATTGTGGTAGAGGAAGAAGGTTGATCCCCAAGGGATTGACTTTGGTGAGTTTCGCTTCGGTATGGACGACTAGCTTGGCGGCCCGGTCGGTTGCCTTGTGGATTATGGCTAACCGGTCATATTTTGGTTAAAACCATCTTATGGCACCTTTTGCTTCCGCTGTTATTGATACTTTGATGTCTTTTGGCCAGTCGGCTCTTTTGTAATAACTTTATATTATGTATGTCTTTTGCTAAACTTGTTATATTGTAATGTATGGAATTGTTGCATGATTTTGTAACGGGGTGTGTATACTGCATTTCTAGGAAGTATACATGTCTCGAGGCTTGGTTTATTTGATTTGTGATGCTAGGGTCGATGGAAGGCCAAGCATTACAAGTCGAATAAATCGGGGTCTCACAGCAACTTTTCATAAAACCCATGGGCCTTAATCTTAACCAGATTAAGCCCGTGCATAAACCTACACCCACCAAGCATCCGTTTCGCCCAAGTTCAAACAATCATTTAATTTTATTTCATTTTTCAAAGCATTTGTAAAACTCCCATGACATACCAATGCCAATGGTACAATTTAAACATCAATTGATTTTTGGCTGAAATTCCCCAAATCAAACATGTTAGGTCTATAAGCATGGCTTAGCATATATTTTACCAAAGAACATCTAGTCAGTACTGTCGTACTAACTAGAGCTTTATCTAGGGTGACCAGGTGTGAGGGATTCGATGTACAAAAATTGTCAAGTACAAGACCAGTAAGTAAACCATCCGTACTGTGATCATAATCCAATAACCCGAACTTCCAGTATTTATGTAATACTATACTCCAATATTAATTAGTTCGGTATCCATCTTATCAGTCTAATGTTATGGTCTAATTTCCATCGACTCGACATTTAACTATATGCTAATTCTATAATTCGATTTCCATCACTCCATTATTCCTAAATAACTACTTCTACTAATTCCAGATCAATCCAAAGATTATGTTATCCTATAATCAATTTTCAGATATTATGATATCTACTAACAACCTATTTATAAAATCCAACTTCAATAATTCAGTATTCGATTATGGTATCTATCTATCATCCAATCTTCCTTAATCCAACGTCAGCAATTAGCTGCTTCTAAAATCCACTATCCCATAATTGGTTATTTCTATAATCCAACCATAATAATCATGTAATCCTAGAATACACTTTCCAGTGATTATATAATCCTATAATCCATCATCCAAGCAGATCAATATTCTACAATGACCATTTCTATAATTAGATCTCGATAATCTAACATTAACAGTTAGCTATCTCTGCAATACAATATCCATTGATCACTTATCTCTACATCCATCAATATTGTATTCCTATGCTTCAACCTTCTACAGTTGTTCTACCCTATGTTCCAATCAATCACAATTGCTTAATTGTATAATCAATATCCGAGAATCATGTATTCAAATGATCAGGTCATTCTATAATCCATTCAATATATATCTCTATAATTCAATTTTTCACAATTCCATCTTTGCATTATTCATCAACAGACTATTCCTATAATTTGATATTCAATGATCATATAATCTTATAAAACAATATCTTCACTTTCTGCCCCCAATATCTATCACATTCGGAATGATTCTCCATATGGTCTATATTGACAATAAATGGCTATACAATGGAATAAGGAATAACTATAAAGCTTTAAAACAGGGATTTAAATTACTTGAATTTAAATAGGCATGAAATAGTAATTTAAAATAGAATTTAAATAATTTAAAATACTGGGCTCAAATATGAACAAAGGTATAACTTGCCTTGCTCAAATAGCTGCTTTCAAACTGCGTCGAAGTCTGACTCTCCTAAGTCGTCGAAATCTATACGTGAAAGTAAACCAAATTCAACAAAATCCAAATAACATTCAAATTAACTCCAAATTAAATAATTTTAGTTTAGATATCTAGATCTTGAATTTACACAAATTTAAAAATTTGAATGGACTCAATCGGAGTTAGGATGCAAAAGATATGGGCTTTGAAAGATTGAAATCCCATAAATTGATAAAAATCAGATTTATGGATTAACTGGATTATTTTTCTATTGGAAAAGGGATTAACTACGTCAGCTGGCGTCAGCGAAGGATTTTCAGGAATGAAAAGAAATAATAGAAAACCCTGACACGTGGCGCCCACATGACAGTGACTAGGCTTTTGGTAGACTGGGTCTATGGACCTTTGGATTGGGGGTTCGGCTTGGGTGGCACGCATGTGCTGACGCGGAGGTGACCGGTCTGACACGTGTGTGCCATGTAGGACTAGAAGCTGATGTGGCTGGTGAGGTGGCTTGCCACGCCAGCCGATGATGTCATCTTTCCGGTGACGTTTTCGGGCGCGGCCGACAACGGCGATTCGTCGGCGGCGAGTGGTACTGGTGGGATGAGAAGGCTATTGCGCATCTAAAGAGATACTTACTGAGGGTCGGGGTTGAATGGTTGTTGGAGCAGAGGAAGATGATCGGCTTTTGTCGGGGTTGGGCTCTGGTGGTGTACTGGCGACGAGGGTGGGTGCTCCAAGTAGCCCAAACAACAGGGATGTCAGCGGTGTGCTTCACGATGGTGAGGCGGCGAAGACGACGACAGAAATCGAGGTTTAGCCGTCGGCAACCAAAACCCTAATCTTCAAATTGCGACGGCGCTAGAGCTTTAGAGGAGTAGGAGCTTGAGGGGTTGTAATGCGGTGTGGAAGGTGGCTACAGGGGTGCCTTTTATAGGGGCAGGGCGCCACAGAGAGGAGATTGTGTGCGTGAAAATGTTGGCGGCGGTTGTGATCATGGCCATACCGGGCGTGGGGAATATGGAGTAAGGTGGGGGTTATGGCGGAGGTGGGTGCGGAGATCGTTCGCACGTACTTACGAGAAATGGGGAAAGGAAGGTACGGCCGAGTCAAAACTTCGAGGAGGAGTCATGGCGGTTGCGGCTCGGGCACGTGTTGGAGACGAAAGCGAGGAGGAAGAAGGCATTGTTCATGGTGGCCCCACTTGGCAGCGACAGAGGGAAAAGGAAAAGAAAACAACGGGTGAGTTCTTGGCCGTTAGATTAAAATCGAACGGTCCATAATGATTGGGCCGTTTGAACCTCCGAAGGTCTCAACAAATCCTAGCCGTCCATCTTAGATCGGATGACTCACAAGCATTGGGCTGTTCGGAGTTAAGTTATGCAATGAAGGGTGTCATGTGGGCCGTTGGATTTAAATCGTACGGCTCACGTTGAGTAGGCTGTTCGGACTGCCCGGAAAACACATAAGATCGTGGCCGTCCATCTTAGATCGAACGGCTCACGTACGCTGGGATGTTTGTACCATCTGAAGATCACACGAACCCAGGCCGTTGGATTTTGATCCAACGGTTGATGAGCAAAGAAGAGGAAAACACGTGGGCGTGGGGGTGAGGCTGACACGCAGGACCCGCGTGTCATTGACGGTGTGAGAGAGGAGGGGGCGCACGGGAGGACTGGGCCAAAAGGGCCGTGCGCAAAGGAAGGTGGGCCGAGCTAGGGTTTAAGCCCAAGATGATTTTGGGATTTTAAATGATTTTAGCAATTGAGTTAATCCTGTTAATTCGAAATAGCTTTAGGAAATAGCAAAATAATTTCAAAAATTATGAGAAAATTCACAGAAATTCTCTGAGACATTTCAGACTTAGATAAAATATTTCCAACTTATATTTGGATATAGTTTTTGTAGATAATTTTATTTTGGCTAAAAATACTTAAGGAAAAAGCTTTTAAAATCTAGAAAAATCCAGAAATTACTTAGATTTTCTTTTTGAACTTTAAAACCAAAGAAGAGCCATAATGTAATACCCCAAAAGTATTCGAGAATATTCGAAAGAGTATTCGGAAGAGATTATGTGAATTTGGAGAAGGACCAAATATAAAATAGATTTAGCAACAATTAGATAAAGGGGTTTTCTTCAGTTTTTTGGCAACCTGGGCCTCAATCCTTGCCCAGGAGGCCCATGAGGGGCTGGCCACCAATAAAAAGAGGGCGAGAAACCCTAGTTGCTACATCTTCGTGCCCCTGCATGTAGCGCCGCATCAGTAGCAAACCCCTCTTCTATGCAAAGAGGAGAAAAGAAGGAGAGAAAGGAAGAAGAAGAGAAGGGAGAAGAGAAGGAAGAGGGATCACCATCCGTGGTTCGTAACCTTCAGTGGCATCAAGGGTAACGCGTTGTTGTTGTTGGGTAATTAGTCATAGAAGAGTAATTGGGTAGTTTTTGGCTAGGTTGCAATCTGCTTGCTGTTCGTGCAGATTCGTCCAGAAGCTTGCGGGATTAATTTCATGTGGTTAGACGCCGAATCAGAGGTTTTGGTCTCCTAGAGAATTGTAGGTTATATTCTTAGCTTTCGTTGGCCGCTAAGATCGCCCAAATCCGATTAACGGTCTGGGAGTTATGAATTTTCTAGTATTGCTGTCCTGTTGTTTTGTCAGATTCTGGACAGTCTGTAGAAAACTGGTTAGAACTACTAATTAAATGGATAATAAGGGGACCTCAATATAACGAAAAATGTGGGTAATTTCCTTACCTTTTCATAGAGATAAATAACGCAAGATTTGGATTCTCGTAGCAAAAGTTATGGAGGTTTTAGTGTACTGTCCAGAGAACCCGACGTGAATTTTGATGTCTGATAGATTGGTTTGCTAGGGGCAGTAGATGGTAGAATAAAAAGGGCTCCCCAACTAAGTTTATTTAGATAATTTAATTACCTTTTCAGAAATTCCAAGAACATCTTATTTGGACAGCTGAGCAGAAAGGTATGTATTTTAGAAGTTGACAGTTCACAGTGTGCGCCAATCCGATCGCTAGAAATTGGGAGTTGGGAAACACTTGGGAGTTTAGCAAGTTCATTTGTGTTGTTCTTTTTGCTCTTGGTTCAGAATGTTGGTCTTAGATTGGGGTATATTTATATTCAGGTGGGAGCGTAGTTCCAGGGGCAGCACCCTCGTTGCGTCCACCGTTCTCGCACGGTTGAGGCAAGTATTCGGGCTATGGTATATGTATGCCTGCATGATGTGATTGTGATGTGTCTTGTTCGCTTTAGTCATGCATACCTGTTTATGAGATGTGTTACCGTTTAACTTGATGACTACCAGTTGGTTAAAGATTTTCCCGCATGTTGTTAATACTTACATGTTAATGAGAATATGTTGAATTCCTGCATATGAAGAATGTTATCATGGTGCATATGCATGTTGAGAGCATACAGGTGCCTTGGTCACGTGGTGACCAAGCACATACAGTTGAGGTCACCGTCATGTAGATGACGGGCTTGAGGTCTCCACATTCGTGGAATGTGGACTATGAGCAAAGAGGTCCCCATCATTAAGATGATGGGCAAAGGTCCCTATACATGTGGTGTGTAGGCTCTTGGTCCCTGTGCCAGTGGGCACAGGCAAAGGTATACAGCGACGGTTGTATACCCCGTATTACCGGTAAAATGCGAAAAGAGATAAAGTTCAAAGGAGCATTGCATTGATTGCATATCATGAGAAAAATGGCTATATTTAGTATAATGTTATTATGGATTGTCGATGCTATGCTAATGTTCTTGTTTTATAGCCTTGTTGATACTTGCTGAGTCTTTGGGCTCACTCTTGCTTAAATGTGTTTTAGGTACCAATGGCAGGAACGACACGCATGGGAGGGAGTAGTTGTTGGATGCACTCACTACCTCACACTCATAAGGCGTTTGCTACTTAGCTTCAATTTAGAAATAAATAAACCATTTGATTATCACCCATAGATGGTTTGCTTTGAGTAGTCGCTATTTGTAATAATGAGATTGCCGCCTTGGTTGGTTCATTTGATTATCATGCATGATAGAGTAATTTGATTATGAGAACTTTGTTATGCCATGTGTTATTGTTGAACTCTCAGTTTAGCTGATTAAACAAAGGAGATTCTGCCGAAAATTTGTAGTTGTGCTAGAATAGTTTAGTTTCAGTAGCATTCTAGGCTCTTTGAGAGTTGGGGTGTTACACATAAAACTCAATAAATTTTATTTTTGACTTTTGAAATTTAGGAAATTCAAGAAAAGCAATTAAACTCTTTAAAATTCCAGAAATTCCAACAAAATAATAACTTTATTGATTTTATTTTTGGTAACAGAACTTTAGGATGTTACAGCTTCCCTTATCGAATCTTTCTGGTTGGTCTTCAGAGTAGACAACAACTCTTGCAAGGTACCGACCTGTTCCCCAATGGCACTCGTATGAGCAACCATCGTGTCGTCGCGAGAAGGAACCATCGAGTACATTGTTCAGAAGTGAAATGTTGTCTTGAAGATTGATCTTCATCGACTTCATCTCCTCCGGGGAATAAGTCAAAGCCTCGTGGAGTTGTTTTATTTCAGTTAATCGATCTGGAAAGAGTAGGGATTGATTAGATGAAACAATTCTACGAGAAGGTAAAACAATTCAGCAGCAGGTAAAAGATTTACTTACCCGTTAATTGAGAACCTAGATTCTCAATTTCTTGGTCTTTATCCTTCACGATGTGGGAGATTGTAACACCCTGGCTATCCGGAAGCCAAGATGTCACCTAAAACATCTAACATACATCCATAATGCGGAAGAATTTGAAATAAGTATATCAACTAAAGACAGCATTAAGATAAACAGGACATGGTGAAGGTATCCTTCCTTCACCTTCTAAGTTATTTAATACTGATCATAAAAAAAAAGAAGGTTCACACGCAGTAATAAATCAACATCCATGTGGAGAAGGTATCCTTCCTTCACCAATTATAATTTAATTATTACAGTTCATCATTAACGAATGTAAGATAGAACTAAATTTAATCTTGAACATGAATAGGATGATGTGAACGAGTAGTGCGTGTCTACTGCCTCCCAAGTGAGCCAACATCAGGGGTTACCTAAAATAAACAAACAACGCAAGAGTGAGTCCATGACTCAAGCAAGTACATTTATCAATAAGATAATCATTCAATATGAATAAGACAAACTCATCATCGTTCGATCACATCACAACCGATTACATATGAAGACATGATATGAATGCTCAAAATCAAAGGAATGGACTGCACTCATGCATATACCAGATAGCCGCGAAACACCCGTCGGTGTTCACTCAAGCCCGCATCTTAACAAAAATGCGGGATCCACTTCCCGTATGAAGAACGTTTCATACGGTGTCCAACATTGCCCATCTTGGAGTTAATGGGTCTTACATGCCCATTCGGAATTAATGGGTCTTTCAAATCCACTCCCGTGGGCGGGACATGACAATGTCCAACACTACCCACACCGAATGATGGGACTTGCAATCCACTTTCGTGGATGAAACATGCATAATGAATGCATAGAATGAAATACGAATATTGAAAGACATGATAACAAAACATGGATTCAACACATATGAAGGAACATAGACAATCCATCTTCTCTCGTATCATACAAAATCACAAAGATGACCATATAAACATTCATCAATCACAATCATTAAGGGTGGCAATGTACTTGCCTTCCGCGATGCGACGCGTTAGTCGGCAAAGGTGATACTCCTAAACCCGAGGCTTCACCTCCTAAACAAGTAAAATAATTTCAATAAGGACATAATATACCCATCACTACTAATCGGCGTTCTACCGCTTCACGATGACTCAAGTCATTCTTACAAAGCCTAAACTGAAAACAACGATTTCTGCCATGAACTGTATCTGGACAGCAGCACGGAAATTAACATAACTCAATGTCTGGAAGTCGAAAAAGGGTAAACCCAATTGCTGTAGATTCTTAACTGATCTATCTACAAACCTCTAGTTGACACGACAATCCAATTTGGTCAATTTAATAGGTTAAAAAATGTTTGAACGTTCAGTACAGACTCAGCCTACAAAACTTCAGCAGAAATATTCAGTTGACCATAACTTTTATGTTATAACTCCGAATTGAGCGTTCTTTAACAATCTGAGAATTTTATCGAATTACCTACAATAACCTAGTTGGGTGAACTTTCAGATTCTTTCAATTTCCCTATCATATTTTAGAAAATATCCAGACAGATTATTCTCGTCAGGTTTCTGGCAGCAGCTATTAAATCGAACATATCTTTTGATCCGTAACTCAGAAGCAAGAAAACTCAGAGGCTATCTAAACCTGATAGGGTATACTTCAATTATCTAGGAGACACTAAGTTCAAATTCTGCGATTAACAATTTCTTACACAATTTACAAGTTGACTGCAGAATCTCGTCAGGATTCTGGACAGTCAAGACTAATTCTATCATATCTTTTGACTCAGACCTCGGAATTGAGTGAACTCGGTGGCCAATGAAACTTAAGAGCGAGGCCTAGATATCTCTAGGAGACCAGCTCTTCAGATTCTGCTTAAAAACTACCGAAACAGCCTCTTCAACCTACTGGACAGGATCGATCTTATTGAAGACAGACTGGAATTTATCAATTCTACTCGCTCCCCCAACGAACAACTTCTAGAAATCACAAGAACACCCTGTTACCTTTGACGACGTGTGAGACGACGCTGAGCAAGCCTCAGAGAAGACGTTGGTGGTGATTCCCCTTCTTCTTCTTCTACAGCCCGCAAAAGCTTTCCCGCTCCTCGCGAAACCGGCAGTGAGAAGGATCAACTCCGCAGCGAGGATGTCGCCTTGAGGGCCAGCACCATGGGGAGACGTCGGGAGGGGAGGAGGCAGGCGCACAGGTGGGGAGACCAAGGGGCGGCCCAAGGGGAGAGGGAGAGAAGTGGGGAAAATTAGGTTTCCCACCCTTTATGTTGGCTGGCCACTAGATGGGCCTATGGGCCCCATGGCTGCCCCTTGGCCCATGGCTGCCCCCTGGCCCACAGCCCCCTTGACCTGCTGGCCAAAGGCCTCGTGCCCAAAACTGAAAGAACAGTCGAAAAGTCAAAATTTCTATTTAAAGAAATTGAATTCGGATGAATTCTCTCTAAACGGAGACGGAGTATTACATTCTACCCCCCTTAACAGGATTCGACCCCAAATCTAAACGCACTTCACCGAAAGAACAACCACGACTGAGAACGAACAACGGTAACCACGTACCCGTTGAACAACACCGATTAAAGTTCACGTACGCGAAACTCGAAGGCAGACCTTACTCGATGGTCAACGGCGCAAACGAAACCTCAAACTCTGGATCTCCCAAGTACCCACTCAACACGAAAACATACGAAATGCTACGTACTCCGCACACAGACTCGAGACAGTCCTGGCGATACGCCGACTAGCAAAAGAACCCAATGAACCTGGGGTTAAACTTCCCATTGATGCCGAACCACACAACATGCACAAAGAACACGGAACTCTTGTTCCACCTCTCAATTGAACTCTTCACTGAAAACAAGGATCACCTCCTTTAACTGGAAACACACAATCGAAATCTCTTTAAGCAAACTCTTTTACCGGCAAAACATATCTGAATAAGAAAGATTCACATCACAACTATACGTTACCAACTGGGTACTGAAGAGCAAAATCCAGAAATCAGAATTTCATCAAGAAAACCTTTCCACTTTCCAAGTGGCAATTTGCGAATAAACGTCACGAAAACCAAAGGCGAAAAACACTTGAATGCCCAAATCAAAAACTTCCTTTATTCTTCCTGAACCGATAAGAACCACACATGCCAACATAAACGTCGTGCTCAACTTGCGAAAGACATTCGCCCAAAACACAAAGCTCAAACAAGAATCAAAGAAACGTGTCACTTCTTTGTGGAAGTACCAATTTTCTCGCCTCTTTTAGGAATAAAATTTCTCTCAAACTTTGGAATCCAATTCATCGCATACCGCACGGTCTCAAACCTCTTAATTTAACATCCTCAAATTAGGCTTAAACCGAAATACATCATCCACACCTTTGTAGAGAGACTCTATTGATTCCACTGAACACTCTAGACAACTCATTCAACTGATGACATTAATTTGATAGAAGGCACCAAAGCACCTCAAAAACCCATGCAATCTCATCACCTCCAACTTTCAGGAAGGTTGATTGGACCATACGCTTTGTGAAGGCTTGCTTGTTATGTTTGACAGAAGCTAATATTACTTGGGGTGCTTACTGTTTTCTCATTTCCCCCTCCAATTTTAGGAGTAACACATCAGAATCTTCAGTACACCCGCTCATGAACTACATCAGAAGGGTTCTATTGACAATCATTCCACTACTCAGGATACTCCAATGTTCTATCTCCTCTACACACAAATCTTTGGGCGACCAAAAGTCTAGCATGACAATGGAAAGCCCAGACTTAACCTCCAAGACCTCTACAACGAATTCCTCTTATAACAAATAATGAAATCATCGGCTTAAATCTCTAAGATCCCCACAATTCCGACATACTCACTCATTGACATTATCAGGAATCACTCATACCACATCGCGATACTTTCAATAGTGTTACTCTATAAAATTGATTACGGTTTCCATACATTTGATAATCCCCAACATTTCAACATGATCCAAGGTTCTGGAACTACACTATACCATAGGTCCTACTTAGTCGAACAATATACAATTTTACTTGAAACCATACATTCCATCCGAATCAACTTCCTCCAAGAGGTTCAGTCAAAACCAACTCATCTTCTATTACTCCTCCAATAGCTGGGTAGCAAAATCTCACCCCTACAATCACTTAACCACCACCAAACAATTAACAACTCACGATTTGTAAAACTTTATAGCACAAAACGGTTGATCCTTTCTCAAAAGAAAGAGGCGAACAAGAACAACTTTCACCACACAGGAAAATGTTGTTGCTCACAGTGAGCACGAGACCAAAAGAAATAATCTGGCAATGAAGATCTGGGAAAACGAAAGTTGAGTTCACAAATGGAGGGCACGCATCACCTCAAAATGGAAATAGCAAATAACAACCAATAAGAAAATGACATTGCGATTGAAACTCGACAACTCTTGAGTGAAAAGAGAAAAAGTTTATGAACAATTCAAATAACCACGAGTTACAAAACTTGACTCAAATTCTCAAATATTCCTACCGCACTCTTTCCTTTAACACCGAAATTAATTCTTTGACTAACATCGCTTTGCCACAATGAACAAGATAAGGTCTTTAGTCCAAACCACACGGACTAAATAAGAACCAATAAAATTCCTCAATACGTCCTATTTGTTCGAACAATTCAACTACACACGAAACGTGAGATCCAAATAATCTCACCACCAAACTCAAACATTTCCAATTACGGGATTTCATGAAAAGCAAGCAGATTATTCTCCTCTTAAAGGAACCAACATAACTTCTTTGATTGCAACCTCACGTTGCCCACTTAGACTAAAAAGTCTTTAAAATTAAGTCACACAAAACTCTTAAGAAGCAACAAGACAATTCAATACCTTAGTTTATTTAAAATAATTTCAGCTATCGATGATTCATGGGCTCAAAGAAAATATCACTAAAGCTAAACTTGAATTATTCTCATTCGAACGATATCACCAAAGGCGATCAAATTACTATGGGTATTAACATCAATTTCACAACAACAATTAGAAAACACTTCAAAAGACCCACGTGAAAAGAATGAATTGATTCTTTCTCAAAAGAAGAGACAAATGGAAACGATTTTCACCAACTAGAAAACTCATCCACCACTGCAGACCGAACATGGGACCAAGAGAAGAAACCAATTAAGCAATGAACTCACAGAACATAAGTGGAGTCCATAGTTGAACGATAAGCCTCACAAGAATAGAATATAGAACCTTAACAGATAAGAACAAATAAGTATTCAAAATCAAGCACTTGCATCATCAAGAACCATTATAACTTTGCAACATAACGTGACTCGATAAACTTCATTTACTACATAAAAGCCCGAACCCTCAAAAGATCATGAACATAAAACTTGAAATTTGATCATTTAGAGAATATCACCATGGGTGATCAAATTACTATGAGAATTAACCTCATTCTCACATTTTGACTGTTAATAACATCGACAACATACACTAGTACTGAGAATCATCAAACTTTATTACTCCATCCTAAAACTTCCCAAAGGGAACACAAACCACAAGGTTGAAACAAATTTATTATAACCAGATTATGCTAAGCAATAACATTATCACAAGGCACGTTATCAAAGACTACTTACGAGATCCATCTACTCAACTATTGGTGTTGCTCAACACCTTCTTCAGTGCTCATTAACAATTGATGATTGTATTAATCATGTATGTACATACGGTACTAATTCCATTTGCAATCATATAACCATTTATAAACATAGATTCAACATTTGACCTCTGTTCAGAAATTTGTTCAAAAGATGATTAAAGATTCACTAACATAATTTTCTATAAACAAGGTTTCACGAATCAATACACCAAAGACCCATCCGGTCCTTTATACAAGTTTCAACAATTTTAGCATACCATGAAATGGATAAATCTAGCTCTTATGTAAGATCTATAGGTTACGAGTAGATATTGATGAGTCTTTATTTAACATACACCATGAATCAAATACAAGGACATTTCAAATTAATCAATTTCACTTTCATGGATGGTAGTTAAGAATAATTGATTTGCACCATGCTAATAACCCAACTTGGTAACTCATATCGTAACAATCTATTCGTTTAGTTATAACTTCTCATTTTAAGCATGGCAAGTCATCACAAAAGGATTCTAACGCCTTACTTCAGCAAAAGAGAGACTTCAAACCTCACGCTCGAAGTAATCCAAAAGAAACACATAAAGCCAAAGCTTTCCCATGCAAACGAACTTACGGCAGGAAACTCTCACTAACCAAGCTATAAACGAGTAAATGAGTCATTCTTTTTCAATGAGAAAGAAGCAACCATGAAAACATCAATCTTGCCAAATGACAACGATCATAAGTGGTAAAAGCAACTCAATAGTCGAAAAGCAATAATTATTTCTGAGAACCAAGAGGGATCTATTGAAAACCATAAACTATCATGAACCACAAACCCAGGAGAAATTCATCAACCACCACACGACAAGAATTGGCAAATTCAGAAATCAAGAAAGAGAATAACTTTCTAAAGCAACTCACACTTAGCACCTGAAACTATGATACTCGGGTTAACTACTCCTCTAACCACGCATCGCGAAACAAAGGTGTAACTCGTGAATCCTGAGTAACAACCACGACCTCCACTTCTTATCATCCGATAACAACACGCTTCACCAAAATACTCAACTATGAATATATAGGATCATCTCATGACAATCATATTATTAGTTCATAGATATTGAATATCATAGCGCATCATATATTACCAACAAGGATGCTAGTAAGCAATTCAACAATTGCTCAACAAAATGAAACATAACAACGGTGTAATGCGAAAGCAATGTAATTCCCAACCCATCTATCTGCACGGTGTGTCAATTTAATATTTTTTCCTATTAACCACGGACCTAAAGCCCGCTCGATACCAACGTAACACCACGCTATCAGGAAGCCAAGATGTCACCTAAAACATCTAACATACATCCATAATGCGGAAGAATTTGAAATAAGTATATCAACTAAAGACAACATTAAGATAAACAGGACATGGTGAAGGTATCCTTCCTTCACCTTCTAAGTTATTTAATCCTGATCATCAAAAAAAAGAAGGTTCACACGCAGTAATAAATTAACATCCATGTGGAGAAGGTATCCTTCCTTCACCAATTATAATTTAATTATTACAGTTCATCATTAAAGATAGAACTAAATTTAATCTTGAACATGAATAGGATGATGTGAACAGTAGTGCGTGTCTACTCCCTCTCAAGTGAGCCAACATCGGGGTTACCTAAAATAAACAAACAACGCAAGAGTGAGTCCATGACTCAGAAGTACATTTATCAATAAGATAATCATTCAATATGAATAAGACAAACTCATCATCGTTCGATCACATCACAATTGATTACATATGAAGACATGATATGAATGCTCAAAATCAAAGGAATGGATGCACTCATGCATATATCGGATAGCGATGAAACACCGTCGGTGTTCACTCAAGCCCGCATCTTAACAAAAATGCGGGATCCACTTCCGTATGAAGAACGTTTCATACGGTGTCCAACATTGCCCATCTTGGAGTTAATGGGTCTTACATGCCCATTCGGAATTAATGGGTCTTTCAAATCCACTCCGTGGGCGGACATGACAATGTCCAACACCGCCCACACCGGAATGATGGGACTTGCAATCCACTTTCGTGGATGAAACATGCATAATGAATGCATAGAATGAAATACGAATATTGAAAGACATGATAACAAAACATGGATTCAACACATATGAAGGAACATAGACAATCCATCTTCTCTCGTATCATACAAAATCACAAAGATGACCATATAAACATTCATCAATCACAATCATTAAGGGTGGCAATGTACTTGCCTTCGATGATGCGACGCGTTAGTCGGCAAAGGTGATACTCCTAAACCCGAGGCTTCACCTCCTAAACAAGTAAAATAATTTCAATAAGGACATAATATACCCATCACTACTAATCGGCGTTCTACCCTGCTTTCCTGATGACTCAAGTCATTCTTACAAAGCCTAAACTGAAAACAACGATTTCTGCCATGAACTGTATCTGGACAGCAGCACGGAAATTAACATAACTCAATGTCTGGAAGTCGAAAAGGGTAAACCCAATTGCTGTAGATTCTTAACTGATCTATCTACAAACCTCTAGTTGACACGACAATCCAATTTGGTCAATTTAATAGGTTAAAAAATGTTTGAACGTTCAGTACAGACTCAGCCTACAAAACTTCAGCAGAAATATTCAGTTGACCATAACTTTTATGTTATAACTCCGAATTGAGCGTTCTTTAACAATCTGAGAATTTTATCAAATTACCTACAATAACCTAGTTGGGTGAACTTTCAGATTCTTTCAATTTCCCTATCATATTTTAGAAAATATCCAGACAGATTATTCTCGTCAGGTTTCTGGCAGCAGCTATTAAATCGAACATATCTTTTGATCCGTAACTCGGAAGCAAGAAAACTCAGAGGCTATCTAAACCTGACAGGGTATACTTCAATTATCTAGGAGACACTAAGTTCAAATTCTGCGATTAACAATTTCTTACACAATTTACAAGTTGACTGCAGAATCTCGTCAGGATTCTGGACAGTCAATACTAATTCTATCATATCTTTTGACTCAGACCTCGCAATTGAGTGAACTCGGTGGCCAATGAAACTTAAGAGCGAGGCCTAGATATCTCTAGGAGACCAGCTCTTCAGATTCTGCTTAAAAACTACCGAAACAGCCTCTTCAACCTACTGGACAGGATCGATCTTATTGAAGACAGACTGGAATTTATCAATTCTACTCGCTCCCCCAACGAACAACTTCTAGAAATCACAAGAACACCCCGTTACCTTTGACGACGTGTGAGACGACGCTGAGCGAGCCTCGGAGAAGACGTTGGTGGCGAAAACCGGCAGTGAGAAGGGATCAACTCCGCAGCGAGGATGTCGTCTTGAGGGCCAGCACCATGGGGAGACGTCGGGGAGGGGAGGAGGCAGGGCGCACAGGGTGGGGAGACCAAGGGGCGGCGGCCCAAGGGGAGAGGGAGAGGGAGAAGTGGGGGAAAATTAGGGTTTCCCCACCCTTTATGTTGGCTGGCCACTAGATGGGCCTATGGGCCCCATGGCTGCCCCCTTGGCCCATGGCTGCCCCCCCTTGGCCCACAGGCCCCCCCTTGGACCTGCTGGCCAAAGGCCTCAGGCCCAAAACTGAAAGAACAGTCGAAAAGTCAAAATTTCTATTTAAAGAAATTGAATTCGGCTGAATTCTCTCTAAACGGAGACGGAGTATTACAGAGATCTCGTGGACAACTGAGGACTTCTCCTAGACCTCGATCCGAAGAGCCCCCACCTCGGCCTGAATGCTTTATTTTCGACTTCTTTTTCTGCAAAAGAATGAGAGGTTAAGAAGGCGGAGGTCAAGATCAAAAGCAGTCATAGCTACACGTACTGTTTATTTTTTCCTGCAACCGCTAAGTTGCAGAGTTAGCCTCCTGATGCTTCTTCAGGAGGCCGGCGACCTTATCCCTTAGCTTTTTCGACTCGGCTTTCTCAAAGTCGAGTAAATCAGCCAAGATCTTTTCGTCACTCTTAAACCTGAAAGGTTAAGGGAAGACATGAATACACAGACAAGTAGTCGTAAGTATTTCTACGGCCGATGGATGATCGTAAGTTTTTCTAAGATTACCCCCTGGTCGTAAGTTCTTCTACGACTAATACCAAGTCGTTCTCTACGACAATCTTCTACGAGCAATGAGTAAGTAATCAGTTTGTAAAACGATTACGAGAATCAGTTACTCACCACCTCTCTGCTTGCTCGCGGAGTATTGCCTTCTGTTGTCGTAGTTTGACAAGTTACCGATTATATTCACAAATCGTAGCGACTTGCTCTACGGCTCTCTACAAGGGAGAAAAACGATAAGAGACGGAGATAAAACCATAAGTGAGTATCGACGAATACTTACATTCATGTTTGACCAAGTAAACATGGAGACTATTCGTGATGGATCCTTCAGCCCATCCATCTCCTCGACTCGTTTCCATCAAACCCCCTCAAGACGTTCATTGTCGAAGACATCCCCGCAATTGGGAATGCTGCTGGGGTGAGGTACCCGATCGCGAGATCGGTAGACAGAAGATCCTACGATAGAATCAGGGCCAAAGAAATCAGAGTAAAAGTTCAAGTACTCTTCTTCCTCTGACTCGGTGACGGGAGCACCACCTAGAGGGCCGGAAGGAATGTCCTCGACAACCTCCTTACCGGCACAGTGATCGGAACTCTCACCACCACCGACCTCCGGTGTCTCCCTCGAGGCATCTCTCGCCTCCTCTTCAGTCTCTACGACAACTTCGGTAGTCGTAGCAACTTCGACAACCTCAGTGGTCGTAGCGACTTCGGCAGCAACGACTTCTTCCACCGCGGGAATAGTAGCTGAGCCTTCAGCTACCGCCGCAGTCACACCTTCGATACTTGAAGTGGTGACAGTGGGCTTCTCCATAGGAGCATCCCTGGGGGCTGAAGACGTTGGGCTAAGATCACAAAACACAGAAGTAAGTCAACTCGTAAAAAACAAAGAGCAAATGCAGTTCTTACACTTATGTTTTTTACATACCTCTGCGCGCTGGACCTAACTCGAAACTTGGGAGCAACCTTCCCGATAGAAGGTTTCTTCGACTTCTTCTCGACCATCGCTGGTCGAGATTCAACCGGGATAATGGGAGTCTCCCCCTCCCGACTTCCCGAGTGGCCGAGATCCGTCTCGACCACTTTAAGAGCGCTGCTCCCTTTGGCATCGGGTCCCACTAGAGCAGCGGTTTCCTTCACGAAAGACATGAAGCTCTTCCAGTTCTCCTTTTCTAGCTGTCTTATAAAGCCACCAGAAGCAGAAACTACGAAAGATTCGTTGTCGTAATAGAAAGGTACCTTAACCTTAGGGACTTTGCGCTTAAGGGCGAAAGCTGCTTCCTCTGCTTTCTTCTTCGTCACGGCCATATCCGCGGAAAATTTAGCAAAAGGAGCAGGAGGAGCCGAACTGGAACCCCCCTTATCGCCGACTTATACCAATCGACGCTTCTTGGTTGGAGGGGATTTTGCAAGCTCCACTTGCGCAGCTCCCCCAATGACCACCAAATCGACTTTCTCGTCGTGTTGGCGATCTTCTACACCTACTTTCTGTTGAAAAACAGAAAAAGAAAATGGTCGTAAGTTCTTCTACGACCAGTTTACAAGTCGTAAGTATTTCTACGACTATGATATAATCGTAAGTCCTGCTACGATTATGTTCGATTGTAAGTTTTTCTACGACCAGTACCCAGTCGTAAGATTTTCTACGACGAATCCTTTAGTCGTAAATCATTTTACGACAATAAGTGCCTAAAGACGAACTCGATTCTTTTCGATTACCTTTAGGCGCTCCACCTTCTCTTCTTCGGTCAAATCCGCAAGAATTTGTGGAGCTGCTATGTTGGACGGACTCTTCTCACAGACGAGCCTGACGCGAGCATCAATCTCCCCCTGTGGAAGATCTGTACACATAAACAACACGATTAGCAGACTAAATCGGGATTAACCAAGGACAAAGCCAAAAAAGTAAGTTTTTCCACTCACCGTCCTTGTAATCCCTGGTTGGGTCGTCCTTCCCCGAGTACCTCCACATAGGAGGAACTCGTGCCTTCAAAGGGCTGATGCGGCGCGTGATGAAGTCCTTCATCACGTGCCAACCGGTAATCCCCTCTGCCTTCAAGTCTTTAATGGGTTGAATATAGGGGGCGATCCAGTCGAGACTACTGGGAGTCGAATACCAGGAAGAGGACCTCTCGGCGGATTTCCCGACAAACGAGAGGCTGTCTTCCTTGGTAACCTCCCAGTAAAACCACTTCTTCTTCCACCCCGGCCATGACGACCGGGTAAACATCTGAATATACTCCTTCGACTTACCGTCGTGGAGCTTCAGACCACAGCTACCAGCAATCCCGGCTTGACGAGCCATTCCGTAATAGTACTGGAAAAGCTCGAGATCCGTCGGAATCCCCAGGTAAGCATCACATAAGTACACAAACACGCTCAGCATTGTGATGGAATTAGGACCAAGGTTCACTAATTCCACCCCTAAGTGCTCGAGCACGAGTGTGAGGAAGGGATGAGCAGGCAATCGGAGGCCGCACTCACAGTACGCCTGGACGGCCAATGTTGTTCATTCGCCGCAATCCACTTCACGAGTAACCCCTTGGGGATTTTCTCGGCGGCGACCAGGGCCTTCATCTTGCCATCGTCCATTTCCGACTCAGCCCACTCGGAGACAACCCTAGCCATTTTCTCTCAAAGATGGGAAGGGTTGGATTTGGGAAAGCTCCAAGAAAATGCACAATATCACTGGCGGTGGAGGAGATGAGAAAGCAATGAACAATCGGGGTGAATTAGGGAAAAAGTAAGAACCCTAAGTCCATTCCTGCAGTACGTTTTATAATCGTGTGCTTGAAACGAAACGCCGTGGAAGCCCAACGGTTTCCACCGCTTCGGGAATTGCTCCAACGGACAGGTATTTGATTTGCCCGTTTGAAAGAATTGAAACCCGTTTTCACACCTCAAGTGAAATTACCTTCTTGACATTCGGATCAAAAGAAATGCCGATCGGAAAAGTTTTGCTTCCGATCATAAGGCCACGATTACTCTAAAGTTGTAATGTGAGACCCCGGTTTATTAAACTTGTAATACTTAACCTTCCTCTGGTTCTAGTATCACAAATAGAATAATCCGCGTCTCGATGAATATGTGCCTCCCAGAACAAGCAGCACACATACATCATATCAAAGCATGCATCAATTCCATACAACAGAATATAACAAGTCTACCAAAAGGCAGACATAATAGAAGTTATTACAACACAGCCGACCGGCCAAGTGACATAAGTACCAAATAAGTAACAGCGGAAGCAGAAGTTGCCATAAGATGGCTTAAACCAAAAGACGATCGGTTAGCCACATAACACCACAGGGCAACCGACCGGGCCGCCAAGCTAATCGCCCTTAAACCGCCACAAAGACAACTCACAAAAGTGAGGTCCATCGGACTCACTATCATCCTCTGCACAACACAAGCAATGCAGGTGAGTACAAAAAAATGTACTCGCAAGACTTACGAGTAACAAGCCTATACATAGCTACATGAAAGTTGTATTCAAAGGAATGTGGTTATATGGTTCTTTGGACGCACAAAGCGGGTTTTATTTGCAATATTGTAATAAGTTGAACAGCAGTTTGTAAAATCTATTTTTAAGCATTTAAATAACAGCGAGTAAACATAAGTAACAAGTATCCACCTAGAAGTGACTTTCCCCAAAGCCACCACAACATAGCATGAATCCCTGATTCATACCATCATCAAGTTTTAATTTTAAAAGGGTTGTAGTCTAACTCTTGAAAAGCTTATCCAAGTGTGTCCATAACCTAGGACGAGGCTATTCGAATAGTTTTAATCCCTGTAGGGTTGTACCAATGTACCCACACTTCAGACCGCCTTTTTGCCAAGCTATTAAGCACACTTCCTTTGGTATGCCGGCACGGCTAAGTCCTACGAACCCTTTCCAATGGAATGTGCTAATCAAGAGACGCACGTATGGGGGTTAATCCTTAGTGATCTGCCGACGAAATATGGATCACAAGGACCCATACGTGGAGCAGGACACACCGGCCTCGGCGGGTGCTCCTCTCCCTACAAACGTGTCCATGTTGCATATAATCAAATATGCAACCCACCACGCGACTCATTAATTAACACAGCCCAAAGTACTCAGCTAAGAGAGGTCCCATATCCCTCTAGTGTGGTTAGCACGCACTGAAATGCTCGGATAACAGATACTCACAAGTAGTTCGGTCCTTAATTGACCTGGGCACCATTCCATTCACACCCAAAAGATCACACCATCTTACCATTGTGCCCAAGTCTAAATTGTTTTCATTTTCAGTTTTAGTTTTGCAATTTAGACATAGCACAAGGCTAAAATATACAGATTATAACAGTTTGTGTGATCAAGGTTATCGACAAGTCGATAACCGCCCATTTCTACCGACAGCTAAGCATGGCTAAGCATAATGACACGTAACTACTAAGTGAAAAGGGTTCATCCAGCGAACCCAAAATCACAGCAAGTAATCCTAGGCTCAGTAGTAGAGGATGAAACAATTCCTACTGATTATGCAACTACTGGGCCAACTATCGACAATAGTTTAAAACAACATAGCAGTGTATACATAGAATTTGCAAACAACATATTAGAATTTGAAAATAGTAGGAACAATATGATCAAATGAATGCTACATCTGCTTGCCTTGCTGGAGTGCAGGATCTGATGGCTGCTGTGGCTCAATATCAGCAATAAAATTATCTTCGGAACCTAACGCGAAAAGACGATAAGCAAATAAGAACGAAAAACACCAAATAAACCCCAACAGCAAAACACATCCAAATCTAATAAAATTTACACAACAGCTAGGGAATGATTTTACATAGAGATAGGAACAAGAATCATGCAATTTGGACTAAGCATGCAAAAGATATGAACAAAATGCTCTTTCTCAGCCTTACAACAACCTAATTAATAATTAGCACTGTTCATGGCGAAATTTTCTAGAATGATCTAAGTTCTGAAATCTTTACAGCAGGTAGATTATAACATCCTAATAACAGCAAAGTTGAGTTTACTAAATTTGGAGTTATACATATTTACTTATGATTTTTCTAAGTTGTAAATCTAATGCAAGTCATTTTACACAGTTATGAACATGCTCAAATCTTATTCCATATGAAAGTATACTAACAGATGAAATTAACAAAATTGATTTTGCACAATTTGGATTTATACAGAAAAAGATATGCATTTTTCAAGGTTAAATCCATTTCTGGAATATTCAAAGTGACAGAAATCAAGTTATTTCTAGTTATACAATTTTCTGCTATTGGAATATGCTTAAATCCATTTTTATAATAAACTTAAGTGATAACACAATTTATTACAGTTGGAATTATCTAAAAAGCAGTTAAAATGAATTAGTTATGAGTTTCTAAAGTTTTTATATCATTTTCAGTTGTTAAATAACTACTTACCGAAATACAGACAAACTCAAATAATAGAATAAGACGTGGACACTTATCCACCCTTGACCTAAAATCCTACGGCTCACGCGCGCCGAAAACAGCGCACGCACGCGAAACCTAAAAGAAGCCCACCGTTGGATCACGATCCAACGGCGCACACAAGTGTATGCAACCGGACGGTGCGGTTGCTTGGGCCAATCCCAGCCGCAGATCTGCAGATGGACGGTCCAGAGCGCACCAACGGTCGGAAGGTCCGATTGAATACATGATCTCAGCCGTTGATCTCAAGATCGACGGTCGAGAATGATCAAGGCATCCGAAGGGTCCGAATGCACTCACAATCTGGGCCGTTGATCAAGGGATCGACGGTGACTAAAGATTGAAGTTCAAAAAGAGATGCTGACACGTGGGGCACGCATGTCAGTGACCTTGAGTCACAACCGCGAACGTTTAACCCACGTGCACAGTGCACTGGGCCCACTTGTCAGCGACTGAAAGGGGCGGTTAAGACCAAATTAATGCTTCTAATGATTATCATTAAATAGACACTAATGACCCCTGGATTTGGATTATAACCTCTCGGGCCCACAAGTCAGCGACCCAGAGGTGATTTCCGACAGCGATTAAATGCCGACACATTCAATTAACCAATGATTAATCTTAATGATGTCGGAACAACGCGGAATCGCGCCAGCGGGTGATTTAAGAATGTTGGGCCCACTGGTCAGTGGCCCAACGACATAGATTAAGACACCATTAATTAACCAATGATTAGCTTTCACTGCAATTAATATGTCCTAATCAAGTGACGAAAATGGGAGTTCTGTGTCGGCAAAAACCCGAGCGGCTTCAACGGCTCGTCGTCGGCGACACTGGTCGCGGCAGCGCCGAACAAGAACCAAAATGGAATCGCAATAGCACTACGAATCTAATGGTGGCATTCTCGCCGGCGGTGAGGGACTAGAAAGCCGGCTAGCCGGAAAACGAAAAAGGGAGCTTTTACTGCTAAGTGCGAAAATAGCGAAAAGCTCAGCTGCAGTCCAAGGAAGCGGGTGCCAGAGCCTCTAAGGACTAATAAGAAGCTACCTTGATGAAGAGAAGCTTCAGAGATGGCCGGAGAAGCTTGATCACGGAGGAAGCTCGCCGGACTTGGAGAAGAAAGATTGAAAATGACACCCTGAGCCAAATTAGTGATACCAAAGCATCAATATAGCTTCATTAAGGTCCACAGAAGCTACATGAGCAAGTAATTAGAAAATGGAGCACTCACCTGAGCTGAGGAAGAAGATGACCAATTTCGGCCGAATTTGAACAAACCCTAAATTGGACAATTCCTGATAATCAAATCCAAAATTAAGTGAGGGAAAATGTTCAAGACAGTACAGAGATAAGGATAGGGCAAAGAAACATGAAGGAGAACCACTGGAACACCAATGGAGCTTTTCGGGTCAACAATGGCGACTTGCCATTTTTGAGGTGTTAAGCTCCAGTACTGTAAATGGGGCTTGATGGTGGTCTAAAGAAATACCAGGAAGTGATTTGGGTGCTTATAAGGCCTTGGAGGCATTAGGGTTTGCACCACAAGCCTTTCGGGCGGCAAAGCACAGAGCACAAGGTGCGGCTGACAAGGATAAAGGATGGTAGACGTGCAATAGGGCATGGCATGGCCGAAGGTGTCTCCCACGACCCTCACTATTGACTAGGGTGGCTGTAGGAAGCATGACAAGACACTGCCATCTCCTACACTGTGCTCGCACGGCGGGAGGTTGAAGATGACCAGCGCAAATGGCTCGGGCAATTCCCAGCCGTTGGATTAGACGCGGCCGGCTGAGATCGCGCCACGCCTCCCCGGTTTAAAATACAACGAAGGAGATCGCAAGCCCTGGGATTAGAAATGAACGGCTCAGATTGCCCCACGTTGCGAACGCGATTTACAACGGAGGAACAAGCGAGCGTTGGATTTTAATCCAACGGCTCTGATTCAAACCAACTACCGGAGGGTCCAATCGTTTCGGAGGATCTGAGTGGTTGGATGGAGATCTAACGGTCGACATTCACACAAGCAACCGGAAGGTCTGAATGTTTACACGCGCGCGGGCCGTGCGATTTAGATCCAAAGGCTGAGAATGGACGCGCGTTTTTAAAGAGAGGCTCGGTGCAGTTAGTTGACTGGACCGAGTCAATTGGCTCGAGCCCGAGTCTGACTCGAACCCAAAGCACAGTGAGACTAGGTTTGACTTCAAAATCAGAACAGAGACTTTGAAGGATTTATTTGAGGTAGCAAAACAAGTCTAAAAATTATGAAATTTTTACAGGAGTTGCTAACTTAGATATTAACCTTGTGTAAAATTTTCAAAGGTTTTTATGCTGTGAATAAATCTCCAAAAATTCTGCAAGGCTCTGTTTTAATGTTTGACCGAGAGTCAAACAAGTTTGACTGCCCTCTAAAATATTCAAACAATTTCTAAAAATTGAGAAATTTTTCAGAGGGGTCACACATCATCACAGAAACTTAGGAAAAATATTTCCCAAAGATGATCACAAAATTTGACAAGATTGATTTTGGAATGTCAAAGTTTGGATCAAATAGACTTGTGACATTGTATTTCCATAACTTCTTACAACAGATGTTCAAAGCTTACAGGAAATACAAGATGTAAGAAAAAGTTTTAATTTCTACTGATTTTCTTACATTTGAAACACAAGTCCAAAGATGGGATGTTACATGTAAGCTCTTCTACGACTACCTTGTAATCGTGAGATTTCTAACAAATTGCCCCGACCAAGCATATTTCTGGTCGAGAGAAATGCATGTTGAAGAGTTTTTTCCTTCAATGTTTTTCCTACAATATCCTAGTGATCATAAGATCATCTATGACTCCTCAACCAAGTAAGTTATTTTCACTTGAAGCTGGGGGGCTAGATGACGAGGATATGATAATCCTCATTTTATTATTCCATAATCATGTAATATGACGTCACATGGTATACCCCTTTATGTTATAAGGGAGGAGTAAGTTAGGTGGTCGTAAGCTCTTCTACGACCACCCCCCTAGTCATAAGTATTTCTACGACTATGGTGTAATCGTAAGCCTTGCTACGATTACGTCCGGTCGTAAGTCTTTTCTACGACCAGTACCATTCGTAAGCTCTTTCTACGACTACCCCCTAATCGTAAGTTATGTTACGATTAGCTCTGCTACGACTAGTCCTGCTACAACATTCTCACAATTAGCTGGGTCCACTCGTCAGAAGGCCCATTTACTAGTGAGATCTGAGCAGTCAAATTACGTAGTTATACCCGAAATAACTACAGATAATTCCCCACTATCTCTGACTGGTAACCGTTGAACAGCATGGGGGGGTTACTACCCCGGTAATTACTCTCATTATTACGCAATAATGAGCGCCTAATTGGCCTGGAACGACAACCGCCCCAACAGCATAGTATAAATAGGTCTTTTAGAGATAGTGGGGGAGGAGGAGCTTTTTTGGAAGGACAGTCAGTAGCAGCATTAGGGTAAATACCTTCCGCTGATTGTAATCCAGATACCCAATACAACACACACAGGAGTAGGGTTATTATTCTCACCTGAGAAGACCCGAACCTGTATAAAAATCTCTGTGTCTCTTTCGTCTGCATGATCAATTGTGGAGACCCCCCGAATCAAACAATCTTTACGTAAGATCGGTTCTAAAACACCGACACACCTACATCATCTGAGGACAGCCGAAAAGGTAAAGATCATGGTGCTATCATCACTTAAGGTGAGTATGCTTGTGAAGAACTACAATTGTCCACTATTCATGCTATTTTAGAGCAAAAATTAGTGGAAAACAATTCTGATATGCACATATTTCAAGTAGATAATACAGACTGCATTGATTTGAGTGCACTATGTGATAAAATTGTTGATTTACCTGCCGATGTGAGTGCACCATGTGATGAGATAATTGAATTGTCTGCTGTTTTGAGTGATTCATGTGATGAGTTAATCACATATAATGATCACGTGGAATTGGTAAGACATAAAGAAGTTTTGACTAGAATTTCTCCTACTGATTCTTTGTGTTACATTATGTTGGATTCACCTATGAAATTGTCACATGCTGTGGAGAAAGTTTCTGAAATCGCATGTTCAAAATGCTTGTCTAGTGCCTACACCCCTGGGTATAACTTTAATTTGAATGGAGATTATGGTGTAGACAATCAATTTCTTGTTTATCGAATATGCATAACTTGTGATTACATGGATGAATTGAAGCTTCCTGTTTTGAACAACAATTCTTGTGTGCTGAATCTTATTCAAAATGAGAGTAAAATAAAATTTAGTGCTCATCCCATGCCTATGTGTTCACCTTTTATTGCACCATCTATTATGGACAATCTGAATGAAGATGTTGAATTATGGAAGAACTTACAAATCTTTTCACCATTGCTAGATGAATTTGCTATTGCTCGATTGAAATCTGATTATATGGATGAATTTTGTTTGATTCCAAAAGTTGTAGATTTGCCCATATGTGCTACCACTGCAAATTTACAACTTCAGAGATTTGAATTGCATAAACGCTTTACTTACATTTGCAAAACTAGTCGCAATAATTGTTGTGTGAGAACTTTTGTTTTGCTCATTCACATATATAATTACTCTTGGGTTAATAATACAATGATCTTTTATGATCGCTGCTGTCTTCTAACATTAATTGTGCAACAACAAAGGACCGTTAAAACAGATGATATATACATATACCATGCATATACTTTGGCTTCTTTGTTACCCTATTTTCAGCTTATCAAAAGCCGAGGACGGCTTTGTTTTCAAGAAAGGGAGGATGATGAGGACATGACCCCTATGGATACAACCATATTTGCTATGCTTATTGTTCCAAGTATAAGAGCTCACACGCTTTACTTAAATTATCAGGTAAGCTTGTTTTTAGGAGTGTCTTTATATTATATGAACTATATGATGCTACCTAATGATTAAATATATATATGTACAGCACCATATCACTTTTGGTCAAAGACAAGCAAGCAGTTCGAGCTGGACCTGTTTTGGAATCTAGTTCGGCCTCCGGAATCAGCCTGACAATATCAACTTAAAATAGACATAACTTTTACATACGGAGTCCATTGGAGGTCCACAAGTACTTGATTGAAAGCTTATTTCGTCCTCTTTCCAACGGATCCAGCCTCACCTCCAAATGCCTTCTGGACTAATCGTAATCATCAAAAGAAGACATCATATCACTTGTTTGGGCCAATCTGGGCTTTGTAATCATACTGAACTTGGCCCATCTGCCGGCGGCCCACCTGGGGGTGTGGTTACTGTTCACATGAACAGTAACCACAAGTTTTAGTCCCACCCCGCTATTTCTTTTAGATTTGTGGCTTTTCCTCCCCTATATAAGGAGGCCACACCCCCTCTAGTTTTCTTGGATTTTGTTTAGTTAAAAGTTAGCCTTGTTGCAACTTCGTGTGTTGGCTTGTGTCGACTAGACCAACCATAATACCGCTTCAAAATCCCAACTCAATTCAATATTTCAATTCCTATTTGCAATTTCAGATTGCTTTATCTTTTTCTTGCGTGCTTCTTCGGTGTATGCAGGAATCGACCTTCGTGGTCAGGTCATCCGGGTATTCGTGCACGGTTGATAACGACTTGTCAATCAGTTTAGTGATTGCGTGGTTTCGGGCCTTGCGTGTTCGTAGCCAGGATCGTGAGAGTTGAGCGACGCCTACCCAACTTGTTGTTCTCATCGAAAGATCGGCCCAACAATCTGACCTTCGGGTTCATCACCTTAGGTCACAACCACCCTCTCGGTCATTTTGCAAAGACCACCCTTTTTGGTCAAGACCACTTAGGTCATGACCACCCTCTTGGTGTTTTTATAAAGACCACCGTCTCGATCTTTTTTTAAAGACCACCCTACTTGATCAAGACCACCTTAGGTCATCACCACCCTCTTGGTCTTTTTGCAAAGACCACCCTCCTGATCTATTTGCAAAGACCACCCACTTGGTTTTTTTTTTGCAAAGACCACCCTCCTGATCTATTTGCAAAGACCACCCTCTTTGCTCACGACCTCCTCACGACATCCTCACGACCTCCTCATGACCACCTCTGTGATCTTCACGACCTCCTCACAACCACCTCTGTGACCCTCACGACCTCCTTGGGACCTCTCCTCAGGACCTCCCTGTGTTACTTCAGGATCTCCCCGTGGCAACCCTTGATCTACTGTAATTAATTTCTGTTTAGCATGCATTTTTCAGCATTTTGGTTTTGGATACTTTCTCGATATTCATTTGCGATCATTTTTTTTAGATTCTGAAATCCCCGACACGAGTGATTATATTTCTGAGCAACCAGAGAGTGAACAAATGGTTTATCAGCAAGGCAAGCATCCTCTTGCATCATTTTGATCCCAGCTTTTGTTCTTTGATATTTTGAAATGCAATGATAATTACGTGCATGCTATTTTGGTGTATCAATAATTTGTGAGTCTAGTTAGTTATATCCTAATCATTGTGGTTTACCATTAATCATTTCATACACTCATGCTTAAGATAGGAGTCATGTGTTGGAATATATGGTCTTCATATAAATGCTTAGCCATGCAGGTTGTGAGGACCCCAATTTATTTGGCTTGTAATGCTTAACCAACCACCTAGCCCTAGCATCACAAATCAAATAAACCGAGCCTCGAGATATGTATACTTCCCAGAATGCAGTATACACACCTCGCCACAAAATTATGCATCAACTCCATTCCAAACATAGAGTCCAAACATTACACTACTAAGCAGAAGGTAAACAACAGTAGATTATTACAGACAATGGCCGACCGGCCAAAAGATACAAAAACAACAGAAGAACGTCAGCGGAAGCAAAAGTGCCATAAGATGGCTATAAACAAAGCCAATCAGCGTGCCTTCACCCACAAGGCATCTGACCGGACCGCCAAGCCTAGTCGTCAAACACGAAGCGGCAGCACAACTCACAGAAGTGAGGCCCTTGGGGCTCACCTTCTTCCTCTGCAACAAAAACATTAAGCAAAGCAGCTGAGTACAAAAATTGTTTTTGTACTCACAAGACTAACGTGTGAACTAGCAGTCCTATTCATATGCTACATGCAGGCTTATCTGGTGGAGGCCATATGTTTCATTTGCACAAAGCCAAATTTATTTGCAATAATGTAATACAGTTTGAAGGCAAGTTTGCAATTCATTTTTAATGTTGAAATAACAGTAAGGATAATATTAACAAAAGAGTAAAGATAAACAACCTAGAAGTGACTATCCCAATAGTCACCACAACAATAGCACGAATCCCAGATTCGTACCACCCATCAAGTTTTAATTTAAACGGTTGTAGTCTAACTCTTGGAAGACCTTGCCAAGCGCGTCCATAACCTAGGACGAGGCTATTCGAATAGTTTTAACCCTGCGGGTGTACCACTGCACCCACACTTGCATCGCCTTTAAGCCAAAGCACACTTCCAAGGTATGCGGTCACTAAGTCCTACGAGACTTTTTCCAATATTGTGTATTAACTACGAGCCGCTCGTATGGATAGAAATCCATACGCTTACATGGTAAAGCCGAAAAGACAACTACCTTTGCGGGGTAAAGCTTTTCGGACAACTACCATGCTCCCAACACCATCCCTCCTGCGACCCGGAGCCAATACACGCCAAAGTACTAGGTCAAGAGAGGTCGCATATACTCTAGTGTGGTTAGCACGCTAAAATGCTTGGTTTAGTGTAACAAGATGTTCGGTCCTTGTTGACTCGGGCACCATTCCAGTCACACCCAACAGATCACGCCAACATACCGTTGTGCTCAAGTCTAAATTATTTTATTTTCATTTTTAGTTTTCACAATTAAACATAGTAAAAATGCTGAAACATAAAGTTATAGTAAATTTTGTGTGATCAAGGTTACCGACTAAGTCGATAACCGCCCATCTCTACCGATACTAAGCATGTCTAAGCAGTTGAAATCGTATCTACTAAGTGACAAGAGATCATCCAACGATCTCGAATCACAGCAAATAACCTAGGCTCAGGTAGTAGAGGATAATCATTTACCTACAGATTATGCATCTAAAGGATTAACTAACCAATTTAACACAAATTAAGCGATGCATACATACAGTTGAAACAAAATATTAGACTTTAAAATACTGGGATTAACATGATCAAACTGCTTGCCTGGCTGCTGCTGCTCAATAGGCTCAACTCATTGCGGAGGATCTCTCGATAAAACCAGAACCGTCGCAATCTATCGATCGAGCAAAACAACGAATAAGAACAAATAACACCGACAAAACTCAAACATTCAAAACCATCAAATGAGCACAACATTCATACAGCAGCTAGAGCATGGTTTAACACAATTTTTAGAAACAGAGAACAAGTCATTTTAATTTGTTATGAACTTTCTAGGAATTTTCTAAGCTAACAATACACATAAAGCATCATTTAATTCTTTAACAAAATTTATGAACAGGAACATATCTAAAACCTGTCATGATAATTAGTACACTAAAAATAAAAATTTACAAAATTGGATTTACTGGATTTGGACAAATATTGAGATAGATATGAATTTTCTAATTTGGAAAATACATAATACACCATTTAATCAATAACCAGATTTTTGCTACCAGAGACATGGGTGAAACCAATTTTAGTAAATAGCACATCTAAAATGAAAATTAACAGCACTAGTTTCATGCGATTTGGAGAAAAATTGAATTAGTTATGCACTTTACAATTTAAGTGCAAGTTTTAGCATATTAATTAAACCTATTTCTAAACAAATTTTGAAATCCAACTTCTGGAGCCGACCCACACTTCTATTCATTTTTAGATCAAATTTTAGTCAATACCAAAATTAACAAAATTTGACACAACCGAAAATGACTTAAAACAAATTAGTTATGAATTTCCAAAGTTTAACACAATTTCTAAATGGAACATAAACCCTCCCGGAAGAAATCAAAACAATAACTTAAAGAAATAGACGTGGCTCTATCTGGGCCGCTGATCCGACAACAGACGGCTCGCAGCGATCCCAGTACAAAACGCGCGACCGACAACAGAGCCGGCCGAACTAGAGCTCGCCCAGCGTGCCGCCGGCGAGCTAGGCCCCCGCGATGCCGTCGAAGTGCCAAAATGGAATCCTTATACTATTGCGCACCCGACCATGGTCGGAACTTCACCGGAGGTGGGCCACAGCGGCGGGGCGACGCGGCGGAGCGGAGGGGAACCTACGGCAAAAACGGCACTGACAAAGAAGCATCGCTTAACCCGAACTAACGCACACTAAAGCTACACTAAGGTCCCACGAACTTACTGGGATGACGCGGAGGAGAGGAGCTTGCCGGAGATGGGCTGGCGGCGATGGACTGCGGCGGCGCCAAGGGTGCCACCGAGGAGGGAACAACCTAAGCCAAAACAGGAGGAGTGCAAGGTGGAAATAGTTCGGGTGAGTGCACGAGATGGTGCTAGTGCGGGCAAAAGCTCTAGGAATCAACTCACCGGTGATGAGGACGAAGATTTGAACTTTCGGCCGAGGAAGAGGGAAGTTGAAATTCAACGGCTCCTGTGAATAAAACTTCAAATTAGTTGAGGGGAAAGCACAGTTGAGAGCTGGAACACGAAATGACGCGCAAAGGAAGGGATGATCTTCACTGTTTGCGGTAATGACACGGCGGCGGCGCCACGGCCGTGCACCAGAGCTCGAGCACTTCTTTGATTTGAGCTCAGAGGGAGCAATGGGTGGTAGGGGATGGCTTAATGGTGTCTAAAGAAGGAAGAGGGAGCTTTGGGTGAGCTTAAGTAGGGAAGAGGGCGGAGGAAACAAGAGGCGGAGCTCTCGGCACCGAGACGCATGGAAGAAAAGGCAGCGAGTTAGTGAGGTAGATGACGGGCGATTAATGCCGCACCATGGTATGGGCTAGCAGCGGGCGATGCGGCCGAGGTGAAACGCGCGAGAAAACCGAGAATGGACGGCGAGACGAGGTGGCGCGCATGCATGCCGCCGATGGCACTCGGCTCTCAGGCGCGAGGTAGGTGACGACCTGACAAGTGGGGCCCGCCCGTCAGCGACAGCGACAAAGCGGCGCGAGACGGAGTTGGGTGTGGTGCGACGAGATGGTCTGACTCGATCAAGAGAATACTGACCGTTGGATCTAAAACGGACGGTCGAGATCCCTGTATGCATTCGGACCGGTCGATTGCATGCGCGAACGTGGATCGTTCGATTTGCATCGAACGGTGGCAACGATCGGGCTCGGGTGGTGCAGTTAGGCGGTGCGACGGAACCAAGTGGCGAGTCAGAGTCGGGTTTGAGCCCAACAAACAGTGATTTCAGATTTGAATTAAAAAGGCAGAGAAGGTTTGGGGAATTTTTAGAGGTAGCTCCACAGCTCCAAAAATTCCAAAATTTTTATGGGAGCTAACTGGAACAGAGGAAAACCTTGTGTAATTTTGCCAGGAATTTTCATGTAATAGATTTCTCCCAAGAAAATTCACAAGCTGCTGTCCAGAGGTTTGACCAGATTTCTAAACATGTTTGACTTGGCCATTTGAAATAGCAAACAAAATCTAAAAATTGTGAAATTTTTCAGGGAGGTAACTAGGATGGTCAAGATGATAGGAAAAATACTTGCAGAGGATGATCACAAGTTTGAGATTGATAATTTTGTTGACAACCACTTCCATTCACTAGAGTACAATTATAGAAAATGGAAATTGCTAGGGAAAAATGTAGAAACTTTCAAATGATTTCATGAGGCACCAAAAGTTTTTATTTCTCCTCATAATTTACATTTGAAACACAAACCCTAACTTAGGGTTGTTACACAGGTCATTAGATGCGGTAGTCAGTTGACGAGGTTATCTCGTCAACTATGGGAAACACTGAACAAGTTATCATTTTACTTTGGTTCAGATCTTGGATCTGTTTGTTAAGTGTAAGTTTTGTTTTTAAATTTAAAAATGTTTTCGATCTGGACAAGTGGATGCTAATGAGAGGGCCTTCGTGCAGGAGAATTGGGTGTGTGGTAGTCTTGTCCGGATCATTAAGGACCGAACATGGTGCCGTCGTTAATTCGGATAACATACGTACTTCCATATGCAGTCCTATGGACACCGCTTGGTTAAGTAAGGGTAAAATTTAATTGAGTTGGATCACAGGTGGTGTAAGGACACATGTGTATGATCATGTTGTTCTTAGGGCTTTTGATTGCAATCTAATATGTGCAATGAGCACAGCTTTACTTTTTTGTTAATTGGATCAACACTCCCAGTACAACGTGCGTGCCCCAGTTAGCAGGTTCTATCAGAAACTTGTACTAAGCGGGATCAGGTCTCGCATGGGTGATTCAATTCAATAAGATGTTCTTACTGAAAAATACTGAGTCTTGATTTCCCCGGCCGACATACCAAAGGAAGTGTGCTATTATCCAGTGGCTTGCGGGCTGATCAAGTCGTGTGGGTAAATATGTACACCCAACGGTTATGGACAACCATTTGGATTTGGGAGTCACCATAATTAGTCTTATAATTAAAACTTGACTTGGAAACAAATTGCTGCAGCATGAATGGGTGTTCATGTGTGTTAGTTACTCATAGTGGTCAACCACTATGAGGTGTTTTGATTCATGACTATATCAAAGTCACTTATATTCTTTTGGTCCAAATTGTGTTTATAAATTGGCCTTTGCAAATTAGAAAGTGTAGGAGTAAAACTTGTTGCTTTATGCAAAACTACTACCACTACAGCCTTCCTTTGAAAAGACTTTAACATGTATAATCTCTAATCCTTTGGCTAGGTTCTATCAAATACTTTATTTTATTAGTTTTGTGTAAGTCTTGTGAGTACCTTTTGTACTCAGTGATATTATTCACTTGTTGCAGGTGAGGACAATTACGCTTACGATCCATCTGTTAGCATCGATATTTGCGACGCTAACGAATGGTGATGTTTCTACCTCCACTCAGTTGCCTGCGGGTGTTGTGGCACACTTGGTGGTTCTTTTGGTGTTTATATTTGTTTTCCGCTGCAAACTTCTGTTTTAGTTGACCGTGGGTCACTTGTATAAGTTCTGTATCAAACACTAGTCTTGTAAAAATTAATGTTATGAAAATGTATGACTAGTGTATGACTGTGTACCATGTTGTTCTGGATATGTGCACATTAGCCTTTGATCTTGGGAACTAATGTGAGACACATATATGGAGAAACCGGAATCGGATTTGTTTCCTATTAAGAGCTATGTCTCTGTTATATGCTCTTGACTTGAAACCAATTTTGATTCCGGGGTCTCCACAGCGCTGGTATCAGAGCCATACTAACTGTAGGTTGGAAATAGCATGGTCGTTAGCATTAGTGTGTCTTCTATGAAGTTATTTTCTAAAATAGCAAAATATTTTCAGAAACCGTAAGTTGTGAAAGTCCTTTATTTCTTGTCCATCTTAGTGTCATTTCTTACCACCATTTCAGTTGGATCTTCAAACTGTTTTGCTCACTTACCTTGTCTTTGTATGCTTTAGATGAGCAGCTGGTATTTGGTTAAGAAGAACCGTGCTAAGGAAGTAGACGGCTATCCAGCATTGCTGTGAGATATGATGTGGTGAGCCAATTTCACTTACCAACCGGAGTATGCCATCTACCGTCGGGATCGAGGACCTGGGAAGGAAGAGTATCAAAGGGTAGTCGACATTATTGCTAGACAGGTGCCAGGAAGCATTCCATACTGTATCCAAGTTCATGCCACCTCTGAAGCCATGGCCATTCAGGAAGCGGCCAGTGGGGTTATGAGCCATCTTCGTCATGATCTGACGGAGTTGTCTTAGCCACCCTACGACAACTTCCCGAAACGAGGTCCTGGCGCAGAGGTGAACACGTTCGATGAGGTCCACTTTGGAGAGGACCCACAAGTACGCCAGTTAGCGAGGTTGGTTCACATTATGGACCAAATCCATCGCTGCAACATGTACAAGCTGTGGGAGACCCGACGCCATCTTAGAGAAGCCTAGGAGTACCTCCAGATTGGAGTCAACATGAATTGCGTTTCTCGTAACGTGCTTTATGGTGGCAACGAGACCTCCCTAGCTGCTGCAGCACCACCAGGGTTTCGACTTCCAGAAGTGGCAGGGCTAGTACCGACTTATGGACAGCGTCGCCAAGCCCGGATGTATGCAGGTTTTCCTCCCACACAGTGGCCGGCACCCCCTGGAGGCCACGTTTCTTTGCTAGGATCTCTGTGACGTCTTTACAATCCCTTGAGTCTCATAGACACAGGATCACACAGGATCACCTGGAGCTCACCTTTTAGATGAGTTTTCGGTGAACTTTAACCGGGATGATTATATCTAGGTTGTAGGTGTTGCGAACATGCTATCTGGAGATGTAGCCAACTTGTAGATGTCCCTAAATAAGTGTAATAGGATAGCATTTGTTTAATTATGTATGTTTTATTGGAAGACTTTTTTTTTTGTGCGGTGGCCATTTCGTCTATTGACGTATATGGATGTAACCTTACCGAAACTTGGTTATCTATTTTAATGGATCTTGTACTAGCACCTGAGCCTTAGTACACCCATTTAGATCTTGAGTTCCAGGGTTTCAAAATGGCGCATTCATGATAGAGATTAAATTACATCCCTGTTGCCCGTTTACTCACCTTATGCTCATTCTTTTCTCATTTTGTCTCTTATGCACCAAAATATTAAGGGGGTAGAAGATACCTCAAAGTATGTGTTAGGCATCATAATTTCTACACTTTGACCATGCATATAGTTTTAAGTTAACTTAAGCATATCTTGTTACTTTGGTTGTTAGCAACAATCATAACTAAAAAGGATTTATATACATCAAGATGCTTGATTAGTATTTTATCTTGGTGGTCAAAGCATGAAAATGACTAGTCTATAGAAGTATAAATTGGAACTTCCCTTAATTTGCATTATCTTAAAATTGTTAACTAAATTGGAATTTACCAACTTGTCATGCTCATATAGCTTTCTTGTATGAATTTTGAAATCTGGAGGTCATGAATGTATAGCTTGATATGCTAGATTGTTGTAAAGTTAAACAACATGTTGTCTCTTAAATTGTTGATGAGTGAAGATGTCATAACACGGACTGAGGGTAACTTATTTTTTTTATCGTTGTTCAATTAAAAGCAATTAAACCAGATTAGATTGTATCATGTAGTTTAATGCTCTTTATGAACACTCTTTTGGCAAAGTACAACCCCTTCCTTATGTTGTGTCATTTTGATCTAGATTGATAAGAATGTGCTCCAGTGCCTGTAGGTGATCTTAAATTTTTTGAGAATATTGACCTAAGCACCTGATAGTGTGTAGTTCACCAATATAATATTTCCATAATTTATTGAACTCGTTTTGGGCATAATTTAATTCAAACACTTTGCAAGGATGTTCTAGACAAGTTTTAATCTGGAGCTAATAGGAAGATTTAAAATGTTAGGGCCCAATTTACTGCTGTTGAGTATCACCTAAATGTCATGCCCTAGGCCTTATCGATTGCATGTTAAGGACCAGATCATGATATAGTGAATTCATGTTGTTTATTAAATCTTATGTTCATCTAACACCAATGAAATTGTTTGGTTGCATTTTGATATAATCATATAAGCATGCATGTGATCCCTTACGCACTCATTAATCAAACCTAATTTGGTCATGAAATTGATTGAATTTATGCATCCTTTCATGCATTCCTCTAATGCATTCCTCTCCAAGCCAGGCAATTAGACTAGCAAAGCAAGGGTTAAGTGAGACTACCATCAACCTTGCTTAAACTTCTCTCATCTCTGCACAACAACATTGACATCCCAATGTTGATACTAGATTACCATTTAACCAACCCTCTCGTTCTATCGATCGATGCCTATTTCAGTCGACTGAATGGAGCCGTGTTTTCCTCCTACCTAAAACCTAAAATTTGCTAAGGAACCTTATTGGTTTCGGATCTGAACCCTCTCTTTAAGTGTCTCTTCCCTCGTAGGTAGTCCTTTCATTCTATCGGAAGACAACACAGAACTTGATATGCTTGAAGTGCCTTCGAATCAAGAAAGGAAAGGTCAAACAAAGCAATGGAAAGGAAAATATATCAGCGACATCCTGTCTTTCGTCAAGATATTTCGGCACTGTCCTTGAAGGAAATCAAAACAACAAAAGATGTATTTCGTTTAGAATATAAAGAACCATCTAGAAGCGCTTAATAGAAGGATCCTAGTAATCCTTGACATAGCTTTCCTCTAAAGGACCTAAAACTTAGAAAGAATCTCACTTGATTCGGATTCGAGTTCAGCTTATGACAAATTCTGAAGTGTGACCTAATCCACTTAGGTTTGCCATAGTCCTTCGTTTCGACTTCTGGACTACCGGAATCTCAGGACGAGATTCTGTTTAAGGGGGTTAGGTTTGTCACAGCCCCAATTTCAGTTATTGGATTTTAAGTGCATTTCATGAGCATACATGTCATTTTGGATCATTTGCACAATAGGTTCCATTTAAAAATCTCAACTTCAATCAAATTTAAAACTTGAAATGGAACTTCCTTAAGAAAACTGAAGAGAATGCTTGGAAAGAACCCTAGAAAATAATTTAATCAAACACTAGTTTAATTATCATGATTTAATATAGTTTTTGTCAATTTTTCAGAGGTCAATTTGACCTTGAGAAAAATCTGTATTCCTTACTTAAAACAATTAGGCCATGTATTTTGAATTAAGTATTTAAAACATGAATAGAGAAGTCTTAGAATTTTTATGGGATCTATATCATCCCAGTAGCTTCTCTAAAAAAATTCGTATTTTTATAAATTTATTTGATATTTTTGAACCTCCAGTCAAACTTTTAAGTTTGATTTTGGTTCTAGTCAAACTGGTCCGACCCAACCGAGCCACTTGGCACTGTAGCGACCAAACCACTTAACCCGGCTTGATCGGACCCAGTCCATTCGTGTGCACCTAGCCAACCACTTTGCTTCACTCACTGATAGCCTGGACCCACTCACCATCTTCATCCCTTCAACATCGTGCTGTGCTAGCACGCGCGAGCTGTTGGATTTGAAACGGACATCCCAGATCATGTGCAACGTTTGGACCACCAAACGCTCTATGCGATCTAGGCTGTTGATTTTAAATCTAACTGCACCTTTTCCTTCGAATGATTTTTAAAGCGTGCATCATCTTGGGACCATTGGATCTTGATCCAATCGTCCACATAACTTGGGACGTTTGGACCTCCGAGATCTGCACCATCCATCTTCAATCGAACCGCGCGTTTCCTTTTTGTGGAACCTAACACACGCGGGCTGTTTGATTTAAATCTGACCATCCTCATGGTTTTGGCCATTCAGATCATCCAAGCGCTACACGCGATCTAGACCACTCATTTTCAATTGGATAGCGCTGCTGTCATTCATTTAAAATGTGAGTGCGCTTTGCTGCAGACCGTTAGATTTAAATTCAAGCACCAGATGGCGCGGTAACGTTCGGACCTCCGAACACGCCTTGACTTAGGACCGTAGGATCTAGATCAGACCGTCCACATGGGTTTGAAACGTTCGGACCGCCAGACAACATTTTCAATCCGGACCGTTTGCGTCTTTTCACTCTCGATCACATCGTTTCTTTGATACTGGTAGCCATGGCCACTTGTAAGTCTCTCACCCTCATCTTCTCCGTGCCACTGTGCTAGCTCCGAGCACATCGCGCTGAGGTGGCTTTTCGCCCGTGAGTTTCATTGCATGCATTGCCACTTGGCTTCAAGATGATGACAAGGCCTACTCTAGTGCTGCCACAACCGACCATCATCGTCTTCTCCGGCAAAAAACACCATCAAAAACACCTTGCCTTTCTCTCGGCCGAACCAGGGCGACCATTGTTTCTTCCTCTTCGCTCAGGCATTCCTAAGCATTCTTGAACCCTTGTTCTTCTATCACCATACGTTAATCCTTGTGCTAACTTGAGATCTTGGTATTGCTTGTAGCCCCGAAATTCGAGCTTGTCTTTGGTTTGTCCAGAGAGCGCCTGGAACGCCGCCACCATGGTTTTCTGCGCTCTGGTGAGGTCCTTTGTATTCCTTGCGTGTCATACCTTGTCTTAAGAAATAGTGAGCACAAACCCTTAATCAATTCATTCTTTTGTTAACAGTGTGCTCGGGATTTTGGAATTTATTCAACTCCGGTCAACTTCGGCTCCGGTTTGGTAGGCCATTCCTCGATTCTTTTCGACTTGACCATCTAATGGGTCAATGTAACTCATTACGACCACCCATTTCATGATTCCTTGCTCAGGTATCCTTGTCCGCGTTAAGCCCTCTTCGCCAGCACTCAGTCATCGTCACCAGAGCAAATTCTTGGACCTCTAGCTTTTTTCTTAGCTCAGGTAATTGCCTTGTGAATCTTTTTCAGTCTTTAGCTCGCGCTTGTAGTTGTGCCACCTGCAACCTAATGTGCTCTCTTTAGGACCTCCCGATGATCCCTTGGTCTTTTTGCAAATACCACCCTCTTGGTCTTTTTACAAAGATCACACTTTTTGGTCAAGACCACCTTAGGTCACGACCACCCTCTTGGTCTTTTTGCAAAGACCACCCTTTTTGGTCAAGACCACCCTCATGGTCTTTTTACAAAGATCACCTTCTCGATCTTTTTGTAAAGACCACCCTTCTTGGTCAAGACCACCTTAGGTCACGACCACCCTCTTGGTCTTTTTGCAAGGACCACCCTCTTGGTCTTTTTAGAAAGACCACCCTCTTGATCTGTTTGCAAAGACCACTCTCTTGGTCTTTTTGCAAAGACCACCCTCTTTGCTCACAACCTCCTCATGACATCCTCACGACCACCTCTGTAATCCTCACGACCACCTCTGTGATCCTCACGACCTCCTCACAACCACCTCTGTGATCCTCACGGCCACTGTGATCCTCATGACCTCCTCACGGCCACCTCGGTGATCCTCACAACTTCCTCACGACCACCTCTGTGATCCTCACGACCTCCTCTATGATCCTCACAACCTCCTCACGACCTCCTCTGTGATCCTCACAATCTCCTCACGACCACCTCTGTGATCCTCACGGCCACCTCTGTGACCCTCATGACCTCCTTAGGAGCTCTCCTCAGGACCTCCCTATGTTACTTCAGGATCTCCCCATGGCAACCCCTAATATAGTGAAATTAATTTTTGTTTAGCATGCATTTTTTAGCATTTTGGTTTTGGATACTTTTCTCGATATTCATTTGTGATCATTTTTTTTAGATTCTGAAATCCCCGACGCAGGTGATTATATTTCTGAGCAACCAGAGAGTGAACAAGTGGTTTATCAGCAAGGCAAGCATCCTCTTTCATCATTTTGATCCTAGTTTTTGTATTTTTAGTATTTTGAAATGCAATGATAATTGCGTGCATGCTATTTTGGTGTATCAATAATTTGTGAGTCTAGTTAGTTATATCCTAATCATTGTGGCTTACCCTTAATCATTTCATACACTCATGCTTAAGATAGGAGTCATGTGTTGCAATATATGGTCATTATATAAATGCTTAGCCATGTAGGTCATTAGATGCGGTAGTCAGTTGACGAGGTTATCTCATCAACTATGGGAAACACTGAACAAGTTATCATTTTACTTTGGTTCATATCTTGGCTCTGTTTCTTATGTGTAACATCCCAATTTTGGGCTTGTGTTTCAAATGTAAGAAAACGAGTAGAAATTAAAACTTTTTCTTACATCATGTGTTTCCCGTTTGTATTGGACAAGTATTGTACAAGACTTATGGAAATGCAAAGTCACAAGTCTTTTGATACAAATCCTGTTCCTTCAAAAACATTCTTGTCAAATGTTTTGATCATCCTCTGGAAATATTTTCCTAGGTTCTTGGGATGATATGTGATCCTCTGAAAAATTTCACAATTTTTAGAAATTGTTTGAATATTTTTGGAGGGTAGTCAAACCTGTTTGACTCTCGGTCAAACATTAAAAGCAGAGCCTTGCAGAATTTTGGGAGGTTTATTCACGTATAAAAACCTCTGAAAATTTTACACAAGGTTAATATCTGAGTTACCAAGCTCCTGTAAAATTTTCATAAATTTTGGAGTTAATTTGCTATCTCAAATAAATCTTTCAAAGTCTCTGCTTTTATTTCAAAGTCAAACTTGGTTTCTTGTTACTCGGGTTCGAGTGGGACTCGGGCTCGAGCCAATTGATTCGTCCGATCAACTAATCGCGCGAGCCACCCTTTCAAAGCGCGTGCGATATCGGCGTTGGATTCGGATCGCGTGGCCACGTTCGTGTGAGCATTCGGACCCTCGGTTACATTAACAAATTGGGACCGTTGGATCTCGATCCAACCGCCAGATTCTGAGGGCAACCGATTGTCCGTGAACTTCGTTTAATCGTGACCGTCCATTTTTAATCCAACGGTCGTGGCTCGTCTTCTCTGTTCTTCTTCCTCCTCGGCTTCTCGGAGCGCGCGTTCATGGCGAGAGAAAAGAGGGCATGGGGGCTTGTGGTGTCACCTCAAGTTGCTTTAAATCAACGCCTCTCTGCAATGCATTTAATGCGCAGGCTTTCTCCTCCATGGTCACCGTGCTCACTTGCTCCCATCATTTCGTGGTCCATGGCGCACCATGAACCGAGCTCACCATGGGCTCATGTTCTTGCTCGAAACCTAATTCCTTTCCTATAAATAGCCCCTCTAGGTCCTCCCAGTGTTCTTTTGCACTACACCTAGCTACTCTGTGTTTGAGCTCAAAACCATCTCAAACCTTCAATCCACCATTGTTGACCCGAGTGCTCCCATGGCGGCCTTGGTGTCCAGTGGTTTATCTTCAACATTTCTTGCACCCTTTTGAACTCCTCAACCTCCCTTGTATTTCCCTAACTTGATTTTGGGTTGCATTCACAGAATCACTCAATTTTAAGTTTGGAGATTTTCAGTTGGTTTCACCCCTTTCTTCTCCACTCAGAAGTGATTCTTTTGCAATTACTTGCTTTTGGAACCTCTTTGAGCTATAATGAAGCGTGGTGATGATTTGGTTCCACTCATTTTGCTCGAACCTCATCTTCCACTTCATCTTCTTGGCTCGGTGGACTTCATCGTGTTCAAGTCTTCCCAGGCCATCTTTGAAGCTCCTGTCGGATAAGGTAGCTTCTATATAGTCCCTAGAAGTCATGGCACCCGCATCCTAGGTCTGGAGCTGAGCTTTTCGCTATTTTCGTGTTTAGCCGTAGGGTTCCCGTTTTCGTTTTCCGGCTAGCCGGCGTTCTAGTCCCTCGCCGCCGTCGAGAATGCTACCATTAGGTTCGTACTGTTATTGCGAATCCATTTTGGGTCTTGTTCGGCGCGCGCGACCAGTCGCCCGGCGACAAGCCGTCAAAGCCACTCGGGTTTTTGGGTTGAGAAGCTCGTTTCGTCATCCGATTAGGACACATTAATTGCTAATCATTAGTTGTTAATTGTGTCTTAATCATTATTGTTGAGCCACTGACTAGTGGGCCCAACATCCTTTAATCACTCTCTGGTTCAATCCCGCACTGTTCCGACATCACTAATGCTTAATCATTGGTTAATAAAAATGTCGGCACTTAATCCTATCGGAAACCTTCTCTCAGTCGCTGACAAGTGGGCCCAGTGCACTGTGCACGTGTGTTAAACCAGTGCGTGGGTGACTCGAAGTCACTGACATGCGGTCCCACATGTCAGCATCCCTTTTGAACTGCGATCATTATCCACCGTTCATTTTTAGATCTACGGCCTTGATCGTAAGTGCATTCGGACCATCCGGTTCCCCTCATCATCCTGGACCGTCCATCTCGTGATCTTCGGCTGAGATCATGTGTGCAATCGGACCTTCCGGTTAGATTTGGGTTTTGAGCCGTTCATCTTTAGATCTGCGGTTGTGGTTCGTGAGAGGTGTCGCATCCTCGGTTGCATGCTTCCTCGTGGCCGTTGGATCTTGATCCAACGGTGGGGTTCTTATGAATCGCGCGTCGCGCTTGCTTTTCGTCGCGTGTGGCTCGTTGGATTTACGACGGCGGCCCACGAGCGCCCACGTCGTTTATTGTCGGTTGGGTTGGTTTTTATTTCTGTAAGTAATTATTTGTCAACTGAAAATGGTATCAAAACTTTAGAAATTCATAACTAATTCAAGATAAATCCTTTTTACATGAAACCAACTGCAATGAATTTGTATTTCACTAAAGTTTAATATAAAAATGCTTTTAGCTATGCTACGTAGTAGAAAATTCTGTAATCTTTAATAGTTGGTTTTACGCTATTTTTATATATTCAATTGTATTAAAACTTGGAAAATGCATATCTTTTTCGTATATCTGCTAATTGAATGATTTTAACTTTGATAAATTTGTCATTAACTAAACTTTAATCTAAAAATGGTGGAAGGTCTAAATCAAGACTAGAAAAATATGTTAGTAGATTTAACCTTATTAGCGACACTTAAAAATTCATTTAATGATGTAATAGACACCAGAATTCCTGTAAATCCTAAAAATAGAAATTTGATGTTAGGAAATCCCTCTGTTATCATACTATAATGTGAAATAGGTTTTGCACATGTTTATATTTACGGAAAGTGCATTATGCTAGTTTTGCATCTTAGGAAAATCATAACTAAATCATTTTAACTCAAATGACCTGAAATTTTATATGGGTTACCTCTATATCAGTAGGTAGCTACCATAAAATTTCAGCTTCAAATCTTTCTAGAAAATATTTTTGCTACAGTGCTAATTATGGTAGAAAATGTGTTTTTAGGCAATATCTTTTGCACCACAAATCCAAATTAGGTTTTCAGTTTCTATGTCTAGGTATATTCGTATTCTACCTTATGTATAAATTTTGTCGCATTTGGATAATTGTTGCTTGCTCATTGGTTTATTTGTGGCTCGTCTTATTGGTTGTTCTTGGTTCTTTTGCCTCTCGCTTAGGATTCGACATTTGCGGTAATCCCAAACGACCCTCCACAACAAATTGAGCAACGACAAGAAGGCAAGCAGTTTGATCATGTTAATCCCAGTATTTTAAGTATTTATGTTGATTACAAATTCTATGTATGCATTGCTACTTTGTTTTAATAGTTGGCCTAGTAGATGCATTCCTTAGCAAATGATTATCCTCTACTACCATGAGCCTAGGTTACTTGCTGTGATTTAGAGTTCGTGGATGGGCTCTTGTCACTTAGTAGTTGCGAATTAATTGCTTAGCCATGCTTAGCCGGTAGAAATGGCGGTTATCGACTTGTCGATAACCTTGATCACACAAAACTTATTATGATTTATGATTTCCACCTTGTGCCATGTCTACTTATGAAAACTAAAGCGAAAACAAAATGATTTAGTTATCTCATCAACTATGGAAACATGCTTAATTGTTTTGTTGCGAGAGGAGGAAGGTGAGCTCTGAAGGGCCTCACTTTTGAACAAGTTATCATTTTACTTTGGTTCATATCTTGGCTCTGTTTCTTATGTGTAAGTGTAATACCCCAAGTCTATTTAAGTGAAAAGAAAGAATTAGAGAGAAGGACCAACTAGAAAAAAAATAGAATTAACAGAGTATTAGAGGGGGTTTCTGCAATTATTCAGCAACCTGGGCCTCAGGCTTTAGCCTAGGAGGCCCAGGAGGGGTCGCCCACCAATAAAAGGAGGGGGAACCCTAGGGGTGGTACTATAGCACGGCGTGCTACAGTAGCCGCCACTGCTATAGTACCCCATGAACAGTAGCCGCCCCGCCTCCTTGTGCCGTCTCCTTCGGGTGCTGCTGACGAAGAAGAAGAAGAAGGGGAAGAGGGAGAGGATCTTCTTCGTAGGGGTGGTTCGTCGTCTTCCTGCGATTCTTCAAGGGTAACCTCAATTCCCCTTTGATCCAATGCATTTTTGGATAATTAATCAAGATCGGTAAATATGGTCTCCTCAGGACAGATTTCGTTAGACAGTCGTTTTAATGTAGTTAAGTGTGGATTCAGTTTTGGGCATCTCCTAGAGTATTGTAGAGGACGTAAATAGCTTTCGATGAGGTGCTAGATCGCATTATTTGGACCTCTATAGCAGAAGTTATGAATTTATTTGTGTGACTGTTCTGCGAATCTGTCAGTACTCTAACAGGTTTTAGTAATCTGACTTTAGAGATTGGTTAAATAGAAAATTAGAGGAGCTCAGTTTAACAAAAGTTGTAGATAATTGTCGTAGCTCTCAGGGAAGCCCAAGAATACGAAATTTGGACAAACGAGATGAAAGTTATGGTAGTTTTAGTGTACTGTCCAGAGAACCTGACGTGAAATCGATGTTCTATTAATTAGCATGATAGGGATATTAGACTGTTGAATCAGGAAGGCCCACCAACTAGGTTTAGTTGGGGAAATTGATAAACTTTCAATGAAGTCTAATAACACCTCATTTGGACTCCTGTACTGAAAGATATGAATTTTAGAACACGACTGTCCACAGAGGGGACAGAATAACATCTAGGAATTGGAGTTGGGTTCGCGTTAAAAGAACTATTGCAAGTTCGTGTTTGCTTTTATAGTTTGTGTGGTACATTACTGTTGTCTTAGTATGCTTGTAAATGGATTTTAGGTGGGGGATTGGTCCCAGAGGCAGCACCCTCTTCACATCCTCCGTTCCCACGCGGTTAAGGCAAGTACTTTGTTTGATAGAGTAATTATGAATTGTTTGACAGGGAGTGCTAGCATTTTAATACATATTAGCTATGCTTGGTTGATAGTGTGATATGTTGATTAAAGATGGTAAATACTTATGATACAAATGATTGTTACTCATGTATGATGTTGATACTGTTCATGATTACTGCGAAATTGTAATTGTTCATGTGCACCATGAGAGCATACATAAAACTTGGTCATGTGGTGACCAGGTATGCATATTCGAGGTCCCCGTCATGTAGATGATTGTAACGTCCCAAAATTTGGCGTTTCAAAAATCTTTTGAGTAGTTAGGTCCCTGGAAAATTTCACCAATTTTATTTGAATTAATAAATCTTAATTGGGAATTTTCTAAATTAAAAATATTTAATTGACTAATATAAACATTAAATAAATAAAAATTTGTGTTATTTGGATTCCTTGTCTTTCAAGGAATTTTTGGGTATTTTCTGAGATTTTTTTCGGATTTATTTGCTATTTATTTTATCTCCTTGATTTTCGGCATTTTATTTTAATTCCGAAAATTCAGCCTTTTCTCTCTCCTGCCCATGTGCTACAGTAATTTGTGCAGTACTATTCATCATCGTGAACCTCCAGAACGAACGCAGCCAGCAGAGTCCAGAGTGTTCACGTTTCCAACTCAAATCTTCAAATTTTCATATCTTCCTCTACGGTGCATATAAAAGCGAACGGTTTGCGCTCACGCGTCCGTATTGATCTCTTCTTCCAATCCCCTGAATTGACTTCCTCCAAACCGATCTATTTTCGCCGCAATCTCCAGAAAACTGAGCTCCAACCGAGGTTCTTCTCCGGCGAACTGCGCCTTCATCCGACGTCCCACGGTCGAACCGTCTGCGGCGTTGGCTTCGCATCGTTGCGTTCTACGTCATGGTTCCTTCCTCTTCGCCCAAAGATCACCGGAGCACCGTCGGCCATGTCAAGCCCTAAAGCCGAAACGTGTTCATCGCGTTCCACGCTTCCTCGGTGAGTTTTTCCAAAATCCGACCGCGTCATCTTGTGCCCCTCGTCGATACCTATTTTTCCCCTCTTGTAGATTCAAGTTTCATCCACCGTGCGCCGAGAATTGAGCGTTCTCTCGCCTCTTGTTCGTCGTCCTTCTCCGGCCAATTACTCCGCAATAGTTGATCCCCTGCCTTCAACTCCGCCACCATTGAGTTCGCGTCGCCGCGTTCTACCCCGTGTTCATCTCCCTTTTCGTAGAGCATCATCAGAAGTGTTACGCGCCCGTGAGGCCACCGTCGTCGGCGTTCTTCACGTCGCTGCCATCGCATGGAGCAAAATCTCGACGTCCGGACCGCGTCATCATCTCCGGCTCGTCGTTTCCTTTCCGTTTTGCCCCTTTGCCGAAGTTGGTTCGGCTCCGTTCATCGATACCTCCGTGAGCAAGAATCATCCAACCTTGTGTTTACTGTTCATGCTGTTGCTTCGTTCCTCTGTTAGTTTTCTTCTGTTGTTTCCTCCCTGTTGCCATTGCTCTCTATGACAATGGGCCCCATATGTCATGCAAGATAGTAGTTATCTCCTCTCACTTACATGTAGACCCCACATGTCATCCACCCACATTAAAACTCTAATTATTTATCTCACTTACATGCGGGTCCCATATGTCAGTCAACTCTTAGGTCAACCCTTGTTCATGAGCTTGGTCCACCATGGACTAGCATATCTCCATGGACCTGGTCCATAGACTAGTGGCCCACATGTCAACCCCTAATCCTATTTTCGGGAATTAATTTAATTCTTGAAAAATCCTTTTATCTTATTGGTCCTACATGTCACTCTCTCTACCTTATTTCTAGAATTATTTTAATTCTAGAAATCCATAAATACCAGTCAGTCCCACCCATCATACACTTATTCTTTTTCTAATATTTTCGGAATAGAATATTCTGAGAATATTCCGTAGAGTTTTTTCATCATTTTATGTGAATTCCAATCTTCCGAGAGCCATATCTTCTTCATCCGAATTCCGATTGAACCCATTCAAGTTTCTAAATTCAATATCTACCTTCCTGTACCATTCAATTTAAATTTGGAGTTTATTTGATTTGCCTTTTGAATTTAGTTTGTTTTGCGCTTTCTTTCTCGTTAGACGCCGAAGTCCCGGAATCGTCCGAAGGTGCTGAAGATCAAGCAAGTAGAAGATTGAAGATAAAATAAGATCATCATTGCTATAGCAAGGCAAGTTATACCTTTGATCATATTGAATCCCAGTTTTTAAAATTACTTTGATTCAAATTATTGCATTTACTTTAAGTAATTATTTAAATGTTTTTGGGTTTAGCTATTAATCCCATTTGTTATATCCACTTTGTCTATTGTATGTCATAATATTTTGTCACCCTAGATTGGTTCATATTTAGTTGGTGCTATGGTATTACCAACGTGGGTTGGTTAGTACGAGTAGATTGCTTAGCCATGCAACGAGTCATCATCATCACCTGAGTTGCAATTATAAATTTGACTAAGTGATTATGAAACTATGTGATAAAACTGTGTGTACTGTGTGCTATTACTTTGTGGATGACATATGTTGCACTTAACCAACAGGGTGGGAAAGGATTTAGACTGAGGCAAGTGGTGGATACTGTGTGATATGGTGGAAGCTGTGTGCATGGGAATGATAATCTTTGTGATTTAGTTAGAATATGGAAGTCTTGCCTTGGTCAATTAATGACTTAACTTTGTGCGCCATTGAACTAAGCTCTTCTTATGCGACCACATGCCTGGTATGGGACGGGCCTAACTTAGTAAGTTATGGATTCTCGGCATTGATGTTCAGGTGGATAGGTTAGGCTGTGTGATAGGGTGGAGGTGTGACTACTTAGTGGTTGCATCGCGGGACGGTTCGCCGCTTCCCTGTCCAGCGGTGTGTGTTATGCCAAAGCGCTTCGTTTGGGTTGGCATAGCGGTTTGTAAGCACATCGGGAGTGTCAATGTTTGAGATGAAGTTTCTGAAAGGTTTTGTTGTGATCAGCTCTGATCCAGTTGGTTGCATCTTGTGGGTAAAGTATACAACCTCTGCAGAGTGTTAAACAATCTATTCGAATAGCGCGTCATGATCATGGACATGCTCGGGATTTCACACGAGGGTAGTTTTCATAAAACAATTGGGAAGGGACAATTGTGTGATTTAAGTCATATGGCTCTTTGAAAGAATTTGATTAGGCTATGTGTCTTTGTGAAAACAACTGTTAAATTAATATTGTCTATTTGTTTTGAATTATGCTTTCAATCTATTACTTGTATTCAATTGCAAATGTTGCATTTCTGCAAAATAACCACAGAAGCCATTTCCTTTGGAATAAGCCTATATCTATAAATTGCATTATGTGCTATGACTTGCGAGTACGGTTGTGTACTCACGCTTGTTGTAAAACTTGCGCCCAAACCTACAGAAATAGAGGAATCATCAGTCAACAAGGTCTACTTCAAGGATCGAGGAGAACTAGGTCGCGCACCCCAGTCGATTGCCTGTGGGCATATGGATGGGATTCACTAAAGTTATTCTGTTTCGTTCCGCTGCAGCTTCATTGAGCTATTCGCCTTCTGAGGCATTAATTGTAAGCTTTGACCTTAAGGTCTTTACTCTGATATGTATTGTTATTTGCCTATTTATTAGTCATCTTTGTATATGGAAATGATATTTTATCGATGTTGCCACTGTGTGCACTAGCGTGATCCTGGACTAGTGCAGTATACACAGAGGGTCCAAAATTGTATTTTTGGGTCCCGACAGAGGTGGTATCAGAGCCATATCGACTGTAGGTCGTGGCCTTAGTTAGAATGACCGTTTTTAAGGAAAACTTCAAAACTTATTTTACAAATGGAAAATCTTAATGATGTGCTATTCTCACCTTGTCTATTCTATACTCTTCTATTCTATCCGTTCTCATCTATATTCTCCAACCGCCATTTGGAGTATTAAATTGGACTCTCTCCCCTCATAACTTCTATAGTCGTCGTTATCCGTGTCAAATATCTTGGTGGATGCCCAAGAGCAATTTTGAGCAACTAATTGAAGACCATGCAACAAACAACAACATATCGACATCTTCCCAAGTGTTCAAGACAAGTGCGTCGCAAAAATTGAAGACCGAGAAGAAGTTGTACATCACCCTGTCTTTTTCCAAGATTCGCCTGCAAGGATCGCAAGCAGTCAAAGTTTGACGAAGATCGTGATCAGATCGAGTTTTCTTCAGACCAACCATATAGGATAAATCAGCATAGGTTCCTCCCGTGTGTTGAACCAAGTTGCCCTGTTAAGTTAGAGTTTAATCGACTAGACGATTAGATCTTTGTTTCCCTTCTTCGGTGTAGTTTGGTTGTGAGTTTTATGCTTCTTAATAGCTTTCTGGCTATTTGTGTGTTCCTTGGTGTTCTTTGGGTTAAACCTGCTCCTCTTAGTAGATTGTCTTCCCTTACCTTATGCTTTTCCCTCGCATCTATGAGCCCTGGTCAGCCAGCAGATGGAGAACCCCAGTGAAGCCAGCTTTGTTAGTAATCTCAAGACAGTCTATGCCAGCTCAGATGTTGTCAATCCCAGTGGACAGTTGTCAGTACCAGGAGTAGCAGATCCAGTCATGGAACAATCCTGGGTAGCTCAGACTTAACTCATGAATGCGATGATGCAGAACATGAACAACAGGATGACCTAGCAGAATCATACCACCGCTACCTTAGTCAATTTGATGAATCAAAATAATCAAGCAAGTCATCGTACCAATGCCAGCGTCAGTACCAGAGCAGACGATGACCAACAACTATCTCCAGTGCTAGTAGTGACACATCAGAACCCAAGCCAGTTTCCTGCCGCCCAGAATCAGACCATGCAAGTGACGATGCAACCATTAGACAATATTACTGTTTGCAATGGTGCACAACTCGTTGCCATCCCAACGGCGTGCCCTCAGTTCGAGCTTGCGAAGTTCTTAAGGACCAAGCCGCCTGTTTTTGAAGGATCAACCATACTCAAAGATGCAGAATCTTGGATTCGCACAATAGAAGAAAAGTTAATTGTTGTGCAGTGCATCGATAATGAGAAAGTTTTCTATGCTGCTCATCAATTAGAAGAAGTTGTATTAGATTGGTGGGAAAACTTTCATGCCGCCCATCAGGACAAGAAGACCATCACATGGTTAGAGTTCCTCGCTACTTTTCGCCAACAGCACGCGACATCAGGCAAGAGTGATCAAGAGAAACCTGCTATTTCGATATCCTACACCAAATCTAGCCGTTGTCAGTTGAAATGCTGCCAACTAGATAAGTCAGAAGATTGTGCATGTACCCGTTGTGGACAAATAGGCCATAGCGCCGATGAACACAATATCAGTTGTTCCAGTCGCGAAGGAAACCATTCTGTTGGAGAATGTCCCCTGATCAAGATCACACATTTTTTGTGTGAAAGCGATGATCATTGTCCAAGCCAGTGCCCTATGTATTTCGTGTTGACTTCTGCAACGCAACGTGAGCGAGAAAATTTTTGAGCTACTGCCAGAATATTAGCAAAAGAAGGCAAACCATTGTCAGTACAAGATATGTCAGCTGAAGGATCACAAGAGCAGAATATTGACCTCAGCAGCCCACCTCAAAAGAGAAGCGAGCCAGTATCATCAAGAGTGTGTTTTGAATATGGCGAGCAAGGCCACTATGCCAAGAGATGCCCTGCAAAGTGTCAAACTTCAACCTTCAAGAAGGTTAGTCGTTACGGTGCAATATCACCAGGCAAGCCACAATGTCCGCTACGTGTACGTTACAGTTGTCGCAAGGAAGGTCACTACGTTAGCCAGTGTCCTCAAAAGAACCAGTCACTAACTACAGATGCAAGAATACCAGAAGTCAGCTCAGTCAAGATTTTAACTCCCAGAGCAGGTGGTAATGCAGCAGGATCCATGTGTCCAGCGAAGCAGTCAAAGAAGAGACGTTTGTGCGATGATGTTACCAAGAAAGTCTAGATTGGTGATACCACATCATGCAGTGTCATGTCTCTGTTAGTAGCAGTAAAGTCAGAGGATCAATGTAACTTTTCCTTTGTTGGAGAGCTAAAAATGTGGACATATTTGCATGCAAGTTATAGAGAAAAAAGAAATTGTTGGATATTAAATCCTTGGATACCTTTCCAAGAGTCTGCCTTTGCAAGTTGAGTAATCAAGCGTTAAGTCATGATGATTGAGGGCCGTAGAGCCGTAACTATGGAATGTGATGTTGAATTCCAACTCATCATTTTGCATAGCAGTGAGACAATAGTAAATGATTGAAGAATATAATCATTGGAAGAATGTCCGTATCCGCAAGAGAATATGCAGTCGTCATTGCAAGTGACCTATGCAACATGCAACCGTATTAGAAGTCAAGTCTGTCTTTGACTTGCTACCCAGGATCAGCCAATTCCAGAAGGAATTACATCAGAAAGGATAATTGGCAAAAGTTACAAATGAGTCTGCAAAAGTGATAGAGTAGATCAGATGACTTTATCAGATAAAGGTAATGTCAAATCAAACCCACCAGCTTAGCAAGTGTCAGTTGAATACCAGTAAAATAGTCCTTTCGAGACAGTGTTAGTTGAAGATCAGTGAGACAGTCGTTTTAAGTTAGCCAAGACCCCTCACCTGTTGTAAGTAGACAAGTTCACGTAGATCGCTAGAAGTGAACTGAGTTTGTACTAATTTCAGAAGAGATTAATCACAACTCCAATGTTTGGATTGCCAGACACCAGAAAGAACTTTGATAGTTTTTATCACGGAACATCGAAGAATTTGTGTGTTAAGAAGTTTCGCTAGCACTTCTTAATAACTGAAGTGTCAAGTAGTAAATTATCCTAGTCATAATTCGAAGTTGCTACCAGGGGCAGCAAAGACGATTATTGTATTAAGAACGATGAAGTTGAAATCCGTTCCCTCAGGCCAGACCAGTACAACGACAGATACTTTGAAACAAAAGAGCTACTGTAAGAATCTGTTGATCAGTCAGCCAAGGTTACCTGTGAAATTCAGAAGTTGGATCTTAAGTCAGTTGAAAGGATATCTGTTGAAACCCAGCATTTGAACTAATGCTAGAAATCAGTGCTGACCAGACAGTGAGATGACAGTTTTGTCAAGAAAATTCGTCCTCACGTAAAGCAAAGGAAAGCGTGAGAACCCGCTGAAGGCGAACAGAATGATCCATAGATCAGTGAGTATATTTGCATATCTAATGAGAAGGAACTCCAGTAGTTGATGCTCAAACCAACATTTGAGTGCAAGCATTTCATTTTCCCTGAAAGTACCAAGGCGTACAAAGATCTCAAAGTTGAATTGTGATGATCCAAAATAAGGCAAAATATCACAGAATGGGTTACTATGTGGTTGGTATGTCAGAAAGTCAGCCAAAATATTGGAGGCCAGTCAGAATACTTCTATCCCTGAGAATTCAGACAAGGGATCTCCCAGGACCCAATCGGGATGTAACTTCTCGAAAGGTGATTGTTGATCATTTGACAGGAAGTTGTCACTTCATTTCTGTCAATATCACCCAGTTTGGAGATCGTTTAGCATAGTGGTATACGACAGAGGTTGTATACGACAGAGATGGTATTTGTCAGCATGGGTGCAGTGTTAGATCTACAGAGATGATCAATTTGCACGACATGTCAGAGGAGTTAGTGTCAGACCAAGGATCCCAGCTTATCTTGTATTAGCGATAGAGTCTGTATGATGCTTGGGTGGTCATTTCAGTTCAGTATTGTGTATCACCCTAAATCAATAAACAAATTGAAAAGATTAATGAGTTGTGCCTTAACTCAGAGTACCAAGTCGAGCAAGTAAGTGTTATGTGCAGAGTTTCCCTACAACCCAGATGTCAGCCAGTCGCAATTGTCACCCTCTGAAGTTCACAGTGGTTGATCGTGTAAGTCATCGCTCAGCTAGGAGCAGTTCCAATTACAAAGTATGTGGATGTTGCATTAATCATGAAGCAAAAGACCAAGGGTCCTTAATCCTAAATGGAATTTAAGTAGCAGTGTTCAAGAAGGAAAGCTACACAGATTATACAGATTATCACCTTCGTAGCCATGTCTATCTTCAAAATACCTGTTGAAGTTCTGTGCTAACAATTGTATGACAGTTGACAGAAATGTGTCAGTTAGTTCAGATTCCGAAGAGCGGAAGAAGAGATAGTTTGCTAACCTGAGTTGCCAGTCAGCAGCAAGATTTCCTCCACTCCGAAAGTGCCTTCAAGCACCGATCAAGCAGCCCCGGTAGAAGCAATCAAGTTTCAAAATGCCTTCCAGCCAAGAGCCAGTTTGTCAAGATTTCAGTGAAGCAAGAAGTTTAGCAAGAAGCAAGGCGTTTGTTTTGTAAGTGTTCAGAAGAGCGATTCTGTCAAAGTCAGCATTTTGAAAGCAAGAAGTGAACCCGAAGGCTGAGTTTGTTATCCTATTCTATAGCCAGCCTGAATCTCGGGGACGAGATTCCTTTAAGGGGGGGAGGTTTGTAACGTCCCAAAATTTGGCGTTTCAAAAATCTTTTGAGTAGTTTAGGTCCCTGGAAAATTTCACCAATTTTATTTGAATTAATAAATCTTAATTGGGAATTTTCTAAATTAAAACTATTTAATTTGACTAATATAAACATTAATTAAATAAAAATTTGTGTTATTTGGATTCCTTGTCTTTCAAGGAATTTTTGGGTATTTTCTGAGATTTTTTTCGGATTTATTTGCTATTTATTTTATCTCCTTGATTTTCGGCCTTTTATTTTAATTCTGAAAATTCAGCCTTTTCTCTCTCCTGCCCACATGCTACAGTCACTCACGCAAAGATCGTGTTCATCATCGTGAACCTCGAATCCGAACGTAGCCGCAGAGTCCGGCGTTCACGTTTCCAACTCAAATCTTCAAATTTCCATATCTTCCTCTACGGTGCATATAAAAGTGAGCGGTTTGCGCCACGCGTCGTATTGATCTCCTCTTCCAATCCCCGAATTGGCTTCCTCCAAACCGATCTATTTTCGCGCAATCTCCGTAAAACCGAGCTCCAACCGAGGTTCTTCTCCGCGAATCGCGCTTCATCCGACGTCCCCGGCCGAACCGTATGCGGCGTTGGCTTCGCATCGTCGCGTTCTACGTCATGGTTCCTTCCTCTTCGCCCGAAGATCACCGGAGCACCGTCGGCCATGTCAAGCCCTAAAGCCGAAACGTGTTCATCGCGTTCCTCGCTTCCTCGGTGAGTTTTTCTAAAATTCGACCGCGTCATCTTGTGCCCCTCGTCGATACCTATTTTTCCCCTCTTGTAGATTCAAGTTTCATTCACCGTGCGCCGAGAATTGAGCGTTCTCTCGCCTCTTGTTCGTTGTCCTTCTCCGGCCAATTACTCCACAACCGTTGATCCCCTGCCTTCAACTCCGCTACCGTTGAGTTCGCGTCGCCGCATTCTACGCCGTGCTCATCTCCCTTTTCGCAGAGCATCACCGGAAGTGTTACGCGCCCGGGAGGCCGCCGTCGTCGGCGTTCTTCGCGTCGCTGCCGTCGCATGGAGCAAAATCTCGACATCCGGACCGCATCATCATCTCCGGCTCATCGTTTCCTTTCCGTTTTGCCCCTTCGCCGAAGTTGGTTCGCCTGCGTTCATCGATACCTCCGTGAGCAAGAATCATCAACCTTGTGTTTACTGTTCATGCTGTTGCTTCATTCCTCTGTTAGTTTTCTTCTGTTGTTTCCTCCCTGTTGTCATTGCTCTCTATGACAATGGGCCTCATATGTCATGCAAGATAGTAGTTATCTCCTCTCACTTACATGTAGACCCCACATGTCATCCACCCACATTAAAACTCTAATTATTTATCTCACTTACATGCGGGTCCCATATATCAGTCAACTCTTAGGTCAACCCTTGTTCATGAGCTTGGTCCACCATGGACTAGCATATCTCCGTGGACCTGGTCCATAGACCAGTGGCCCACATGTCAACCCCTAATCCTATTTTCGGGAATTAATTTAATTCTTGAAAAATCCTTTTATCTTATTGGTCCTACATGTCACTCTCTCTACCTTATTTCTAGAATTATTTTAATTCTAGAAATCCGTAAATACCAGTCGGTCCCACCCATCATACACTTATTCTTTTTCTAATATTTTCGGAATAGAATATTCTGAGAATATTCCGTAGAGCTTTTTCATCATTTCATGTGAATTCCAATCTTCCGAGAGCCATATCTTCTTCATCCGAATTCCGATTGAACCCATTCAAGTTTCTAAATTCATCTAAATTTAATATCTACCTTCCAGTACTATTCAATTTCAATTTGGAGTTTATTTGATTTGCCTTTTGAATTTAGTTTGTTTTGCGCTTTCTTTCTCGTTAGACGCCGAAGTCCCGGAATCGTCCGAAGGTGCTGAAGATCAAGCAAGTAGAAGATTGAAGATAAAATAAGATCATCAATGCTATAGCAAGGCAAGTTATACCTTTGATCATATTGAATCCCAGTTTTCAAAATTACTTTGATTCAAATTATTGCATTTACTTTAAGTAATTATTTAAATACTTTTGGGTTTAGCTATTAATCCCATTTGTTATATCCACTTTGTCTATTGTATGTCATAATCTTTTGTCACCCTAGATTGGTTCATATTTAGTTGGTGCTATGGTATTACCAACGTGGGTTGGTTAGTACGAGTAGATTGCTTAGCCATGCAACGAGTCATCATCATCACCTGAGTTGCAATTATAAATTTGACTAAGTGATTATGAAACTATGTGATAAAACTGTGTGTACTGTGTGCTATTACTTTGTGGATGACATATGTTGCACTTAACCAACAGGGTGGGAAAGGATTTAGACTGAGGTAAGTGGTGGATACTGTGTGATATGGTGGAAGCTGTGTGCATGGGAATCATAATCTTTGTGATTTAGTTAGAATATGGAAGTCTTGCCTTGGTCAATTAAGGACTTAACTTTGTGCGCCATTGAACTGAGCCTTACTGTATGACCACATGCCTGGTATGGGACAGGCCTAATTTAGTAAGTTATGGATTCTCGGCATTGATGTTCAGGTGGATAGGTTAGGCTGTGTGACAGGGTGGAGGTGTGACTACTTAGTGGTTGTATCGCGGGACGGTTCGCTGCTTCCCTGTCCAGCGGTGTGTGTTATGCCAAAGCGCTTCGTTTGGGTTGGCATAGCGGTTTGTAAGCACATCGGGAGTGTCAATGTTTGAGATGAAGTTTCTGAAAGGTTTTGTTGTGATCAGCTCTGATCCAGTTGATTGCATCTTGTGGGTAAAGTGTACAACCTCTGTAGGGTGTTAAACAATCTATTCGAATAGCCGCGTCCGCGGTCATGGACATGCTCGGGGATTTCACACGAGGGTAGTTTTCATAAAACAATTGGGAAGGGACAGTGTGTGATTTAAGTCATATGGTCATGTGAAAGAATTTGATTAGGCTATGTGTCTTTGTGAAAACAACTGTTAAATTAATATTGTCTATTTGTTTTGAATTATGCTTTCAATCTATTACTTGTATTCAATTGCAAATGTTGTATTTCGCAAAATAACCACGAAGCCATTTCCTTTGGAATAAGCTGCATCTATAAATTGCATTACGTGGTATGACTTGCGAGTACAGATTGTGTACTCACGCTTGTTGTAAAACTTGCGCCCAAACCTACGAAAATAGAGGAATCGTCGACCAACAAGGTCTACTTCAAGGATCGAGGAGAACTAGGTCGCGCACTTTTGACCGATTGCTGTGGGCATATGGATGGGCTTCACTGAAGTTATTCTGTTTCGTTCCGCTGCAGCTTCATTGAGCTATTCGCCTTCTGAGGCATTAATTGTAAACTTTGACCTTAAGCTCTTTACTCTGATATGTATTGTTATTTGCCTATTTATTAGTCATCTTTGTATATGGAAATGATATTTCATCGATGTTGCCACTTTGTGCACTAGCATGATCCTGGACTAGTGCAGTATACACAGAGGGTCCAGAATTGTATTTTTGGGTCCCGACAGTGATGGGCTTGAGGTCCCTATATTCGTGGAATGTGGGCATTGAAAAGAGGTCCCCATCAGGAAAACGACAGGCTTTTGGTCCCCACACTTGTGAAGTATGGGCTTGAGGTCCCTGCGCTTGCGAGCACAGGCATGGTATGCAGCAATGGTTGCATATCTTGCATTACCGGTAAAATGAGAAAAAGAGTGGAAGAGAAAAGATGCATTGCATATTTGCATTCATACATCATGAGCTATGTTTCTGAGTAAAGCTTTGGGTTTGAATGTTGTTGCTATAATTGTGAGGTTAATGATTCTTTTTGGTACTTGTTGAGTCTTTGGGCTCACTCTTGCTTTGTTGTGTTTTAGGTACCTTTTGCAAGAACGGCATGCATGGGAGGGAGTAGACTTGAGTTGGAGTCACACACTGCCATATATCTTTACAAGTTGATTAATTCTTTTAGAGTGTCTATTAATAATTAAGCGAACTGCTTAAGAAATGATCATGGTTAGGCCTTATGCATCGAGGTTCTTTGTAATAATGATGAGAAACGTATTTTGGATATCATTGAATATGTTCTAGTTGATTAGCCTGTTTCTAATGCTTAGTAATGATATTGGATGTTGGAATATTTATTTATGATATTCTTTATCTATTGGAACCTCCGTATAGTTAACTATACAGAGGAGGTTCTGCCAGAATTTGATAAATTATCCTAGGTTAGATTTGTTTAATGATTCTTCAGTAGTATTCCAGGCTCATGTTGGGCTGGGGTGTTACAGTAAGTTTTGTTTTTAAATTTAAAAATGTTTTTGATCTGGACAAGTGGATGCTAGTGAGGGTGCCTTCATGCACGAGAATTTGGTATGTGGTAATCTTGTACGGATCATTAAGGACCGAACTTGGTGTCGTCGTTAATTCAGATAACATACGTACTTCCATACGCGATCCTGTGAACACCGCTTGGTTAAGTAAGGGGAAAATTTTATTGAGTTGGATCACGGGTGGTGTAAGGACACATGTGTATGATCATGTTGTTCTTAGGGCTTTGATTGCAATCTAATATGTGCAGTGAGCATAGCTTTACTTTCTGTTAATTGGATCAACACTCCCGGCATAACGTGCATGCCCTGGTTAGCAGGTTCTATCAGAAACTTGTACTAAGCGGGATCAGGTCTCACATGGGTGATTCAACTCAATAAGATGTTCTCGCTCAAAAATACTGATTCTTGATTTCCCCGGGCGGCATACCAAAGGAAGTTTGCTATTATCCGGTGGCTTACAGGCTGATCAAGTCGTGTGGGTAAAGATGTACACCCCTGTAGGGATTAATCTATTCTAATAGCCGTATCCACAGTTATGAACAACCATTTGGATTCGGAGTCACCACAGTTAGTCTTATAATTAAAACTTGACTTGGGAACAACTTGGTCGTAGCATGAATGGGTGTTCATGCGTGTTTGTTGCTCATAGTGGTCAGCCATTATGAGGTGTTTTGATTCATGATTATATCAAAGTCACTTATATTCTTTTGGTCCAAATTGTGTTTATGAAATGGCCTTTGCAAATTAGAAAGTGTAGGAGTAAAACTTGTTGCTTTATGCAAAACTACTGCCATTACAACCTTCCTTTGAAAAGCCTTTAACATGTATAATCTCTAACCCTTTAGCTAGGTTCTATCAAACACTTTCTTTTATTAGTTTTGTGTAAGTCTTGCGAGTACCTTTTGCACTCAGTGATAGTAATCACTTACTGCAGGTGATGACGATTATGCTTACGATCCATCCGTTAGCGCCGATTATGGCGACGCTAACAAATGACATTGTTTCTACCTCCACTCTGTTGCTTGGGTGTTGTGGCACACTTGGTGGTTATTTTGGTGTTTATATTTGGTTTTCACTGCAAACTTTTGTTTTAGTTGACCGTGGGTCACTTGTATAAGTTCTGTATCAAACACTAGTCTTGTAAAAATTAATGTTATGAAAATGTATGACTGGTGTATGACTATGTACCATGTTGTTCTGGATATGTGCACATTATTCTTTGATCTTGGGAACTAATGTGAGACACATATCTGGAGAAATTGGAATCGGATTTGTTTCCTGTTAAGAGCTATGTCTCTGTTATATGCTCTTGACTTGAAACCGATTTCGATTCCGGGGTCTCCACAGATTCCTTGCCCACCGGGCAAACGGGTGCTCGCCTCCCTCCGTCCAGTTGCCGCCGCTCGCGTCCCTCCACCCCATGGTCTCCGCCGCTGCTCGTCTCCCTCCCTCCTGTGGCCGCCATCCCCGCTTACGTCCCTCCCTCTAGTGGACACCATCGCCGCTCACCTCCCTCTCTCAACCGCCGCCGCTCACCTCCCTCCCTCCCGTGGTCACCGTCACCGCTCACCTCCCTCCCACCCATGGCCACTGTCGCTGCTCGCCTCCCTCCCTCTAGTGGCCACCATCGCCGCTCGCCTCCCCCTCCTGTGGTCGCCAGTGTTGCTCGCCTCCCCCTCCTATGGCCACCATCACCGCTTGCCTCCCTCTCTCCAACCGTGTCGCTCGCGTCCCTCGCTCCCATGGCCGCCACTACCACTCGCCTTCCTAGCGGGCACATGGTCTTTCCCGCGGGCGATGGGTACCCACGTGCGACTAGTATGGGCGAGCTTCTGATGCAACAAATTGTGTCCTGATCTTTCGATGAGAAGGATAATTCGATTTTGGGAGATGACTCTCACAATTCAACTACTAATCGTATACAACCAATATGCTCGGCAATCGCTGAATCTACTATGAGATTGTTATCAACCTTGCTATAAGCACGATCAACCTGATCACGAAGATCAATTACTGCAAGCAATTGAAGAATAATCAAGAACAAGGGAGATAAGCAATCTGAAATTGCAGATAGGAATAAACTTCATATTGAAAAGTGGGGTTCTAAAGACAATGTCGCTGTTGTACTCGTCGAACAAGAGGACAATTGTCGGGACCCAGAAATGTAATTCAGGACCATCTGTATATTCTACACTAGTCTAGGATCGCGCTAGTGCACATAGTGACAACATAGATGAATATCGATCCACACAAGCGATTAATAGCATAAACGAGTAATTTGAATAACAAATAATAGTTTTGACATTATGGTAGAGTTTACACTTATTAAGCCATGCAGGGCTAACAATAAAGAAATCAGTAGAGGGACAAAATAAACTCCAGCAGAATCCCATCGATTCACTATAGGCAATCGACTGGGATCACGACCCTAACGATCAACACCTTCAACGAACTCCTCGAAAGCAGGCGATGACTCCTCTTCTATAGATTTGTTTGCAGCAAGCATGAGTACACAACCGTACTCGCAAGACATATCACAGAATGCAATTTATAGATGTAGGCTTATTCCAAAGGAAATGGCTTCTGCGGTTCTTTTGCATAAAAGCAACATTTGCAATTGAATACAAATAATAAATTGAAAGCATAATTCAAAACAAATAGACAATAATAATTTAATAGTTTGTTTTCACAAAGGACATAAAGCTAATTAGTTTAATTCACACGGACATATGACTTATATTACACATCTGTCTCTTCCCAAGGTTTTATGAAAATCTACCCCTCGTGTGAAATCCCCAAGCATGTCCATGACCACAGACGTGGCTATTCGAATAGATTGATTAACACTCTGCAGAGATTGTACACTTTACCCACATGATACGATTAGTGTAGTTAGCACTAATCTTAACAAAACTTTTGTGAAATTTCACCTCAAACATTGACACTCCCGATGTGTTTTACCGCCATACCAACCTATACACCGTTGGACAGGGAAGCGGTGAACTGTCCTGCGATGCAACTACTTGATAGTACACACCTCCACCCATTCCAACACAGCCTAACCTACTACCTAAGTAGTCAATGTTAAGAATCCATAACTGACTAAGTTAGACCCGTCCCATTAGGTATGTGGTTGTACAGTAAGGCTCAATTCAATGGCGCACAAAGTTAAGTCCTTAATTGATCAAGACAAGACTTTCAATTTCTAACTATGCCACAAAGATTATCGTTCCCACCAAACACAGATCCACCATAAAAATCACACAGTACCACATGTCTCAGTCCAAATCTTTTTCCCACCCTATTGGTTAAGTACAACATATGCCATTGTGAGACCCCGGTTTATTAAATTTGTAATACTTAACCTTCCACTGGTTCTAGTATCACAAATAGAATAATCCGCGTCTCGATGAATATGTGCTTCCCAGAACATGCAGCACACATGCATCATACAAAAGCATGCATCAATTCCATACATCAGAATATAACAAGTCTACCAAAAGACATACATAATATAAGTTATTACAGAACAACCGACCGGCCAAATGACATAAGTATCAAATAACAGCGGAAATAAAAGTTGCCATAAGATGGCTTAAACCAAAAGACGACCGGTTAGCCACATAACACCACGGGGCAACCGACCGGGCCGCCAAGCTAATCGCCCCTTAAACTGCCACAGCACAACTCACAAAAGTGAGGCCCATCAGGCTCACTATCTTCCTCTGCACAATACAAGCAATGCAGGTGAGTACAAAAATGTACTCGCAAGACTTACGAGTAACAAGCCTATACATAGCTACATGAAAGCTGTATCAAAGGAATGTGGTTATATGGTTCTTTGGACGCACAAAGCAAGTTTCATTTGCAATATTGTAATAGGTTGAACAGCAGTTTGCAAAATCTATTTTTAAGCATTTAAATAACAGCGAGTAAACATAAGTAACAAGTATCCACCTAGGAGTGACTTTCCCCAAAGCCACCACAACATAGCATGAATCCCTGATTCATACCACCCATCAATTTTTATTTAAAAAGTTGGAGTCTAACTCTTGGAAGACTTCCCCAAGCTTGTCCATAACCTAGGACGAGGCTATTCGAATAGTTTTAATCCCTGCAGGGGTGTACCAATGTACCCACACTTCAGACCGCCTTTTTGCGAAGCTATTAAGCACACTTCCTTTGGTATGCCGGCACGGCTAAGTCCTACGAACCCTTTCCAATGGAATATGCTAATCAAGAGACGCACGTATGGGGGTTAATCCTTAGTGATCTGCCGACGAAATATGGATCACAAGGACCCATACGTGGAGCAGGACACATCGGCCTCGGCGGGTGCTCCTCTCCCCACAAACGTGTCCATGTTGCATATAATCAAATATGCAACCCACCACGCGACTCATTAATTAACACATCCCATATCCCCCTAGTGTGGTTAGCACGCACAAATGCCTGGTTCGGTGTAACAAGTAGCTCGGTCCTTAATTGACCCGGGCACCATTCCAATCACACCCAAACGATCACGCCATCTTACCATTGTGCCCAAGTCTAAATTGTTTTCATTTTCAGTTTTAGTTTTGCAATTTAGACATAGCACAAGGCTGAAATATACAGATTATAACAGTTTGTGTGATCAAGGTTATCGACAAGTCGATAACCGCCCATTTCTACCGATAGCTAAGCATGGCTAAGCACAATGACACGTAAACTACTAAGTGACAAGGGTTCATCCAATAACCCAAAATCACAGCAAGTAATCCTAGGCTCGATGAGTAGAGGATTAAACAGTTCCTCACCGATTATGCAACTCATCGGGCCAACTATCGACAATGGTTTAAAACAACATAGCAATGCATACATAGAATTTGCAAACAACATATTAGAATTTGAAATTAATAGGAACAACATGATCAAATGAATGCTACATCTGCTTGCCTGGCTGAAGTGCAAGATCTGGCTGCTGTGGCTCAATATCAGTAATAATATTATCTTCGGAACCTAACTCGAAAAGGCGATAAGCAAATAAGAACGAAGAACACCAAATAAACTCCAACAGCAAAAGACATCCAAATCTAATGAAATTTACACAACAGCTAGGGAATGATTTTAGACAGAGATAGGAACAAGAATCATGCAATTTGGACCAAGCATACAAAAGATATGGACAAAATGCTCTTTCTCAGCCTTAAAATCAATCTAATTAATTGCTAGTACTGTTCATGGTGAAATTTTCTAGAAAGATCTCGACCCTACAATTTTTATGACAGGTAGTATATGTTATTCTAATTATAGCAAAGTTGAGTTTGGCAATTTTGGAGTTATACTGATTTAGTTATGATTTTTCTAAGGTGCAAATCTAGCATATTACAATTTCCAGAAACATAAATATGCTCAAGCTAATTTTATATTGAAGTATAACTAATAACAGATTTATCAAAGTTGAAATCATCCATTTTGGACATACACAGAGCAAGATATGCATTTTATAAGATTTTAATTGTTTTCTGGAAAAGCCAGAATAACAGAAAACAAGTTTTTAAGGTCTACCAAAATTTATATTACAGAAACAAGGCCTAAAGCATTTTTAAATAAAATTTTAGTGTCAAGCAAATTTATTATATGTGGAAACAACTAAAAAGAGTTTAAAATGAATTTACTATGATTTTATAAAGTTTCTGCACAAATTTTAGTTGTAAAATAATTACTTATCGAAATCCCGATAATCTAATCAAAAGATAAAGACATGGACGCACGAGAGCCATTGATTTGAAATCAAACGGCGCGCGCGCGAGGGAGCGGAGGCAACCCGAACAGCCCAGATGATCTCCACCGTCGATCTACGATCGGAAGGTCGAGGGCGGTGAGCTTTCGGACCTCGCGAATGTCTCACGAATCCCAGCCGCTGATCTCCAGATGGACGGCTCACAATGATGGTGAGATCGGGTTACCCGAACGTACCAAATGATCTTGGCCACAGATCAAGAATCGGACGGCGGCTATTGATCGCAGTTCAAAAGATGTACTGACACGTGGGGCCGCTTGTCAGTGACTTCGAGTCACAACCGCGAACGCTTTAACCCATGTGCACAGTGCATTGAGCCCACATGTCAGTGGTTCAACGATAAATATTAGGACACCATTAATTAACTAATGATTAGCAATCACTGTGCAATTAATATGTCCTAAACAAATGATTTAAAACGGAGTTTTGCATCGCAAAATCGGCGACTTCAACGGCTTGCGGCGGCGACATCGCCACGCGACGCCAACCAAGAACTAAAATGGAATCACAATAGCGCCTAGAACCTAATGGTGGCATCCTCGCCGGCGGTGAGGAGCCGGAAAATGAAAAAGGGAGCTTTTACTGCTAAGTGCGAAAATAGCGAAAAGCTCAGCTGCAATCCAAGGAAGCGGGTGCCAGAGCCTCTAGGGACTAATAAGAAGCTACCTTGATGAAGGGAAGCTCCAAAGATGGCCGGAGAAGCTTGACCACGGAGGAGACTCGCCGGACTTGGAGAAGAAAGGTTGAAAATGGCACCCTGAGCCAAATGAGTGATTTCAAAGCATCAATATAACTTCATTATGGTCCACAGAAGCTACATGAGCAAGTAATCAGAAAATGGAGCACTCACCTGAGCTGAGGAAGAAGATGACCGATTTCAGCCGAATTTGAACAAACCCCAAATTGGACAATTCCTGAGAATCAAATCCAAAATTAAGTGAGGGGAAATGTTCAAGATAGTAAGGAGATAAAGATAGGGTAAAGAAACGTGAAGGAGAACCACTGGAACACCAAGAACATCAATGGAGCCCTCGGGTCAACAATGGCGATTTGGAGGTTTTGAGGAGTTAAGCTCCACATCAGAATGGAGCTTGGTGGTGGTCTAAAGAGACACCAGGAAGTATTGAGAGTGCTTATAAAGCCTTGGAAGCATTAGGGTTTGGACCAAAAGCTTCTCGGGCGGCAAAGCACGAAGCACAAGGTGTGCCCGACAAGGAAAAAGGTGGTAGACGTGCATTAGGGTATGGCACGGCCGAATGTGTCTCCCACGACCCTCACTGTTGACTAGGGCGGCCGTAGGAAGCACGATTTGACACTGCCATCTCCCCCTTTGCTCATGCACCACGAGGTAGAAGAAGACCAGGAAAAGCACTTGGGCGATTTTCAGCCGTTGGATGAGACACAGACGGCTGAGATCGCGCCACGCCGCTTCGGTTTTAAATTCAAAAGCAAAGCTCGCGATCGCTGGATCAGGAATGGACGGCCACGATTTAAGGTGCTCTTCGGGTGACCCGAATGTCACACGCAAAGTCCACCGTTAGATTTTGATCTGACGATCCAGATGTGTGGGCTCTTCGCGGTGGTCCGAATGTTTACACGCATATGGGCCGCGCGATGAGGATCTAACGGTTGAGATTGATCGCGGGCTTTTCAATCGGGCGCGGTGCAGTTAGGCGGTTCGATCAAATCGATTGACTCGAGCCCGAGTCTGACTCGAACCCGAGTAACAGTGAAATCAGGTTTTGACTTTTAAATTAGAACAGAGACTTTGGAGGATTTATTTGATGTAGCAAACTAACTCTAAAAATTCTAAAAATTTTACAGGAGCTTGCTGACTCAAATATGGACCTTGTGTAAAATTTTCAGAGGTTTTTATGCAGTGCACTTTTCTCCAAAAATTCCGCAAGGTTCTGATTTGTGGTTTGACTGCCCTCTAAAAATATTCAAACAATTTCTAAAAATTGTGAAATTTTTCAGAGGGGTCACATATCATCCCTAGAACTTAGGAAAAATATTTCCAGAGGATGATCACAATACTTGACATGATTATATTTTGGAAGCTCAGAGTTTGGATCAAAAGACTTGTGACTTTGTATTTCCATAACTTCTTACAACAGATGTTCAAAGCATACAGGAAATACATGATGTAAGAAAAAGTTTTAATTTCTACTCATTTTCTTACATTTGAAACACAAGTCCAAAAGATAGGATGTTACAAAACCTCCCCCCCCTTACAAGAATCTTGTCCCGAGATTCCGTTTACTCGGAGAAGAAGGATGGGTAATCTGCACGAAGACGATCTTCGCGCTCCCAAGTTGCCTCATCTTCGAATGGTTTGACCATCAACCTTAAGGAACTTGATGACATGGTTCCTTGTCCTCCGTTCAGATTCTTCGAGAATACGAACAGGGTGCTCATGATAGGTCAAATTTTGTTGCACATCGAGATTTTCCAACGGAGTTTCCTCAATTGGAACACGGAGGCACTTCTTCAAGTGTGACACATGGAACACATCATGCACTCCCTCAAGTGAAGTTGGCAACTCCAATCTGTATGCAACAGCTCCAATCCTCTGGATGATGCGGTAAGGCCCAACATAACGAGGAGCCAACTTGCCCTTGATGCCAAAACGCTGATGGCCCTTCAAGGGTGAGACCTTGAGATAAACAAAGTCATTGGGCTCAAAGCTCAACTCTCGACGACGACGATCCGCATAGCTCTTTTGCCTGGACTGGGCCACGCGCAGATGCTCATGAATCAGCTGAACCCGACTTTCGACCTCATTGATGGAATCTGGCCTGAAGAACTGACGCTCACCAGTTTTTGACCAGTTCGAAGGGGTTCTACATCTCCTCCCATACAAAGCCTCAAAAGGTGCCATACCAAGACTAGCTTTGAAACTGTTGTTGTAGGAGAACTCTGCAAACGGCAAACACTCCTCCCACTTCTTCCCATAGGAAAAACACAGGCACGGAGCATATCTTCCAACACTTGGTTGACTCTCTCCGTCTGACCATCAGTTTGAGGATGATAGGCCGAACTGAAGGAAAGACGCGTGCCCATCGCCTCTTACAGACTATGCCAAAAGCGAGAGGTGAAAAGAGAACCACGATCTGACACAATCGTTCGTGGCACACCATGCAAACTTACAATCCTTGAGACATAAAGCTCGGCCAAGGGTTTCACACGAGTGGGTCTTGACAGAAGAAAATGTGCCACTTTAGTCACCTATCAATCACGACCCAAATGGCATCGTTCCCTTTGGGTGAGCGGGGCAACCCGGTGATGAAATCCATACCAACGGAATCCCACTTCCACTCAGGCACTGGCAAAAGCTAAAGAAGACCTGCTGGACGCTGATGTTCAGCCTTAACACAACAGCACACGTCTCACTCGGCAACGAACCTGGCAATCTCGCGCTTCATGCGAGTCCACTAGAATCTCTGTCGAAGGTCTTGGTACATCTTGGTAGCTCCAGGATGAATAGACAAAGGGGAGTCATGGGCTTCGCAGAGAATCAAATCCCGCAATTCCATGACCTTCGGAACCACAAGGCGCTGTCCAAACCACACAACACCATGCTCATCCTCAGAAAAGCACTTGGCTGTCCCATTCTTGATGTTCTACTTGATTTGGATCACACCAACATCTGTCTGCTGGGCAGCCTTGATTTGCTCCACCAAAGTTGGTTGCACAACCAAGGTAGCAAGAGAACCATGCTCAATCAATCCCAAATTAAGCCGCTGAAATTCTTCAAGAATGGCAGGTTGTTGCTCTTGAAGTAACAAAGTGTTGCAATATACCTTGCGACTAAGTGCATTCGCAACAACATTAGCCTTGCCCGGATGGTACTGAATACCCATATCATAATCCTTGATCAATTCCAACCATCTCCTTTGCCTGAGGTTCAGATCTGGCTGGGTGAACAAATATTTCAGGCTCTTGTGATCAGAATACACCTCACAACGGTTACCAATTAGGTAATGCCGCCAAATCTTGAGTGCATGAACCACTGTAGCTAGCTCCAAATCATGGGTAGGATAGTTGAGTTCATGAGGCCGCAACTGCCTTGATGCATAGGCCACTACCTTGCCTTCTTGCATAAGAACACAACTGAGTCCCTCCGAGAGGCATCACAATAAATATCAAAGCTCTTGTGAATGTCAGGGAGAACAAGCACTGGAGCTGAAGTCAACCGCCTTTTGAGTTCCTGAAAACTCACATCACAAGCAGATGGCCACACGAATTTCTTTTCTTTCTTGAGCAATTCGGTCATGGGCTTTGCAATCTTGGAGAAGTTCTCGATAAAGCGGCGGTAGTATCCCGCTAAACCAAGGAAACTCCTCATATCGGTGACTGACTTGGGCTGCCCCCAAGATAGAACATCGCTGACCTTGCTAGGATCCACTGCTACACCTCCTGCTGAAAGAACATGGCCCAAGAATGCCACTTCCTTCAACCAGAACTCGCAATTGCTGAACTTGGCATACAACTGATGCTCACGTAGCTTTCCCAATACAATCTGCAGATGCTCAGCATGCTCCTCTTCACTCTTGGAGTAGATAAGGATGTCGTCAATGAAAACCACAACAAACTTATCCAAATACTCCATGAACACCGAGTTCATAAGATTCATGAACAAAGCTGGAGCATTGGTCAAGCCGAAAGACATGACAGTGTACTCGTAAAGGCCATAACGAGTAGTGAATGCCGTCTTCGGAATATCTTCAGCCCTAATCCGGACTTGGTGATACCCCAACCTTAAGTCAATCTTGGAGAACACACACGCCCGACCAATCGGTCAAAGAGATCATCAATACGAGGCAAAGGATACTTGTTTTTCACCGTCACTTCATTAAGCTTGACGGTAATCAACACACATACGCAGGTCTTGTCCTTCTTTTCACAAAAATAATGGACAACCCCAAGGAGATGAGCTAGACGGATAAAGCCCTTTGCTTGCAGCTCACCCAACTGCTTCTTCGGCTCCTCCAACTCATTAGGAGGCATTCGATGCACGCGCTTTGAAATTGGAGCGATGCAGGGCAGCAACTCAATAACAAACTCCAAGTCTCGAATCGAGGCATACTGCAAATCTTCGGGAAGACATCCACAAAGTCACGCATCAGTAGGCACATCCTGAATCTCCATGGTCGCTTAGCTTCAAGGGCACAAAGATGTGACCCACAATCGCGGTGAAATCCCAACTTGCTCGCTCGAGGAACTAGTGAGGTAGACCATCTTCCCGCACAATCGATTTGCCCCAAGTGTTGGGACAACCAATCCATACCAAGAATCACATCCAGTGCTACGAGTCAAGTAAGATGAGGTTCGCCAAGAATTCCACTCCTTCAATATCAATGGGAACGTCCCGGCATTCTTGATCAGCTCTCATTTCCACTCCCGGAGAGCGAATAAGCAAAGGAATCCCCAAAGGAACAAAGTGAAGGTCACAAACAACAGAAATGATCTCGAAATAAAAGAATGTGATGCTCCGAGTCAAATAATACCGCAACAGACGATAATCGACAAGAAGCGCATCTAACACAACGTCGGGCGCCTCCGAGCCTCTCACCGAGATGTGGTTGACTCGACCACTCCCAACACTCGGGTCTTCGATCACCTTCTCGTGGGTGACCATTCCCGCTGCGCCCTCCATTCGGATGAGGGCCGCCCAATCCTCTCGAGGGCAATCGCTAGCATAGTGGCCCTTCTTGTTGCAAAGCGAACAGTGACATCGCAATGGGTTGCGGGCGCAACTCGCCGCTGGTCGCAGTGAACGTGGCTGGCACGCCCGCGGGGACGAGCAATCGGCGCCGACGGCCTCGGCGGTGGTGAAGCCAGCACGAGCCCCGGTGCGGGCACAACACGGGACGAGTGAGGCCGCCTGCGCACCGATGGGCCTCCACTTGCGCTATGGACTTCGCCAGCGCCTTCGCTTTGTGCTCGGCGACGATGGCCTTGTCCACCAAGGCACGGAAGTCGCAAAGTCCACTATAGATAGCTTGTCCTGCGCTCCTCGGACAAGCCATCCATGAACTTCTCTGCTTGGCCCCATCGAGGCCACCTCACCCGAACATAACGAGCCAAGTGATTAAACTCGTAAGATACTCGACACGCACTTGCGCCTGCTTGAGCGCAAGAAACTCCTTCTTCTTGAGCTTCATCAGCCATCGGAATGTGGGCCCGACGGAAAGCAGATCTGAACTCATCCCACGAAACAACGTGGCCTGCGGGCTGCATGGAGAGAAAATTCTCCCACCAAGAGAGTGCTTGTAACACCCCAGCTCAGCATTGAGCCTGGAATGCTACTAAAATTAAATTAAACTAGGCTAAACCAAGACCAATTACAAAATCTCGACAAAACCTCCTTTGTATAGTCAACTATACCGAGGTTCCAACAATTAATCAAGGTATTTATCAATATATTCATAATCGAGTTCATTCAAGCGCAGATAATCTCATAAACATAACCAAAATATGCTATTCTCATTATTACGCTTAATCAAACTCAAACTATCCATAAGTAATTCTTAAGATGGAGTGGTAGTGTGTGCATCCAAACATCTACTCCCTCCCATGCATGCCTGTCTTGCAGGTTGTACCTAAAACACATCAAAGCAAGAGTGAGCCCAAAGACTCGCAAGTACCAACAAGGCTAAGCAAGTTATTATTCATAGCATCAATAATCCAAGAAAAACAATGCACCAAAGTATAGCCTTCATGCTCATGTGAATGCAACCAATGCAATGCGCCTTTTTAACTTTATCTCTTTTCGCATTTTACCGGTAATGCGGGGTATACAACCGTCGCTGTATACCCTTGCTCGTGCTCCTCCGGCACAGGGACCAAAAGCCTATACACCACATGTATAGGGACCTTTGCCCATCACATTAATGATGGGGACCTCTTTTGTTCATAGCCCACATTCCACGAATGTGGGGACCTCAAGCCCGTCATCTACATAACGGGGACCTCAACTGAATGTGCTTGATCACCACGTGACCAGGGCACCTGTATGCTCTCAACATGCATATGCATCATGATAACGTATTTATAAACAGGAATATATCATATTCTCATTATCATGTAAGCAACCTTACTTCGCTATCATATATCAAAAACATGCATACATGATCAAGTCTCCAACACGTTTGAAACATGCAAATGCTCCATGCCCACGTCTTTCATACCCAAGAATTTAACATGTACATAACAACATGTAAGATTTGGCCACGCTCAAGGGAAACATTAACCATAGCTTGCATTCATCAAGATATAAGGAAAACTCATTACACTAACATTCGTGCAAGGCTACAACAAGCAATCACAACAATCATATCATACAACCGAAAATACGCTTATAACCCGAATACTTGCCTTGACTGTGCGAGCGGTGGACGCAAAGAGGGCGCCGCCGGGATCACGCTCCCACCTGAACATAAAGATATTCCAATCTAAGACCAACATACTGGACCAAAAGCATACACAACATTACAATCGAAATCGCTAACTTCTTATCATTTCTAACTTTTCTAGTTTCTAGCGATCGGTCACTGCAGACAGCAGACTTCAAAAATTCATAACTTTCTGCTCAGGAGTCCAAATAGGATGATCTTGGACATTCTGGAAAGGTAATTAAAATGTCTAAATAAACTTAGTTGGGAGACCATCTGATTCGGCCATCTACCAGTCCTACCAATCTATTTAATTAGAGCAAACATTTCACATCGGGTTTCTGGACAGCGACAAAGAAACTATCATAACTTTCTCTACGTTTGTCCGAATTTAGTGATCTTTAGTTTTCCTGAAAGCTAAGAGGATTAGCCTAATGTTTCGTTATGGTGAGACCCTCTGGAAACCCCTCTAAATATGCGCTTCTATCAGGTTAACCAACACTAGCAATTCTGCTTCTCTCCAGCAACACAGAAATACAAAAAAATTCATAACTTTGGCTACCGAAGTCCGAATGACTTGATTCTTGTCGAAAATGAAAGATAACTACGATACCCACAACTTTCTAGGAGACACCCAGACCCAATTCTGGTTCTAACCTAATCAAACCGACAAACTTCACTGCTGCAGAATATCGACGAACTGACATCCGAAAATGTACAACTAGAAAACGACCCCAAAACAAAGAATCACGGGTTACCCTTGCCGAAACGACGAAGGCACGCTATGCGGATGATGATCACCACGAGTTCCCAAACATGGATCCTTCTTCCCTCTCCTTTCTTCTCTTCCTTCTTCCCTTCTCTTCTTTTCCCTTCTTCTTCCTCCTTGGCCTACCGCAAAGGGCTTCCTCTTCTCTTTTGGCCAGCAGCAATGGAGGTGGAGGGAGGTGGAGAGGTGCGCAGGGGTGGAGGAGGTGTGGAGGAGGTGGGGAGGTGGTGGCCGAGAGGAGGAGTGAGATGGATGGGAGGGCGGCTAGGGTTTGGGGTGGAAGTGGCAGCCCCTCTCCTTGGCCGCCACCCTTGGTCCCTCTTGGGCCAAGGCCCAAGCCAGTTGCCCACTAAACGCGAAAAACCCCCCCCCTCAATTCCTGATTTGGCGATTTTCTAAAAGAACCCTCCTCTCGATTAATTAATCTCTCCCGAATAAATAATCTCTCCAGATTCAAATGCTTTTCACACTATCAGGGTATTACATTCTACCCCCCTTAAGAGGATTCGACCCCGAATCTAAACACGCTTAAGCGAAAGAACAACCACGATTGAGAACGAACAACGGTAACCACGTACCCGTTGGGAACAACACCGGTTAAAGCTCCAGCATGCAAAACTCCAACTTCCCAAGTGGTCTCTCTCTTGGACTGAGGACCACAACACAAAGACGGGATACAACGTCTGATCTAACACTCGACCCAACCTTCCAAGTACACTCACCGGTCAAGACTCGAAGGTCAACGGTGCAACCGAAGCTTCAAACTCTGGATCTCCCAGGTACTCACTCAACACTAGAACATACAAGATGTTACGTACTCACAAGACGGACTGAGATGCCCCGGTGATACGCCATCTAGCGAGAACAACCCAATGTAACTTGGGTTAACCTTCCCAAGGATACCGAACCACACGACATGCACATAGAACACAGAACTCGTGTTCCACCTTCTCAAATAAACTCCTCACTAAAGCAAGGACCACCTCCTTTAACCGGAATCAAACGACAAAACTCTCTTTAAGCAAACTTTTTTGACCAACAAAACCCATCTAAAAAAAAATTCATAACTTTGGCTACCGAAGTCCGAATGACTTGATTCTTGTCGGCAATGAAAGATAACTACGATACCCACAACTTTCTAGGAGACACCCAGACCCAATTCTGGTTCTAACCTAATCAAAACCGACAAACTTCACTGCTGCAGAATATCGACGAACTGACATCCGAAAATGTACAACTAGAAAACGACCCCAAAACAAAGAATCACGGGTTACCCTTGCCAAAACGACGAAGGCACGCTGTGCGGATGATGATCACCACGAGTTCCCGTCGCGGATCCTTCTTCCCTCTCCCTTTCTTCTCTTCCTTCTTCCTTCTCTTCTTTTCCCTTCTTCTTCCTCCTTGGCCGGCCGCAAAGGGCTTCTCTTCTCTTTTGGCCAGCAGCAATGGAGGTGGAGGGAGGTGGAGAGGTGCGCAAGGGGGTGGAGGGAGGTGTGGAGGAGGTGAGAGGAGGTGGTGGCCGAAAGGGGAGGTGGGGAGTGGAGAGGAGGGGAGATGGGAGGGGCGGCTAGGGTTTGGGGGTGGAAGTGGCAGCCCCTCTCCTTGGCCGGCCACCCTTGGTCCCTCTTTGGCCAAGGCCCAAGCCCAGTTGCCCACTAAACGCGAAACCCCCTCAATTCCTGATTTGGCGATTTTCTAAAAGAACCCTCCTCCCGACAATTAATCTCTCCCAATAAATAATCTCTCCGATTCAAATGTTTTTCACACTATCGTAGACATGCTGCGCACCCTCAGCCGATGGGATGCAAAGAGTGCCCGCTCTTGCTCCTCGGCATCGAGCGATGTTGAGCTTCGCTCAACCGGGACGCACCAATCATCCGCGCCCAACGGGTCCTCGATCGTGAGAAAGTAGGCGGTGCGACGGAGAAACTCCGCAAGCCCACCACGAGATCGTGGCCACCACCTCCGCACTCGGCACCAGCGGAGTGGAGGTGTTCTCACGATGACCTCTGAATCCGGTCCGGTCCATGCGATTCCGCCGATCTCGAGCCGTAACCTCACCATGGTCGGAGGGGAAGCTCCTCATCGGAACCAACCTACCGATCATTGCGGTGGTTCTTGCCATCCTGCTCCACAAAACTAGGTTAAACACAACTCCGAACAGAGACAAAGAAAACAACTAACCACTCTACAAAACAAACTTTAATAGCTCAAGTATCAACATAAAATTGCAGCAAGATCACAAAGATAATATCCATCTTCCTATTATGACTAACTCGTATGAAAGAACGAGTAATCAATTTTCGTGAAGGCAATTTGAACATTGACTCTGCTCAAAACAGCTAGGAAACAGGTGAGAAATTTACTAAAGAAAGGTTAGACACTTAGCTAACTCATATCACTTCTTACCCGTTTATTCCCACAAGTTTTAGTTAAATCAACCTCTCATTTTCAGCACTTACTACTAATTAAATGCTAGCTGCCTAGAAATTCCTGCTTGCTGTCCAGATTTTCTTCCTCCAATTCCTGGCTGAAATTGGTAGCTTCAGGAGCTTCTAATCTCCACAAGACAGCCAACACTTTCATTTTATAACTCTCATGATTTACCCAAAACCAATCTACTCGATTAACAACTATCTTTTGAAAGAAGATGAGAGGAAAACTCAGCTTTCAAATTCAGTTCAGAATAAGGTGAGATAAGCAAGCTAAGATAGGTGAGAAGTAAAATCTGAGAACTTACTTAAGATTTTCAGGAAAACACTTGATATTTGGAAAGTAAGTTTCTCAAAATATACTAGGGACGACCAAGCTAGGGGTTTCTACGGTCAGTATGGCTCTGATACCAAACTCTGTGGGACCCCGGTTTATTAAACTTGTAATACTTAACCTTCCACTGGTTCTAGTATCACAAATAGAATAATCCGCGTCTCGATGAATATGTGCTTCCCAGAACATGCAGCACACATGCATCATACCAAAGCATGCATCAATTCCATACATCAGAATATAACAAGTCTACCAAAAGACATAAATAATATAAGTTATTACAGAATAGCCGACCGGCCAAATGACATAAGTATCAAATAACAGCGGAAACAAAAGTTGCCATAAGATGGCTAAAACCAAAAGACAACCGGTTAGCCACATAACACCACAGGGCAACCGACCGGGCCGCCAAGCTAATCGCCCCTTAAACTGCCACAGCACAACTCACAAAAGTGAGGCCCATCGGGCTCACTATCTTCCTCTGCACAATACAAGCAATGCAGGTGAGTACAAAAATGTACTCGCAAGACTTACGAGTAACAAGCCTATACATAGCTACATGAAAGCTGTATCAAAGGAATGTGGTTATATGGTTCTTTGGACGCACAAAGCAAGTTTCATTTGCAATATTGTAATAGGTTGAACAATGCTTGCAAAATCTGTTTTTAAGCATTTAAATAACAACGAGTAAAAATAAGTAACAAGTATCCAGCTAGGAGTGACTTTCCCAAAGCCACCACAACATAGCATGAATCCATGATTCATACCACCCATCGCTTTTATTTAAAAGTTGAGTCTAACTCTTGGAAGACTTCCCAAGCGTGTCCATAACCTAGGACGAGGCTATTCGAATAGTTTTAATCCTGCAGGATGTACCAATGTACCCACAGCCTGCATCCGCCTTTTGCCAAGCTATTAAGCACACTTCCTTTGGTATGTTGTACGGCTAAGTCCTACGAACCCTTTCCAATGGAATATGCTAATCAAGAGACGCACGTATGGGGGTTAATCCTTAGTGATCTGCCGATGAAATATGGATCACAAGGACCCATACGTGGAGCAGGACACACCGGCCTCGGCGGGTGTGTAACATCCCCATTTCGGCTTGTGTTTCAAATGTAAGAAATTAAGGGTAAATTAAAAACTTTTCTTACATCCTTGTGCTTTTGAAATTTTCTGAAAATTCTTGTAAAAAGAATTTTGGAAAATTCAAAATCAAAAGCCTCATTTATCAAGTCAACAACCTCCTTGGTCAAATCTTTTGTTAAACCCTTGGAAATAATTTTCCTTGGTTCTAGGGTTGCTTGGTAACACCTCTGAATTATTTCATAATTCTTGGAAATTATTTGAAATATTTTAGAGGCAAGTCAAACCTTGGTCAAACCTTTGTTTTAACCTTCTGGAAATTTTTGGGAAAATTCCAGAGCACAAAAATATCTGGAAATTTTATGGAAGGTTAACCCTAAGGTCAGGAAGCTCCAGTTAAAATTTCATAAATTTTGGAGTTGATTTGATGCCTCAATTAAATCCTCAAAGTTTCAGTTCAAAAATCAAAACCTAACTGGTTTGCACTGTTCCTCGGGTGCGAGTCAGACTCGGGCTCGAGTCACTTGACTCGACCGAGCCAACTAATCGCACCGGCGGCGCGGGCGAGCGCGCGTTATCAGCCGTTAGATCTCCATCGAACGGCTCTCATTCGTGTAAGGATTCGGACAACTCCGGTTGCCCTCTGATTCTCAGCCGTTGGATTTCAATCGGGCGGTCGACGTTCGTCCGATGCCGTTTCAACGTGATCGCGCGCTAGCCCTTGGATGCAAATCGGACGGCTTGCCATCGTCGTCCACCTCGCCGCGCGCGCGCCGCGCCATGGCGAGCCGAAAGCGTGGGTGCGCAGCGCCTTGTCCCATCCGGCGACCTCGCAACGGGTGTCTGCAGCGCATTAAATGCCCGTCACTCCACCGCCCCGTTTAGTCGTCGTCTCAACTGCTCCCGTCGCTCACGACGACCGCAGCGGCAGCGGGAACCCGAGGCGGAGCAACGGTGCTCTCGTGCTCCTCAGGCCTACTTAAGCCCCCTGGTCACCTCCGTTGGCTTCCTTTCCTCTCCCCGCAGCTCTCTCTTGCACCCTCTGAGCTTGAGCGAGCCCATACCACCCCAGCGCCCATCTCCGCCATTGCCGAGCTTGGAGCTCCTATCACTGACGGTGCTCGAGTGGCTCCCTCGCCTCGATTCTTCCTCCTGCTCCTTCCTTTTACCCCTGTGGTGCTTAACCCTCACCCTATTTTGGGTTTCCTCTCTGAGGCAAGGATTGGAGTTTTGGAGCTCGCGTCGCCATGCCCCTTTTCTTCTCCGTGCCGGTGAAGACCCCATTTCCCAATCCTCGCCTCCTGGAGCTTCTCGTGGTATTGCGAAGCTCATGGTACCACCCGTGTTGCTAGTTTGGCCTGTGTTGACCCTCACGGTGAAGCTCTTCGCACGCCATCGACTTCGCCGCCGCTGCTCGATCATCCTCCGTCCACCCCAACCCCGTCATCATCTTCGAACCTCGTGAGCTTCACTATCGCCCGCTTAGCTTTTGCTGCACCGTGGTCATGGTTCCCTGTTTCGGTCGCGCCGCCGCCGCCGTTAGCCTCCAGCTCGCCATCGGCTATAGTTTGGGCTCCGGTTGGTCGCGTTAAGTCCATAGGACCCCATCATAGCTTTTGCACCCGTCCATTTGCGCGTAGCTTAGCCAGGTCATCGTTTTCGTTTTCGGCCGTAGCACTCCCTCCGCCTCTCGCCGCCGCGCCGCCGCGTCCGGTCACCATTCGCATTGTGAGGACCCGGAATATTTAACTAGTAACACTTAACCTCCAATTGGTTCTAGCGTTACTAATTAAACATTCTAAGCCTCGATGGACATATGCTTCCCAGAACTGCAGCATATGCACATCATCACAAAATTACACATCAATTCCAGTCTTCTTAGGACAACTACTCGCGTAGTGGCCCTTGTTGTGGCAGTAGAAACAGGTGACGTCGGCCGCGGGGTTGCGGGGAACACCTGCTGCTGGTCGCAGCGCACGTGATCGAGTCACGCCTGCGGAGGACGGGGAGCCGGTGCCGGCCTCGGCGGTGGTGAAGCTGGCGAACGGGCCACCGTGCGAGCCCAACTCGGGACTAACGAGGCCGGCTGTGCGGACCAGCGGGCCTCCCACTTGCGCTGCGGGACTCTCGCCCGCTCTCGCCTTGTGCTCGGCGATGATGGCCTTGTCCACCAAGGTCCGGAAGTCCGAAGTCCACAATAGAGAGCTTGTCCAAGCTCCTCGACAAACCCTCCATGAACTTCTCCGCTTGGCCTCACCGGTGGTCACCTCAGCAGAGCGCACCTCGCCAAATGGTTGAACTCATGGAGGTACTCGATGATGATTTGCGCCTCGCTTGAGCGCAAGGAACTCCTTCTTCTTCGCTTCATCAAAGCCGGGGACATGGGCCCGACGGAAAGTCGATCGAACTCCTCCCACGACCACGTGTCTCGCGGCCGCATGGCGAGGAAATTCTCCCACCATGAGAGTGCCGCACCCTCAAACCGATGGGATGCGAAGTGCCCGCCTCGCTCCGGCATCGAGCAACGTTGAGCTCGCTCAATCGACGCAGCCGGCCGTCAAGCGTCTAGGGGTCCTCGGACCGGAGAAGGTAGGAGGTCGCATACGGAGGAACTCCGCAAGCCCCCACGAGCTCGGTGTCCACCCCTGCATCCGAGGCACCAGAGGGAGTGGAGGTGTTCTGGCGATGACCTCCAAAGACTGCGGTCCTCCGAACGATTGCGCTCGATCCGCATGAGGACTTCCGCCATGGTTGGAGGAGGAAGCTCTCATCGGGACTACCCTACCGATTCCGCCGCACGTGTCCCACCACCATCCCGATTTACTAAGACAAGTTAGATACGCTTCAAGACCCAAGAGCACAGTAAATCCAAACTTAGTTAAAATGACCAAAGAATAGCCACAAAAGAACATGAGACCACAAGTCACCGAGTCAACTTTCCAAACGACCAACCCGTATGGAAGAACGAGCAATCGCTTAAGAAGGCCCAAAATTCCAGCATTAACTTCCAGCTCAAAATAGTCCAAAATCAAGGTATAACCACCTAATAGAGTATAGGCATTTACCTAATTTCATATCACTTCTTACCCTTTTATTCCCACGAGTTTTAGTTGTATTTACCTCTCATTTCCTACCTTAATTACTCACCACTAGCTAGCTGTCCAAATTTCTTTCTCCAAGCTCTCATGGTTCTCCCAAAACCAAGTTAATCGATAGAGGCTAATTTTTGAAAGGAAGAGAGGAACAACTTTTCAAACTTAAGTGAGGGTAAGGTGAGATGAGCAAGCTAAGATAGGTAAGGAGCAAAATTAGAGAACTCACTTAAGTTTTCATAAACTATTTGAAAGTAAGTTTTCAAAATATCCTAGAGGCGACCAAGCTAGGGTTTTCTACTCAAGATGGCTCGATACCAACTTTGTGGGGACTCGAATATTTAACTAGTAACACTTCACCTCCAATTGGTTCTAGCGTTACTAATTAAACATTCTAAGCCTCGATGGACATATGCTTCCTAACTCGCAGCATATGCACATCATCACAAAATTACACATCAATTCCATACACATACATCACTAAGTTCAACAAATGACATACATAAAGTAAGTTATTACAAAAGAGAGCCGACCGCCAAATAGAACAATATACAAGAATGACAATGAAGCAAAAGCGCCATAAGATGGCTAGAACAAAAGTCGGCCGGTTAGCCACACACCCACAAGGCAACCGACCGGCCGCTAAGCTAGTCGCCCGCAAGCTACCACAACACAACTCACAAAAGTGAGGCCCTTCAGCTCACCTTCCTCCTCTCGCAACAAAACAATTAAGATAGCAACCGAGTACAAAGATTGTCTTTGTACCCGCAAGACCGACGTGTGGAATAGCGCACCTATTCATAAACTACATGCAAGCTTATTTAGGTGGAGGTCATATGTCTCATTTTGCATGAAGCCAACTTTATTTGCAATAATGTAATACATTTTAAAAGCAAGTTTGCAAATTTATTTTGTTATCAAAGTAATGTAAGTAAAGATACATACAAGTAACCACTGAAGTGACTATCCCAATAGTCACCACAACATAGCACTAATCCTCGATTCGCACCACCCATCAGTTTTAATTTAAAAGGTTGTAGTCTAACTCTTGAAAGACCTTGCCAAGCGTGTCCATAACCTAGGACGAGGCTATTCGAATAGTTTTAACCTCGCAGGTGTACCAATGTACCCACACTTCGCATCGCCTTCAAGCCACAAGCACACTACCAAGGTATGCCGCCCGCTAAGTCCTACGAGACATTTCCAATCTTGTGTATTAACTACGAGCCGCTCGTATGGATAGAAACCCATACGCTTACATTGCAAGCCGAAAGACAACCACCCGCTACGGGGAAACCTTTCGACACTACAATGCTCCCACCTCCATCCTCCCGCGACTCGCGACTGGAGCCAATACACGCCAAAGTACTAAGTCAAGAGAGGTCCCATACCCTCTAATGTGGTTAGCACGCTAAAATGCTTGGTTTAGTGTAACAAGATGTTCGGTCCTTGCTGACCCGGCACCATTCCACCACACCCAAAATCACACCATCTTACCATTGTGCCCAAGTCTAAATCATTTTGTTTTCAGTTTTAGTTTTCATAAGTAGACATGGCACAAGGTGGAAATCATAAATCATAATAAGTTTTGTGTGATCAAGGTTATCGACAAGTCGATAACCGCCCATTTCTACCGGAAACTAAGCATGGCTAAGCAATTAATTCGCAACTACTAAGTGACAAGAGCCCATCCACGAACTCTAAATCACAGAAGTAACCTAGGCTCATGGTAGTAGAGGATAATCATTTGCTAAGGAAATGCATCTACTAGGCCAACTATTAAAACAAAGTAGCAATGCATACATAGAATTTGTAATCAACATAAATACTTAAAATACTGGGATTAACATGATCAAACTGCTTGCCTTCTTGCTCTTGCTCAATTTGTTGCGGAGGGTCGCTCTGGTTACCGCAAATGTCGAATCCTAAGCTTAAAAGGCAAAAGAACCAAGAACAACCAATAAGACTAGCAACACTTAAACAAAAGAGCAAGCAAAAATTATCCAAATACAACGAAATTTATACACAAGGTAGAATACAAATATACCAAGACATAGAAACTGAAAACCTAATTTGGATTTGTGGCGCAAAGATATTACTTAAAAACTCATTTTCTACCATAATTAGCAATCAGAGCAAAAATATTTTCTAGAAAGATTTTGAAGCTGAAATTTTTATGGTAGCTACCTACTGGTATAGTGGTAACCCATATAAAATTTTAGGTCATTTGGAGTCAAGATGATTTAGTTATGATTTTTCTAAGTTCTACAACTAGCATATATCATTCCTCAGAACATGAATAAAGACAAAGCCTAGATCAATTTAAAGCATGTCTATAGGCCAAATTTACTGGTTGAGTTTGCTCACTTTGCAACTACAGAGAGGAAGTTATGTGGTTTACAAATTTTTCATGAATTTCTAGACCTCATTTTTCACTTAAACAAGCTCATGCTATTTAAATCATTTTCTGCTACACACAGGGCCTAATTTCATTCTCGATTAAAGTTCATACCATAACAAAGCTACAAAGAATCGAATCATTCAAAAGGAGTTAAAATGACAAAGTTATGCACTTTTGAAATTTGAAACAAAGAAAAGACTTAGGAAACTTTGAGCTCTCGGGAGGTCCAAACGAACTGGAAGACAAGGGGAGGTCGTGGGCCGTTAGATCAAGGTCCGACGGCTACGAGCCTCGGCACAGCAGCGCACAAGACCTCCTCCCGCGACTGGGAGGTCCGATCGTTGAGATCTGATCCAACGATCACGACCAGTAGCGCGCACGCCGCACGCAAGGAGGTCTACGCGCTTATCAGAGGTCGTGACCGCCGACGAGATCCGCGTCCCGAGCACTAGGGGAGATCCTAAGGCTTTAAATCCAAGGAAAGAGGTCGACGGCCGATTCTCACGAGGAGGTCCCAACGGTCTAGATCTCCGAGAGAGGTCCTACGCTAAATCCACAGAAGGAGGTCTAACCCGTTAGATCTAAATCTAACGGCTTAGACCGAGGAGGAGGTCCTAACGCCATCGATCCAAAGGAGGAGGTCCTAGACGGTCAAGATCTCCGAGGGAGGTCTTGATCGGCCGATTGACACGAGGAGGTCTTGGATGACCAAGATCTTCTCGGGGAGGTCCCAAGCGATAGTGTTTTATCGGGAGGGGATCTGGACGGCTCAGATTAGGCCTAGGGAGGTCTTGAACGGTCCAGAACAACGCGGAGGGAGGTCTGAGCGCTAAAGGTTTTACAAAAAGAGATCTAACGCTCAGATCTAACCCGGGGAGGTCGCGAACGGCTAAGATCGAGGTTGGGGAGGTCATGAGGGTTTTCTAACAAAGACCGGGGGTGCTCTTTTTGCAAAGAGGACCTCGAGGAGATCTTTCACAAAGAGGACCCCGGGGAGGTCTTGAAGGTGGTTTTTACAAAAATGACCTCGAGGAGGTCTTTTTGCGCAGGAGTGGTCCTAGTGGCTCAGATGGAGTTCCAAGAGGTCTTAAACGGCTAGGATTTAACCAGGGAGGTCCTAGTGCGATAAGGGCTTTACTGAAAGATCTAAAGGTCCGATCTAATCTCGGGAGGTCCTCAACTGTTAAGATCGACCCAAAGAGGTCCTAGGACTTAGAACTTTACGCGGAAACCCACCTACGGCACAGATCTAACCTGGGGTGGTCTTAACGGCTATGAATACGCCTGGGAGGTCGGGGCTTTAGAAGGCACGCGTGTTATGCCGGCAAGACTGCATTAATGAGCGACCCCAGACAACATTAACGCCAATCATTGCATCACGCATCCCGTCCGAGCACGACACGGCAAAAACGCCCGAGCACCTAACGAGCTCACCACCGCGACGGGACCTTGCCGCCGCCACCAAGGGCACCAATAAACTCGCAATAGTGTCGCGACCTAGCGAGGCACTCTCGACGGCGGCGACGGTTTTAAACGCCGCGAGCCGAGAATGGCGAGGACAAGCTTTTCGGCAAAATCCAAAACGGTGAAATCGAGCGCCACGAGCTATGCTAGCTAGACCTCAAGCTCTAAGGGACTAAAATGAACTCACCCGAGTGTAGGGAAGGTCCAGAGGAAGACGGAGGGACTTGGAGGAGGTCGATGAAGTCCCGCGTGAAGAGCTTGCCGAGAGGAAGAAGAGGATGGCCTCGACCCGCAAGGCTACTCCCCAACTCGTGCACCACCGCAATGAGAACCAAGCTGTTAGAGCAGCTCGAGTTGAGGAGATCAAGATGACAAAGTGAACGAGGCCGAGGTTGTGGGACCACCGAGCCCGACAGCTTCAAGGAGCTCCAAGCTCGACAATGGTGGTAAGGAAGGGGCTCTCGGTGCTCAGTGTTTGAGGCTCACACTCACAATCGAGAGAGTCTAAACGGCACCAAGTGACGGAAAGAGAAGGAGGAAGGAACCACCGCCATACATAGCCGGGAGCTTGGACAAGGGCTAGGCAAACCCATCGTGAGCAAAGTCCATGGCCCCGCCATGACTTGCTAGATTTGACAAGAGCAGTGGGTAGGTGATGACTCCTCTCGTGGCTAGGCTCACACAATTAATGCCCGCGAAAGAGACGTTGGGAAGGACCAAAAGTGACAGCCACGCCTTCTAATCGCTCGACTCGACACACGACGGTGGAGGAAAACCACGGCGACCGTGGCTCGAGGAGGTCGTGAGGGAGGAGAACAGGGTCGAGGAGAGGTCCCGACGCCCCGCATGTGCTCGGGAGGTCATGGACGCCCAAGAATCGCCGAGGTGGGGAGGTCTTGCGCGGCGAGGAGGTCCCGGGAGGTCGTGACCGCCGGATGGAGATCCAGCGGCTTGACCACCCCGAGGCGCCGAGGGCGCCAAGAGCCCGGATCGCTGGGAGGTCGTGAGCGGTGGATTGAAATCCAACGGCTAGAACGAGCGCGCACGAGATCGAGCTCGGGCGCGGCGTCGGCGACATGGTCCAACCAAGTCGGTTGAGCTGGCTCTGTCCGAGCCCGGTTTGACTCCAACCGATTTAAATTTTCCGTATTAGAGAAAGGTCGACATTTGGGGATTGTTTGAGGTAGCAATAGAACTCCAAAAATTATGAAATTTTCACAGAGCTTGCTAGCTCAAACGAGGACCTAGCATAAAATTTTCAGAGGCTTTGTGTTGAGGATTTTCCTCCAAAATCTAGCTAGGTGCTGGTCCAAGGTTTGACCAGATTTAAATTGGTTTGACTGATCTCCAAAATATTCAAACAATTTCTAAAAATTGTGAAATTTTTCAGAGAGGTCACATACCATCCCAAGAACTTAGGAAAACATTTCTAGGAGATGATCAAGAGATTCGACAAGATTGTTTTTGAAAGCTCAAGATTTGGATCAAAAGACTTGTGACTTCAGATTTCCATAGCTTCTGCACAATACTTGCTTGGTACAATAGGAAATACAGGATGTAAGAAAAAGTTTTAATTTCCCTCATTTTCTTACATTTGAAACACGAGCCTAAAATTGGGATGTTACAACTCTCCCTTACAAGAATCTCGACCGAGATATCCGCTTACTCTGAGAAGAAAGAAGGAAAATCGCACGAAGGCGATCTTCCCGCTCCCAAAGTTGCCTCATCTTCGTAATGGTTTGACCACCAACCTTAAGGAACTTGATGACACGGTTCCTTGTTCTCCGCTCGATTCTCAAGAATGCGAACAGATGCTCGCGTAGGTCAAATTCTCCGCACATCGAGAACCTCCAACGAGCTTCCTCACGGGACACGAGGCACTTCTTCGTGTGAAACATGGAACACATCATGCACACCTCAAGTGCACCGGTAGCTCCAATCAGATGCAATCGCTCCAACTCTCTCGATGATACGGTAAGGCCCAACATATCGAGGAGCCAACTTGCCCTTGATGCCAAAACGCCGATGGCCCTTCAAGGGTGAGACTTTGAGTTACACAAAGTCATTGGGCTCAAAGCTCAACTCACGGCGACGACGATCCGCATAGCTCTTTGTCCGATCGGGCCGCGCGCAGATGCTCGCGATCAATCGAACTTGACTTTCGCCTCATTGATCGAATCGGGCCGAAATCGCCGCCACCGCCTCTCGACCAGCTTCAACGGGTTCTCGCACCTTCTCCCATACAAAGCCTCAAATGGTGCCATGCCAAGATCGCCTCAAAGTCGTTGTTGTAGGAGAACTCAAAGAAATGGTAGGCATTTCTCCCACTTCTTCCCATAGGAAAGAACACAAGCACGAGCATATCTTCCAACACTTGGTTGACTCGCCCGTCTGCCATCACCGAGGATGAAAGGTCAGATCAAATGAAGGCGGTCCCCATAGCCTCTGCGCACTATGCCAAAACCGCGAGGTGAAAAGTGCACCACGATCGTAAACAATCGCTCTTCGACACCGTGAAGACTCACAATCCTCGAGACATAAAGTTCGCCAAAGGCCCCACACGGCCGAGTCTTTACAGAAGGAAATGTGCCACTTTAGTCAACCGGTCAATCACGACCCAAATAGCATCATTCCCTTGGACGAGCGGGCAATCCGTGGTGAAGTCCATGCCAACGGAATCCCACTTCCATTCTCGCACCGCAAAGGTCAAGAAGACTGCTGACGCCGATGTTCGCCTTCACACGACAAAGACACGCCGCACTCGACAACGAACATGGCAATCTCGCTTCATTCGGGTCCACCGTAATCTCGACGAAGATCCCGATACATCTTGGTAGCCCCGGGTGAATAGACAAAGGAGAATCATGGGCTTCGCGAGAATCAAATCCCGCAATTCCATGACCTTAGGAACCACAAGACGCCGCCCAAACCACACAACGCCATGTTCATCCTCCAAAAGCACTTGGCTATCCCATCCTTGATGTTCGCTGATTTGACTCACGCCCACATCCGCTCACGCGCCGCCTTGATTTGGTCCACCAAGGTTGGTTGCACAACCAATGTAGCAAGAGAACCGTGCTCGATCAAACCCAAATTGAGGCGCTGGAATTTCAATGAGGGCGGTCACGCTTGGAGCATCAACATGTTGCAATACACCTTCCGATCGAGTGCATCACCACGACATTGGCCTTGCCCGACGGTATCAATACCCATGTCATAATCCTGATCAATTCCAACCATCTTCTTTGCCCGAGGTTCAGATCCGTCGGGTGAACAAGTACTTCAAACTCTTGTGGTCGGAATACACCTCACAACGGTTACCAATCAGGTAATGCCGCCAAATCTTGAGTGCATGGACCACAGCAGCTAACTCCAAGTCATGAGTAGGATAGTTGAGTTCATGAGGCCTCAATTGCCGCGATGCATAGGCCACAACCTTGCCTTCCTGCATAAGAACACAACCAAGACCCTGACGAGAAGCATCACAATAGATATCAAAACCCTTGTGAATATCAGGGAGAACAAGCACTGGGGCTGAGGTCAACCGCGTCTTGAGTTCCTGAAAACTCACGCCACAAGCAATGACCACTCAAACTTCTTGTCTTTCTTGAGTAGTTCACCATAGGCTTCGCAATCTTGGAGAAATTCTCGATAAAGCGCGATAGTAGCCACCAAACCAAGAAAACCCCGCACATCGGTGGATCGACTTGGCCGACCCCAAGATAGCACATCGCGACCTTGCTAGGATCCACACCACACCTCCCGCCGAAAGAACATGGCCCAAGAATGCCACTTCCTCCAACCGTAACTCGTGACTTACGAATTTGGCATACAACAGCTCACGCAGCTTGCCCAACACAAGCTTAAGATGCTCAAGATGCTCTTCTTCACTCTTGGAGTAGATAAGGATATCATCGATGAATACCACCACGAACCTATCCAAATACTCCATGAATACCGAGTTCATAAGATTCATGAATAAAGCAGAGCATTAGTCAAACCAAAAGACATGACGGTGTACTCGTAAAGGCCATAACGAGTAGCAAAAGCCGCCTTAGGAATATCCTCGCCCGATCCCGACTTGATGATAGCCCAATCTCAAGTCAATTTTGAGAAGACTCGTGTTCCGGCCAACCGATCAAGAGATCATCAATACGGGCAAAGGATACTTGTTCTTTACCGCCACCTCATTAAGCTTGACGGTAATCAACACACATGCGCAAGGTCTTGTCCTTCTTCTTCACAAAGATAATCGACAACCCCAAGGAGATGAGCTAGACGGATAAAACCCTTCTCTTGCAGCTCACCCGCTGCTTCTTCACTCCTCCAACTCATTAGGAGGCATGCGATACGCCTCTTAGAAATAGGGGTGACGCCGCAAAGAACTCGATCACAAACTCCAGATCTCGAACAGAGGCATCCTGGCAAATCTTCGTGAAAGACATCCGCGGTCACACACCGTGGGGACGCCGTGAATCTCCAAGGCTGGCTTTGCTTCAAGGACATAAAGATGGGGCTCTCGCAATCGCGCGAAACCCAACCTGCTCACCAAGGGTGGTGAGGTAGACAATCTTCCCGGCACAATCGATTTGCCCCAAGTGTTGGGACAACCAATCCATGCCAAGAATCACATCCAAGCGCCGAGTCGAGTAGGATAAGATTCGCCAAGAATCCCACTCCTTCGATGTGGATAGGAACATCCCAAGATACTTGGTCACTCTCATTTCCAACCCGAGAGCGAATCATCGCTGGAATCCCCAAAGGAACACAAAGAAGTCCACAATCAACAAAGAAAAGACCTCAAATAAAAGAATGCGAAGCCCCTGAGTCAAATAAAATCGTAGCAGACGCAAATTAACAAGGAGCGCATCTAACACCACGCCGGCGCCTCGTGCCTCCTCACCGAGATGTGGTTGACTCGCCGCCCCCAAGCCCGGGTCTTCGGTCGTGGGTGACCACTCCTTGCCCGCGCCCTCCATTAGGACGAGGCCGCTTCCAGCTTCTTAGGACAACTACTCGCGAGTGGCCCTTGTTGTGGCAAGAGAAACAGTGACGCCGCCGCGGGTTGCGGGAACACCGTTGCTGGTCGCAGCGCACGTGATCGAGCCACGGCTCGCGGAGGACGGGGAGCTGGTGCCGGGCCTCGGCGGTGGTGAAGCCAAGAACGGGCCACCGGTGCAGCCCAACTCGGGACGAACGAGGCCGGCTGCGCATCACCGGGCCTCCACTTGCGCTATGACTCGCCAGCCGCCTCGCCTTGTGCTCGGCGATGATGGCCTTGTCCACCAAGGTCCGAAGTCCGAAGTCCACAATAGAGAGCTTGTCCTCAAGCTCCTCGCACAAACCTCCATGAACTTCTCCGCTGGCCTCACGGGGTCACCTCAGCAGAGCGCACTCGCCAAATGGTTGAACTCATGGAGGTACTCATGACGATTTGCGCCTCGCTTGAGCGCAAGGAACTCCTTCTTCTTCGCTTCATCAGCCGGCGGGGACATGGGCCCGACGGAAAGTCGATCGAACTCCTCCCACGACCACGTGTCCCGCGGGCGCATGGCGAGGAAATTCTCCCACCATGAGAGTGCCGCACCTCCAACCGATGGGATGCGAAAGTGCCCGCCTCGCTCCCGGCATCGAGCAACGTTGAGCTTCGCTCAATCGACGCAGCGGCCGCTCAAGGCCCAAGGGGTCCTCTGACCGAGAAGGTAGGAGGCTGCAGACGAGGAACTCCGCAAGCCCCCACGAGCCCGTGTCCACCCCGCATCCGAGGCACCGGAGGGAGTGGAGGTGTTCTGGCGATGACCTCCAAAGACCTGCGGTCCTCCGAACGACATGCTCGATCCGCATGAGGACTTCCGCCATGGTTGGAGGAGGGGAAGCTCTCATCGGGACTACCCTACCGATTCCGCCGCCACGTGTCCCACCACCATCCCGATTTACTAAGACAAGTTAGATACAGCTCAAGACCCAAGAGCACGTAAATCCAAACTTAGTTAAAATGACCAAAGAATAGCCACAAAAGAACATGAGACCACAAGTCACCGAAGTCAACTTTCCAAACGACCAACCCGTATGGAAGAACGAGCAATCGCTTAAGAAGGCCCAAAATTCCAGCATTAACTTCCAGCTCAAAATAGTCCAAAAATCAAGGTATAACCACCTAATAGAGTATAGGCATTTACCTAATTTCATATCACTTCTTACCCTTTTATTCCCACGAGTTTTAGTTGTATTTACCTCTCATTTCCTACCTTAATTACTCACCACTAGCTAGCTGTCCAAATTTCTTTCTCCAAGCTCTCATGGTTCTCCCAAACCAATTTAATCGATAGAGGCTAATTTTTGAAAGGAAGAGAGGAACAACTTTTTCAAACTTAAGTGAGGGTAAGGTGAGATGAGCAAGCTAAGATAGGTAAGGAGCAAAATTAGAGAACTCACTTAAATTTTCATAAACTATTTGAAAGTAAGTTTTCAAAATATCCTAGAGGCGACCAAGCTAGGGGTTTCTACGGTCAAGATGGCTCGATACCAACTTTGTGGGGACCGAATATTTAACTAGTAACACTTAACCTCCAATTGGTTCTAGCGTTACTAATTAAACATTCTAAGCCTCGATGGACATATGCTTCCTAATCGCAGCATATGCACATCATCACAAAATTACACATCAATTCCATACACATACATCACTAAGTTCAACAAATGACATACATAAAGTAAGTTATTACAAAAGAGAGCCGACCGCCAAATAGAACAATATACAAGAATGACAATGAAGCAAAAGCGCCATAAGATGGCTAGAACAAAAGTCGGCCAGTTAGCCACACACCCACAAGGCAACCGATCGGGCCGCTAAGCTAGTCGCCCGCAAGCTACCACAACACACCACAAAAGTGAGGCCCTTCAGCTCACCTTCCTCCTCTCGCAACAAAACAATTAAGATAGCAACCGAGTACAAAGATTGTCTTTGTACCCGCAAGATCGACGTGTGGAATAGCGCACCTATTCATAAACTACATGCAAGCTTATTTAGGTGGAGGTCATATGTCTCATTTGCATGAAGCCAACTTTATTTGCAATAATGTAATACATTTTAAAAGCAAGTTTGCAAATTTATTTTGTTATCAAAGTAACAGTAAGTAAAGATACATACAAGTAACCACCTGGAAGTGACTATCCCAATAGTCACCACAACATAGCACGAATCCTCGATTCGTACTCACCCATCAAGTTTTAATTTAAAAGGTTGTAGTCTAACTCTTGAAAGACCTTGCCAAGCGTGTCCATAACCTAGGACGAGGCTATTCGAATAGTTTTAACCCTGCAGGGGTGTACCAATGTACCCACACTTCAGACCGCCTTCAAGCCACAAGCACACTACCAAGGTATGCCGCCCGCTAAGTCCTACGAGACATTTCCAATCTTGTGTATTAACTACGAGCCGCTCGTATGGATAGAAACCCATACGCTTACATTGCAAGCCGAAAGACAACCACCCGTTACGGGGGGGAAACCTTTCGGACACTACAATGCTCCCACCTCCATCCCTCCTGCGACTCGGAGCCAATACACGCCAAAGTACTAAGTCAAGAGAGGTCCCATACCCTCTAATGTGGTTAGCACGCTAAAATGCTTGGTTTAGTGTAACAAGATGTTCGGTCCTTGTTGACCCGGGCACCATTCCAGTCACACCCAAAATCACACCATCTTACCATTGTGCCCAAGTCTAAATCATTTTGTTTTCAGTTTTAGTTTTCATAAGTAGACATGGCACAAGGTGGAAATCATAAATCATAATAAGTTTTGTGTGATCAAGGTTATCGACAAGTCGATAACCGCCCATTTCTACCGGAAACTAAGCATGGCTAAGCAATTAATTCGCAACTACTAAGTGACAAGAGCCCATCCACGAACTCTAAATCACAGCAAGTAACCTAGGCTCATGGTAGTAGAGGATAATCATTTGCTAAGGAAATGCATCTACTAGGCCAACTATTAAAACAAAGTAGCAATGCATACATAGAATTTGTAATCAACATAAATACTTAAAATACTGGGATTAACATGATCAAACTGCTTGCCTTCTTGCTCTTGCTCAATTTGTTGCGGAGGGTCGCTCTCGGGGTTACCGCAAATGTCGAATCCTAAGCGAAAAAGGCAAAAGAACCAAGAACAACCAATAAGACTAGCAACACTTAAACAAAAGAGCAAGCAAAAATTATCCAAATACAACGAAATTTATACACAAGGTAGAATACAAATATACCAAGACATAGAAACTGGAAAACCTAATTTGGATTTGTGGCAAAAGATATTACTTAAAAACTCATTTTCTACCATAATTAGCACTGTAGCAAAAATATTTTCTAGAAAGATTTTGAAGCTGAAATTTTTATGGTAGCTACCTACTGGTATAGTGGTAACCCATATAAAATTTTAGGTCATTTGGAGTCAAGATGATTTAGTTATGATTTTTCTAAGTTCTACAACTAGCATATATCATTCCTCAGGAACATGAATAAAGACAAAGCCTAGATCAATTTAAAGCATGTCTATAGGCCAAATTTACCAGGTTGAGTTTGCTCACTTTGCAACTACAGAGAGGAAGTTATGTGGTTTACAAATTTTTCATGAATTTCTAGACCTCATTTTTCACTTAAACAAGCTCATGCTATTTAAATCATTTTCTGCTACAACACAGTGGCCTAATTTCATTCTCGATTAAAGTTCATACCATAACAAAGCTACAAAGAACTGGAATCATTCAAAAGGAGTTAAAATGACAAAGTTATGCACTTTTGAAATTTGAAACAAGAAAAGACTTAGGAAACTTTGAGCTCTCGGAGGTCCAAACGAATCGAAGACAAGGGGAGTCGTGGCCGTTAGATCAAGGTCCGACGGCTACGAGCCTCGAAGCGCACAGCACAAGACCTCCTCCCAGATCGGGAGGTCTCGATCGTTGAGATCTGATCCAACGATCACGACCGGCGCCGCACACAGCGCACGCAAGGAGGTCTCACGCGCTTATCAGAGGTCGTGGACCGCCGACGAGATCCGCGGTCCCGAGCACTAGGGAGATCCTAAGGCTTTAAATCCAAGGAAAGAGGTCGGGACGGCCGATTCTCACGCAGGAGGTCCCAACGGTCTAGATCTCCAGAGAGAGGTCCTACGGCTAAATCCATTGAAGGAGGTCTAACCCGTTAGATCTAAATCTAACGGTTTAGACCGAAGGAGGAGGTCCTAACGCCATCGATCCAAAGGAGGAGGTCCTAGACGGTCAAGATCTCCGAGGGAGGTCTTGATCGGCCGGGATTGACACGAGGAGGTCTTGGATGACCAAGATCTTCTCGGGAGGTCCTGCGATAGTGTTTTATCGGGAGGGGATCCGACGGCTCGATTAGGCCTAGGAGGTCTTGAACGGTCCAGAACAACGCGGAGGGAGGTCTGAGCGCTAAAGGTTTTACAAAAAGAGATCTAACGCCCAGATCTAACCCGGGGAGGTCGCGAACGGCTAAGATCGAGGTTGGGGAGGTCATGAGGGTTTTCTAACAAAGACCGGGGGTGCTCTTTTTGCAAAGAGGACCTCGAGGAGATCTTTCACAAAGAGGACCCCGGGGAGGTCTTGAAGGTGGTTTTTACAAAAATGACCTCGAGGAGGTCTTTTTGCAGGAGTGGTCCTAGTGGCTCGATGGAGTTCCAAGAGGTCTTAAACGGCTAGGATTTAACCAGGGAGGTCCTAGTGCGATAAGGGCTTTACTGAAAGATCTAAAGGTCCGATCTAATCTCGGGAGGTCCTCAACGGTTAAGATCGACCCAAAGAGGTCCTAGGACTTAGAACTTTACGCGAAACCCACCTACGCATGATCTAACTCGGGTGGTCTTAACGCTATGAATACGCTCGGGAGGTCGGGGCTTTAGAAGGCACGCGTGTTATGCCGGCAAGATCGCATTAATGAGCGACCCGCACAACATTAACGCCAATCATTGCATCACGATCCCGTCCGAGCACGACACGGCAAAACGCCCGAGCACCTAACGAGCTCACCACGGCGACGGACCTTGCCGCGCCACCAAGGGCACCAATAAACTCGCAATAGTGTCGCGACCTAGCGGAGGCACTCGACGGCGGCGACGTTTTAAACGCCGCGAGCCGAGAATGGCGGAGGACAAGCTTTTCGCAAAATCCAAAACGGTGAAACGAGCGCCACGAGCTATGCTAGCTAGACCTCAAGCTCTAAGGGACTAAAATGAACTCACCCGAGTGTAGGGAAGGTCCAGAGGAAGACGGAGGGACTTGGAGGAGGTCGATGAAGTCCCGCGGTGAAGAGCTTGCCGAGAGGAAGAAGAGGATGGCCTCGACCCGCAAGGCTACTCCCAACTCGTGCACCACCGCAATGAGAACCAAGCCAAGTTAGAGCAGCTCGAGTTGAGGAGATCAAGATGACAAAGGAACGAGGCCGAGGTTGTTGGGACCACCGGAGCTCCGATAGCTTCAAGGAGCTCCAAGCTCGACAATGGTGGTAAGGAAGGGCTCTCGGTGCTCAGTGTTTGAGGCTCACACTCACAATCGAGAGAGTCTAAACGGCACCAAGTGACGGGAAAGAGAAGGAGGAAGGAACCACCGCTATACATAGCCGGGAGCTTGGACAAGGGCTAGGGCAAACCCATCGTGAGCAAAGTCCATGGCCCCGCCATGACTTGCTAGATTTGACAAGAGCAGTGGGTAGGGGATGACTCCTCTCGTGGCTAGGCTCGACACAATTAATGCCCGCGAAAGAGACGTTGGGAAGGACCAAAAGTGACAGCCACCGCCTCTAATCGCTCGACTCGACACACGCACGGGTGGAGGAAACCACGATGACCGTGGCTCGAGGAGGTCGTGGAGGGAGGAGAACAGTGGTCGAGGAGAGGTCCCGGACGTCCCGGATGTGCTCGGGAGGTCATGGACGTCCAAGAATCGCCGAGGTGGGGAGGTCTTGCGCGGCGAGGAGGTCCGGGAGGTCGTGACCGCCGGATGGAGATCCAGTGGCTTGACCACCCGAGGCGCCGAGGGCGCCAAGAGCTCCGGATCGCTGGGAGGTCGTGGCGGTGGATTGAAATCCAACGGCTAGAACGAGCGCGCACGAGATCGAGCTCGGGCAGCGGCACGCGACATGGTCCAACCAAGTCGGTTGAGCTGGGCTCGGGTCCGAGCCCGGGTTTGACTCCAACCAGATTTAAATTTTCTGGTATTAGAGAAAGGCTGACATTTGGGGGATTGTTTGAGGTAGCAATAGAACTCCAAAAATTATGAAATTTTCACAGGAGCTTGCTAGCTCAAACGAGGACCTAGCATAAAATTTTCAGAGGCTTTGTCTTTGAGGATTTTCCTCCAAAAATCTAGCTAGGTGCTGGTCCAAGGTTTGACCAGATTTAAATTGGTTTGACTGATCTCCGAAAATATTCAAACAATTTCTAAAAATTGTGAAATTTTTCAGAGAGGTCACATACCATCCCAAGAACTTAGGAAAAACATTTCTAGGAGATGATCAAGAGATTCGACAAGATTGTTTTTGAAAGCTCAAGATTTGGATCAAAAGACTTGTGACTTCGTATTTCCATAGCTTCTTGCACAATACTTGCTTGGTACAATAGGAAATACAGGATGTAAGAAAAAGTTTTAATTTCCCCTCATTTTCTTACATTTGAAACACGAGCCTAAAATTGGGATGTTACACGCATCGCCGCTGGTGCCATCAGGTGCGCAATAGTGCTAGGATCCCGTTTTGGCCCTTGGCCGGCGTCGCCATGGCGATTCTCGCCGGCGACGAGCCGAGCAAGCTCGCGGCCGGAAGTTCCTCTGTTGTCGGGCGGAGCTCGTGTCGGGCGGCGTGGCTCGTGCGGTCGTCCGATCTAGAGATCTACGACCATCGCCTCTCACGTCGCGCCCTCTTCGCGCGCGGTCTCGTGTCGCTCGGATTCAACCGGGGACGTCCGATCTGAGATCGACGGCTCTCAATCGTCCACGTCTCCGGGTGTTAGGAAAATCCCCGAAATTGCTAAGTCCAAAAACTGCAGAACTTTAGGGTCTTGTCATTTTTGTATCTATGTAACTATAGATCCAAATTAGATGATTCCAATTTTGTTAGCTTCCTTGTAACTTGAACTTAAATAGAAAAATAACTAGAGACCATGATAAAACCTGGAAAACCATTTTCAAAAATAGTAAACAAGTGAACTTAATACTGTTTTTCAGAACTTTAGCAAACTTGTAAAATGCATAACTTTTAATCTATAAATCATTTTTGTATGAATCCAATTGGATTAGCTTCCCCTGATAGTGTATTTGCTAGGAAAGTTGGTCTCACAAATTTTACTGTTTTTAGAAATCATAAGGATCATACTTTAGTTTAATAACCTAAACAATTTAGACAAATCATAACTCTTTCAATATAACTCCAAATGACCTGAAATTTTATATGGGTTACCACTGTACCAGTAGGTAGCTACCATAAAAATTTGAGCTTCAAAATCTTTCTTGAAAATGTTTTTGCTACAGTGCTAATTATGGCCGAAAATAGGTTTTTAGAGAATATCTTTTGCACCACAAATCCAAATTAGGTTTTTCCAGTTCCTATGTCTAGGAATATTCGTATTCTACCTTGTGTATAAATTTCGTCGCATTTGGATAATTTTTGCTTGCTCTTTTGTTTAAGTGATGCTCGTCTTATTGGTTGTTTTCGCTCTTTCGCTTAGGATTCGATATTTGCGGTAACCCCGAGAACGACCCTCCGCAACAAATTGAGCAACAGCAAGAAGGCAAGCAGTTTGATCATTTCCCATTTAATCCCATTACATTTAAAGTCTAATATTTTGTTTAACTTCTATGTATGCATTGCTATTTTGTTGTTAAATTGATTAGTTAATCCTTTAGTTGCATAATCTATAGGTAAATGATTATCCTCTACTACCTGAGCCTAGGTTATTTGCTGTGATTAGAGTTCGTTGGATGAGCTCTTGTCACTTAGTAGATTTTCGAATAAATATTGCTTAGCCATGCCTAGTATCGGTAGTATTGGGCGATCATCGACTTAGTCGGTGATCTTGATCACACAAATACTATTATTATTCCATTATGTCCAACCCTTGTGTTTTACCAATTTGCAAATCAAGAACTGAAAACAAAAATTATATCTTGGCTTGGGCACAATGGTATGTTGGTGTGATCTGTTGGGTGTGAGTGGAATGGTGCCTAAGTCCCTAAGGACCGAGTTACTTGTGCCATTGATCCAAGCAATTATTGCGTACAACCACACGAGGGGATATGGAACCTCTCTTGACTAAGTACTTTGGGAGGTGTTAATTATGAGCTGGTTGGTGGGTGTGTTCCTATGTGTGTGTGTTTGTGGTGTTGGAGGGAGCATTAGCGCACCGGTTAGGCCGTCTAATGTGTCTTTCTCCGTGGGTTGCGGCTCTTAATTAGCATCGCCCATTGGAAAGCGCCTTGTTAGACTTAGCCATGCCCGCATACCAAAGGAAGTGTGCTAACCGTGGTGGTGGAAAGGCGGTCTATCGTGTGGGTACATTGGTACACCCTGCGCAGGTTAAAACTATTTGAATAGCCTCGCCCTAGGTTATGGACACGCTTGGTTATTTCCACAAGAACTAGACTACAACCTTTTAAAACTTAAACTTGACTTGGGTGGTATGAAGGGGCACTTCATGCTATTGTTGTGGTGACTATGGGTTAGTCACTTCTAGGTTGGTGTTGTCATCTATCTATTGTTATAATTGTCTCTCTTTTATTTGAACAATAAAAGTTAATTGCAAACTTGCTTTGAATCTATTACCTTATTGCAAATGAAAACTTGCTTTATGTTGAAAATAAGTCCAGAGCCTCATCCACTTAAATAAAGCTTGCATATAGTTAATTATAGTTCTGTTATCTCACACGTCAGTCTTGCGAGTACAAAAACAAGTTTTGTACTCATCTGCTTTGCTTAATATTAATTGTTGCAGAGGAAGAAGGTGAGCCCCAATGGCCTCACTTTTGTGAGTTGTGTTGCGCGCCGCAGGGACGATTAGCTTGGTGGTCCGGTTGGTTGCCTTGTGGTAAAGGCACACCGATTGGCTTTTGTTTATTGCCATCTTATGGCCCTTTGCTTCATTGTTTAAATTAGTTACTTATGTGTTATTTGGCCGGTCGGCCTCTCTTTTGTAATAACTCTCTTTATATTATCTATGTCTTTCAGTTGTTGCTTTTGCTTCGGCTCTATGTGTATGAATGGAATTGGTGCATGATTTTGTAACGGGGTGTGTATACTGCAATTCTGGGAAGTATACATATCTCGAGGCTTGGTTTATTTGATTTGTACCGTTAGGACCAAGTGGATGGTTAAACAGTAGAAGCCGAATAAACCGGGGTCCTCACAGGGTGTGCCTCTCCCCACAAACGTATTCATGTTGCATATAATCAAATATGTAACCCACCACGCGACTCATTAATTAACACAGCCCAAAGTACTCAGCTAAGAGAGGTCCCATATCCCCCTAGTGTGGTTACCACGCACAAATGCCTGGTTCGGTGTAACAAGTAGCTCGGTCCTTAATTGACCCGGGCACCATTCCAATCACACCCAAACGATCACACCATCTTACCATTGTGCCCAAGTCTAAATTGTTTTCATTTTCAGTTTTAGTTTTGCAATTTAGACATAGCACAAGGCTGAAATATACAGATTATAACAGTTTGTGTGATCAAGGTTATCGACAAGTCGATAACCGCCCATTTCTACCGATAGCTAAGCATGGCTAAGCACAATGACACGTAAACTACTAAGTGACAAGGGTTCATCCAGCGAACCCAAAATCACAGCAAGTAATCCTAGGCTCAGTAGTAGAGGATTAAACAGTTCCTACTGATTATGCAACTACTGGGCCAACTATCGACAATAGTTTAAAACAACATAGCAATGCATACATAGAATTTGCAAACAACATATTAGAATTTGAAATTAATAGGAACAACATGATCAAATGAATGCTACATCTGCTTGCCTGGCTGAAGTGCAGGATCTGGCTGCTGTGGCTCAATATCAGTAATAATATTATCTTCGGAACCTAACTCGAAAAGGCGATAAGCAAATAAGAACGAAGAACACCAAATAAACTCCAACAACAAAAGACTTCCAAATCTAATGAAATTTACACAACAGCTAGGGAATGATTTTAGACAGAGATAGGAACAAGAATCATGCAATTTGGACCAAGCATACAAAAGATATGGACAAAATGCTCTTTCTCAGCCTTAAAATCAATCTAATTAATTGCTAGTACTATTCATGGCGAAATTTTCTAGAAAGATCTGGACCCTACAATTTTTATGACAGGTAGTATATGTTATTCTAATTATAGCAAAGTTGAGTTTGGCAATTTTGGAGTTATACTGATTTAGTTATGATTTTTCTAAGGTGCAATTTTTATGACAGGTAGTATATGTTATTCTAATTATAGCATGTTACAATTTCCAGAAACATAAATATGCTCAAGCTAATTTTATATTGAAGTATAACTAATAACAGATTTATCAAAGTTGAAATCATCCATTTTGGACATACACAGAGCAAGATATGCATTTTATAAGATTTTAATTGTTTTCTGGAAAAGCCAGAATAACAGAAAACAAGTTTTTAAGGTCTACAAAAATTTATATTACAGAAACAAGGCCTAAAGCATTTTTAAATAAAATTTTAGTGTCAAGCAAATTTATTATAGGTGGAAACAACTAAAAAGAGTTTAAAATGAATTTACTACGATTTTATAAAGTTTCTGCACAAATTTTAGTTGTAAAATAATTACTTATCGAAATCCCGATAATCTAATCAAAAGATAAAGACGTGGACGCACGAGAGCCATTGATTTGAAATCAAACGACGCACGCGCGAGGGAGCGGAGGCAACACGAACAGCCCAGATGATCTCCACGGTCGATCTACGATCGGAAGGTCGAGGGCGGTGAGCTTTCGGACCTCGCGAACGTCTCACGAATCCCAGCCGCTGATCTCCACATGGACGGCCCACAATGATGGTGAGATCGGGTTACCCGAACGTCCCAAATGATCTTGGCCACGGATCAAGAATCGGACGGCGGCTATTGATCGCAGTTCAAAAGATGTACTGACACGTGGGGCTGCTTGTCAGTGACTTCGAGTCACAACCGCGAACGCTTTAACCCACGCGCACAGTGCACTGAGCCCACATGTTAGTGGTTCAACGATAAATATTAGGACACCATTAATTAACTAATGATTAGCAATCACTGTGCAATTAATATGTCCTAAACAAATGACGAAAACGGGAGTTTTACACCGGCAAAATCCCGAGCGACTTCAACGGCTTGCCGCCGGCGACACTGGCCGCGGCGACACCAACCAAGAACTAAAATGGAATCGCAATAGCGCCTAGAACCTAATGGTGGCATCTTCGCCGGCGGTGAGGAGCCGAAAAATGAAAAAGGAGCTTTTACTGCTAAGTGCGAAAATAGCGAAAAGCTCAGCTGCAGTCCAAGGAAGCGGGTGCCAGAGCCTCTAGGGACTAATAAGAAGCTACCTTGATGAAGGGAAGCTCCAAAGATGGCCGGAGAAGCTTGACCACGGAGGAGACTTGCCGGACTTGGAGAAGAAAGGTTGAAAATGGCACCCTGAGCCAAATGAGTGATTTCAAAGCATCAATATAACATCATTATGGTCCACAGAAGCTACATGAGCAAGTAATCAGAAAATGGAGCACTCACCTGAGCTGAGGAAGAAGATGACCGATTTCAGCCGAATTTGAACAAACCCCAAATTGGACAATTCCTAAGAATCAAATCCAAAATTAAGTGAGGGGAAATGTTCAAGATAGTAAGGAGATAAAGATAGGGTAAAGAAACGTGAAGGAGAACCATTGGAACACCAAGAACATCAATGGAGCCCTCGGGTCAACAATGGCGATTTGGAGGTTTTGAGGAGTTAAGCTCCAATCATCAGAATGGAGCTTGGTGGTGGTCTAAAGAGACACCAGGAAGTATTGAGAGTGCTTATAAAGCCTTGGAAGCATGTGGGTTTGGACCAAAAGCTTCTCGGGCGGCAAAGCACGAAGCACAAGGTGTGCCCGACAAGGAAAAAGGTGGTAGACGTGCATTAGGGTATGGCACGGCCGAATGTGTCTCCCACGACCCTCACTGTTGACTAGGGCGGCCGTAGGAAGCACGATTTGACACTGCCATCTCCCCTCCACCGCTCATGCACCACGAGGTAGAAGAAGACCGGAAAAGCACTTGGGCGATTTTCACCGTTGGATGAGACATGACGGCCGAGATCGCGCCACGCCGCTCGTTTTAAATTCAAAAGCAAAGCTCGCGATCGCTGGATCAGGAATGGACGGCCACGATTTAAGGTGCTCTTCGGGTGACTCGAATGTCACATGCAAAGTCCACCGTTAGATTTTGATCTGACGATCCAGATGTGTGGGCTCTTCGTGGTGGTCCGAATGTTGACACGCATATGGGCCGCGCGATGAGGATCTAACGGTTGAGATTGATCGCGGGCTTTTCAATCGGCGCGCGTGCGATTAGGCGGTTCGATCAAATTGATTGACTCGAGCCGAGTCCGACTCGAACCAGTAATGTGAAATCAGTTTTGACTTTTAAATTAGAACAGAGACTTTGGAGGATTTATTTGATGTAGCAAACTAACTCCAAAAATTCTGAAAATTTTACAGGAGCTTGCTGACTCAAATATGGACCTTGTGTAAAATTTTCAGAGGTTTTTATGCAGTGCACTTTTCTCCAAAAATTCCGCAAGGTTCTGATTTGTGGTTTGATTGCCCTCTAAAAATATTCAAACAATTTCTAAAAATTGTGAAATTTTTCAGAGGGGTCACATATCATCCCTAGAACTTAGGAAAAATATTTCTAGAGGATGATCACAATACTTGACATGATTATATTTTGGAAGCTCAAAGTTTGGATCAAAAGACTTGTGACTTTGTATTTCCATAACTTCTTACAACAGATGTTCAAAGCATACAGGAAATACATGATGTAAGAAAAAGTTTTAATTTCTACTCATTTTCTTACATTTGAAACACAAGTCCAAAAGATGAGATGTTACAGCCATCACGAGTAATAGCACACAGTACACACAATTTTATCACTTAGTCCATAATCACTTAGTTAGGTTTAGAATTGCAACTTACATGAGATGATGACTCGTAGCATAGCTAAGCAATCTAATCGTATCTAACCAACCCACGTTGGTGCTATGATAATACCAACTAAATAATGAACCAATCTAGGGTGACAAAAGATTATGACATTATAATAGACAAGGTGGATATAACAAATTGGATTGATAACTACATCCAAAAACATTTAAATAATTACTTAAAGTAAATGCAATAATTTGAAACAATATAGTGTTGAAAATTGGGATTCAACATGATCAAAGGTATGACTTGCCTTGGAATAGATCTAGGTACTTGTCTTGGTCTTGAGGCACTCCTTCTCTAAAATTTTTCAAAGTATCAACGTCTACTCGCAAACAAAAAAATAAATGAAACAAATAAATAACAGAGGCAAAACAAACTCTAAAAATTAAATAAAAATCTCAAATAAATATATCTCAAATTTAGATAAATTTAGAATTTGAATGGGCTTAAACAGAGTTCGGATGAAGAAGATATGGTTCTCGGAAGTTTGGATCTAAAACTGCTACGACCATAGCAATCTTCGACCACGGTAGCCTTCGACCATGGCGGTCTTCAACCACAGCAGTCTTCAGCAACGACTACGACCACACGTAATCGACAGCAGCTACGACCACGTAGTCAAAATCGGCTACGACTACGGTAGTCGAAATAGCAATCCACGACCACACCAGTCGGAAGAGTCTACGACTACAGTAGTTAGAAACAACGAGTAGCACCCGAAGCAAATAGTACTCGAACGAACAATACTCGGATGAACAGTACTCGAATGAACAGTACTCGGATGACAACCGACGGCGAGGGCTCGGGTTCCAATGGTCGTCGGCGGACGACGGTGGTTCACCAGCGACGGGTGGTACTAACAGGTAGCTACGGTTATTGTGAACCTCTAGGTATTACCTCCGGGTGGTCGAGGTGGACGGAGATGGTCGGGGGCGAGGTCGAAGTGGCGGAGATGAATCTGGTTTGGTCGGATGAAGGCTCCGGCGACGCTCAGATGAAGCATAGTGGTTCTAGAGGAAGCTACGGTGACGGCGGTCCCGGCGGCGCAGACCATGACCATAGGGTAACGATGACGGCAGCTGGAATTGAAGAAAAATAGTGGTGGTGACAAAACTCAAGATCTGCAATTGCAGCGGCTCTCGAGTTCTTGGAGGGCGACGGCTTAGGGTTTCGGGACGAGGGCGTAGAGGCGATCCTCAGGGACTATTTATAGGGGTTCGGGGGGCACGGGATATGGAATTCCCAAATCGAGTCCGAGATGAACACAAAATTGAGTCCAGGGTTCTAGTAGATAGAGGCCGATTCAGCAAGAGATTCGGCCGGATTTGGATGCGGGGCGATAAGAGATAAGATCCTACGCGTTTTCTAGAAGGAGTTTAGTTAGAAAGGTCCAATTATCGGACGAAGCTCGAAGATCAGCAATGATGGCCCGCGCTCCGCGAGGAAGACGATTCGGAGACGATGAAGTGGTGGGTCCACCTAACATAGGAACAAGGGTGTGGCACGTTCAGTGATCCTGATCCGAGCGTCCAACCTTGATCGAACGACGACGGACGATAGGTCGGCTGGGCTGCACGCGCGGAAAGGAAACTGGGCTAGAAAGAGAATAGAATTAGGTTTCGGCCCAAGGAATTAATTGAGATTTTAAGTAGGTTTTCTATTTTATAAAATACTGGAAATTCAAATAAGCAATAGAAAGTAGCAAATGAACTTCTAGAAAATTCTAGAAAATATATCTGAGCACATAGAACTCAAATAAAATAGTTTTGACAATTGTTGATGTTGTAATTATTCATATTAAATTATTTTGATACTAAAAGTCCATATTAAGCTTTTGAATTAAATTCAAATAAAAGCCAAATAGAGAATTTTCTCCCTACTAACTATTTAAAAGATTTTTAAGACTCAGAAAATTAGGATGTTACAAACCTCCCCCCTTAAAGGAATCTTGACCCCGAGATTTAGGCTAGCTAGAGTAAAGGCTAGGAAACTCAGATTTCAACTCTTCTTCATGCTCCCACATTGCTTCTCCTACTGAGTTGTTGCTCCACTGAACTTTGCAAAAACGAATGGTCTTTCTTCTGGTATGACGCTCTGCGACATTCAAAATCTTGATTGGCCGCTCCTTGTAAGTGAGATCTTCTTTTAACTCAATTGAATCGAAAGGGGCTTGTTCTTCTGGCACACTAACATACTTTTTCAGCTGCGAGACATGAAAGATATCATGTACTCCTACTAATGACTGTGGCAACTCCAGCCGATCCACAACGTTTCAAAATCTTGAACGGACTAACAAACCTCGGGGCAAGCTTCCCTTTGGCATGAAACCTTTTTACACCTCTGAGTGGGGTAACTCGGAGATATACAAAATCCTCAGGTTCAAAGCCTAGGGAGGTGCGGCCTAGTTGGGTGATTTGATTACATGGGCCAGGCCCAACACTTAGGTGGCGCAACACCAAACAAAGACACAACAACTAAAAATATTATAAGACAACAACTAAAAACATTATAAGTACTATGTTTGGTCGAAACAACTGGCATGGAACTATGTACACTACTACAAAACAGGCTACCACAACAGGGGATTGGCTACCATGGTAGGGGATTGGCTGCCACAACAGGGGATTGTGTGTGCCAAGTAGGAGATTGGCTACCACGGTAGGGGATTGGCACACAATCTCCTGCCGTGGCACACACAATCTCTTGCCGTGGCACACAATCTCCTGCTGTGGCACACAATTCCCTACAGTGGTAGCCAATCCCCTACCATGGCAAGCAACCCCCTACCGTGGCGCACACAATCCTCTGCCGTGGCACACAAACCCCTGCTAGGGCATCCAATCCCCTACCGTGGTAACCAATCCCCTGCCATGGTAAAATCAAAGAGTAAGGAAAATTCCAAACCATGCGAATCACAGACGGTTTTTAATACAAACCGTCTGTGATGAGATGCTTATCACAGATGGTTCGTGTCAAAAAACCGTCTATGATGAGATGCTTATCATAGACAGTTCGTGATATGAACCGTCTATGATATGTCATCACATACGGTTTTTGTATAAAACCGTCTGTGATTCGCAGCGCGGAAGTTCGAAAAATCAAAAAAAATTGGAATGTGTTCGCGGGAAGCAAAATATATTGGCACTATCCTTATATATTATAGCTCCGAGTCGAGGCGGGACACGCTAGGGCAAGACTCTTGCGTGCTACGGCGGCTGCTCAGCTTGGCAGAGGTGGAGCTTGTCATGAGGAGCGAGTGGGGTTGCCCCTTCCATCTCTCGTCAAGCCACATCATCTTCTCCATTTCTAGCCACCGTCGTCATTTTCCTTTCTCTTTTCCCGTCCGGTGAGTTATCGTTTGATTCGTTGGCTTTATGTCATCTCTAGATCCTCTAGATACTAATACCCGCCTCTCGTTGCCTCAAGCTTGCAGTTACCGTGGACCATGCTTCGTCATATCCGCTTGCCACCATCAAGCTGTCCCGATGTGGCTCTGTCGTCGTCAAGCATCTTCGTGAGCTCTTGGTCCTCGTGAGTGCAAGTGTGATGTTTAAATAACATTCCCGTGCCTTCTAGCTCGCTGCTACCATTTAGCTTCTTGTTGCTGCCGCTACCGCTCATCGCCGGCACAACTCCAATGACCATAGGTCTTCGTGCCGCTACCGATAGCATGGTGGTTGCTTCCTGGAGTCATCGCACACATTCATTCGCTTTGTCCTTTCTCCGCTTGTTTTCTCTATCGCAGTCCTACTATTCACGCCACCTCTCGTCGCTGGTGACAAGGCTTCAAAATCTGAATTTTTTTGCAATACAAAAAGCTATCACAGACGATTCTTGTTTAGAACCGTCTATGATAGTCTATTTTCACAGACAGTTTGAAAACCGTCTGTGATAACCGCCTGTTATCACAGACATATAAATTCAGACGGTTCAAAAAACGTCTGTGATGACACTTTGTGTAGTAGTAATGTCATCTTATGGTGGCTTCAAAGTCTTGAAATAAACATTCTTTAGGTCATCTCCACAATTGGTGGTCCAGGTCTTGCTGCTCCCATCTCCTTCTCCCATGCAAGGACCTTGGTTCCTGAGGATAATAACATCTTTAGGCAGCATCATAGAGTTCGTAAAATGTGAGTGCACTCCAAGAAACGAAGTTACCAGCATTCTTTCTAGCTTCTTCTCAACTCATCGCCATTCTGCTCTCCGCATGTCTGCACTGTACAACAACTTCCTCACTATGGTCCGCCAGCTTCCTTTCCTTTCTTTCCCGTGCCCTTTTTGCTCTTTTTGCTTGCTCATGTGATTCTTGCTTCCCAATGACCCACCATCTCAGCCGCCGTGAGCTCCCATGGCATCTCGAGCTCCACTGCCCGTGATGGCCTCCATGAGCAACGCCTAAGCTCCACCGTCGCGGGCTCCTCATTAGTGGCGCAACAACATCCTAGATGATGTGTCATTGCTACTCATCGTCATCGGGTGCCTCATCTGGGTACAATTTGTTGCAGGCGTTTACTCAATTTGTTTCAACAGTTGACTCGAAATGTTGCATCGAATATTTTTTTATTGTTGTGATGTTGTTGCATCAAATGTTGCAGTAAGAGATATTTTGTTGCTGCCCATTTTCTCTGTTGTTGCATGATCCATACTGGTTTATTGTAGCCTTTTCAAAAATATTGCAACAATTACTTTCAGATATTGTCACTATTATTTTCAAATGTTTCAATATTGTAACATCAAAATTTATTTGATCGGGATATTTGAACTAGTTGTAAAGTGCAGCTAGGTTCTATACCGATGGTTTTATGCAATTTTCAGTGAGAATGACTTTTTTCCAACCATTTTTCCTGGCATTGTATTGTTATTTGTCTATTTTTTGCACACATGAATTGAAATTGTTGCACACATTGTATACGGATGTTACGTCAGAGCGTACTCCCATCGTACATCCGAGCGTTAGTTGATCCCAAAAACAATACTTTGAATTTCACATTGATAGGAGCCATGGCCAATTACGGATGGCGAAATGACTTATTTATCTAGGGAAATTTGATCATTTGCCACACATTACATGTTGTTTCAATCATTTGGGATTACATTCCTAGTAATCAATTATTTGCCACATAGTTCATGAGTCAATTGATAATTTACCTTATTAGAGAAAAAATGCCAATTTTGCCCCTATCTTCTTCCATTGTCTTCTTGTTATTCTTCTTCCTTGCTGCGACCATGGTTGACCCGCTGCGGTCTTCTTCAACAGCGGCAGTGTGGTAGGAGCGAGGCGAGCTCCGAGAGGAAGCCGAGGGCCTCCTTACTCTTCCCACTCATGTGGTGGCCACCACCATCAATGCTGTCGTCCCCAAGGTGCAGCTTCCTTTGCCGCTCCCCACCTTAGTCACCGCTCGAATCCAACCATGCCGTCGGCTTGTAGGTGCTCGAGCGAAGGCGACCTCCTCACCAGATCTAGCCATGTTGGGTGGTGCTCAAGGCGCCGGCAACCTCCTCACTGAGCTTGCGAAGCCGAAGCACACGCGGTTGGATACGACAGCTTCCTCGCCAGGAGCTTGAGCGGCGACGGCCTCCTTGTAGGATTCGACCACGCTGGCTGGCAGTGTCATCCTCAGAATGGCCATGCTGCTTCTGCGACGGCGGCGACTGCTCTAGTTGGTGGGGGCGAGGGAGCCAGCCATGGCAACTAGATCTGGCGTGAGAGGCAGTCGTGGTTAGTTGAGGGAGGAGGAAGGAGGAGGAAGAAGAAGAGTGTGCAGAGAGGGGAGACATGACGAGGTGGCGAAGGTGCTGGGTTGGCCATAGCCAGAGTAAGAAGATAATGACAAATTTTCCAAAAGGGCAAATGGTCAAGTGGCTCATGAAAAGTAAAACATTTGAGCTATTACCTGGCGTACTTAATCCCAAATAAATAAAGATCTGGACAAGATACAACAAATGATCAACTTTCCCTTTTATCTAATGAAAATGGAAAATCAGTTTGACACCATCGTCAATACGGCGGTTCATTTTAATACCACTGCATTCTCTCGGTTCAGTTTAATACCACCGCACATTCTCTCTGTTCTGCGAAATACCACCCCGTCACCTCTCTGTTATCTCTAGCCTATCTAACCCGTCACCACTCACGAGCCCCTCTGCCTCCTCAGATTTCTGTCGCCACCGCCTCCCTCCTCGCCTCCTTCTCCACCTCCTAGCCCCTCTGGGCTCTTCCTCCTCCTCAACTGGGCACCCACTGCGACCTCCACGCCATACTGCCCCTCGCCACCACCGCCCTGTCCACCTCCACAACCTCGCTAGCGCCAACAACCGTGTCGTCGTTCTCTTCACCACCGACGACGAGCACACCGCTGATCTCTCCTATGACTTCGACGTCTCCGACCTCACCGTCGAGGGGGACACCGACGACCGCCTTCACGTATCCGAGGAGGACGATGACTCCAATGGCTCGGACTCTGACTCGGACAGCAAGGGCGGGAGGAGGAAGAGGCGGCGGCTCTCCGCTGCCGCTGCCGCCTCCTTGGTGTGTGAAAGGAGGACGTCATGAGCATGACGTTGATGTAGAAGAGCTGGTGCAAGGCGTGCGGCGCCATCAAGGACTCCACCACCGTCGGCCTCGCCAAGGTCAACAGCCGCGATGGAGGCTCTCTTGGAGTTCCATGACTGCTCGAAGGACGCCGACATGCTCAGCTGCTTCTACCGCTGCCGCTTCAGCTTGCGGGGCGCCGCGTCCACCGACGGCTACAACTGCGATTGCACGACCGCGGCCGCGTCCTCCCTGGCCGACGTCTTCGACGTGTTCACCTGTGGCGCGTCCATAGGCGCTGTGCCCGGGAGGTCCACCATGGCCAGCGACGCGCTCGAGGTCGAGACCGTGCCCGGGGGCTTTGGCGGCGTGCTGTGGTAGGAGGCGGAGGAAGAGGGGATGGATGGCGAGGCGGTGAAGAAAGGGACGCTGTGGGTGATGGTGGCGGCGTTCGGAGATGGGATGGTGTTGGTGATGGATGTGGATTTGGCAGGGGTAATTTGGTTATTTCATATGGGAGGTTAAAGGCAAAATCTATTTCTTGTGGGTAATTTGGTCATTTCATATAGAAGGTAATGGTAAAACCAAGAGAGATGACGGGCATGGTATTTTATGGAACGGAGAGAATGTGTAGTGATATTAAATTGAACTGAGAGAATACAATGATATTAAAATGAACCGCGTATTAACGATGGTACAAACCGATTTTGCCAATAAAAATAGGGAATAATCAATTATTTGCCACTGCAAATATGTGGATTTCAGGATTTGTCACTCCATGTGTGAATGACATCTGGGTCCCGGGACCACATGTCATAGACACATCAGTGGCAAATCCTGAATTGTAAATCTTTGACAGTGGCAAATAATCAAATCTCCACGGTTGAGACAACGAAATCTGAATCCCCGTCTCAAACTGCGGTCTTCTTTCTCCTGCGTTCTGATCCCCAAATTCTCACCTCGCTGGCAGCCGGCTCCCTGTTCGTCCGGCCGTTCCAAAGTCCTGGCTCAATCCCCTTCATCAGCACCGCCGAAACCCCTTGGCCCGCCCCTAGTCCTGCTCCCAACGAAGGAAGCACGGCCGCCACCTGGAAGCGAAGGAACTCGGTTCTCTCGTAGCCGTCCTCCTCGTCCCCTCATACTGGGACTAGCGTGGAGTGAAGACCCATCCGGACGTGATTTCTTTCGTTGGTAAGGATGCCTTGCTTGGATTGTTGTTTCGTTTTGCTCTGTTTGCTTTGAACAATCGAATCCAACCCGATCTTTCTAGCCAGCCCCAGCCTATCTCATCCTATCCAGTTCTTGTGTCGTGCGCGTGCATTGTCTGATCAGTTGCAAGTTTTGGCTGATTTCAGTGGGGGTTCACGGGACCCAAGGGCGCGCCCGCCGTTATGGCTGGAAGCCTCTGGGTGGTGCGGCTGGCTTCCCTTCTTGCGATCGGATTTGTCCTCGGCTTCGTCGAGGCCAGCCTCGGGGATGTTGATCCGCAGTACAGGTGAGAGGAAAGAAAGAAGCATCTATGTGTATGTAGTTCTTGACTTTTGTCGTGCTGCAGTGGTGTATTCTTGCAAGAATTGTAGTTTGTTGTTTATTTCTAGTTGCGACGCTAAATCCTACTTGATTCGGGGCCTTGTTGGATAACTTCGCTGTGGAATCCCGGCATTTTTTCTCATACAAAAACTTGTGTTAGTTGGGCTGTTCTTGATGGTTATTCCTCGTAGTTAGTAGGAAAATCTCAGATATATAGGGCATAGTAGCATTGCTGGTCCTCTTAATATGTAAAGATGTGTTATTGGTTGAATTGTCGTTGGTTTTTTCTTACCTAGTTAGGTAAAAATCTCAAATACTTTCTTTTCTCTCTCTCAATAAGTGATGTTTTAGTCTTATTAGTAATCATGTGCTGGAATCCCCATTGGATACTACTTTGTAATTGAACATATCTGACTGGGGAAATTGGACATGATAGGTCAAATATGATTGTGTCCCATAAGGGTCCGTCTGGTTCACAGAATTGAATTGATAATGTGGAATTGGAGTCCCAACTCAATTTTTACTGAAATTGGAATTGGTCTATAATTCCAATTTTTGTGTTTGGTTGCCAAAAAAATTATAAATTGGAAATGGAAATATAGTGCAATTCCAATTCATGTTTGGTTACCATTGTGAGGAATGCCAAATCAACTGGAGACATACCAAGCATCCACATGGCCGGAGTTCGAGGTGGCACCGGCGGCCGGAGCTGTCAGCAAGAAGCGGACGGCGGTGGCGACCAGAGTTTGAGGGGGCTCGGCGACCGGTGGTGCTGTTCCCTGACCACCATGCCTAAGGAAGGAGTCGTCGTGCTTGAAGTAGACGGGCGGCGACTAGATCTGGAGCAGTAAGTGGTGTGGATCGGAGAGGAAGAAGGGGAAGTAGGCGGCCATGGCTGAGGTCGTCAGGAGCTTGCCGGAGGGAGCTGAGGTCCTCAAGAGCTCGCCGGCAGCAGGCGGGGGCTCGATGGTGCGTCACAGTTGTGTATTGGGCAGCGGTGGTCGTTGTGAGCTCACCAGCGGTCGTTGGACTCTCTTCGGGGCGGCGGTGGCCGAGGGGATCTCGCCGGCGGTGGCACAACAGTGGTTGGACATTGCCTGAGAAGAGGAAGAAGGGATGGAGAAGAGGGCGATGGAGTTGAGATGGGGATGCTCGACTTCTAATTCCACCAAATCCGAGGGGATGTGGTCTGAATTGTAGGGTCCCTGTCACAGTGGTTCCCCAATTCAGGTCGAAATGGAGTACATTTCCAATTCCAATACCAAAGTGTAACCAAACAGCAGTATTCAGTATATCCCACTTCCAATTCTCTAATTCCGCCCTCAATTCCGAGACCCAAACGGGGGCTAAATGATTGTGGGTACAAAGCGGAAATTATTGTGGTAAATCCAATTTATATTCCTGGCTGTCAGATGAACAAGGTGAGCTATCACTCTCTGGTGTCTGGTTTCATGCAAAAATGGTAGAAACGTGAATTTAACTAACATATTCAGACATCCAATTAAGTGGGTCCAATGACCAAAACTCACCTGGAGGGAACAATATGCAATAAAATGGTGTCAGAATTTTTAAATCCGTCTCCCATTGTATATGCTATTGTAGGTACATGAAGATTTAAGTGATGGCACATGATCTCTATTCTGGCCCTGGTAAATTAATCCTTCATGCTAATGGGGTAGACATAGACAACGGAGGTGAAATGATTAATCGATGGATGCAGAGGAGTATGCCAACTGCTCACTTTAAACCATGCTCACCTCTATGCATAAAATCGGGAATAAGCGCAATTAGAAAGATATGAACATATTAATACCTTGAGATTGTAGAACAGCAGTTATTTATGAACAAGTGGGGGTATAAGTTAGTCACGTTTACATACATCTGATGTGTCACAATGAATGTTAGCATATGTTTGATCCCTTTCTTGTTCCTTCATTGTCCATGATGGATTTGTGATAATATGGGTTTTTCTTGCTGACTTGTCTGAAATATTGGATTAGTAGTTATTGTCTTATTGTACCATTTGGTTCATTTCCAAAGAAAAATCACCAAGTGATAAGTGATGGCTTGGTGGTTGGCTCTTACGATGTGGATATGTGTTCTTGCTCAAGCTGTTAATGACTCTTCTAGCTAGTGGCTGAACTAAGCTTGGTTAAAAACCATAGTATATCTTTTTAACGTTTGTTTGGTTGAATGAACTTATTGTTGCAGCAGCACCTGCTCATCCATTGATCACCTTTAGCTAACTATTGTGATATAGACTGATAGTAGCATTAATCCCTGTTGGAAGTTTGTACTTTTTTGTTGTTCTTGATTACCATGCTGTGAGAATGTTCTATGTTCTGAATTGATCGAACCAAACCCTATGAGTTATATATAGTGTTAGTGGCAGCACTAGCCTGTGTACATGTGGCTGCTGGCTCATCAGTGGCATTTCTGGCATTTCAGAAGATATCAGTTTAACCATGACATTTTTTTGGAAGGGCATAATTGTGACTTCCATTCTAGTCACTCTTTGACCAGAGGAGTACCTTCCAAAGAATTGTTGTTTCATAGTGGCACCGGCACAGAAGTGAATTACATGTTTTGCAGTTGCATTTCCTGGCCTGTATCGAAGTTGTTGATTTATCTCTCATGCCGTGGAAAGGTTATTAAGTCGTATAGTCGAGTCGAGTCACCATGCTACCGACTTGCCGATTAGTAGCGACTAGTCCCAACTAGTCTACTACTACTTGCTGGTTACTTCTAGTATTAGCTGCCTTCTACTGCTACTACTACTTGCTGCTGTTAGTACTGTACTACCTGCTACTACCCAGGATCAGAGGGGAAGAATACTCGGATCTTGATCTAGAAAAAAGCAGCAAAACTGAGTCTGATAGAAGGTAGGAGAGGAAAGAAAGAACATAGCAGCAAAACAGAAAAGAAAAACTAGGATCAAGATCTGGAACAAAGCAGCAAAACGGAGGAAGAAGATGGGAGACTAACTGGGAGGAAGAACAGAACAACAAATGAAGGAAGAACAGAGCAGCAAAACGGTGCAGCACCTTGTCGATCTGCTTCTTCGAGGGGTGGCAGAGGTGCATTGTCGGCGGCAACTCCCTCTCTGGGGCTGCGACGGTGAGGTCGGCTAGGAGATGGGGAGGGATTACTCCATGCTGCCTCTTCCTCTGCTTCATGCACGCCGCCTCTGCCCCTCCCATTGAGAGCACCATATGGGTCAGCTGAGCCAACAAGGCCCAGCCCAATAGCCAAGTACATCAGCTGCCTGCGAACTTAGGGCATAGATGCAGAGTTGTGACACCGTCTCTGCCCTCTGTTTCACGCACACCACCGCGTCGCCAACACCACCACCCCTGCTTCCTCCTCCCCTTCCTCGCTCTCTCCCTCCCCTCTCCCCCTTCCCCTCCTTCCTCATCCTCCCCCTCCCCCCTTCCTCCTCCTCCCCCTCTTTCCTGCAAGTTGGGTTGCTAGCCATGCTCGTCTTGTCGCGACTAACTGCCGATTAGTCGGCAAGTCGGGCGACTAGCCCTCCTAGTCGAGTTGATGGCTCTAGTCGGAAGCTATGTACCGACTTGTCAATTAATTGTCGATTAGTCGCGACTAATCCAGTGACTTAATAACAATGCCGTGGACATATGTTCTTGCTTGAACTGCAATTGATACATACCATTCCTAGTTGTAGGCTGAATTAAATTTACTCATTCACTATAATATGTCTCATCACATTTGATTAGTTATGTAAATTTGTAAAGAACCAAATTATTCTATCTACAGCTGATTAGTTGTTTTTTTTTGGCTTCTTGGTGTTCTTGAGTTCTGTCATATTCTGAAAAGATGCTATATTCTATTGCTTGAATGGTGATTTAAGGCACTGTTTTCCTAATTGGGTGGAAAAAATCTTAGTTATGAATGCTAACATGTGCTACATTTTGTTCGGTTGTTAAAATTGTGCACGACTATCTGTCCCTGACTCCTTGTTAACAATTGATGTTTCTTTTGGCAGTTACAATAAAATTGATTTTAGCCATTAATTTTCCTAATTAACATCAGGGTTCAATTAGTTTATCTCCTAATTAGCTTCCATATTAGGAGAGAAATAAATATGATAAACACTAACAGTAGTACATTTCCATAAGTGCACAAGTAATCCATAGCATCATGGTTCTCAAAGTGACAAAGTGAAAACAAAAGATAAATAAATATGATAGTAGCAGGGCATGACAACCATATAACTCAAAAAGTCTCATCTCGAACTCTCAAATTCACTCATCATCTAACTCCATCTTGTCCAGTTGACCATGGCATTTGCATAACTGCTTCCAGTCAAGGCGAATGTTCTTGGTGGTTGCTTCTGGCTGACAAGATGCCTTGTCATCGACATTGTCTGTTCCACTGTTAACCTATTACAAGATGTGTATTGTGTTCGTTATCATTTTCTTTTCGCACACTTGCAGTATTATTTTTCTTCTAGGTTACTTTCATTTTTCATATGCTACCACCAGTAATATCTGCTGTGTGCCTGTGTTTTTTTCCCCTGAAACTCATGGGCTTTGAAGAGTGACTTCGAAGTAATTTTTCACAAGATTTGCTTTCGTGAAGCAATAACTGATTCCACCATATTTATCTTGGCTTCATGTTTACCTTAAATAAAATATGAACTGAAAACTGGTTGGACTGTTTATATATATATATATATATATATATATATATATATATATTATAATCTTTGCAGCCATCTTCAGTTGTCATTCTGATGTTACCCTTTTCTTTGATACATTACTCAAGTTCTACTATTCAGAAGTTTCTGATTATCTTAGCTTTGTTGATCAACCTTCAGAACTTGTGTGGAGGAGTGTCAAACTACAGCGATTATTGGGGACAACAACATCAGCCACTGCCAGTCCCCGGAGAATGACGACAAATCTGTTGGAAGTTCTTGGTACACACAGGAGCCCCTTTACATGCAGTGGAAGCAACTAAACTGTAGGACAGACTGCCGCTACTACTGCATGATGCAAAGAGAAGGGGAACGGCAATCACATGGTCTGAGCCCTGTTAAATATCATGGAAAATGGCCCTTCATACGTGTTTCTGTCTTCCAGGTATGTTTTGGCATGCATGTTCCTGAGTGAAACTACTATTTTCATCATGACTACTCAACATCTCACTTGTTTGTCATCCTTTATCAGGAGCCCTTCTCAGCTGCGCTCTCTGCTATCAACCTATTGATGCACTTCACTGGCTGGCTTTCATTCTTCCTGCTAGTGAATTACAAAATTTCTCTTAGACCCCAGACTAAGAGGACATACTACGAATATACTGGCTTATGGCATATCTATGCAATATTATCAATGAATGCATGGTTCTGGAGCTCTATATTCCATACTAGGTATGCAGTTACTCAAAGCTATAGATATACTAAAACTTCGGTATGCTGTCATAGTCTATGATATCTGACTCATCATTATTCATTCGGTAGGGATATCGACTTGACTGAGAAATTGGACTACTCTTCAGCTGTGGCTCTACTTGGTTACTCTTTAATCCTTGCATTGCTAAGGACTTTCAATGTCAAGGATGAGGCTACCAGGGTGATGTTTGCTGCCCCTATTTTGGCATTCGTTACAACACACATCTTGTATCTTAACTTCTATGAGCTTGACTATGGTAAAGTTCCTTCTGCTTGTTGGCTTCTTGCTAAAGCATTTCATCTTTTGCCATCTTCATACAAGATTGATCCTGCCTATATAAGATTAAATATTTTAGAAGGCTCATTAATCTGCAGCTGTTCTTTTTTACCATGTTCTTTTGTATTACAAATTACAGCCACCATAGATGCCTCCTTTATTCTGCAGTTATATCATTTCAATAGCAAAAGCTATTGCGAAATATTGTCATTAATGAACTACTAAGTAACGGTGTTTTTCATTAACAAATATTTAGGTATCTGCATCTGTGTTTATCTGAAATCTTTTTGCAGGATGGAACATGAAAGTATGTGTTTTGATGGCTGTGGTTCAACTTCTGGCATGGGCAATTTGGGCTGGTGTAACCCGACATCCGTCACGATTCAAGCTTTGGATAGTCGTATTTGGAGGGGCGCTAGCTATGCTTCTTGAAGTCTATGACTTTCCTCCGTACAAGGGATATGCTGATGCACATTCACTGTGGCATGCGAGCACCATTCCTCTCACATATCTCTGGTGGAGCTTCATCAAAGATGATGCAGAATTCCGCACATCAATTCTTATGAAGAAGGCAAAGTAAACTAGGGGCTGACGATCATGAACTTAGGGTCTCTGAACATCAGATTTCATGGACCAGTCAAGGAACATGGGGACAGACTCGTTGTCTTACGTCAACAAAGCTCGGTATGTTTGCCCCCGTAGTGCTCCTGTCATCGATCAGAACAAGTCATTCATCTTTGTGCGGTTGTGATTTTGGTCCACAAACTCAGCATCTTGTTTCTGTTCTATCTTTGCTCTTGTCCTGATTTATATTTTGATTGACCCGAACAACTATTCTGTAATAGAAAAGACATCATTTTTGGTACCTGAGGGATATGGTTGAACTTATGGGTCATTCTTTCTGTGCACTTTAGTGATCGAGCATTGCGGAATCAGGTCTGAAGTTCTGAACATCATTTCGTACCTACGGGCTGATGTTCTGTCCACGGTGTGCTGATGTTTTGTACGCATCCAACAACACCACCACACCACACAGAAGCATAATATCAAACCCCAAAGTCCTATGTGATTCGATCCCTCTAATGCAGGTTTATTTGATCATTTATTAGTCAATCTTGCTAAGGAATAGGGAATCATCCATCCTGCCTTGGCCACCAGCAGCCTGTCTGCTCACAGGCAAAAACGGGGACGGTGGACAAGAAAGTTTGGGAACTCAAGTCAGAAGATGGGAGAGATGTCACTACCACGCTACGGTGAGAACCCAAGCTCTTGCAGTAAGTGGAAATGCTCAGCGAAAAAGGAGTTCCATAATATTTTAAAAGGAAAAGGTATACTTTACACCCATGAACTTTTCGAAAAGTTCAGAAAATAACCTGAACTACAAAACTGGACACCAGATACCCTCACTACAACATGAACACCCCTTTAGCAACACATATATGTGTTGATAGAAGTCTAAATAAATGTTGTTAGGGTCTATACCAACGTATTTAGTATGCGTTGCCATTGAGGCCATTACTAAGGTCTGTGACAACACATATACAAGTGTTGGTAATATGTAAATAAAAGCATTGTAAGGTTGCAACACATATTTTGATACAGTGACAACACACACACACACACACACACACACACACATATATATATATATATATATATATATATATATATATATATATATATATATATATATATATATACGTTCTCATTGGATACTATATGCTCTCATTGGATACTAGCAAATCGCTTCCAGGATTGTTTACAACGCATCTAATCATTGCAAAAGGTATCCTTTTCATGTTCAATTAGGGCCCATGGGGTTAAACAAAACACACATATCAACATGTATAACAAAAAAAAAATTATTGACATCAACAAAAAATTGTTTCATTACAAAGAATTTCTAACTAGTTTCACAAGTCTAGACTCGAGGCATATACACAGTTGGCACCATCATGATCTAATAACATAATACACCCTAAAACATAAATGTAGTACATGTCTATATGTTTAGTGGAAAGTCTTCGTTCTCTATGCCCCTATGGTTCTATAAAAAGAAATCTTTACTCCTTAGCATTTTTCATTTTACACACAAGTTTGCCGAACAGTCCAAACCATCAACATATCTTCTCAATCTGAAAAGAGAAATAAAGTTTTTTTTAGTGCATTATTAAAGTAAAATATAACATTCCACTTCTTCCAAACAGCTGTTTACGTACATCCAAGGAAAGGAAAGTACATCTCTCGTAGCTCAAGACATTTCTGAAGAACTTTGTACGCTTCAATTTCATCAAGAGGAGTCTCTGAGGTAAAAACGAATAAGTGCAAGAATAGCAACATAAGTGCAAGAATAGCAACATGTAAGCAAAAAAACTAGAAATAAGAGATTTTATTCTCACTATAGCAATAAGACAATCAGGTAGATGATCCATAAAATAAAATGCATTCTACTTTCTAACTAATCTACGTCCACACATACATACATTTTACAAAAGGAACAGATCCCATGGATGAAACATTTATTTTTTAAAACACACATGGTTGAGGACTTAATGAGAAAGGCAATATTAATCTAACTCATCAATGATTCGACTAAATAGATAAATGGAGAAAAGTGGCCCATACCAACCGCTGTAATGTTGATCCTATTGAAAGTTTCATGTTCAGGTTCCTTTTGAAGTATATCAGCTGCTACTGATTGAGCCGGGGGCCATGCAGATTGCTAGTTGCACTATGAGATCTAATGATGTTTGTTGATGATACCAGTTTTATGTCCACATTCTGACTCGCTTCATCTGGAAGGGGATTTGCTCCCTATATAATGAGAAAAAAAACATCTTAGTCTATTAAGTACACATAAAACTAAGATATATTTGCAAGTAGAAAGTTGTCCCTAGACAAGAATTTGTAGTGGTAGTGAGTAAGGACTACATCATAGGAGAAAATGTAACAAACAAAGTTGTAGAAGAAATACATATTTAGGGGTAAATACATCAATGCAAAACAAAATAATTTACTTTTGTAATTTCATAACATCTAACAATATGCTTTATCCAATAAACAGTGTAATTTGTATATACAATTTCATTTTTTGGAATGTTTTGACAGGATAAAGGAAAATTGGAAACAAGCATTTAACTACGCAAAAGAATTAACCCAATGTTAAGGGCAAACCATCCAATTAGCGGATCATCAAGCCTTGCATCCCCTGTGTCCCCTCTTCAGTCACTTTGTGTAACATCCCATTATTGGACTTGTGTTTCAAATGTAAGAAAATAGCTAAGAATTAAAACTTTTTCTTACATCGTGTATTTCCTGTTATACCAAACAATTTCTTGTACAAGGGATTATGGAAATACGATGTCACAAGTCTTTTTGATCCAAACTTTGATATTCCAAAAACAATCTTATCAAATATTGTAATCATCATTGGGAAATATTTTTCCTAAGTTTCTGTGATGGTATGTGGCCCCTCTGAAAAATTTCACAATTTTTAGAAATTGTTTGAATATTTTTTAGGGGGCAGTCAAACTTATTTGACTTTTAGTCAAACCTGAAATTAGAGCCTTGCAGAATTTTTGGAGATTTATTCACAGTATAAAAACCTATGAAAATTTTACACAAAGTTAATATCCGAGTTAGCAAGCTCTTGTAAAAATTTCTTAATTTTTGGAGTTGTTTTGCTATCTCAAATAAATCCTCCAAAGTCTCTGTTCTAATTGGAAAGTCAAAACCTAAATTCACTGTGCTTTGGGTTCGAGTCAGACTCGGGCTCGAGCCAATCGACTCGGTCCAGTCAACTAACTGCACCGAGCATCCCTTTTAAAACGCGCGCCTAATCTCGACCGTTGGATCCTTATCGTGCGGCCCGCGTTCGCGACACGTTCGGACCTTCCGGTTGCGCTGTTAAATTTGAACCGTTGGATTCCCATCTAACCGTCCAGATCCTCTGAAACGATCGGACCCTCCGGTTGTTGGTTTGAATCGGAGCCGTTGGATTAAAATCCAACGCTCGCTTGTCCCTCTGTTGTAAACCACGTTCGCGACGTGGGGCAATCTGAGCCGTTCATTTCTAATCCTAGGGCTTCTGATCTCCTTCGTTGTGTTTTAAACCTCAGAGGTGTGGCGTAATCTCAGCCGTCCAATTTAGATCGTAGGGCTCAGGATCGCCCGAGCTTCTCCTCTGGTCATCTTCAACCTCTAGCCGTGCATGAACAGTAGGGTAGTGATGGCAGTGTCAAATCGTGCTTCCTACGACCGCCCTAGTCGACAGTAAGGGTCGTGGGAGACACATTCGGCCGTGCCATGCCCTAATGCACATCTACTACCTTTTTCCTTGTCGGCCCCGTCTTGTGCTTTGTGCTTTGCCGCCCGAAAAGCGTTTGGTCCAAACCCTAATGCCTTCAAAGCTTTTTAAGCACCCAACACACTTCCTGGTGTTTCTTTAGACCACCCTCAAGCTCCATTTACAGTATTGGAGCTTAACTCCTCAAAACCACCAAATCGCCATTATTGACCCGAAGAGCTCCATTGGTGTTCTTAGTGTTCCAGTGGTTCTCCTTCACGTTTCTTTACCCTATTCTTATCTCCTTATTATCTTGAACATTTCCCCTCACTTTATGTTGGATTTGATTCTCAGGAATTGTCCAATTTGGGGTTTGTTCAAATTCGGCTGAAATTGGTCATCTTCTTCCTCAGCTCAAGTGAGTACTCCATTTTCAAATTACTTGCTCATGTAGCTTCTGTGGACCATAATGAAGCTATATTGATGCTTTGGAATCACTCATTTGGCTCGTGGTGCCATTTTCAACCTTTCTTCTCCAAGTCCGCGAGCCTCCACCGTGGACCACTTCTCCGCCATCTTTAAAGCTTCTCTTCATCAAGGTAGCTTCTTATTAGTCCCTAGAGGCTCGCACCGCTTCTTTGGACCGCAATGAGCTTTTGCTATTTTCGTGTTTAGCAGTAGAGCTCCATTTTTGTTTTTCCGGCTAGCCGGCGTTATGGTCTCTCACCGCCGGCGAGAATGCCACCATTAGGTTCGTAGTGCTATTGCGATTCCATTTTAGTTCTTAGTTGGCGCCGCCGCGGCCAGTGTCGCCGGCGACAAGCCGTTGAAGTCACTCAGGAGTTTGCCGGTGAGAAGCTCCCGTTTTCGTCATTTGGTTAAGACACATTAATTACCGGTGATTGATAATCATTAGTTCATTAATTGTGTCTTAAGCCGTGTCGTTGAGCTGCTGACAGTGGGCCCAACATCCTTAAATCATCCTCTAGCACAACTCTGTGCTGTTCCGACATCATTAATGACTAATTATTGGTTAATTAATGAGTCGGGGTGTTCGCTGTCGGAAATTCACTTTTGGGTCTCTGACATGCGGGCCCTCCAGTCTCTTAAATCACATCTGTGCCTGTCATTAGGACGCATTAATTGCTAGTTAATCACTAATCATTGGTTCCTGGTAATTAATCGCTGTCTTAATTGTCCCTCTGTCTCTCTAACATGTGGGTCCTCTTTAAAATCCTCTCCGCGCACTTAAACCCCGTGCGTAGCACCTTGTTGATCGTGGACCGTCGATCCCGTGATCAACGGCCTAGATCTAGAGTGCATTCGGACCCTCCGGTTGCCTCAATCATTCTTGACCGTCGATCTTGTGATCAACGGCTGAGATCCCATGTGCATTCGGACCATCCGACTGATGGTGTGCTCTGGACCGTCCATCTGCAGATCTGCGGCTGTGATTGGCCCAAGCAACCGCACCGTCCGGATGCTTTCCCTCGCGTGAGCCGTTGGATCTTGATCTAACGATGGCCTTCTGTTAGGTGTTGCGCGCGTGCGCTATTCCCGGCGCGCGTGAGCCGTAGGATTTTAGATCAAGGGTTGATAAGTGTCCACGTCATGATCTGTTGTTTAGGTTTGTCTGTATTTGATAAGTATTTATTTAACAACTAAAAATGGTATAAAAATTTTAGAAATTCATAACAAATTCATTTTAAATCCTTTTTAGGTAATTCCAACTGTAATAAATTCTGTTATCACTTAAGTTTATTATAAAAATGGAATTAGGCATATTTCAGAAGCAAAAATTTGTGCAACTAGAAATAACTTGATTTCTGTCACTTTGAATATTCCAGAGATAGATTTAAACTTGAAAAATGCATATCTTTTTGTGTATAAATCCAATTTGTGCAAAATCAATTTTGTTAAACTCATCTGTTAGTGTACTTTCATATGGAATAAGCTTTGAGTATGTTCATAATTCTGTAAAGTAACTTGCATTAGATTTAAAGCTTAGAAAAATCATAAGTAAATGTGTATAACTCCAAATTTAGTAAAATCAACTTTGCTGTTATTAGGATGTCATAATCTACCTGCTATAAAAATTTCAGACTTTAGATCATTCTAGAAAATTTCGCCATAAATAGTACCAGTAATTAATTAGGTTGATTTTTAGACTGAGAAAGAGTATTTTGTCCATATCTTTTGCATGTTAAGTCCCAATTGTATGATTTTTGTTCCTAAAATTATCTAAAATCATTATCTAGCTTCTGTATAAATTTCATTAGATTTGGATGTCTTTTGCTGTTGGAGTTTATTTGGTGTTCTTCGCTCTTATTGGTTTATCGCCTTTTCGCGTTAGGTTCCGAAGACAATATTGTTATTGATTCTGAGCCACAGCCATCAGATCCTGCACTCCAGCAAGGCAAGCAGATGTAGCATTCATTTGGTCATATTGTTCCTACTATTTTCAAATTCTAATATGTTGTTTGCAAATTCTATGTATGCATTGCTATGTTGTTTTAAACTATTGTCGATAGTTGGCCCAGTAGTTGCATTATCAGTAGGAAATGTTGATTCCTCTACTATTGAGCCTAGGGTTACTTGCTGTGATTTTGGGTTCGCCGGATGAACCCTTGTCACTTAGTAGTCTACGTGTCATTTTGCTTAGCCATGCTTAGCTGTCGGTAGAAATGGGCGGTTATCGACTTGTCGATAACCTTGATCACACAAACTGTTGTAATCTGTATATTTCAGCCTTGTGCTATGTCTAAATTGCAAAACTAAAACTGAAAATAAAAACAATTTAGACTTAGGCACAATGGTAAGATGGTGTGATCTTTTGGGTGTGAATGGAATGGTGCCTGGGTCAATTAAGGACCGAACTACTTGTGAGTATCTGTTATCCGAGCATTCTGTGCGTGCTAACCACACTAGAGAGGGATATGGGACCTCTCTTAGCTGAGTACTTTGGGGTGTGTTAATTAATGAGTCGCGTGGTGGGTTGCATATTTAATTATGTGCAACATGGACACGTTTGTGGGGAGGGGAGCACCCGCCGAGGCCAGTGTGTCCTGCTCCACGTATGGGTCCTTGTGATCCATATTGCGTCGACAGATCACTAAGGATTAACCCCCATACGTGCCTCTCTTGATTAGCATATTCCATTGGAAAGGGTTCGTAGGACTTAGCCGTGCCGGCATACCAAAGGAGGTGTGCTTAATAGCTTGGCAAAAAGGCGGTCTGAAGTGTGGGTACATTGGTACACCCCTGCAGGGATTACAAACTATTCGAATAGCCTCATCCTAGGTTATGGACACGCTTGGATAAGCTTTTCAAGAGTTAGACTACAACCTTTTAAAATTAAAACTTGATGGGTGGTATGAATCAGGGATTCATGCTATTTGTGGTGGCTAATGGGTTAGTCACTTCTAGGTGGTTACCTTTAAATATTGTTACTCGCTGTTATTTCAATAAGTAAAACTGATTTGTTAAATTGCTTTCAATCTATTACATTATTGCAAATGAAACTTGCTTTATGCGTCCAAATAACCATATAACCAAACTCCTTTGATACAGCTTTCATGTAGCTATGTATAGGCTTGTTACTCGTAAGTCTTGCGAGTACATTCTTGTACTCACCTGCATTGCTTGTATTGTGCGGAGGAAGGGAATGAGTCCGATGGACCTCATTTCTGTGAGTTGTGCTGTGGCAGTGTGTGGGGCGATTAGCTTGGCGGCCCGGTCGGTTGCCCTTTGGTGTTATGGGGCTAACCGGTCGTCTTTTGGTTTGAGCCATCTTATGGCAACTTTTGCTTTCGCTATTACTTTTGATACTCTTGTCATTTGGCCGGTCGGCTGTGTTGTAATAACTTATATTATGTATGTCTTTTGGTAGACTTGTTATATTATGTTGTATGGAATTGATGCATGCTTTGGAAAGATGTATGTGTGCTGCATTTTCTGGGAAGCACATGTTCATCGAGGCACGGGTTATTCTGTTTGTGATGCTAGAACCAGTGGGAGGTTAAGTATTACAAGCTTAATAAACCGGGGTCTCACACTTTGTTAGCTTGGATTGTGCTAATAGCATTACCAATGTTTCCCTGAGGAAAATTTTTCAAAGAAAACCGAATCAGTTGCACCATAAACACTCACAGTTTTTAGGTCAGTGCACTAGAGAAGTTAAAATATGCATCTCACTATATGGCATGCAGAAGAAACAGGAAAGTAATACTTGTTATCACTGAACAATTTTTTGCAAATGTACTAATCAAATTGCGAATCGGAGATAAGATAAATGTAAGAGGTTTACCCTCCAAACTCCAAGCTTTGCACGTAGACTTTGTCACTGTGGCATCCCAAAGATCCTCTCAGTATGCCGACTGAAATTACACATCAGACCGCGTGTTAGGAAAAAGAAGAGCATAACAACGTAATATGGACTACGAAACCTTTAAACATAGCTAAAATAACGAAAGTTGGCGAAGAAAGTCCTAGAGATCTGAATACCTGACAATGACAACCTGATTAAGCTGATCAATTTTGCAATCCAATATCTTGCATGAAATTGCTTTCACAATCCAAAATTCAACTTCATCATCATTGATCTAACAAAGCATTACAAAAGTCAATAAAAGCTTCAAAGAATCGTACAACAATAAAACGGCAAGATAGAATACCAATTACCTTAAGTGCGTGCGTGATTGCGAATAAGTATTTCCCACGCGATGGTTGCTCGTAACAAGCAAAGACATCAATCGAATCTTGGTTATGCACTTCTCATGAACAAATCCTGTCAATTGTTCATCATTAGATATCCAAGAAAAGAAACCAATGTGATTGACATAAGTTGTACACTAGTACTCATAAGGAAATAAAATAATTAGTATTGGTTCAGCAGGTGAACATACCGTAACCTTTGAGCATGGTAGAGTTAGCAGTCTGAAACCCTAAATAGGTATCGAGCCTTTGAGTAAGGAATATCTTTAAAAGCTCGTAAACTGGTTGATACTTTTCATCTTTCTCGAGCTGTGCAACAGCTGGCATATTGAGCAGATCACACTGCAATAACATCATATTTCCATTAATCTGGTGCATTGATTTTAAATACCAAATATGCAACGGTGCAAGGTTATGAAGTGTCATTAAACCATATGAATAGTTTTTCAAGATTCAAACTTGATAATGACTCATAGTTTCACAACTACTACTGACAGAAGAGATAAGGTCATACAATGCAGTAGCGGTGGCACAAGTTGGTAAAAATAAAAAATTGGTCCATCATCCTAAGTAGAAAGCTTGTAAGGAACATGTTAATCGCTACATCAACTAGTTCAATTCATAACCACACAAGTACATGTTTGAGAAGATACTGAGAGCACAAAACATGTGCAGACTGTATGTAAGTAGATAAGTTTAGTGTATCTTTCCTCGTGAAACAAATATTGGTATGTTAATAACCAAGTTCCGATAGAAATTGACATTTGGTGATATGATATGAGAATGATATGGTACATTACAATTCTGGTAGGGAGATACCGGTGCATAGCTCACGAGAAATCTTTTGCTCGAAGCTGGAGAAATAATCGGCTTGCCTAATAGGTAAAATGGCCCAACATTAGCATCAAATGTTCATGGACAATCACTTGCACATTACAATCAATGCCAAACGTATTTTCATGCCCAATTGCACAAGAATTTATGCACTACTACATCCTATTTCTATTGTTTCCTCATGTCCCCATTAAAGCATGTAGGCTGCACTAGACAACCATAGCTAGAACCACTAAAAGATGCATCGCCGTGACAACCACGGCGCCGAGGTTCCATCGGCTTACCATTCGCCGCGACAGCCACGACACCGGATTATACCTGCGATGGAGGTTGTAACATCCCAAATTTCCTGAGTTTTTGAAAATTTTGAAAAATTTAAAAATAACCATTTGGTCTTATTAAGTTGGTAAAGCTTAACTTGAGAATTCAGAATTTAAAACAGTTTAATTTGAATTAATTAAACTTCAATTAAATTAAAGTTGGTTTATTTGAGTTTTCTTGGATTTAAAAGTCAAAATTATTTTTTAATTCTTTTATTGCATTTTCTGGATTTTAGAAATGGGTTTCCCTTTTAAACCAAAATTAAAATCTATTTTATTTGCAAAATTAAAAAACTAAAGTATATTTAAAAGTATTTTTATTAAGTTCTAAATAATTCTTGGGATTTCTGTGAATTTTCGTAGAATTTTTAGACTTTAGTAGCTATTTTCTAAAAAGCTTTTTCATTTTCTGGTATTTCTTAAAATAAAAAATGAATTCAAAATCCCCTTAACCTCTCTAGGCCGAACTCCCCTCTCGGCCCGATCCCCTTTCACTCGCGCGGCCCAGCCCCGCCGGCCCTTCTCCTTCGCGTGGCCCAGCGCACTCTTTCCCCTCTCTCACTACCGCCCGGGCCCTGCCTATCAGCCGCACGCCCCTCCTCCCGGTCGTCTTCAACCTCGCGTCGCCCGCCGCCCACCTCGCCGCGAATCCCACTGGCTCCTGCCGCTTCCTCGCCATGCCTAGAAGCCTACCCCGCCGCCAACCTCGCGCCGCCCGTCCCCGCCTCCGTCGCACCTGTGTGCCCCCGCTTTTCCCCCTTTTCCCCGCGGACAAGCCGCCCCCGTCGTCCGCCATTATCGGCCGACAACCCTTCCTCCTCCTCCTCCGGGCCTCCCCGAGCCATATAAAAGTGAGCAATGGATGCGCCTCCCTCACCTCTCCCGTTTTCCCCCGTTTCCCCTCTCTTCCTCGCCCTAGCTCGGCCGTGTTTCGATCTCAACCTCCGTCGGCCGTGAAGCATGCCGCCGCCTCTAGCGCCACCTCCGAGCATCCTTTGCCGCCCCCGTCCTCCTCTCTGGCATCGCAAGATCACCACCTCCTCCGTGCGTGCCTCCCCGTCCCCGGGCCATCCCCAGAGCGCCGCTTCCACCTTCGGCCGTCGCCGCCGCCACCTTTCTCGCTTGCTGTCGGCCTTCCGGTGATGCCGCGTCCTCAAACCCGTGAGCATCGTGTTCGCCGTGCCCTTCTCTCCCCTGGGTGCCCTCACCGCCAGCCACCGCCCAGCCGAACTCTAGCGAGCGCCACCACCGAGCCGCGGGTGCCTTTTTGCCCACGTGGCGTCCGCGTCAGCGCCACCTCACCCTCTTTTGCCTACATGGTAGTCCACCTAAGCGCCCACGTGGCACTCCAAACCCCCCCTCTTTTCCAAAAGCTATGTGAACCCAGTTCACATGCACCACCTCTATGACGAGTGGGCCCCACCCGTCATAATTTCTTTTCTCTTTTTCCCTCGGCCGAAATTCCCTCTGATGATGTCACTGACGTCATATTTGTCTTTGCCTTTAGGAAAAGAATTCCGAAAATCTGGAAAAACACTGGTTTCATTATTTCATGTGTTTTCAAACTTCTGAAGGCCGTAACTTCTTCATTCGAACTCCGATTCGAGTGATTCAAATTTCTAAATTCATCTAAAATCCTCCTCTTGCTATTAGTGCTAGTTTGGTATTTATTTGGAGTTATTTTATTTATTTGGTTCTTTTCGAACGTGTAGATACTAGCGTTTCGGAAGATTTCTCAGACCCGACAACCGAAGCACCTCAACTCTTCAACGAAGGCAAGTCATAGACCTTTGATCATATTGAACCCGCTTTATAAAAGTATATTGTTTGATATAAATATGCATTGCTAGTTTTATATTAAATAGTTTCTTGAATAAATAACGGCCTAATTGATGTATGCCTTATTGATAAATTGCTATCGACATGTATCCTTAAATGACATGAACACTTGGACACCTTAGGAGGGTTTATTTTAGTTGGACATTGATAAATTACCAATACGGGTATCGTAATATGCTTAGCCATGCTATAGTTGTACGTCGGGACTCATGGTCACATGCTCGTATGAATAAACATGACTATATGAATTATGGAATCGTGGCACGGCTACATTTATTAAAAGATGTTGTGCCAAGGCTAGGGTGGTCTTTGGTCGGGTTGGGCCGAAAATGTTTTATGGTCGGGCGAGTGGGCGGTGGTGAGTGTGGGTGCCGTAACACACTTTGGGACGTGGATTAGTCTCACCTGAGCAGCCAACTAAGGACTTAACCTTGAACCATTGATCTGGGTCATACCGTGCAACCACATGTCTAGACTGGGATAGAACTGGCCAATTAATTAGCTAAGCTTTGATGTGGTTCTGTTTTGGTTGAGAATGGCGCAAGAGGGGGCCGTAACGGCGAATCCTTAGCGAGCAGAATTGGGTCAAAGTAGAACTTTGTAAAGGCCTTGACGCGTGCTCTAGATTGCTTACCTAAGGAAGTGAGCAGTGGCATAGATATGTGCCGAACAAACTAGAGAAGTCGTGTCTTGTGGGTAAAGCTGTACAACCTCTGCAGAGTGTAAAAATTATTCGAATAGCCGTGTCCCCGGTTATGGACATGCCCGGAGATTTCACACAAGGGGTAGATGTTTTCTTAAAATGGTGGAATTGATGGTTTGGATGGAATGGTTGGGATGATCTCTAATTGTTTCAAAGAACTAAAATACTTATGTATTAATCTTTTAAATTGTGCTTTCAATCTACTTATTGTATTTACTGTCAACATTGCTTTCCGCAAAACAGCCATAAAGCTATCCTTTACTAGCCTCACATGAATAATAATTTCATACATTTCCCTATGACTTGCTGAGTACATTCAAAGTACTCACGGCTTGCGCCCTGTGTGATTAATCCCCACAGAAGAACTAGGGAACTCAGAGTTTTATGAAGAGGAGTATCTTGAAGACTTTGCGAATTAGGTCACGTCCTCCACTCGATTGGCTGTGGGCATGTTGAGTGGCCACCTCGAGATATTTTGTTTCCGCTGCAAGTTATCTTTTGTTGTTAAGCCCTGCATGGCGCTCTGTAAGACTTGACCATAAGGTCCTTTTGCTACTAAGTAATATTAATTTGTCCGCTTCATCGTTATTTCGTTGTATGGTTGTGATTACACCCATGTTGTAACTGTGCGAGCTAGCTACTCATCTGGGACTAGATCGGAATGCACAGAGGGTCCTGGGGTTGTATAGCTGGGGTCCCGATAAGAGGTGGTATCAGAGCCATATCCGACTGGAGGAGGGGGCACCTGCTGCACCGGGGCTCCCCTCGCTGGGTCACGGCCGCCAGCATTCCCCGCCGTCGATTTCACCGCGGCCTCCACCGTGACCCTCTGCCTCGCCTCCTCCAGCGCGGGCCACGACTCAGCCCCCAAGACAGCTGCCTCGCCTGCCGCGGGCGGCGGCATGGTTCTCCACGGGGATGCAGTGCCACCAGTCGGATCCACCGCTGCCACGGCCCCTCCGTGAGGATCTAGTGAGAGACAGCTTCGTGGCGCTGCATGGAGGATGAGGAAGCCCGGATCCGGTCGGAGGCGGCTTCACAGCACGGAGGAGGAGACCAACCAGCGTGGGGAAAGGGGAAGTCGAGCGGCATGAAGAAGGAGAAGGAGGTTCGGATCCGATCAGGGTCGTATTCACGCCGAGGGGGAGGAGGCCAAGGTGCGTCTCATGGTGTTCTCCGGAGTCGACTTCACGAGCAGGGGAGGAGGCCTAGGGGAGTCTCTGCGTAGGGGAGTGGCAGGGGAGGAGGCTGCGCCAGTTCCACGCGTGGACGTAGCCATGGGGAGGAGGCAACGACAGCAGATCCGCATGGGGGTGAGGCCGTGGGAGGAGGCGCTAGATCCGTGGAGTTTCATGGGAGGGGAGGCGACGGGAGCGATAGGATAAGATAGATGGGAGCAGTCGAGCAGTCTTTTTTTGTGGTGGGAGGTGGTGGTTCGAGTAGGATTAATACTTGATGAAAAGTTGGCCCCGCAACGCATGCACTTTCCATTGCGAGTTATGTGTTGTCGTATGTATGTTCTTCTTGTAGTGCCTCAACTATCAATACCATGCAAATTACCTCTTGTTTCAAGCCGGTTTTTATCCGACATGGCATCCACATGGACCTGAGGTGGGCACTGTAATCTCTCTTAGCCCACATGTCATACTTTGATGCCTTTCTTCTTCTCTCCTCTCCTCCCTCCCGATCCCACCTCTTCTATCCTCCGCCTCCACTGACACTAGCACCATTGTCCCCCTTATCCTCCCCAGATCTTCTCCCTTGGTGACCTCCACGCCACCGCTAAGGCTCGCCCGGACACCTTGCGTGGCCTTTCCTCCTGCTCTTCTTCTTCTCCCTTGGCGGCCTCCATGCTACCACCAAGGCCCATCCGGACGCCTCGCGTGGCCTCTCCTACTGCTACTCCATTCTCCGCCTATCCGCCCTCCACCTCCACCACGACACCCAACCGGTGTTGGTGCGAAGTCGCCGCCAAGCCCCTGCCACTCCACTTGAAAATTCATTGCCATCCCTCCGCATCTACCAAATTCCTCTCATATCAAGCTTTAGGACCACCCCTAGAAGCCCCTAGATGTCATCTTCCCTTCTTGCGGAATCAGGTACTTCCAATCTGTTCTAGTATTCTCGTTGTGTGCAGCAAGTTTGCCTAGTTGAATACACAAGCCCTTCCTTGCTTGATCATCAAAACTGAAACCCTAATCTCCCATTTGCAGAAACATTGATCCCAATTAGAGTTTACCATCTTGTTGCAACTAGGGTTTTAGCATTTTTCTTGAATTGCGCAATATGTTTACACCTTTGTAGCGCTAGTTTTGTGTTGGCCGAATTTAATTTGTTTTTAGGGTTTAATTTCGTGATTTCATCTGTTATATTAGGTGTGTGTGACCATATAAAGAAACGTAAAAAAAATAAAAGTGAAAAAAGAGAGAGAAAAAAAACGGTTAGCTGTATTTGGAGTCAATTGAGGAGCCCTAATCTGCTTTGGACGAATTACATAAGTTGGTATGTGGACATATTTTGAAACCCTAGCTCTCAAATTCGTGCAACCAACTAGCTCTTCTTGTATTGGTGCAATTGTAATTTATTTGATTGGAGCCTTTGCATTGCTAGCTAATTCTTCATTTGCATCAATATGAAATTCTTTGTGTGAGTTGCTGTACACTTCACTTATATCTTGTGATCAGCAACTAGGCAATTGATTTCTAGCTTAGATTATTACTTAACTTGATAATAATCTAGAATTCATATTGCTTCCTTTGATTAGCCTACCAAGCTCCACATATTACCTATGCTAGTACATTAATTTCAGCAGTGGTAATCACTCAATTAGTCTCTCACTACCAATACCGCACACGAACCCCAGTGGCAGGCACGTGTAACTCGTGAGAAAACATAAGAACTTCGGTAGTTGAGGGTGAATTGTGAGTGAACACCACACTTATTCATTATTTTATTTCTGTTTTATTGTTTGCACTAACCATGTCAAGAGCTTCACATAACAGTGAAAACCATGGAGATGAGGAGGTGGAGGAAATACACTATGGTGCTGATCCCCCTCCAAACATTCATTCACAATTTGTGGCATTCAATCAGCACATCAGGAGGAGGTGCAACACTTTGGATCAAAGCACCCAAGATCTCCATATTGAGCTGGGGAATTGCATTACTAAGGTGGAGGGTAATCTGAACACTCGCTTCACAAGGACTGAACAAGCATTCCAGAGGCATGAACAAATGGTGGATAATTGTTTTAATGGTACTATGGAATCCTTATGGCGATTGGAGGGGAACCAAGGTCTACTGTAACATCCCAAGTTTGAACTTGTGTTTCAAATGTAAGAAAATGTGTAGAAATTAAAAACTTTTCTTACATCTTGTGTTTCCTATATGATCTGAAAAGTTATTGTACAAGAATTATGGAAATACAAAGTCACAAGTCTTTTTTGACCAAAACCTTGTCATTCAAAAACTTTCTTGTCAAACTGTGTGATCATTCCTTGGAAATATTTTTCCTAAGTTCTAGGGTTGATGTGTGACCCCTCTGAAAAATTTCACAATTTTTAGAAATTGTTTAAATGCTTTTGGGGGTCAGTCAAACCTGTTTGAATTTCAGTCAAACCCTAGCTCAGCAACTTGTAGAATTCTTGGAGAAAAATGCACTGCATAAAAACCTCTGAAAATTTACACAAGGTCAATATCTAAGTTGGCAACCTCCTGTAAAAATTTTAGAATTTTTGGAGTTGTTTTGCTACCTCAAATAAATCCCCAAAGTCTAGCTCAATTAAAAAACCTTAAAATTAAACTCTGGTCTGAGTCAGACTTGGGCTCGAGTCAAACCCGAGCCCAATAGTCTTGACTCATTCGAGCCAAATGTCCCGAAGCCGCACTCGGGCGCCTCATTTATGAGCTGTTGGATTAAAATCCAACGCTCACGACCTTCCCTTGTGCTTTGAACCTCTAGAGCTCTTGGGCAGTCCCGACCGTCTGATTAAGATCGGACCGCTCATGACCTCCCCTACTCGTTTAACATCTGAAGCTATGGAGTGATCTGACCCACTCACTTTTAATCCAACGCTCACGAGCACCCTATCTTTCTCTGGTCTTCTTCCTCCTCGCGTCGTGCGTTGCACAGTGAGCAGTATGGCCTTGGTCATGTCATGCTCCCTCATCAACGTCTCTCTGGTCGTGCATTTAGTGCGCGTCGGTTCGCTTTCGGCCGTGATCATGCCCTACTCCTGCCCCCATCATTCCTTTTGGTCCACAACAGTGCCGTGAGCTGCGCTCACCGTCGAGCTCACCCTGGACCTTTAATCTTGCCCTAACCCTTGTCCTCCAGCCTTATAAGCTTCCCAAACCCCTCCTGGAGCTCTTTTTTAGCATCACTTAGCTCCCTGTTGCTGGTGGAGCTCAAAACACCGAAAACACTAAATCCACCATTTTTGGCCGAGGAGCTCCATTGGTGACTTGGGTTCCCCAGTGGTTCTTGCTCTCGTCTTTGGTTATCTTTTGAGCTCCTTAACCTTCTGATCGTCATCCCTAACTCCATTTTTGGGTCGCTTCAGGAGCAGCTTGAATCGGAGTTGCCTCGGATTATGGCCGAAAGTGCTCCCCTTCGTCCCCATCTCCGGTAAGACCTTCTCAGTTCAATCCCTTGCTCCTGGACCACCTCCAGGCCATCGCAAAGTCATCCTGACCATCTTTTGTGCTTCTCCTTGTCCAGAGGCTCTTGTCCGCGTTGTTTTCCTCATCTCCGGCGTCGGTCTCCGCCGCCAGGTCTTCTCCGACTTCCCTCGAACCTCCTATGCGTCCAGGTCAGTTCACATTAGCCCCGTAGTGCTCTAGGACTTGCTAGATTAGATCCTTGCGATGCTTTTAGCCGTGTTCGGATTTTGCCGAAAGTACTCCTCCGCCCCTCTTCGGCTCGCCGGCGATTGAGGCCAGCTCTGCCGTCGAGAGTGCCATCTTTGGGTTCGCATTAGTATTATGCACATTTATGTACATGTGGGTAGCGCCGCCGTGGCCGTGGTCGCCGGCGACAAGCCGGTGACCAAAACGCGGTGCTCTGTACCGTTGTCGTAAAATCGACAAGTCCCAGGACCTCCTCGGTTTGTTGTCACCGTCGATGATCTTTGGAGGATAGCTCTTAGCCGTAAGATCTTTCTTGGTGAACTCTAGTTGCCGGGACCTCCTAGAGTTCATTAGGGCCGTTTAGGACCACCTCAAGTTAGATCTTCACCGTAGAGTCCTTTCTGCGAAAGCTTTAGTCGCAGGACCTCTTAGAGAAATCTTGGCCGTTAAAGGATCTCTGTGTTAAATTCATATTTAACTAGAGTTTAATCTAAAAATGCATATAGACATTGTTCCATGCGAGAAAACCTTGTAGACAATATTTACTAGTTTTCAGCCATTTTAGAATATTCCAGAAATTAAATCGCAACTTGTAAAATGCATAACTTTTTCTGTATGACTCCAAACTGAGCAAACTCAAGCTTGTAAAATTCCTCTATTAGCATACTTTAATAAGAAATAGGTTTTGCTCATGTTTATATTTCTAAAAAATGATATGTGCTAGTTTTACAACTTAGGAAAATCATAAGTAATTCATTTTAACTCCAAAATGAGTAAACTCAACTTTGCTATCCTTAGAATACCATGTTCTGCCTACCATAAAAATTTCTAAAGTGTGGGTACATTGGTACACCCCTGCAGGGTTTTGATCTATTCGAATAGCCTCGTCCTAGGTTATGGACACGCTTGGCAAGGTCTTTCAAGAGTTAGACTACAACTTTTTTATTAAAACTTGATGGGTGATACAAATTAGGGATTCGTGCTATGTTGTGGTGACTTTTGGGTTAGTCACCTCTAGGTGGTTACTTGTTTTAAATTATTGTGTCTCGCTGTTATTTAAAGGATTAAAAACTGCTTTGTCAAAGTGCCTTCAATCTATTACATTATTGCATATGAAAATTGCTTTATGCGTCCAATTAACCTTATAACCATCTCCTTTGTTACAACTTTCATGTAGCTATGTATAGGCTTGTTACTCGTAAGTTTTGCGATTACATTTTTGTACTCACCTGCATTGCTTGTTGTGTGCAGAGGGAGAAGGTGAGCCCCAAGGGCCTCACTTTTGTGAGATGTGTTGTGGCATTGTTTGGGATGACTAGCTTGGCGGTCCGGTTGGTTGCCTTGTGGGTTAAGGTACACTAATTGGCCTTTTGTTTATGGCCATCTTATGGCACTTTCGCTCGTTGTTATTGTTACCTTGATGTCATTTGGCCGGTCGGCTCTTTTGTAATAACTCTATTTTTTGTATGTCTTTTGCTAGACTTGGTATTAAGTGTCGTATGGAAATGATGCATGATTTTGTAAAGATGTATGTGTGCTGCAATTCTGGGAAGCACATATCCATCGGGGCACGGTGTATTTTATTTGTGGTGCTAGTGCCAAAGGAAGGCTAAGTATTACAAGCTAAATAAACCGGGGTCTCATAAAGTTGGTATCATAGCCATACTGACCGTAGAAACCCCTAGCATGGTCGTCTTTAGGATATTTTGAAAACTTAGTTTCTAAATATCAGATGATTTAGGAAGGTCTTAAGTAAGCTCTCGGATTTTATTCCTTATCTATCTTAGGTTGCTCATCTTACCTTGTCTTGTGAAATTTTGAAATGCTGATTTTCCACTCACCATCTTTCAAAAGATAGTGGTTATTAGTTAAATTGGTTTTGGGGGAGCCATGAGAGTTATAATTTGAAGTGTTGGCTGTCTTTTGGGTGAAGATTAGGAGCTTCTGGAATTGAGGATTTCAGCCAGAAGAAGTGGAGGTAAAATCTGGATAGCAAGCTTCAGATTCTAGACAGCTAGCTATTAATAGTATATAGAATTGAAAATGAGAGGTTAATTCAACTAAAACTTGTGGGGAAAAAAGGGGTAAGAAGTGATAGGAGTTAGCTAAGTGTCTAACCCTTCTTTAGGTTGTTGTACCTTGCTTTTAACTGTGTTGAACCGAGGGTTGTGTTCTGAAATTGCCTTCCTAAAACTAATTGCTCGTTCTTCCATACGAGTTAGTCATACCGGGGAGTTGATTTTGTAAATTGAGATCTTGCATGGATTTTATGCTGGTTTTAAGCTTCTGGAGTTCATTTCGTAGAGATGTTAATTATTTTTCCTTGCCTTCTGTCCCGGAGTTGTTGCTGACTTATCTTAGTGGAACAGGATGGCTGGGAGAACCCGCAGCTGTCAGCCATTGGGTCATGATGAGGAGCTCCAGCCTCCTCTGACCATGGCTGAGGTTCTCGCTTAGATCGAGCGAAACCGTATGGATCAAACGCGGATCCTGGAGGTCATTGCGAGGAACACCTCCACTCCTTCCGGTGCCTCCGGATCTGGAGATGGTGGACATCAGTCTCATGGGGGACTCTTGGAGTTCCTTTGTACGCAGCCGCCTACCTTCTCCCGGTCTGAGGACCCACTTGACGCGGACGATTGGCTACGTCTGGTTGAGCGAAAGCTCAACATTTCTCAGTGCCAGTACCAGGAGAAGGCACTCTACGTATCCCATTAGCTTGAGGGTGCAGCACTCTCATGGTGGGAAAATTTCCTAGCCATGCAGCCCGCTGGCCATGTGGTCACTTGGGAGGAGTTTCACACCGCTTTCCGTCGGGCTCATGTCCCCGCCGGCATAATGAAGCTGAAGAAAAAGGAGTTTCTCGCGCTCAAGCAAGGGCGCAAGTCGGTGACTGAGTACCTCCATGAGTTCAGCCATCTGACGAGTTATGCTCCTGCTGAGTTGGCCACTCATGAGGCCAAGCAGGAGAAATTCATGGATGGCTTGTCTGAGGAGCTGCAGGACAAGCTCTCTATTGTTGATTTTGCTGACTTCCAGACCTTGGTGGACAAGGCCATCGTCGCCAGCACAAGGCGAGAGCGCTGGGCGAGTCCCGCAAGCGCAAATGGGAGGCCCAGAGGTCTACATGGGCCAGCCTCCCTCGTCCCCATGTTGGTCCAGCACTAGGGGCCCGTTTTTAGGCTCCACTACCGCCGAGGCTGTCGGCGCCAGTTGCTCGTCCCCCGCAGGCCGTGTCTCAGCCACGTGCACCTGCGGCCCAGCAGCAAGGTGGCATCTGCAATCCGGCTGTCGAGGTCGCTTGCTTCTACTGCCACAACAAGGGCTACTATGCAAATAGTTGCCCTCAGAAGACTGGAGTGGCCCCTCGTCCTAATGGAGAACGCGGGCAAGGGAGTGGTCACCCACCTGACCATAAGGTAGTCCAAAAGGCCCAGGGCGTGGGAAGAGGCCGAGTCAACTATATCTCGGCTGAGGAGGCACAGGAGGCACCCGACGTCGTGTTGGGTATGCTTCTTGTCAATTCTTGCCCTGCTGCAGTGTTATTTGATTCAGGAGCTTCACATTCTTTTATTTCAAGATCTTTTGCTGCTGCTAGTGACCTTCACTTTGTTCCTTTGGGGGTTCCCTTGCTCATTCGCTCTCCGGGTTCGGAAATGAGAGCTGATCTGGAATGCCAGGATGTTCCTATTGAAGTCGAAGGAGTGGGATTCTTGGCGAATCTCATCCTACTCAACTCAGCAAGTCTGGATGTAATTCTTGGCATGGATTGGTTGTCCCAACACTTGGAGCAAATCGATTGTGCCAGGAAGATGGTCTACCTCACCAGCCCCTTAGGCGAACAGGTTAGGTTTTCACCGCAGCTGCAAGGGCCACATCTTTGTGCCCTTGAAGCAAAGCCACTTGGAGATTCAGGATGTCCCTATAGTATGTGACTTAGTGGATGTTTTCCCCGAAGATTTGCGTGGGATGCCTCCAGTTCGAGACCTAGAGTTCGTCATCGAGTTGCTGCCCGGCATCGCCCCAATTTCGAAGGCACCGTATCGGATGCCTCCCAATGAGTTGGAGGAGTTGAAGAAGCAACTAGGTGAGCTTCAAGCGAAAGGTTTTATTCATCCTAGCTCATCTCCTTGGGGTTGTCCAGTTATTTTTGTGAAAAAGAAGAACAAGACCCTGCGCATGTGTGTTGATTACCGTCTGCTTAATGAAGTGATGGTGAAAAACAAGTATCCTTTACCTCGCATTGATGATCTTTTTGACCAGTTGACCGGAGTCCGAGTATTCTCCAAGATTGACTTGAGATTGGGGTACCATCAAGTCCAGATCAGGGCTGAAGATATTCCGAAGACGGCTTTCACTACTCATTATGGTCTTTACGAGTACACCGTCATGTCTTTTGGCTTAACCAATGCTCCTGCTCTATTCATGAATCTTATGAACTCGTTGTTCATAGAGTATCTGGATAAGTTTGTTGTGATATTTATTGATGATATTCTTATCTACTCTAAGAGTGAAGAAGAGCATGCTGAGCATCTAAAGCTTGTATTGGGAAAGCTGCATGAGCACTAGCTGTATGCGAAGTTCAGCAAGTGCGAGTTCTGGTTGAAGGAAGTGGCATTCTTGGGCCATGTTCTTTCAGCAGGAGGCGTAGCTGTGGATCCTAGCAAGGTCAGTGATGTGCTATCTTGGGGTCAGCCCATGTCAGTCGCCGATGTGCGGAGTTTTCTTGGTTTGGCGGGTTATTACCGTCGCTTTATCGAGAACTTCTCCAAGATCGCGAAGCCGATGACTGAGTTGCTCAAGAAGGACAAGAAGTTTGTATGGTCCGCTGTTTGTGATGAGAGTTTTCAGGAACTCAAGAAGTGTTTGACTTCAGCCCCAGTGCTTGTTCTTCCCGATGTCGACAAGAGCTTCGATATCTTTTACGATGCCTCTCGTTAGGGACTTGGTTGTGTTCTTATGCAAGAAGGCAAGGTAGTGGCCTATGCATCAAGGCAGTTGAGGCCTCATGAACTCAACTATCCTACCCATGACTTGGAGTTAGCTGCAGTGATTCATGCACTCAAGATTTGGCGGCATTATCTGATCGGTAACCGTTGTGAAGTGTATTCGGATCACAAGAGCTTGAAGTATTTGTTCACCCATCCAGATCTGAACCTCAGGCAAAGAAGATGGTTGGAATTGATCAAAGATTATGACATGGGCATTCAGTATCATCCGAGCAAGGCCAATGTTGTTGCAGATGCACTTAGTCGGAAGGTGTATGGCAATGCTTTGATGCTTCAAGAGCAGCAGTGTGAGGACCCGGAATATTTAACTAGTAACACTTAACCTCCAAATGGTTCTAGCATTACTAATTAAACATTCTAAGTCTCGATGGATATATGCTTCCTGCACTGCAAAGACATGCACATCATCACAAAATTACACATCATTTCCATACAACATACATTAACAAGTCTAGTAAAGGACATAGATAAAGTAAGTTATTACAAAAGAGAGCCGACTGGCCAAATAGAACAATATACAAGAATGACAGCGGAAGCAAAAGGTGCCATAAGATGGCTAGAACAAAATTCGACTGGTAAGCCACACAACCCACAAGGCAACCGACCGGGCCGCCAAGCTAGACGCCTCTAAGGCTACCACAACACAACTCACGTATGAGGCCCTCCACCACCTTCTTCCTCGCAACAAATACATTTAAGAAGATAATCGAGTACACAAAGGTACTCGCAAGACTGACATGTGGAATAGCAGACCTATTCATAAACTACATGCAAGCTTATTTAGGTGGAGGTTGTATGTCTCATTTTGCACAAGGCCAACTTTATTTGCAATAATGTAATACATTTAAGAGCAAGTTTGCAAATCTGTTTTGTTGTCAAAATAACAGCGATATAAAGATACATACAAGTAACCACCTGGAAGTGACTATCCCAATAGTCACCACAACATAGCATGAATCCCCGAGCGTAGTCTACCTCTTGAAAAGCTTACCCGAGCGTGTCCATATCCTAGGACGAGGCTATTCGAATAGTTTTAACCCTGCAGGGGTGTACCAATGTACCCACACTTTAGACCACCTTTAAGCCACAAAGCACACTTCCGAAGGTATGCTGGCACGGCTAAGTCCTACGAGACGCTTTCCAATATTGTGCATTGACTACGAGCCGCTCGTATGGATAGAAACCCATACGCTTACATTGCAAGCCGAAAGACAACAAATCCCATCACGGGTGAAGTCTTTCGGACACTACAATGCTCCTAACACCATCCCTCCTGCGACCCCCTGCGACCCGAAGCCAATACACGCCAAAGTACTAAGTCAAGAGAGGTCCCATACCCTCTAGTGTGGTTAGCACGCACAAATTACTCGGATAACAGGTACTCACAAGATGTTCGGTCCTTAATTGACCCGGGCACCATTCCAGTCACACCCAAAAAAGCACACCAATCATACCATTGTGCCCAAGTCTAAATCATTTTGTTTTTTGATTTTAGTTTTCATAAAAATACATAGCACAAGGTGGAAATCATAATCATAATAAGTTTTATGAGATCAAGGTTATCGACAAGTCGATAACCGCCCATTTCTACCGGAAGCTAAACATGGCTATGCAATTAATTCGTAAACTACTAAGTGACAAGAGCTCATCCACGAACTCTAATCACAGCAATAACCTAGGCTCATGGTAGTAGAGAATAATCATTTGCCTAAGGAAATGCATCTACTAGGTCAACTATTAACTCAAAGTAGCAATGCATACATAGCATTTGAAATCAACATAAATACTTAAAATACTGGGATTAACATGATCAAACTGCTTGCCTTGCTAGGATTGGTCTTGCTGCAGAGGGGAGTGCTCAGGTTCAAAGTTTTCTTCGGAACCTAACGCGAAAAGGCGATAAAAACCGATAAGAACGAAGAACACCAAAAGGAACTCAACAGCAAAGAACATCCAAATCCCAAGAAATTTCTACAGCAGCTAGGGGTTGATTTTAGACAATTTTAGAAACAAGAATCACTTCATTTGGACTTAGCATGAAAAAGTTATGGCTAAACTAAGTTCTCTCAGCCTGAAAAATCCTAATTAAATTAATTTCGGTTACTGTTCATAGCAAAAATTTCTAGAATGATCTGGAACTTGAAATTTTTATGGTAGGTAGATATGGTTATCCTAACAACAGCAAAACTAAGTTTGCACAATTTGGAGTTGAAATGAATTAGTTATGATTTTTCTAAGTTCTAAAACTAGTGAATCATTAATTTAAGTGGCAAGGATCATATGAAGACCTATTCTATATTATAGTACATTCCTAGTGGGTTTTAACAAAACTTAGTTTGCTCAGTTTGGAATTACAGAGAATAAGTTATGCATTTTACAAATTTTCAATGAATTTCTAGACAACCATTTTCACTAAACAAGATCATGCAGTTAAAGTCATTTTCTGCTACATAACCGTGCCTAAATTCATTCTCAAATTAAAGTTCATACTATAACAGAGCTACAGCAACTGGAATCATTCAAAAAGGAGCTAAAATGACAAAATTATGCACTTTTGAAATTTGAAACATTAAAAGACTTAGAAAATTTGAGCTCTCGGGAGGTCCAAATGAACTGAAGGAAAAAGTAGAGGTCGTGGGCCGTTGATCTTGCATCACAGGGCCACAGACCACTGGCACACGCCAGACGGAAGACCTCCTCCCAAGATCTGGGAGGTCCGACCGTTGAGATTGGATCCAACGGCCACGACCAGTGCATGCACAGCGCACGCAAAAGAGGTCCACGCGCCTAACGGAGGTCGTGGACCGCCGATCAAGATCCGCGGTCCCGAGCACTAGGGGAGGTCCTAAGGCTAAACCTACAAAGAAAGGTCCGACGGCTAAGATCTCACGGAGGAGGTCTTCAACGGCCTAGATCTCCGAGAGGAGGTCTTTAACGGTCACGATCAAGTGAGGAGGTCCGCCCGTTAGATCTAAATCTAACGGCTGAGACCGAGGAGGAGGTCCCGGCTACGGATCTAAAGGAGGAGGTCCTAGACGGTCAAGATCTCCAGGGGGAGGTCTTGATCGGCTGGGATTTACACGAGGAGGTCTTGGATGGCCAAGATCTACTTGGGGAGGTCCTATGCGATAGGGTTTTAACGGGAGGAGATCTGGACGACTCAGATTAGACCTAGGGAGGTCCTGATCAGTCCAGATCGACGCGGAGGGAGGTCCTGAGACTAAGGATTTTGGAAAGGAGATCTAACGCTCAGATCTAGATCCGGGGTGGTCGTGAACGACTAGGATTGAGCCTAAGAGGTCTTGAGCGGGGTTTTATTTGTAAAAGACCAGGGGTGGCTTTTTACCAAGAGGACCCCGAGGGTGGTCTAGGGTGGTCTTTGCAAAATGACCAAGGGGAGGTCTTTTTGCAAAGAGGACCTCGGTGGAGGTCCAGGGGGTGGTTTTGGCAAAATGACCAAGGGGAGGTCTTTTTGCGCAGGAGTGGTCCTAGCGGCTCAGATTAGATCCCGGGACGTCCTGGACGGCTGAGATCCAACCAGGGGAGGTCGTGAGCACTTAAGGTTTCTGCGAACAGAGACCTACGGTCAAGATCTACCCGCGAAGAGGTCCTCAACGGCTCAGATTGCACGAGGAGGTCCCGAAGACATAATGTTTTACAGAAAGGAGCCCACGGCTCGGATTGAACCCGGGGTGGTCCTAAACGGTGGAGATAACTCGAGGAGGAGGTCCTAAGGCTTAGGTTTTTCAAGAAGAATCCCAAGGCTCAGACCTAATCCAGGGGTGGTCGTGGACGGCTAGGATAAACTCGAGGAGGTCCTAAGACTTGTCGAAAATCCGACAAGGTACGGAGCACCGTGGTTCACTCGCCGGCACGTCGCCGACGACCAAGACCACATCTGCACTAACCAACTGTACGAAAACATTCCTAATACTATTGCGCACATATTGGAACCACTCTCAACGGCGAAGCGGGCCTGTAACGCCGGCGAGCCGAAGAGGGGCGGAGGAGTGTTTTCGGCAAAAACCGAAAACGACGAAACCGAGCGCTACGAGCTAACCAAGCTAGTGATTAAGCTCTACAGGGCTAGAATGGACTCACCAGGGCACAGGGGTGGTCCAGAGGAGGTCGGAGAAGTGCTGGCGGCAGAGCAGTTCACCGGAGGCGGAGAAGATGACGACGACACGGAGCTCTGATCAACCAACAACGAAAAGACCTATCAGGATGGGTTCGTACGAACCACGAGGTGGTCCAGAACCACACGATGGAACGGAGGAGGCTTACCGGAGTCGTAGACGACTAAGCCCCCCCTTTGGTCGCAACTTGCGAAACTTCGATTCGAGTTGGTCCTAAGAAGACAACCCAAAAAGGAGTTAGGGGCCGGCTTTGCGATGACCAGAGGTCTCCAGGGAAACAAAGATCAGGGCAAGAGGACCACTGGAGGACCCAAGTTGCCGATGGAGCTCACGCGGCCAGAAATGGTGGAAATGAGCCTAAGGTGAGACTGGGTGCTCGACTTGACAGAGAAAGGTTTGGGAGGGTGACTGGAGGTGGAAGGGAAACTAAAGGGATGCTTCGAGGGGACTAAGAAATCAGAGGTCAACGGAGCACAAGGACGGGGTCCTAATGGCGAAGTGACCTAAAGTGACTGCCGCGCGAGAAAACGAGGGAAGGGCAGGGGAGGTCAGGTAAGGTCAGCGCTGCTCCTGACATGGGCAAAAGCGAGGCTTAGAGCCGTTGACGAGCCCCACGACGCGACGGAGGCCTTCACTGCTCACCTGCCACCGCTCGCACGCGCGGTACGGCGAGAGGAGGAAGAAGAAGAACAGAAGGGGAAACCCGGGGAGGTTGTGAGCGTTGGATTTTAAATCCAACGGCTCACACACGGTGGCTTTGGATTAAGCTCGGGTACGGCCAGGTTACTCGACTTGGTTGAGTCAGTTGACTGGGTCGGGACTCGGGCTCGAGCCCGAGTCTGACTCAAACCCGAGTTTTATTTTTGGTTTTTGGAAGGGCTGCACTTTGGAGAATTGTTTGAGCTAGCAAAACAACTTCCAAAATTCTAGAATTTTTACAGAAGTTTGCCAACTAAAGTATTGACCTTGCATAAAATTTTCAGAGGTTTTGGTGCTGTGGATTTTCCTCCAAAAATTTAACAAGGTGCTGGACCAATGGTTTGACCAGAATTTGAGTAGGTTTGACTGACCTCCAAAAGTAGTCAAACAATCTCTAAAAATTGTGAAATTTTTCAGAGGGGTCACACAATAACCCAAGAACTCAGGAAAAATATTTCCAGGAGATGATTAAGAGGTTTGACAAGATTGTTTTTGAAAGCTCAAGATTTGGATCAAAAGAGTTGTGACTTTGTATTTCCATAATTTCTTGTACAATACTTGTTCAGTACAAATAGGAAATACATGATGTAAGAAATTTTTTTAATTTCTACTCATTTTCTTACATTTGAAACACAAGCTCATAATTGGGATGTTACAACTCTCCCCCCCTTACAAGAATCTCGACCCGAGATTCCGTTTACTCGGAGAAGAAGGATGGATAATCTGCACGAAGGCGATCCTCACGCTCCCAAGTTGCCTCATCTTCAGAATGGTTTGACTACTGGACCTTAAGGAACTTGATGACACGGTTCCTTGTTCTCCGTTCAGATTCCTCAAGAATACGAACAGGATGCTCGCGGCAGGTCAAATTCTCCTACACATCGAGAACCTCCAACGGAGTTTCCTCAGTAGGGACACGGAGGCACATCTTCAGGTGGGATACATGAAACACATCATGCACACCCTCAAGTGCAGCTGGTAGTCCCAATCTGTATGCAACAACCCCAACTCTCTCGACGATGCGATAAGGCCCAACATAGCGAGGAGCCAACTTGCCCTTGATGCCATAACGCTGATGGCCCTTCAAGGGTGAGACTTTGAGATACACAAAGTCATTGGGCTCAAAGCTCAACTCACGGCGACGATGATCTGCATAGCTCTTCGCTAGATCGGGCCGCGCAGATGCTCGCGATCAATCGAACTCGACTTTCGGCCTCATTGATCGAATCTGGGCCGAAAAACTGCCGCTCACCAGTTTCTGACCAGTTCAACGGGGTTCTGCATCTCCTTCCATACAAGGCCTCAAATGGTGCCATACCAAGACTAGCCTGAAAGCTGTTGTTTTAGGAGAATTCAGCAAATGGTAGGCACTTCTCCCACTTCTTCCCATAGGAAAGAACACAAGCACGGAGCATATCTTCCAACACTTGGTTGACTTCGCTCCGTCGACCATCACCGAGGATGGTAAGTCAATCGAAAGAAAGACGTGTCCCCATGGCCTCTTGCAACTGATGCCAAAATCGAGAGGTAAAAAGAGAGCCACGATCTGACACAATCGTTCGTGGCACACCATGCAGGCACACGATGCGGGATACATAGAGATCCGCTAACTGTCTGACACTGAGGTTGGTACGCACCGACAGAAAATACGCTACCTTTGTCAACCGATCAATAACAACCCAGATGGCATCCTTCCCAGAAGAAGTACGGGGCAACCCGGTGATGAAGTCCATGCCAACGGAATCCCACTTCCATTCTGGCACCGACAAAGGCTGAAGAAGACCTGCTGGACGCTGATGCTCGGCCTTCACATGACAGCACACGTCGCACTCGGCAACGAACTTGGCAATCTCGCGCTTCATACGGGTCCACCAGAATCTCTGACGAAGGTCCTGATACATCTTGGTAGCCCCGGGATGGATAGACAAAGGAGAGTCATGGGCTTCGCGGAGAATCAAATCCCGTAATTCCATGACCTTAGGAACCACAAGACGCTGCCCAAACCATACAACTTCGTGCTCATCCTCTAAAAAGCACTTGGCTGCCCCATCCTTGATGTTCTGCTTAATTTGACTCACACCAACATCTGTCTGCTGAGCAGCCTTGATTTGGTCCACCAAGGTTGGTTGCACCACCAAGGTAGCAAGAGAACCGTGCTCGATCAAACCCAAGTTAAGGCGCTGAAATTCTGAAGTGAGGGTAGGCTGCTGCTCTTGGAGCATTAACATGTTGCAATACACCTTTCGACTGAGTGCATCCACAACGACATTGGCCTTGCCCGGATGATACTGAATACCCATGTCATAATCCTTGATCAACTCCAACCACCTTCTTTGCCTGAGGTTCAGATCTGGCTGGGTGAACAAGTACTTCAAGCTCTTGTGGTCAGAATACACCTCACAACGGTTGCCAATCAGATAATGCTGCCAAATCTTGAGGGCATGAACCACAGCAGCTAACTCCAAGTCATGAGTAGGATAGTTGAGTTCATGAGGCCTCGAGGCCACAACCTTGCCTTCCTGCATAAGAACACAACCAAGACCCTGACGAGAAGCATCACAATAGATATCAAAGCTCTTGTGAATATCAGGGAGAACAAGCACTGGGGCTGAGGTCAACTGCTTCTTGAGTTCCTAAAAACTCACATCACAAGCAGTAGATCACTCAAACTTCTTGTCTTTCTTGAGCAATTCGGTCATAGGCTTCGTAATCTTGGAGAAGTTCTCGATAAAGCGGCGATAGTAGCCAGCCAAACCAAGAAAACTCCGCACATCGGTGACTGACTTGCGCTGACCCCAAGATAGCACATCACTAACCTTGCTAGGATCCACAGCCACACCTCCTGCTGAAAGAAAATGGCCCAAGAATGCCACTTCCTTCAACCAGAACTCACACTTGCTGAATTTGGCATACAACTGGTGCTCACGCAGCTTACCCAACACAAGCTTAAGATGCTCAGCATGCTCTTCTTCACTCTTGGAGTAGATAACGATATCGTCGATGAACACCACCACGAACCTATCCAAATACTCCATGAATATCGAATTCATAAGGTTCATGAATAAAGCAGGAGCATTAGTTAAGCCAAACGAAATGACGGTGTACTCGTAAAGACCATAACGAGTAGCAAAGGCCGTCTTTGGAATATCCTCGGCCCTGATCCTGACTTGATGATAGCCCAATCTCAAGTCAATCTTGGAGAACACCTGTGCTCCAGTCAACTGATCAAAAAGATCATCAATACGGGGCAAAGGATACTTGTTCTTCACCGTCACTTCATTAAGCACACGGTAATCAACACACATGCGCAAGGTCTTGTCCTTCTTCTTCACAAAAATAACCGGACAGCCCCAAGGAGATGAACTAGGACGGATAAAACCCTTCTCTTGCAGCTCACCTAGTTGCTTCTTCAGCTCCTCCAACTCATTAGGAGGCATGCGATACGACCTCTTTGAAATAGGGGCGGTACCGGGCAGCAACTCTATCACGAACTCCAGGTCTCGAACAGGAGGCATCCCGGGCAAGTCTTCAGGAAAGACATCCGCGAAGTCACACACAGTGGGGACATCGTGAATCTCCAATGCTGGCTTTGCTTCAAGGGCATAAAGATGTGGCCCTCGCAGCTGCGGTGAAAACCCAACCTGTTCGCCTGAGGAGCTGGTGAGAAAGACAATCCTCCTGGCACAATTGATTTGCCCCAAGTGTTGGGACAACCAATCTGTAACATCTCCATTTTGGCTTGTGTTTCAAATGTAATAAAATGAGGGTAAATTAAAACTTTTCTTTCATCCTTTTACTCCTGAACTTTTCTGAAATTCTTGTAAAGGAATTTTGGGAAATTCAAAATCAAAATCCTCATTTATATCAAGTCAAAACCTTCTGGGTGAAATCTTGTGTCAAACCCTTGGAAATAATTTTTCCTTAGTTCTAGGGTTGCTTTGTGATACCTCTGAATTATTCCATAATTTTTGGAAATTAATTAAATATTTTAGAGGCAAGTCAAACCTTGGTCAAACCTTTGAAATAACCTTCTGGAATTTTTAGGGAAAAACTCAGTGCATGAAAATCCCTGGAAATTTTATGGAAGGTAAATCCTAAAGTCAGCAAGCTCCAGTTAAAATTTCATAAATTTTGGAGTTGAGTTGATACCTCAATTAAATCCCCAAATTTTCAGCCTAAAAATCAAAACTCTAATTGATTTGCACTGTTCATCGGGCTCGAGTCAAGCTCGGGCTCGAGTCACTTGACTCGGCCGAGCCAACTAACGGCACCCGGCGCGGGCGAGCGGGCGCACGCGCTGCGGGTCGTTGGATCTTCATCGGGCGGTCCACGTCTGCCAGATGCCACGTCAACGTGGTCGCGTGTTAGCCCTTGGATGGAGATCGGACAGCGGGCCGTCGTCGCCTTCCTCTCGCTCGCGCGGGCGATGCAGCCATGGCGTGCGCAGAGGCGTGGGTAGAGGTGCAGCGTCGCGTCCCCTCCGCGCAGTCCAACGGGTCGCTCTGCAGCGCATTAAATGCATGTCGTGCGGCGCCCGAAAGTCTTCTGCTCACCTGCTCCCATCGCGCTCAGCGTCCCCGCGGCGAACTTGAGCATCTGAGGCTTGCTGCCGTTGCCCTCGGCCTTTCTCAGCTACTTAAGCTCCCCACCTCCCCCCTCAGCTTCCTTTTCGTACCCTTGAGCTCCACCGTGCACCCACTACACTCGTGGAGCTCCCAAAACACCGAAATCCTTCGGCCGCCATTGTTGCCCGCGGAGCTTCTCAGTGAAGGAGGTACCACAATGGCGCTCCCTCCCCGATTCTTGCTCCTGCTCCTCCCTCTCACCTCAGTGGTGCTTAACCCTCTCTCGGTTTCAGGTTTCTTCATCGGGAGCACCTGAATTTCGAAGTTTCCCCAATTCGGCCGCGAGCACCCTCTTCGTCTCCAAAGACCGTGAGTGCTCCCCTTTCCAATTCCTTTCTCTGGGAGCTTCTCGGTGCTCTCTGGAACCCATCTTGATGACGCGGCGTGGTTGGTTCTGCCCAGGCTGTCTTCCCCGCGTCGTCCTCTTCAGCACCGTCGCAGCTCATCGTCGCCGGGGCTGCTCCGACCTCCTCGGCCCCTCCGCGTCCCTCAGGTAGCTTCGCAGTAATCCCTAGATGCTCGGGCACCGCTTGAATGAACCGCTGCGGAGCTCTTTGCTGCTTGTCGACGTCGTCGTCTTTACCGTGCCGCCCCTCTCCGGCTAGCCGCCGCTCTGGTCCACCACCGCGGGTGTGGGTGGTACCAGAGGGTGCGCAATGCTATTGCGCACCCGTAGCTAGCATCCACTTGCGCCGTCGTGCCTTAGGTCGCCGGCGATTGGCCGGCGATGCCATCGGCTGCGTTGTCGGACTCGTCAGCGCCGTGCGCGATGTGGCCCAACGCACGCCGTCCATCTTCTGATCTGTGGCCACGATGTCGCTTGATCCGGGCGTGTGCACTGTGCTGGGTTGATTGTGAGCCGTCCATCTCGCGATCGACGGTCCACAATCATCGCCCCTTTTCGCGCGCGTGAGTTCAAACACGCCGGCGTGGTTCAATCTGGACCGTTAGATCGTAGATCGCGGCACGCTTGTCGCTTCCGCGCGAAGCGCGAGCGCCAGTGTTCCCAGTTGCTTGCGCCGTCCGATCCAGGATCGACGGCCCATAATCGGCCACATCGATAGGGAGTTTTGGTTTTTCCCGAGAGGTTTATTTGCAAACTAAAAAAGGTATTAAACTTCAAAAATGCATAACTAATTCATTTCAAGTCCATTAGGGTTGATTCAAAATTTGTTAGCTTTAGTGTGAACTATAATTTAATCTAAAAATGGATAGAAGTTTGGTTCGGCTCCAGAAGATGGATTTCAAAATTGGTTTAGAAATAGGTTTTAATTAATATGCCAAAACTTGCACTTAATTTGTAAATTGCATAACTAATTCTCTGTAAATCATTTTTGAGTGAATCCAACTCGGTTGGCTTCCCCTAATAGTTGACTTACTAGTAAAATTGGTTTTAGGCATGTTACTGTTTTTAACAAGATTTCATATACAATTTAGTTTTATTCATTTTCATGACTTGAAAATCATAAGTAAATCTTTCTAACTCTAAAAGAGGTGAGACCAATTGTGTTAGCCTTAGAATGTCAGTAGCTACCTATCATAAAAATTTCAGGACCATAAAATGTGGGCTCCCCGGGTTATTAGAAATGTACTTAATTAAATTCATACAGTAACATGATTATTAATGAAGGAACAATACCGTCCCTCAATTAAAGATCATGCTAAAGGTATAAATTCAACAAGTAACAATTCCAATAAACAGGATCCCCGGATATATATATATATCTCACAATGGTTCCCAGGATCAATGACCATTGCATATATATATCCTTTAACAACATTGCATCATACACATACAAGTCGTACATTTGCATAGTTAAACATAGGTTTACAACATTCGGGTTTGTACTACAATATAGAGTGACTTGGTCACTACAACATATTCAACAACGGAAGCAAAATAAACTGAAAAAGTCCACCAATGGCCTCATCCACCCGCAGGCAATTGCGTGGAGGAAAGAAGTAACGTTACTCGTTAGCGTCACCCTGATCGGCGCTAACGGGTACTTCATAAAGGAAACCATCCTCACCTGCAACAATAGGTGATAGCACCTTGAGTACGGAAGGTACTCAGCAAGTTTTACACAAACTAATTAAAGAAAGTGGTTATTAGAGCCTATTCAAAGGAGTAGAGTTATTACATGCATAAGGTTACAACAGGAATGTATAAAGGTTCAAATTTGCATAAAGCGATACATCTTAACCTACAAAGGCTAACTTTTGGTAAAGCAATTTAATAAATCAAAGTTAAAGTCGAACTGTAGGTAAAGACATTAAATATAAACAGTACAGTGCATGATTCCCTCATGCAAACCGAACATAAAGCCAAACCAGATTTTTGAAAATCAAAACTTCTATACAGGTGACATCAATTCAAGTTATCGTCCATGACCGTGGACACGGCTATTCGACGCTTTATACCTGCAGGTGTACATCTTTACCCACATGACTTATCTAGCCGTTGTCTTGGATGCCTCGAATGATGACATACTTCCTTTGGTATGCCGACCGGAAACTAAGATTTGGTATTTTCAACAAGCCAACACTATTGAGTTGGACCCCATGTGTGAGCCGATCCCGCTTAAACAACGATCGATAGCATCTTCCTAACCGGGCACACATGTTGCGTCGAATGCCGATCCAAACAATTTAATGCGAATTGGGTTCCCTACCCATAGTAGAATGCTATCGGCACCATTAAGGTATCGTATATGCGACGAGGCACATATACGCCCTCACCTCCTAAGAACATCGATCTTGACATACAAGCTCACATGGCATAAAACGCAGTCCTCGGACGAGCATCTATGCCATACAAGGTCAATACACATATCCTTACTCTCTGTTTCCAACTCAATAGTCTCAACCTTTACTTAACCAAATAGCGCCCATACATCGCATGTGGAAGTACGTGGGGACTTGAACCGAATAGTCGAGTTCGGTCCTTAATTAACCCGACAAGTCCACCACAAAACCCAATCTCGTGCACAAAAGCACCATCACTAGCTTCCTCTTGTCGGATCAATTTGAATTTCAAATACAAGACTGATTTAAAGAAACTGGACAAAGAGTTTAAAATAACAATAGTTCGCCAGATTCCCATGTTTGACAAGATATGCTTGTCAAACTCTAAAATCTCTAGACTGCATGTCTAAGCTAAAACTAAAAATATAGCTTATGATATACAAGACTATGCTAGGTTAAGTGTATGGTGACAATTGAGGTAATCCATCATGTTTGGTCATAGCTAACTACTAATGTATCACATTTTGTATTTTGGAAAAATAGCATGCACAGATATCATTGGATTTGTAAAAGCTATTGTACAAAATTTGGGATCAATATGGTGCAAAGAGGATGCTTGCCTTGGTAGTAGTATATACATTGCGTCTTGACTGCTCAAGTAGATTCAAAAACTTCAAATGAACCAGATTCTATAGAAAACAAATAAATCCAATAAATGCCAAATCTGACAGTAAGCTCAAAATGAAGGAAAAAGGCATGATCAATTTGGAAATGCATGATTACAGTATGCTTAAGCCATAACTACCCATAATAATGATAATAACCCATTATATAGCTTACTGTTTTCAAAAGACAGAAACTAGAGTTTAGTGCAAAGTTCCAGTTTTCAGATTTTAGAAGAGCTGAAAACAGGACCGGTTGCAAATTTTCGGAAAAAGGAATATAGAACATGCAAAAGTTCATAAATTAAACTTAGCATGATCTTTTAGGGTAATTAATATCCCAAACCAACCTTAGTCTAACCCTAACTAGTTAGATTACATCAACTAAGAAGAAATTCATTTTTGTCGGTTAAGCCGACAAAAAGAATCAGAGACAGATCTCAACTAGAAGTCAAAATAGAAGATGACAAGAATTGAAAGATCAACTTGTCATGCTGCTAGGGTTTAGTCGAAACCTAAATAAGATGGTAAGTTAACAAGAAGAACCCTAGGTTTTGAAAATGACATGGAAAACCGAAAAGGTATAATATCAACTTTTCAGTTTGAAGCAAGTTGAAGCTACTGATGCTTAAAAGAATGATTCACAGGAGCTTCTTAACTCCTTACGATGCTCAAGATATCATAATTAGGGTGTTTGGCTTACCAAGATAGGAAAGATACCAAGATTACGAAAACTTAAAGTTGATCGATAGAGAGATAAATTACGATTTAGCAAAAAGATATCAAATCTTTAATGCAAGGTAAAACCAGCTTAAGGATGGATAAGCAAAGGATAGGAGCAAAATCCCACTAGACAAAGAAGGAAGAAAGTGAGCTTGGTGGTCAACAATGGTCATGACTCAAAGAAACTAGGGTTTATATATAGATGTTGAGCTACGGGGCAAGAGGGAAAGATCTAGAGTTGATGAGGTGTCCATTTAGGGCTAATTATCCCAAAATTGGTTGCAAAAACTTTGGGATAAATCCTCTCCTCTGCTTCTGAGAAATCTGTACCGAGAGAGGGGAAGAAGATAAGAGTCGGTGACATGTGGGTCCATTGGCGATCCACACCATGTAGCGTCTCACAAAGGCTCAAGCGAATGTCGTGATCCGATTGGAAATGGTAATTTGTGATAAATAGCGAATTAAATGATTTGAATCGGTACCGATTAATATGGACCGCACGATCTAGATCGGTTGATCGAGATCTAATCGAAATCGAAGAACTGCGGCCTCGCTTTCAAAGAGAGACGTTGGATTAAAATCCAACGATCAACTAAAAGAATACACGTCGCCCGTTTAGATGCGATGGCACAACACCGTTGGATTTGATTTCTGACGGGATGAAAAATTGAACCGGATGGTCCGATTGCATACACTCATGTGGACCTTACGATTGAAATCAACGATCCACCGATTTTGGGCTTTAAAGGCCCACGGTCAAAAAGGCGCGCGTAGGATTGAAATCAAAGGCCCATATAATCGCGCCTCGATTTCAAATTGGAATAAGCGACGCGTTAGATCAAGAATGAATGGTCACGATCGTGAGGGGATCCGAGTCGTCCGAATGCATACACTAATCTGGACCACACGATGAAGATCCAACGGCCCGGAGGAGCGCGGGCTTTATAACACGCGGTAAAAGGAAAAGCCGTAGGATTTGAATCTAACGGCTCAGATAAAAGCGCGCCTTTAAGTTTAAAACGAAAAGGGGTGCGCTGTTGGATCGAGAATGAACGGTGGAGATTGAAAAGGGATCCGGAGTTGTCCGATTGCACACACTGATCTCGCTCGTTAGATCAAGATCCAACGGCGGAGATTAAGATGCACACGTGGACAGCTCGCGGGGTGTTATAGCTTCGCCCGTTCGATTGAAGATCAACGGCTCATATCACGCGTGGAGTTTTGGGCTTGCGCCCGAACGTGACCGAGCCAGACCAATTGCACTGGGTTGGACCCAACCACATGAGACCGAGTCGCTACAGTGCAAGGGTTTAGGTTTAGATCGGTTTAGTTGACCAAACCTTATTCAAATATTTAAAAGGGTTTGACTAGGCTTTTAAAAATAGCAAATAAATTTATAAAATCATGAAATTTTTACTGGAAGCTACTGGGATAACATATTTCCCAGATAAATTTTATAAACCACATTTTCACTTTGTAAAATACATAAATATTTATTTCAGGCCAAAAATATTTATTTAAAGACAATAAATTTTTCTTTAAGCCCAAATAATTTCTAAAAATGCAACAAAAATATTTTTAGCCAAGATAATTTATCTAGGCTGTAATAAAAATACTTCCTAGTCATAATACAAGTTTTATCTCGTATTCCTTTAAGACTTCAAATGGTTCTTTAGGGTTTTGGCTAAAGAGGAAGGTTTTTAATTTGTAACATGCTACCCAAAGTGTAGAAATGAATAGTAATGTTATGAATAAGACCTCATTCTGTTCATAAAGCATTTATTATATGTTTATAAACTTGGGGCATTACAAACCTACCCCTTAAGAAAATCTCGTCCCTAGATTTGGAACAAGTTTAAGATTAGAAAGGAGTGAAATAGAAATGATTTATGAGGAACTTCAACATCTGTTGTCTTGGTTTCCTTCAATGATAACAAAGAAGAAATTTACATAACAATATAGTGTTATCATTACATCTTTGTTTACATTGCTTTGTTTAAACTTTCCTTTCTTGATTCAAGGAAAGTACTAAACAACAAAAGATGGGGGTGCTCAATGCATCGATCTTGGCGCTCCCAAGTGGCTTCATCCTCGAATGATTAGTCCATTGAATTTTCAAGAACTTGACAAGATCGATTTCTTGTCCTGCGTTCCATTGTGTCGAGGATATGACCGGTTGTTCTTGATAGGAAAGATCGAGTTGGAGATCAAGATGCTCATAGCGATTGCCTCAATAGGAACACGAAGGCATTTCTTCAATTGAGACACATGAAAAGTATCATGCATCTGCCGAGAGTGATTGAGTAGTTCCAATTGATAAGCTCTGACTCCTCGCTTGGCAATTATTCGGAAGGGTCCGATATAACGAGGTGCGAGCTTTCCTTTACACAAAACGATGAGTACCCTTCATGGGTGACACTTTAAGATAGACATGGTCATCCACCTCAAAGCTCAATTCACGACGGCGATGATCAGCATAGCTCTTCTGACGAGACTGTGCAATTTTCAAACAATCTCGAATAAGACGAACTTGCTCTTCTGCTTCCTTTACCAAGTTTGGACCATAGAATGATCTTTCACCAGACTCGGACCAATTCAATGGAGTCCTACAAGCTCTCCCATACAAGGCTTCAAAAGGTGACATTTGAATTCTTGCTTGGTAGCTATTATTGTAGGAAAATTCCACATATGGCAAAGATTTCTCCCAGTCTTTGCTATAGGATAGCACATAAGCTCGAAGAAGATCTTCCATTACTTGATTCACTCTTTCAGTTTGACCACTAGTTTGAGGATGATAAGCGATACTGAAAGAGAGTTCAGTCCCCATAGCCTGATGAAGGCTATTCCAAAATGGGAAGTGAACGAGGACCACTACGAAAACAATGATCTTAGGAACACCATGAAGACAAACAATTCTAGCAATATAAAGCTCTGCTAGTTGCTTGCCATTGAAATCGGTCTTGGCCGGAATAAAATGGGCCACTTTAGTTAAACGGTCGATGATTACCCAAATGGCATCGGACCCTTTGGAAGTCTTGGGAAGACCAGTCACAAAATCCATACCGATCTCTTCCCACTTCCACTGTGGAATAGGCAAAGGCTGAAGGGTACCAGCTGGCTTCAGATGTTCAGCTTTAACCCTTTGACAAATATCACATTCAGCAACATACTGAGCAATTTGCCTTTTCATTTGACTCCACCAAAATGTTTTCTTTAAATCTTGATACATCTTGGTACTCCCAGGATGTAGAGAAAACTTGGAATTATGAGCCTCTCTAAGAATTAGACTTCTTAGATGGGGATCAGCAGGTACTACCAAACGATTGCGATATCGAATCGTCGCGATCATCTTCGAAAACTCGTTGGCTTTACTCGCTTTCATGTTTTCCTTAATTTCGCTACCTCGGCATCGCTTGTTTGGGCCTCAAGAATCTGGGATTCTAAGGTAGGCTCCACTTGTAATGCAAATGAGAAACCTGCTCCCACCAATTCAAGACTTAAGCGCCGAAAATTAGCACACAAGTCTTTTCCGGCAGGTAGAGAGGATATGCAGTTGCATTGTGACTTTCTGCTTAAAGCGTCTGCCACAACATTGGCTTTACCGGATGATAATGAATACCCATGTCGTAGTCCTTGATCAGTTCAAGCCATCTTCTTTGTCTCATATTCAAGTCAGATTGAGTGAATATGTACTTCAGGCTTTTATGATCAGTGTAGATCTCACAACGATTACCTAGAAGGTAATGTCGCCAAATCTTCAATGCATGGACCACGCAACCAATTCTAAATCATGAGTAGGGTAATTAACTTCATGAGGGCGAATCGCCGGGATGCATAGGCCACAACTCGGCCTTCTTGCATAAGCACACACCAAGTCCATGGCGAGATGCATCGCAATAAATGTCGAAGCTCTTAAGAACATCCTGAAGAGTAAGAACTGGAGCTTTAGTCAAGAGGGTTCTCAGAAGCCAAAACTCTCTTCACATTTAGTGACCATTCAAATTTCTTCTCTTTACGCAAGAGCCGAGTCGAGGTCTAGCAATTTTGGAGAAATTTTCAATGAACTGCGGTAATAACCCGCAAGTCCAACAAAACTTCGGATCTCGGGACACTTTTGGGAGGCTTCCAATTCAGCACATCTTGTACCTTGCTTGGATCAACAAAGAATGCCTCCTTCGATAACACATGCCCCAAAAATGCAACCTCTCTCGAGCGTAAAGCACACTTGTTTGAACTTAGCATATAATCGATGCCGACGAAGTGTTTCCAACACAAGTCGCAAATGTTGTTCATGGTCTTTATCGACTTGAATAAATAAGGATGTCGCCAATGAACACGACAACGAACTTATCCAAGAATTCCATGAACACCGAATTCATAAGATTCATGAAATAAGCTGGAGCATTGGTCGACAAAAGGACATAACAAGATACTCATACAAACCGTAACGAGTAGAAAAAGCTGTTTTAGGAATGTCCTCGCTCTAACCTTGATTTGATGATAACCCACCTCAAATCAATCTTTGAAAAGACTCGGCACCAACCAACCGATCAAAAGATCATCAATTCGAGGCAGAGGATATTTGTTTTTGATGGTGACCTCATTTAACTGACGGTAATCCACACACATCCGTAAAGTGTTGTCTTTCTTTTGACAAAGATTGCCGCATCCCAAGGTGAGGAGCTCGGTCGAATAAACCTTTGTCGAGCAATTCTCCGAGTTGCTTCTTCATTTCAACCAACTCATTGACAGCATTCGATACGGACTCCTAGATATCGGAGCGAGGTGCCGTGAACGAGTTCAATAACAAACTCCACTTCCGATCCGTGGCAAACCGAAGGTCTTCGTGAAAACATCAACATACTCACCGACAATTGGTACTAACTTCAAAGAAGGAGTGGTATCAACTCGGTGAGCACAAAGACGAGCCAATTGCTTTGGAATGGTAAACAACTTGAATACCGCTCTGCATTGGTCATAGAAATAGACCGCTGGAACAATTGATTTGACCTTGGTTCTTGGACACCAATCCATACCCAAAATGACGCCCAACCCTTTAGAGTCAATCACAATTAGATTTGCTAAAAACTTTACCCCAAGGATTGTTATGTTGACCCCACGGATCTGATCGGTTTTAAAGACCGACCTGTGGTGATTGAATAATAAAAGATGGTTGGAATGTATGCATGTCTAATTGGTGTCCAACAACAAAATGATTGCTAACAAAAGAATGACATGCTCCAGTCAAATAAAACAAGAGTCGATTGAAATTAACTAGGAGCATACCCATAACAACTCAGTGTATCACCGCCTCTTGGCAGTTGATCCGTTCACATGCCCACTGACCGAGCCGATCGGCCTTGATAGGGGCCTCACATGAAGGGCTGGCCGCACAGCAATCGGATAGGTCGAACAGGAGGCAATCCTTGCTGCTTTGCCACACACTTGTTGGCATAATGCCCCGGACGACCACAATGAAAACAGATAACCCCCGGGTTAACATTGTTAACAGGACGGGGCTGATTTCCACTTGGTCCTGACTGATTGGTGGGAGGAGATGAACGAGGCAAACACCGCCGCCTTGGTGAAAATGGAGTCTGGTGCTCGTGGTGGTCTAGACAACCACATACGAGGCCTTGGTGAGTCGCCACCAGAATAAATCGAGAAGTCGGCCGCCGCTATGACTCCTCCAACGCCTTGCTCTTACTCTCGGCCACAATTGCTTTATTGACCAAATGAGAGAAATTTCTGAAGTCATGCAAAGCCACCGCCATCTGCAGCTTCTTCGATAGCCCATTCAAGAACCGGTTTAGACGACGAAGGTCACCAAACGCCATCGGGGCATATCGCAAGGAAGTTGAACTCATGAAGATATTCGACATGCATTTTCGCCTCTTGCTTGAGAGCGAGAAATTCTTGTTGCTTGATCATGATTACTCCTCAGAATATGAGCTTCATGGAAAGCCTCCACGAACTCATCCCATGTAGGGACATGTCCAAAGCAGTCGAATGGCAAGAAGATTATCCCACCATATGCTAGCCGCCCATCGAGCCGATAATCGCAAAAGAACCTTTTCCTCTCTAACATTGAGCAATCAAAAGCTTCTTCTCAATGGTCCGAGGCCAATCCTCGCCTTCCATGGGATCCTGAGAACGAGAACACCGCGGTTAGTCCGCCAAAGTCGCTAAGATCGCCTCGCACATGGTGGCCTCTCGCTCGACGGCCGATGCAACAGAGAAGAAGTATTACGCGCACCGCCCAAGATGCGCGCCTAGTCCATCCGGTTGCGCCAATTTGCATGAGCACATCGCCATCGAAGGTGGTGGAGGAAGCTCCTCTTCCGGGGACCACCTTATGGACTCGAGAACTGGAGGGTTCACCGGCCTCCTTGAGAATGAGGCATGGGAGCCGACATGCCCTCCTTGTTGCGCTTGCGCACGAGTAGTAGGTCCTGTCATTGTAACATCCCCAATTTCAACTTGTGTTGTAAGTGTAAGAAAATGAGTAGAAATTAAAACTTTTTCTTACATCATGTGTTTCCTGTGTGTACTAAACAATTATCGTACAAGAGTATGGAAATACAAAGTCACAAGTCTGTTGATCCAAGTCTTGATCCCGGGAAAACAATCTTGCCCAATCTTGTGATCTTTCTCGGAAATATTTTTCCTAAGTTCTTGGGATGGTTGGTGACCCTCTCAAAATTTCACAATTTTTAGAAATTGTCCGAGTAGTTTTAGGGTCAATAAACTTGTTTGATCGTAGTCAAACCCTAGCTCAAAGCATTGTATAATTTCTGAGGAAAATGCTCAAGATAAAAACCTCGAAATTTTATACAAGGTCCATCTCAAGGTTAGCAAGCCATCACAAAATTTCATAAAATTTGGAGCTAATTCTATCTCTTAAGACCCTTCAAAATCTCAATTCAAATTAAAACTCTAAGCCTGGTCCGAGTCAAACTTAGACTCAAACCCTGTGTCCGACTTTCGTGTCTTGGTCGCACTAAGCCACTTAAGCCGTGTCGGGCTCGGGCCAAAGTTGGGCGCAGGGAACTGCAGTGCTGGATTTCAAATCCAACGATCAAGGACCTCCTGGTCTTTGTAAAAGACCTCCCACCCGCATCTGACCTCCTCTGCTCTATTTGCAAAGACAACCTCGAGGACCTCCCTAGACCTCCTTTGCACCTTTGCAAAGACCACCCGGGCGACCTCTCACCCTCCACGACCACCCCTAGCACTTGGGTGATCGTGGGCCGCCCATCTTGAGATCTGTGGCTCAGACTCCCTAAGTGTTAGGACCTCTAACACATAATTCTAACCGAGCCCTTGATTTCAATCCAACACTCACGACCTCCCTAGTGGGAGCTCAGGCTGATTTTAGCCGTTGAGCTCTTTTGACCCAGGTCCTCTCACCGTCGGGTGGGCCTGGCATTATCAATTTTTGTGCATGACAAGAGGGAGCAAAGGCCTTGTCAACTCTAGGGTCGACAAAGGCTATGTGCTGCCAACATTAAATGTCCGCAGCACCTTTTGCTCAAAAGTCACCCCGACAACCTACTCCCATCACCTCATGTGTACTATAGCTCTGCACCCATAAGCTTGGCCTCGTTCATTTTGGCGCCTGCTATATATGGATCCCTGCTTCTCCTTAAGCTTCTTTGGATCCATTCTGCACCCCTATTTTCTTTCTCGCTCTTGAGCTCAAGTCACCTGAAGCTCTCGCCACCATTGCTCGACCTGAAGATCTCCCACACCTCCGAGCTTCAAAGTGGTTCAATATTGCAATAGCTGCTGCTTTTGTTCTCTTGATCACCTCAAGCCTCCCTAACTTGATTTGTTTAACCATCACGCAGGTAGACAGCTTGGGAGCTTGTTTTCGTGGCCGAGCTTGTCTTCTTCACCTCCTCGGCGACTCTCCACCACCACGGAGCTCCCGCGACCATTCTCGAGCCTCCTTCATTCCCCGTAAGTACCTCAAGATCGAAATCCCTATTCTTTAGACCTCTTTAGGTGTTCGTGTTGGCGCGATTCTGCCTCCAAATGTTATCTCTACCAGCCGCCAGTAGGAGCTGTTCTAGGGGTAGCTTTTGGCATCTTTAGGTCCTCCTCCCTATTTGGGACTCATCCGTGTTCTTGGTTCCCGCCGACGAGGTCCACATCGCCGCGCAAGTCATTGAACTCGCTCGGTTTTGCCAGTTCGCAAATCCCGCTTTGTCATGTTCTTGACCACATTAATGCTCAAATCATTGCTCATCATTGGTGCATTAATTGTGTCCTAATTTAGCCGTGGAGTCATCGACGTGGGCTGTGGCCTTAGAATTAAAGTCCGGAAGTCATTAAGTGTCCCTTTAGGTTCATTTATTGTCAATCATTAGATGCATTAAATTTGTCTTGGCCGCCGCCGCCCGCAGGTCCTGCACCATTAAAACCACTCTAGGACCTCCTGCTAATCTTAGCCGCCCCCACCTCTCCAAGTTTAGATCCGCCTTAGGATCTTTTCCAAAAATCCTAAGTCTCTGGACCTCCCCTAATCGTATCCTCGGCCGTTAAAGACCTCCGTAGGTTAAATCTCACCGCTAGGACCACCCTCCGCCTGGGGTCCTCTTTGCAAAAGACTCCTTGAGGTCCTCTCAGGCGAAAGGACCTTCCTTGGTCGCTTTATAAAACCACCTCTCTGACCACCTCACCGAGGTCCTCTTTGCAAAAGACCACCTGGCCTTTTGTAAGGAAAACCTTCAAAACCACTCCACCGAGGTCCTCTTTGCAAAAGACCACCCCTGTACTTTGTAAAGAGAACCTTCAAAACTACCTTTGGGGTCCTCTTGCAAAAAGGCCACCTGTCCTTTGTGAAGAAGGCCGTCTAGGACCTCCTGTTGCCTGGATCGTTAGATTTAGATCTAACTGCCAGACCTCCTCGCCTATTTACAACTCTATCGCTTAGTTTCTCTCTGGTCGCTCATCTTAGATCTACGCTCGGACCGAGAACATTCTGACCCTCCTGATGCGATCTTGATCTAGGCCGCCCATCTCAAGATCCAAGGCCCAGATTCGTTGAGGTGCTCTGATGGTCCAACATCCCATCTCACGGGCCGCTGGATCTAAATCCATCGGTGGAGTCATTAGCGCTAAGACCTCCTCGTGAGATCTTAGCCGCAAAGACCTCCTCCTTCCGATCTCACCGCCTGCACTCCCTTCCGTGGATTTAACCCTAGGACCTCCTAAGGGGGTCAGACCACGATCTTGATCTAACGATCACGACCTCCCTAGTGCGCGAGGACCTCCTCTCGGTGCGCCGTGGCGCGCACCGGTCGAGCCGCTGGATTTAAGATCTACGGCCGCACTCCTCGCAGATCCGTGCCGCCAAGTCCAGATCTAACGGCTAAGACCTCCCTTGGCGCGATGAGGCCTTTGCGCCCAGTGCTCGTAAGCGTTTTAGCATTCGAGATCGTGAGCCGTGCGATCTTTGATCAACGCCCACGACCTCCCGCTTTTATGGGTTTTCCATTTAGTCCCGAGAGCTTTTATTTGAACATATTAATTGTTTTAAACTTCAAAATTGCATATCTTTTCTCTGTAGCTCCAAATTTAACAAACTAAAGTTCTATAAATGCATCTGTTAAAATACTTTAGCTTAGTATAGGTTTTACAAAGAGTCTTAATAATGAAATAATCATGTCTTAGATTTAAAACTTAGAAAATCATAACTAAATCATTTTAACTCAAATGACCTGAAATTTTATATGGTTACCACTATACCAGTGGGTAGCTACCATAAAAATTTCAGCTTCAAAATCTTTCTAGAAAATATTTTTGCTACAGTGCTAATTATGGCCGAAATTAGGTTTTTAGAGAATATCTTTGCACCACAAATCCAAATTAAGTTTTTCCAGTTTCTATGTCTAGGTATGTTCGTATTTTACCTTGTGTATAAATTTCACACATTTGGATAAGTTTTGCTTGCTCTTTTGTTTAAGTGTTGCTCGTCTTATTGGTTGTTCTCGCTTCTTTTGCTTTTCGCTTAGGATTCGACATTTGCGGTAACCCGAGAACGACTCTCCGCAACAAATTGAGCAACAAAGCAAGGTGCAAGCAGCTTGATCATTTCCCATTAATCCCATTACTTTTAAAGTCTAATATTTTGTTTAACTTCTATGTATGCATTGCTATTTTGTTGTTAAATTAATTAGTTAATCCTCTAGTTGCATAATCAGGTAAATAATTATCCTCTACTACCGAGCCTAGGTTATTTGCTGTGATTAGAGTTCGTTGGATGAGCTTTTGTCACTTAGTAGATTTCAATAAATATTGCTTAGCCATGCCTAGTATCTAGAGTATTAGCATCACCGACTTAGTCGGTGATCTTGATCACACAACTACTTATACTACTCCATTATGTCCAACCCTTGTGTTTTATTGATTTACAAATCAAAAACTCAAAACAAAACTATATCTTGACTTGGGCACAATGGTATGTTGATGTGATCGGTTGGGTGTGTGGAATGGTGCCTAAGTCCCTAAGGACCGAGTTACTTGTGCCATTGATCCAAGCAATTATTGGCGCATAACCACACGAGGGGATATGGAACCTCTCTTGACTAAGTACTTTGGGAGGTGTTAATTATGAGCCGGTCGGTGGGTGTGTTCCTGTGTGTGTGTGTGTTTGTGGTGTTGAGGGGAGCATTAGCGCACCGGTTAGGCCGCTTAATGTGTCTTTCTCCGTGGTTATGCTCTTAATTAGCATCGCCCATTGGAAAGCGCCTTGTTAGACTTAGCCATGCTCGCATACCAAAGGAAGTGTGCTAACTGTGGTCGTGGAAAGGCGGTCTATCGTGTGGGTACATTGGTACACCCCCGCAGGTTAAAACTATTCAATAGCCTCGCCCTAGGTTATGGACACGCTTGGTTATTTCCTACAAGAACTAGACTACAACCTTTTAAAACTTAAACTTGACATGGGTGGTATGAAGGGGTACTTCATGCTATTGTTGTGGTGACTATGGGTTAGTCACTTCTAGGTTGGTGTTGTCTCTATCTATGTTATATTTGTCTCTCTTTATTTGAACAATAAAAGTTAATTGCAAACTTGCTTTGAATCTATTACCTTATTGTAAATGAAAACTTGCTTTATGTCAAAATAAGTCCAAAGCCTCATCCACTTAAATAAAGCTTGCATGTAGTTAATTATAGTTCGTTATCTCACACGTCAGTTTTGCGAGTACAAAACAAGTTTTGTACTCATCCGCTTTGCTTAATATTAATTGTTGCAGAGGAAGAAGGTGAGCCCCAAGGCCTCACTTTTGTGAGTCAGGTTATGCACTGCTTGGGACGATTAGCTTGGCGGTCCGGTTGGTTGCCTTGTGGGTAAAGGCACACCGATTGGCTTTTGTTCATCGCCATCTTATGGCCATTTTGCTCACTGTGTATTTACTTGTCTTTATGAATTTTGGCCATCGGCCTCTCTTTGTAATAACTCTCTTTATATTATCTATGTCTTTCAGCTTATTGCTTTTGCTTCGCTCTATGTGTATGAATGGAATTGATGCATGATTTTGTAGCGGGGTGTGTATACTGCATTTGGAAGTATACATATCTCGAGGCTTGGTTTATTTGATTTGTACTCGTTAGGACCAAGTGGATGGTTAAACAAAGACAAGTTTAATAAACCGGGTCCTCACAAAGTTGGTATCGAGCCATTCCGACCGTAGTAACTCCAAGCTTGGTCGTCCTTAGGATATTTTGAAAACCTTATTTTCAAAGGGTCAATGATTTGCGAAAGCTTAAGTAAGTTCTCGGATTTTATTCCTTACCTATCTTAGCTTTCTTCTCTGCCTTGCTCTAAATTGAGTTTTAAAAGTATTTTCCCTTCCTTCTCTCAAAAGATAGTCATTATCGATTAATTGGGTTTTGGGACCAATGAGCTTGGCAAATTGAAATGTTAGCCGCCTCTACAAGGTTTTGAAGCTCCGGTTGAAGATTTCAATTAGGAGGCTTGGATGCAAATCTGGACAGCGATCATTCAGCCTCCTGGACAGCAAGCTCAAAGGTTCTAAATAGGGTAGAAAATGAGAGGATAATCAACTAAAACTTGTGGGAATAAGAGGGTAAGATGTGATACTAGTTAGCTAAGTACCTAACGCTAATTTTGTCGCCTTAACCTTGATCTTTAGTAGTGTTAGACTTGTCGTAGTGTGCTGAAATTTTTATCTTCTCACCCTATTACTGCTCATTCGATACTGGTTAATGGCATTGAGAAGTTGAGCTTGTTTTGGAGTTTCCTGTTGATTTGGAGCTTCTGGAAACATTTAAAGTTTGTATGCTTGCTGTTTTGGCTTTCTGTTAGGGTGATATCTCATTTCCCTAGTCGTTAACTTTTCGCTTTCATCAACTTCCAGCTCAAAGTGTGTTACAACCAAAGTTATTAGTAACACCCTTGTTTTCTAAACCTTTCAAGGCATTTAAAATAAAATAGAACCATTTGGTTTTGATGAGAGTTCAAAACTTAACCTAAGTTTCCAAAGAGTCCTAAATGACTAAAACAAACTTCAACAGATCAAATTTGGAATTTCTTTGTGTTGAGTGGGTTCTGAACTACCTGCCTCCTTCTGCTTTGTCTTCTCTAGAACTCTCTTCGATGCCCTTTCTCCGAATACCCATACCACGCCAACTAGGTATTACCACTATGCGGCATTACCTTCGATCAATTCGTGGTCACACCGCTCATGAGAGAAACAAACTCTAAGAACATAGGTTCGGGAATCCTCACCGCCATGTAACACCGGTGCTACCGGAGGTGTGATGGTACCGAGTCCGCAAACTCGCAAGACCAGTGTTTGGACCTCTTTATACCATATGAGACCTCCTTGGTTTAATCTAAGCCGCTCGCACCTTTGTTGATTCCATCTTGACCGCCAAAGACTTTGGCATGGGAATTCATTACCATCCGGTAAGGCTAGTGTTGTCGCAGATACAATTAGTCAAAAGGTGTTTTGCAATGCATTGTTGCTCCAGAATCGCAGCCTACCCTCCTTGAAGACTTTTATTGTCTCAACTCGTGTGGTTGAGCACGGTCTATTGCTACTTTGGTTGTGCAACCAACCTTAGTGGATTAGATCAAGTTTGCTCAGCAATGGATGTTGGAGTGAACCAAATCAAGCAAAATGTCAAGATCGAAACAACCAACTTCGCTAGTCGAGATCGATTTCGCGCACCTCAACCGCATGTATGGGCTGCGCGATCGTTGTCGCCACAAGTTGTTTACTGTGGCCTAAATGGCCATAGTCCATCTAAGAAGCCGGTCATGAGGGATGACTCCGCAGCTAGTTAGCGGTGCCGAGATTCCATTGTTAGTGGAGTTAACCAAACATATCGCCCCGAATTAACCGCATAAATTGTTCCGAATTGACCGCATAAATCGCTCCACCAAATAACAACAACCTTGTTCCATCAACCTTAGATCTAGAAAGACCTCTCACCGCTAACTTATTTTATCCGACTTGGTAAGTTTCTCCGTGTCAACTAAAGTGGCACATTTTCTACCAAAGTCGTAACTAAGATTCGCACGGCCACCTTGCGGAGCTCTATATCGCCAGATCGTGAGCTTGCATGGTACCAAGACGATCATTTCGATCGTGGATCCATCTTCACTTCCCGCCTCGCATAGCTTGCAAGAGGCTATGGGAACTCGCTTTTCTTCATTTCAAAGATTTCACCCCAAATGTATGGTCGGACCGAGAGGGTCAACCAAGTTTTGGAGGACATGTCATGCGAGCTTGTGTCCTTTCCTATGGGAAGCATTGGGAGAAGTGCTTGCCATTCGCCGAGTTTTCTTACAACAACGCTTCTGCCGCCTCGCATGGCACCATTTGAGGCCTTATACGGCGCGAAGTGTAGGACCCGTTGAACCGGTCTCGAGACCGTGAAAGACCTTTCTTTGGCCCGACTGATTAATGAGGCCGAGAGTCAAGTCCACTCATTCGTGGATCGCTACGCATACTCTCAATCCAGCAAAAGAGCTATGCGGATCGCCGTCGCCGTGAGTTGAGCTTTGAGCCCAATGACTTTGTTTATCTCAAGGTTTCTCCTCCAAAGGTCACCAGCGTTTGGTGTCAAGGAAAGTTAGCTCCTCGATATCTCGCCCCACCGTATTATCGAGAAGAAGGAGCCGTTGCTCACAAGTTGGAGTTGCTCGCTGCACTTGCGGAGTACATGATGTGTTCCATGTGTCCCGGCTAAAGAAGTGCCTCTGTTCCAACAGAGAAGCTCAGTGGAAACTCTTGATGTCCGTGAAGATTTGACTTACCGCAGCCGCCCTGCTCGCATACTCGAGGAAGTCGAACGAAGAACGAGGAATAAGACCATCAAGTTCCTTAAGGTTCAAAGTGGTCGAATCATTCCGAGGATGAGGCTACTTGGGAGCGAGAAGATCGCCTCCAAGTGCACTACCCTCTTTCTTTTCCGAGTGAACCAAATCTCTGGACGAGATTTTTGTAAGGGGAGGTTTGTAACATCCCAATTTCAACTTGTGTTGTAAGTGTAAGAAAATGAGTAGAAATTAAAACTTTTTCTTACATCATGTGTTTCCGTGTGTACTAAACAATTATCGTGACAAGAGTATGGAAATACAAAGTCACAAGTCTGTTGATCCAAGTCTTGATCCTGGAAAAACAATCTTGCCCAATCTTGTGATCTTTCTGGAAATATTTTTCCTAAGTTCTTGGGATGGTTGGTGACCCTCTGAAAAATTTCACAATTTTAGAAATTGTCCGAGTAGTTTTAGGGTCACCAAACTTGTTTGACTGTAGTCAAACCCTAGCTCAAAGCATTGTATAATTTCGGAGGAAAATGCTCAAGATAAAACCTCTGAAATTTTATACAAGGTCCATCTCAAGGTTAGCAAGCCACCACAAAATTTCATAAAATTTGGAGCTAATTCTATCTCTTAAGACCCTTCAAAATCTCAATTCAAATTAAAACTCTAAGCCCGGTCCGAGTCAAACTTAGACTCAAACCCTGTGTCCGACTTTCGTGTCTTGGTCGCACTAAGCCACTTAAGCCGTGTCGGGCTCGGGCCGGTTGGGCGCAGGAATGGTGCGTTGGATTTCAAATCCAACGATCAAGGACCTCCTCGGGTCTTTGTAAAGACCTCCCACCGCACGACTCTCCTCCTGCTCTATTTGCAAAGACAACCTCGAGGACCTCCCTAGGACCTCCTTTGCACCTTTGCAAAGACCACCCCATGGCGACCTCCTCGCCCCTCCACGACCACCCCTAGCACTTGGGTGATCGTGGGCCGCCCATCTTGAGATCTGTGGCTCAGACCTCCCTAAGTGTTAGGACCTCTAACACATAATTCTAAACTGAGCCCTTGATTTCAATCCAACACCACGACCTCCCTAGTGGGAGCTCAGGCCGATTTTAGCCGTTGAGCTCTTTTGACCTGGTCCTCTCACCATCGGGTGGGCCTGGCATTATCAATTTTGTGCATGACAAGAGGGAGCAAAGGTTTGTCAACTCTAGGGTCGACAAAGGCTATGTGTCGCCAACATTAAATGTCCGCAGACCTTTGCTCAAAAGTCACCCCGACAACCTACTCCCATCACCTCATGTGTACTATAGCTCTGCACCCATAAGCTTGGCCTGGTTCATTTTGGCGCCTGGCTATATATGGATCCCTGCTTCTCCCTTAAGCTTCTTTGGATCCATTCTTGCACCCCTATTTTCTTTCTCTGCTCTTGAGCTCAAGTCACCTGAAAGCCTCGCCACCATTGCTCGACCTTGAAGATCTCCGCGACCTCCGAGCTTCAAGGGTTCAATATTGCAATAGCGGCTGTTTCTTTTGTTCTCTTGATCACCTCAAGCCTCCCTAACTTGATTTGTTTAACCATCACAGAGGTAGACACTTGGGAGCTTGTTTTCGTGGCCGAGCTTTCTTCACCTCCGGCGACCTCCACCGTCACCGGAGCTCCTGCGACCATTCTCAGCCTCCTTCATTCCTCGGTAAGTACCTCAAGATCGAAATCCCTATTCTTTTAGACCTCTTTAGGTGTTCGTGTTGGCCGATTCTGCCTCCAAATGTTATCTCTCTCCGCCACTGTAGGAGCTGCTTCTAGGTAGCTTTTGGCATCTTTAGGTCCTCCTCCCTATTTGGGACTCATCCAGTGTTCTTGGTTCCCGCCGACGAGGTCCACATCGCCGCGCAAGTCGCTGAACTCGCCGGGGTTTTGCCATTCGCAAATCCCGCTTTTGTCATGTTCTTGGACCACATTAATGCTCAAATCATTGCTCATCATTGGTGCATTAATTGTGTCCTAATTTAGCCGTGGAGTCATCGACGTGTGGGGCCAGGCCTTAGAATTAAAGTCCGGAAGTCATTAAGTGTCCTTTTAGGTTCATTTATTGTCAATCATTAGATGCATTAAATTTGTCTTGGCCGCCGTCCGTCCGCAGGTCCTGCACCATTAAAACCACTCTAGGACCTCCTGCTAATCTTAGCCGCCCCGACCTCTCCAAGTTTAGATCTGGGCCTTAGGATCTTTTCCAAAAATCCTAAGTCTCTCGACCTCCCCTAATCGTATCCCGGCCGCAAAGACCTCCGTAGGTTAAATCTCACCATAGGACCACCCTCCGCCTTGGGGTCCTCTTTGCAAAGACCTCCTTGAGGTCCTCTCAGGCGAAAGGACCTTCCTTGGTCGCTTTATAAAACCACCCTCTCTGACCACCCTCACCGAGGTCCTCTTTGCAAAAGACCACCTCGCCTTTGTAAGGAAAACCTTCAAACCACCCCACCGAGGTCCTCTTTGCAAAAGACCACCCCGGTACTTTGTAAAGAGAACCTTCAAAACTACCTTTGGGGTCCTCTTTGCAAAAAGGCCACCTCGGTCCTTTGTGAAGAAGGCCGCCTAGGACCTCCTCTGTTGGCTCGGATCGTTAGATTTAGATCTAACTGCCAGACCTCCTCGACCATTTACAACTCTATCGCTAGTTTCTCTCTTGTCGCTCATCTTAGATCTACGGCTCGGATCCGAGAACATTCTGACCCTCCTGATGCGATCTTGATCTAGGCCGCCCATCTCAAGATCCAAGGCCCGCATTCGTTGAGGTGCTCTGATGGTCCGAACATCCCATCTCACGTGGGCCGTTGGATCTAAATCCATCGGTGGAGTCATTAGCGCTAAGACCTCCTCGTGAGATCTTAGCCGCCAAAGACCTCCCTCCTTCCGATCTCACCGCCTGCACTCCTTCCGTGGATTTAACCCTAGGACCTCCTAAGGGGGGGACTGCCGATCTTGATCTAACGATCACGACCTCCCTAGTGCGCGAGGACCTCCTCTCGTGCGCGTCAGGCGCACCGGTCGTAGCCGCTGGATTTAAGATCTACTACTGCACTCCTCGTTAGATCCAGCCGCCAAGTCCGCATCTAACTGCTAAGACCTCCCTTGGCGCGATGAGGCCTTTGCGCCTGTGTGCTCGTAAGGGTTTTAGTATCTGAGATCGTGAGCCGTGCGATCTTTGATCAACGGCCCACGACCTCCCGCTTTTATGGGTTTTCCGATTTAGTCCCGAGAGCTTTTATTTGAACATATTAATTGTTTTAAACTTCAAAATTGCATATCTTTTTCTCAGAGTCCAAATTTAACAAACTAAAGTTCTATAAATGCATCTCATAAAATACTTTAGCTTAGTATAGGTTTTATGAGTCTTTAATACTGAAATAATCATGTCTTAGATTTAAAACTTAGAAAATCATAACTAAATCATTTTAACTCCAAATGACCTGAAATTTTATATGGTTACCACTATACCAGTGGGTAGCTACTATAAAATTTCAGCTTCAAAATCTTTCTAGAAAATATTTTTGCATACAGTGCTAATTATGGTACTAAATTAGGTTTTTAGAGAATATCTTTGCACCACAAACCAAATTAAGTTTTTCCAGTTTCTATGTCTAGGTATGTTCGTATTTTACCTTGTGTATAAATTTCACACATTTGGATAAGTTTTGCTTGCTCTTTGTTTAAGTGTTGCTCGCCTTATTGGTTGTTCTCGCTTCTTTTGCTTTTCGCTTAGGATTCACATTTGCGTAACCCCGAGAACGACCCTCCAAAACAAATTGAGCAACAGCAAGCGTGCAAGCGCTTGATCATTTCCCATTAATCCCATTACTTTTAAAGTCTAATATTTTGTTTAACTTCTATGTATGCATTGCTATTTTGTTGTTAAATTAATTAGTTAATCCTCTAGTTGCATAATCTGTAGGTAAATAATTATCCTCTACTACCCGAGCCTAGGTTATTTGTCGTGATTAGAGTTCGTTGGATGAGCTTTTGTCACTTAGTAGATTTCGAATAAATATTGCTTAGCCATGCCTAGTATCGGTAGTATTGGGCTATCACCGACTTAGTCGGTGATCTTGATCACACAACTACTTATACTACTCCATTATGTCCAACCCTTGTGTTTTATTGATTTACAAATCAAAACCGAAAACAAACTATATCTTGACTTGGGCACAATGGTATGTTGATGTGATCGGTTGGGTGTGTGGAATGGTGCCTAAGTCCCTAAGGACCAGTTACTTGTGCCATTGATCCAAGCAATTATTGCGTGCTAACCACACGAGGGGATATGGAACCTCTCTGACTAAGTACTTTGGGAGGTGTTAATTATGAGCTGGTCTGTGGGTGTGTTCCTGTGTGTGTGTGTGTTTGTGGTGTTGGAGGGGAGCATTAGCGCACCGGTTAGGTCGCTTTAATGTGTCTTTCTCCCGTGGGTTGCGGCTCTTAATTAGCATCGCCCATTGGAAAGCGCCTTGTTAGACTTAGCCATGCCCGCATACCAAAGGAAGTGTGCTAACCGTGGTCGTGGAAAGGCGGTCATCGTGTGGGTACATTGGTACACCCCGCAGGTTAAAACTATTCAATAGCCTCGCCCTAGGTTATGGACACGCTTGGTTATTTCCCACAAGAACTAGACTACAACCTTTTAAAAACTTAAACTTGACATGGGTGGTATGAAGGGTACTTCATGTTATTGTTGTGGTGACTATGGGTTAGTCACTTCTAGGTTGGTGTTGTCTCTATCTATGTTATATTTGTCTCTCTTTATTTGAACAATAAAAGTTAATTGCAAACTTGCTTTGAATCTATTACCTTATTGTAAATGAAAACTTGCTTTATGTCAAAATAAGTCCAAAGCCTCATCCACTTAAATAAAGCTTGCATGTAGTTAATTATAGTTCTCGTTATCTCACACGTCAGTTTTGCGAGTACAAAACAAGTTTTGTACTCATCCGCTTGCTTAATATTAATTGTTGCAGAGGAAGAAGGTGAGCCCCAAGGGCCTCACTTTTGTGAGTCGTGTTATTGTGCTGTTTGGGACGATTAGCTTGGCGGTCCGGTTGGTTGCCTTGTGGGTAAAGGCACACCGATTGGCTTTTGTTCATCGCCATCTTATGGCCATTTTGCTTCCGCTGTATTTACTTGTCTTTATGAATTTTGGCCGGTCGGCCTCTCTTTGTAATAACTCTCTTTATATTATCTATGTCTTTCGCTATTGCTTTTGCTTCGCTCTATGTGTATGAATGGAATTGATGCATGATTTTGTAGCGGGTGTGTATACCGATTTCTGGAAGTATACATATCTCGAGGCTTGGTTTATTTGATTTGTACCGTTAGGACCAAGTGGATGGTTAAACAAAGACAAGCCGAATAAACTGGGTCCTCATATCATCATCCCTACCACACCATGGTTAACAACACAACAAGGACATACTGCAAACACAAACAAGGTTGCAATTAGAAAAGAAACAAGCAAGGTACATATAATGCATCATGTTATGTTATGCATTCAAGTTAACATCAAACCGAAACTTCATATATATACAACAAAAATTTCTGGTTCTAGTCTTACATTATAGTCGGCCATAATGTCGACATAAACCGAAAGTTAAACTTACATACTTTGTACAAAATACTACTCGCCCTATTACATACAATTTATTTAAGGGCAACTACTAGACTAAAAGACACTCAACCACGAGGATTCATCGTCGAGGTGCTAGCGTAGAGATCCTAAAAGTTCACCTGAACTCATTCAAAAGATGAGCTCCAGGGAACCAAAGATCAACGAGATCCAACGGGCTAATGAGTCGCCTCGGGAACCCAACAATGGTGATGACCTCCGTGAGGTGCACCGCAGAGTGCGAGGAAAGCTCAATCATCCAAGCTTGGCGCGCTTGTCCATAAACAGCACGCACCCGGCCACTTCGGAAGTCAAGAAGAGGTGGTGCAAGAAGAAGCGGAGAGGTCTCGTTGTCACCATAAAGCACGCTGCGGAACGCGTTCATGTTGACTCCAAGAAGCGGTACTCACTGGCCTCGATGAGGCGATGCCTAGTTTCCCATAGCTCCCTCACAAGACAACGATGGATTTGGTCCATGATGCGACCATCCTCGCCAACCGTCGCACTGGGGTCTTAGCTAAATCGTATCTCAAATGAACATGTTCACTTTGAGGTAGGACCTTGATTCGGAAGTGGTCGAGGGTGGTTGAGACAATTCCATCAAATCATGACGAAGGAGGCTCATCATCCTACTTGCGCTTCTCGAATCGCCATAGCCTCGGAGGTGGCAAGTGCTTGGACACGAAGGAACATCTGCCGCTACGTGCCTAGCGATAACATTGATGAAGGCACGGTATTCCTCCATCCTCGGTCCTTGATCTCGCCGATAAATGGCATGCTCCGCCGATAGGTGAAGTTGAGCGCCACATCATGTCCCAAGTAATGCTTTGGCAACCCATCAACATCTTCACTGAGTCTCCTTGACCAAGTACCAACCGCCATCTATAGGCAAAAGACAAGATAAGAAACAATTCACTTTTAAATAAACCAATGTAAAGTTGGGCAAGAAGTGACATTAAGGAGGATAAGGAATAAAAGATGTCATACTTAAGCTTTCAAAATTATACTACTACTTGAAATAGTTTTATTAGAAGACTCTCTAACAACTTCGCCATGCTACTTCTAACCTCACAGTAACGTATGCTCGATACCAACGCTGTGGGCTCTCGGTTATTGAAATGTACTTAATTAAATTCATACAAGAACATGATTATTAATGAAGGAACAATACATCGTCCCTCAATTAAAGATCATGCTAAAGGTATAAATTCAACAAGTAACAATTCCAATAAACAGATCCCTGATATATATATATATCTCACAATGGTTCCTGTGATCAATGACCATTGCATATATATATCCTTTAACAACATTGCATCATACACATACAAGTCGTACATTTGCATAGTTAAACATAGGTTTACAACATTCGGGTTTAGTACTACAATATAGAGTGACTTGGTCACTACAACATATTCAACAATGAAGCAAAATAAACTCAAAAAGTCCACCAATGGCCTCATCCACCCGCAGCAATTGAGTGGAGGAAAGAAGTAGCGTTACTCGTTAGCGCCACCGATCGGCGCTAACGGTACTTCATAAAGGAAACCGTCCTCACCTGCAACAATAGGTGATAGCACCTTGAGTACGGAAGGTACTCAGCAAGTCTTACACAAACTAATTAAAGAAAGTGGTTATTAGAGCCTATTCAAAGGAGTAGAGTTATTACATGCATAAGGTTACAACAGGAAGGTATAAAGGTTCAAATTTGCATAAAGTGATACATCTTAACCTACAAAGGCTAACTTTTGGTAAAGCAATTTAATAAATCAAAGTTAAAGTCGAACTGTAGGTAAAGACATTAAATATAAAAGATGCGAAGGCATGATTCCTCATGCAAACCGAAAATAAAGCCAAACCAGATTTTTGAAAATCAAAACTTCTATACAGGTGACATCAATTCAAGTTATCGTCCATGACCGTGGACACGGCTATTCGAACAGTTTATACCCTGCAGAGGTGTACATCTTTACCACATGACTTAGCTAGCTCGTTGTGTTCTGGATGCCTCAATGATGACATACTTCCTTTGGTATGCCGACCGGGAAACTAAGATTTGGTATTTTTCAACAAGCCAACACTATTGAGTTGGACCCCATGTGTGAGCCGATCCCGCTTAAACAACGATCGATAGCATCCGCCTAACCGGCACACATGTTGCGTCGAAGAATGCCGATCCAAACAATTTAATGCGAATTGGGTTCCCTACCCATAGTAGAATGCTATCGGCACTATTAAGGTATCGTATATGCGACGAGGCACATATACGCTCACCCTCCTAAGAACATCCGACATCGACATACAAGCACACATGGCATAAAACGCAGTCCTCGCACTGAGCATCTATGCCATACAAGGTCAATACACATATCCTTACTCTCTTGTTTCCAACTCAATAGTCTCAACCTTTTACTTAACCAAACAAATACCATACATCGCATGTGGAAGTATGTGGGGACTTGAACTGAATGGTCGAGTTCGGTCCTTAATTAACCTTGACAAGTCCACCACAAAACCCAATCTCGTGCACAAAAGCACCATCACTAGCTTCCTCTTGTCCAGATCAATTTGAATTTCAAATACAAGACTGATTTAAAGAAATGGACAAAGAGTTTAAAATAACAATAGTTCAGTTGTGATTCCCATGTTTGACAAGATATGCTTGTCAAACTCTAAAATCTCTAGACTGCATGTCTAAGCTAAAACTAAAAATATAGCTTATGATATACAAGACTATGCTAGGTTAAGTGTATGGTGACAATTGAGGTAATCCATCATGTTTGGTCATAGCTAACTACTAACAGATCACATTTTGTATTTTCTAAAAATAGCATGCACAGATATCACCGGATTTGTAAAAGCTATTGTACAAAATTTGGGATCAATATGGTGCAAAGACGATGCTTGCCTTGGTAGTAGTATACTACTGCGTGTTCAGATGCTCAAGTAGATTCAAAACTTCAAATGAACCAGATTCTATAGAAAACAAATAAATCCAATAAATGCCAAATCGATAAAGAAGCTCAAAATGAAGGAAAAGGCATGATCAATTTGAAATGCATGATTACAGATGCTTAAGCCATAACTACCCATAATAATGATAATAACCCATTATATAGCTTACTTTTTCAAAAGACGAAACTAGAGTTTAGTGCAAAGTTCCAGCTTTTCAAATTTTAGAAGAGTCAAAACAGACCGGTTGCAAATTTTCTAAAAAGGAATATAGAACATGCAAAAGTTCATAAATTAAACTTAGCATGATCTTTTAGGTAATTAATATCCCAAACCAACCTTAGTCTAACCTAACTAGTTAGATTACATCAACTAAGAAGAAATTCATTTTTGTCTGCTAAGTTTGACAAAAGAATCAGAGACAGATCTCAACTAGAAGTCAAAATAGATGATGACAAGAATTGAAAGATCAACTTGTCATGCTGCTAGGGTTTAGTCGAAACCTAAATAAGATGGTAAGTTAACAAGAAGAACCCTAGGTTTTGAAAATGACATGGAAAACCGAAAAGGTATAATATCAACTTTTCAGTTTGAAGCAAGTTGAAGCTACTGATGCTTAAAAGAATGATTCACAGGAGCTTCTTAAGTCCTTACGATGCTCAAGATATCATAATTAGGGTGTTTGGCTTACTAGTATAGGAAAGATACCAAGATTCTGAAAACTTAAAGTTGATCGACAGAGAGATAAATTCTGATTTAGCCTGCAAAAGATATCAAATCTTTAATGCAAGGTAAAACCAGTGCTTAAGGATGGATAAGCAAAGGATAGGAGCAAAATCCCACCGGACAAATGAAGGAAGAAAGTGAGCTTGGTGGTCAACAATGGTCATGACTCAAAGAAACTAGGGTTTATATATAGATGTTGAGCTACAGGGCAAGAGGGAAAGATCTAGAGTTGATGAGGTGTCCATTTAGGGCTAATTATCCCAAAAATTGGTTGCAAAAACTTTGGGATAAATCCTCTCCTCTGTTTACAGAGAAATCTGCTACCGAGAGAGAGGAAGAAGATAAGAGTCACCGACATGTGGGTCCCACTGCGATCCACACAGCTGCCTCACAAAGGCTCAAACGAATGTCAGCCGTCCGATTGGAAATGGGCGGCTGTGATAAATAGCGAGATTAAATGATTTGAATCGGTACGACAGTTAATATGGACCGCACGATCTAGATCGGTTGATCGAGATCTAATCGAAATCCCGAAGGGTCGCGGCTCCGCTTTCAAAGAGAGACGCTGGATTAAAATCCAACGATCGCCTAAAAGAATACACGCCGCCCGCTTAGATGCGATGGCACAACACCGCTGGATTTGATTTCTACGGCGGATGAAAAATTGAACCGGATGGTCCGATTGCATACACTCATGTGGACCTTACGATTGAAATCCAACGATCCACCGATTTTGGGCTTTAAAGGCCCACGGTCAAAAAGGAGCGCCGTAGGATTGAAATCAAAGGCCCATATAATCGCGCGCTCGATTTCAAATTGGAATAAGCGACGCCGTTAGATCAAGAATGAATGGCTGCGATCGTGAGGGGATCCGAGTCGTCCGAATGCATACACTAATCGGACCACACGATGAAGATCCAATGGCCCAGAGGAGCGCGGGCTTTATAACACGCGGTAAAAAGGAAAAGCCGAGGATTTGAATCTAACGGCCAGATAAAAGCGCTTTTAAGTTTAAAACGGAAAGGTGCGCTGTTGGATCGAGAATGAACGATGGAGATTGAAAAGGATCCGGAGTTGTCCGACAGCACATCGATCTCGCCGTTAGATCAAGATCCAACGGCGGAGATTAAGATGCACACGTGACGCCTAGCGGGGTGTTATAGCTTCGCCTGCTCGATTGAAGATCAACGGCTCATATCACGCGTGAGTTTTGGGCTTGCGCTCAACGTGACCGAGCTGCACCAATTGCATCGGGTTGGACCCAACCACATGAGACCGAGTCGCTACGAAGGTAAGGGTTTAGGTTTAGACCGGTTTAGTTGACCAAACCTTATTCAAATATTTAAAAGGGTTTGACTGGGCTTTTAAAAATAGCAAATAAATTTATAAAATCATGAAAATTTTACTGGAAGTTACTGGGATAATATATTTCCCAGATAAATTTTATAAACCACATTTTCACTTTGTAAAATACATAAATATTTATTTCAGGCCGAAAATATTTATTTAAAGACAATAAATTTTTCTTTAAGCCCAAATAATTTCTAAAAATGCAACAAAAATATTTTTAGCCAAGATAATTTATCTATGCTGTAATAAAAATACTTCCTAGTCATAATACAAGTTTTATCTCGTATTCCTTTAAGACTTCAAATGGTTCTTTAGGGTTTTGGCTAAAGAGGAAGGTTTTTAATTTGTAACATGCTGCCCAAAGTGTAGAAATGAACAGTAATGTTATGAACAGTACCTCATTACTGTTCATAAAGCATTTTATTACTGTTTATAAACTTGGGGCTGTTACATAAAACCTCTAGAAATTTATTTATGAACAGTAACCTCACTTAATTGCATTTTCAGCCGAATTAAATGGTTTTAATAATATCTTTTGCATTAAGAATCCAAATCAGTTTATTCTAGTTTCTAAATTATTTAAAAATCATGCCCTTGCTTCTGTAAAATTTTCAGGGCATTTGGAGCATTTTGGTTCCGGAGTCTTTTAGGTTTTCGTCGTTCTTATCGATTCGTTCCGCTTTTTCGATTAGGTGCCGACGAGTGTATTGACCTTGAGAGTGATCCTCAGCAACCTCTTGAGCATAATCAGCAAGGCAAGCAGTTTGATCATTTCCCAATTGATCCCATTACTTTTAAAGTCTAATATTTTGTTTAACTTGTATGTATGCATTGCTATTTTGTTGTTAAATTGAATAGTTAATCCTCTAGTTGCATAATCTGTAGGTAAATAATTATCCTCTACTACCTGAGCCTAGGTTATTTGCTGTGATTAGAGTTCGTTGGATGAGCTCTTGTCACTTAGTAGATTTCGAATAAATATTGCTTAGCCATTCCTAGTTATCGGTAGTATTGGGCGATCATCGACTTAGTCGATGATCTTGATCACACAAATACTTATATTATTCCATTATGTCCAATCCTTGTGTTTTATTGATCTACAAATCAAAAACTGAAAACAAAAACTATATCTTGACTTGGGCACAATGGTATGTTGGTGTGATCTGTTGGGTGTGAATGGATTGGTGCCTAAGTCCCTAAGGACCGAGTTACTTGTGCCATTGATCCAAGCAATTGTTGCGTGCTAACCACACGAGAGGGATATGGGACCTCTCTTGACTAAATACTCTGGGAGATGTTAATTATGAGCTGGTCGGTGGGTGTGTTCTTGTGTGTGTGTGTGTGGTGTGGGAGGGGAGCATTAGCAGTCCGGTTAGGCTGTCTAATGTGTCCTTATCCCCATGGGTTGCTGCTCTTAATTAGCATCGTCCATTGGAAAGTGTCTTGTTAGACTTAGCCGTGCATGCATACCAAAGGAATTATGCTAACCGTGGCTGGTGGAAAGGCGGTCTATCGTGTGGGTACATTGGTACACCCCTGCAGGGTTAAAACTATTCGAATAGCCTCGTCCTAGGTTATGGACACGCTTGGTTATTTCCCGCAAGAACTAGACGACAACCTTTTAAAAACTTAAAACTTGACATGGGTGGTATGAAGGGGTACTTCATGCTATTGTTGTGGTGGCTATTGGGTTAGTCACTTCCAGGATGCTGTCATCTACCTATTGTTATATTGGTCTCTCTTTTATTTGAACAATAAGATTTAATTGCCAACTTGCTTTTAAATGTATTACCTTATTGCAAAGAAAACTTGCTTTATGCTGAAAATAAGTCCAGAGCCTCTTCCACTTAAATAAAGCTTGCATGTAGTTAATTATAGTTTTGTTATCTTACACGTCAGTCTTGCGAGTACAAAAACAATTTTTGTACTCAGATGCTATGCTTAATTGTTTTGTTGCAGAGGAAGAAGGTGAGCTCGAGGGGCCTCACTTTTGTGAGATTTGTTGTGGCGGTGTCTGGAGCGATTAGCTTGGCGGTCCGGTTGGTTGCCTTGTGGGTAAAGGCACACCGATTGGGTTTTGTTTATCACCATCTTATGGCCCTTTTGCTTCCGCTGTTTAATTTAGTTACTTATGTGTTATTTGGCCGGTCGGCCTCTCTTTTGTAATAACTCTCTTTATATTATGTATGTCTTCTGATTTGTTGCTTTAGCTTCGGCTCTATGTGTATGAATGGAATTGATGCATAATTTTTTGTAACGGGGTGTGTATACTGCATTTCTGGGAAGTATACATATCTCGAGGCTTGGTTTATTTGATTTGTGCTGCTAGGACCAAGTGGGTGGTTAAGCAGTACAAGCCGAATAAACCGGGGTCCTCACACAATCCATGCCAAGAATCACATCCACGCGCGCCGAGTCGAGTAGGATAAGATTCGCCAAGAATCCCACTCCTTCAATGTGGATAGGAACGTCCCGGCATACTTGGTCAGCACTCATTTTCGAACCCGGAGAGCGAATAAGTAGTGGAACCCCCAAAGGAACACAATGGAGACCACTATCAACAAAGAAACGACTCGAAATAAAAGAATGCGAAGCTCAGTCAAATAAAGCGTAGTAGGACGTAAATTAACAAGAAGCGCACCCAACACCACGCCGCGCCTCGTGCCTCCTCACCGAGATATGGTTGACTCGCCGCTTCCCAAGCCCGGTATTTCGGTCGGTGGTGACCACTCCCCGCCCGCCCTCCATTAGGACGAGGGCCGCCCAGCTTTCTTAGGCAACTACCGCGTAGTGACCCTTGTTGTGGCGATGAAGCGGTGACGCCGCAACGGGGTTGCGGGAGCAACTCGTCTTGATCGCAGCGCGCGTGATCGAGCCACGGCTGCGGAGGACGTGGAGCCGGTGCCGAAGGCCTCGGCGGTGGTGATGCCAAAGAACGGGCCACCGTGCAGCCCAACACGGGACGAACGAGGCCGGCTGTGCGCGCACCGCTGGGCCTCCCACTTGCGCTTGCGACTCGCCGCGCTCTCGCCTCGTGCTCGGCGATGATGGCCTTGTCCACCAAGGTCCGGAAGTCGGGAAGTCCACAATAGAGAGCTTGTCCCAAGCTCCTCGCACAAGCCCTCCATGAACTTCTCCCGCTTGGCCTCATCGGTGGCCACCTCGCAGAGCGCACTCGCGAGATGGTTGAACTCATGGAGGTACTCGACACGCATTTGCGCCTCGCTTGAGCGCAAGGAACTTCTTCTTCTTGACTTCATCAGCCGGCGGGACATGGGCCCGATGGAAAGCCGACCTGAACTCCTCCCACGAGACAACGTGTCCCGCGGGCTGCATGGCGAGGAAGTTCTCCCACCATGAGAGTGCCGCACCCTCCAGCTGATGGGATGCGAAAAGTGCCCGCTCCTGCTCCTGGCACTAAGCAACGTTGAGGTTCCGCTCAACCAGACGCAGCCAATCGTCTGCGTTCAAGTGATCCTCGGACCTGGAGAAGGTAGGAGGCTGAGTACGGAGGAACTCCGCAAGGCCCCCACGCGCCTGATGTCCACCACCTCCAAATCCGGAGGCGCCAGAGGGAGCGGAGGTGTTTCTCACGATGACCTCCAACACCCTCCGGTCCTCCGAATGGTTGCGTTCGATCTGCATGAGGACTTCAGCCATGGTCGGAGGAGGGGGAAGCTCGTCATCGGGACTACCCGGCTGATTCCGACCACTACGGGTCCCTCCAGCCATCCTGTTTCATCAAGATAAGTTAGATACAGTTCGAGACCTAAGAGCACGGAAATCCAAACTCAATTAAAATGACAAAGGAATAACCATAAGAGGGCATAAGACCATAAGTCACCAAATCAACTTCCCGAAACGAATAACCCGTATGGAAAGAACGAGTAACCGTTTAGGAAGGTAAAATTTCAGAACTTAACTCTAGTTCTAAACAGCCCAAAATCAAGGTATAATTACCTAATAGAGTATAGGTATTTAGCTAATTTCATATCACTTCTTGCCCTCTTATTCCCACAAGTTTTAGTTGAATTTACCTCTCATTATCAGCGCTATATACTAATTACCAGCTAGCTGTCCAATTCTGCCCCTTGGCCGAAATTTGAAGCTGCAGGAGCTCCTAATCTTCACTCCAACCAGCCAACACTTCAATTTACAACACTCCTGGTTCTCCCAAAACCAAACTTAACCGATAAATAGCTAGCTTTTGAAGGGAAGAGAGGAACACTTTTTTAGACTTAATCAAGAGTAAGGTGAGATGAGCAAGCTAAGATAGGTAAGGAGTAAAGTCTGAAAACTTACTTAACTTTTCATAAACCTTTTTGATACTTGAACATAGGTTTTCAAAATATCCTAAAGGCGACCAAGCTAGGCGTTTCTACGGTCAGTATGGCTCTAATACCAACTTTGTGAGGACCCAGAATATTTAACTAGTAACACTTAACCTCCAAATGGTTCTAGCATTACTAATTAAACATTCTAAGCCTCGATGGACATATGCTTCCCAGAATTGCAGCAAATACACATCATCACAAAATGTGAGGACCCGGAATATTTAACTAGTAACACTTAACCTCCAAATGGTTCTAGCGTTACTAATTAAACATTCTAAGCCTCGATGGACATATGCTTCCTGCACTGCAAGATATGCACATCATCACAAAATTACACATCATTTCCATACAACATACATCAAGAAGTTCAACAACGACATACATAATGTAAAGTTATTACAAAAGAGCCGACTGCCAAATAGAACAATAAATAAGAATGACAATGAAGCAAAGGTGTCATAAGATGGCTAGAACAAAAGTCGACCAGGTTAGCCACACAACCCACAAGGCAACCGGCCGGGCCGCCAAGCTAGACTCTCTAAGGCTACCACGGCACAACTCACGTAGTGAGCCCTCCACCACCTTCTTCCTCTGCAACAAATACATTTAAGCAAGATAACCGAGTACACAAAGGTACTGCAAGATCGACGTGTGGAATAGCAGACCTATTCATAAACTACATGCAAGCTTATTTAGGTGGATGTTGTATGTCTCATTTTGCACAAAGCAAACTTTATTTGCAATAATGTAATACATTTAAGAGCAAGTTTGCAAATCTATTTTGTTGTCAAAATAACAGCGAAATAAAGATACATACAAGTAACCACCTGGAAGTGACTATCCCAATAGTCACCACAACATAGCACGAATCGCCGATTCGTACCACCCGTCAAGTTTTAATTAAAAGGTTGTAGTCTAGTCCTCACGGGGCGTATCCGAGCGTGTCGATCACCTAGGGCGAGGCTATTCGAATAGTTTTAACCCTGCAGGGGTGTACCAATGTACCCACACTGCATCGCTTTAAGCCACAAAGCACACTCCGAAGGTATGTCGGTACGCTAAGTCCTACGACACTTTTTCCAATATTGTGTATCAACCACGAGCCGCTCAGATGGGTAGAAACACCATACGCTACATTGCAAGTCGAAAGACAACAAATCCCATCACGGTGAAGTCTTTCGGACACTACAATGCTCCCAACACCATCCCTCCTGCGACCTCCTGCGACCCGAAGCCAATACACGCCAAAGTACTAAGTCAAGAGAGGTCCCATACCCTCTAGTGTGGTTAGCACGCAAAATGCTCAGTACGGTGGTGCAAGTAACTCGGTCCTTAATGACCCGAGCACCATTCCAGTCACACCCAAAAGCACACCAATCATACCATTGTGCCCAAGTCTAAATCATTTTGTTTTCAGTTTTAGTTTTCATAAGTAGACATGGCACAAGGCTGAAATCATAAATCATAATAAGTTTTATGTGATCAAGGTTATCGACAAGTCGATAACCGCCCATTTCTACCGGAAGCTAAGCATGGCTAAGCAATTAATTCGCAACTACCAAGTGACAAGACCTCGTCCACGAACTCTAAATCACAGCAATACCTAGGCTCATGGTAGTAAAGGATAACCATTTACCAAGGAATGCATCTACTAGGCCAACTAACGACAATAGTTTAACACAAAGTAGCAATGGATACATAGAATATGTAATCAATATAAATACTTAAATTACTGGGATTAACATGATCAAACTGCTTGCCTTGCTGCAATTGTTCTTGCTGCAGAGGAGGATCCTCGGGTTCAATAAATTCTTCAGAACCTAACGTGAAAAGGCGATAAAACCGATAAGAACAAGAACACCAAAAGGAACTCAACAGCAAAGAACATCCAAATCTAATGAATCTTACACAGCAGCTAGAGGTTGATTTTAGACAATTTTAGGAACAAGAATCATGCAATTTGGATTTAGGATGCAAAAGTTATGGCTAAACTAAGTTCTCTCAGCCTGAAAAATCCTAATTAAATTAATTTCGGTTATTGTTTATGGCGAAAATTTCTAGAACGACCTAAGCTCTGAAATTTTTATAGCAGGTATATTATGACATCCAAATAACAGCAAAGTTGAGCTTACTAAATTTGGAGCTATAATGATTTACTTATGATTTTTCTAAGTTGTAAGCCTAGCACAATACATTTTCCAGAATCATAAAACATGTTCAAAACCTATTTTAGATTAAAGTATACTAACAGAGGAATTTAACAAAATTGATTTTGCACATTTTGTAGTTATACAGAAAAGATATGCATTTTACAAGTTTAATTCTATTTTTGGGATAATCAAAATTGGCAGAAATCACTTCATTTCAGTTACACAATTTTCTATGACAGAAACATGCCCGAATGCATTTTTATATTAAACTACAGAGGCATAGAATTTTATTACAGTTGGAAACACCTAAAAAGGAGCTCAAATGATTTAGTTATGAATTTCTAAAGTTTTGATACCATTTACAGTTGATAAATAAATACTTACAGAAATGAAAACCAACTCAAATGGGAATAAACGACGCGACGCACGAGCCCTTGATCTAACATCCTACGCCCACGCGCTGGAAACAACGACGCCGCGATCCCTAAAGAAACCCACCGTTGGATCAAGATCCAACGGCCACGAGGAAGGATGCAACCGACGGCAAGCGGTTGCCTCGACAACCACGACCGCAGATCTAAAGATGAACGGCTCAGATCACGCCTCCTGTCGGAAGGTCCGATTGCATACACGATCAGGACCGCAGATCTAGCGATGGACGGCCTAGAATCATTTAGGCAACCGGATGGTCCGAACGCATACTAAATCTGGGCCGCAGATCGCAAAATGGACGGTGGTCCAAGATCGAAGTGCAACTGAGTCCGATCGACGGGGCGCATGTCGCTGATCAGAGCCACACACGCAAGCTTTATCACACGTGCACAGTGCACGGGGTCCACATGGCAACGAGATACTAGGAGGTTTTAGGACAGATAATTAATTACCAATGACCAATGATTAGTGATGATTAGCAATTAATGTGTCCTAAAGATTTTGTGCAGAGGTGATTTAAGGACTGAGGGCCCACACGTCAGTGACCCAAAAAGGTAATTTCGACACATTTATTGCTAACAATGATTAGCAATAAATAAACCCAAAATTAGCCCTAATGACTTCTGGTTTTCGCTTGCTTAATGGGCCCACCGGCAAGTGTACGTGGTTATCCCCGACAGCTAATAAATGCCGACATTTAATTAACCTAAGATTAAACATTAATGATGCCTAAACGCACTGATTAAAGCTAGCGGGTGATTACAGGGGGTTGGGCCCACATGTCAGTGAGACATTTGGCCAGATTAAGACACAATTAATACTTCTAATGATTGGGTATTAACTGTGTCCTAATTAGATGACAAAAACGGGAGTTTACGCCCGGCAAAACCCCGAGCGAGAACAGTGGCTTGTCACCGGCGACTCTGGCCGCGGCGGCGCCCACAAAACATCAAAATGGACTCGCAATAGCGATGCGAACCTAATGGTGATGACCTCGCCGACGGTGGAGGTGTAGAACGCCGGCGAGCCAGAAAACACAGAAGGAGGCCATTTCGGCAAAACACGAAAACAGCAAAATGCTCCGCTGCGGTCCAAGGAAGCGAGTGCCACGACTTCTAGGGACTACTAAGAGGCTACCTTAACCGAGAGGGGCTTCAAAGATGGCCGGTGGTGACTTGAAGACGATGAAGTCCACCAGAGCCAAGGAAGATAAAGTGGCAAATGACAACCTGAGCAAAATGAACACCAATGGGTGATCAAAATAGCTTCATTAAGGTTCCAATAAGCTCCACAAGTAAGTAATTGCAAAAAGAAACACTTACCGGAGTTGGAGAAGAAAAGCGGTGAAGTCAGCCGAAAATCTCCAAACTTAAAATTGAGTGATTCCTGTGAATGCAACCCAAAATCAAGTTAGGGGAAATGTAAAGGAATTTGAGGAGCTCAGAAGGGTTTAAGAAAGATTGAAGGTGAACCACTGGACACCAAGATCGCCATTGGAGCTCTCGGGTCAACAATAGTGGTTTGAAGGTTTGAAGTGGTTTTGAGCTCAAACACAGAGGGGAGCTAGGTGTGTTGTAAAGGAACACCAGGAGGACCTAGAGGGGCAATATATAGGGAAGGGATTAGGGTTTCGAGCAAGAACATGAGTCCATGGTGTGCTCGGTTCATGCTACGGCCATGGACCAAGAAATGATGGGAGCAAGTGGGCACGGTGACAATGGAGGAGAAAGCCTGATGCGCATTTAATGCGCCGCAGAGAGACGTTGACGAGAGCAAGCTTGAAGTGACACAACGAAGCCGCCCTCGCACTCTCTCTCTTTCTGCCATTGACGCACGCGTGCACGACGAGCCAGAGGAGGAAGAAGAACAGAGAAAGCAAACCACGACCGTTGGATTTTAGATGGACGGCTGCGATTTAAATGAGCCGCGCGGACACCGATTGCTCGGAAATCGGGCGGTTGGATTGAGATCCAACAGTCCAAATTGAATAGTGCAACCGCACGGTCCGAACGACACCATCAATGCGGGCCGCGCGATTTGAATCGAACGGCTGATATCGCACGCGCGTTTTAAAACGCGGTTCGGTGCAGCTAGGTGGTTCGACCGAGTCAAGTGGCTCGAGCCCGAGCCCAACGAAGGAGATGAGCGAGCGTTGGATCTTAATCCAACGACTCTGATTTAAACTAACAACCGGAGGGTCCGAATGTGTCGGAGGATCTCAACGGTTGGATGGAGATCTAATGGTCGACATTCGCACATGCAACCGGAAGGTCCGAACGCATACACGCACGTGGGCCGTGCGATTTAGATCCAAAGGCTGAGATCGATCGCGGGCTTTTCAAACGGGCGCGGTGCAGTTAGTTGACTGGACCGAGTCAAATGGCTCGAGCCCGAGTCTGACTCGAACCCAAAGCACAGTGAAAACAGGTTTGACTTCTAAATTCAAACAAGAACAGAGGCTTTTGAGGATTGATTTGAGGTAGCAAAATAACTCCAAAAATTGTGAAATTTTTACAGGAGCTTGCTAACTCAGATATCAACCTTGTGTAAAATTTTCAGGGGTTTTTATACTGTGAATAAATCTCTAAAAATTCTGCAAGGCTCTGTTTTGAGGTTTGACTAAAAGTCAAACAAGTTTGACTGCCCCCTAAAAATATTCAAACAATTTCTAAAAATTGTGAAATTTTTCAGAGGGGCCACAAACCATCACAGGAACTTAGGAAAAATATTTCCCAATGATGATCACAAGATTTGACAAGATTGTTTTTGGAATATCAAACTTTGGATCAAAAAGACTTGTGACTTTGTATTTCCATAACTTCTTACAACAGATGTTCAAAGTATACAGGAAATACATGATGTAAGAAAAAGTTTTAAATTCTACTGATTTTCTTACATTTGAAACACAAGTCCAAAGTTGGGATGTTACAAAACCTCCCCCCCTTACAAGAATCTCGCCCCGAGATTCAGTTTACTCGGAGAAGAAGGACGGGTAATCTGCACGAAGACGATCTTCGCGCTCCCAAGTTGCCTCATCTTCAAAATGATTCGACCATTGCACCTTAAGGAACTTGATGACACGGTTCCTTGTCCTCTGTTCGGATTCTTCAACAATACGAACATGATGCTCATGATAGGTCAAATTTTCCTGCACATCGAGATTTTCCAACGGAGTTTCCTCAATTGGAACACGGAGGCACTTCTTCAAGTGTGATACATGGAACACGTCATGCACACCCTCAAGTGAAGTCGGCAACCCAATCAGTATGCAACACTCAATCCTCTCGATGATGCGATAAGGCCCAACATAACGAGGAGCTAACTTGCCCTTGATGCCAAAACGCTGATGGCCCTTCAAGGGTGAGACCTTGAGATACACAAAGTCATTGGGCTCAAAGCTCAGCTCTCGACGACGACGATCCGCATAGCTCTTTTGCCTGGACTGGGCCACGCGCAGATGCTCACGAATCAACTGAACTCGACTTTCAGCCTCATTGATGGAATCTAGCCCGAAGAACTGACACTCACCAGTTTCTGACCAGTTCAAAGGGGTTCTACATCTCCTCCCATACAAAGCCTCAAACGGTGCCATGCCAAGACTAGCTTGGAAACTGTTGTTGTAGGAGAACTCTGCAAACGGCAAGCACTTTTCCCACTTCTTTCCATAGGAAAGAACACAGGAACGGAGCATATCTTCCAACACTTGGTTGACTCTCTCCGTCTGACCATCAGTTTGAGGATGATAAGCTGAACTAAAAGAAAGACGTGTACCCATCGCCTCTTGCAGACTATGCCAAAAGCAAGAGGTGAAAAGAGAACCACGATCTGACACAATCGTTCATGGCACACCATGCAAACTCACAATCCTCGAGACATAAAGCTCGGCCAAGGGTTTCACACGGAGCTGGGTCTTGACAGGAAGAAAATGTGCCACTTTAGTCAGCCTATCAATCACGACCCAAATGGCATCGTTCCCTTTGGGTGAGCGAGGCAACCCGGTGATGAAATCCATACCGACAGAATCCCACTTCCACTCGTACCGTAAAGGTCAAGAAGGCTCGCTGGGCCGATGTTCACCTTGACACGACAAAGACACGCCGCACTCGAAGAACGAACCCGCAATCTCGCTTCATGCGAGTCCACCAGAATCTCTGTCGAAGATCTTGATACATCTTGGTAGCTCCAGGATGGATAGACAAAGGGGAGTCATGGCCCTCGCGGAGAATCAAATCTCGCAATTCTATGACCTTTGGAACCACAAGGCGCTGTCTAAACCACACAACACCGTGCTCATCCTCAGAAAAGCACTTAGCTGTCCCATTCTTGATGTTCTGCTTGATCTGGATCACACCAACATCTGTCTGCTGGGCAGCCTTGATCTGCTCCACCAAAGTCGGTTGCGCAACCAAGGTAGCAAGAGAACCATGCTCAATCAAACCCAAATTAAGACGCTGAAATTCTTCAAGAAGGGTAGGTTGTTGCTCTTGAAGTAACAAGGTATTACAATATACCTTGCGACTGAGTGCATCGGCAACAACATTAGCCTTGCCCGGATGGTACTGAATGCCCATATCATAGTCCTTGATCAATTCTAGCCATCTCCTCTGCCTGAGGTTCAGATCTGGCTGGGTGAACAAATATTTCAAACTCTTGTGATCAGAATACACCTCACAACGGTTACCAATATGGTAATGCCGCCAAATCTTGAGTGCATGAACCACTGCAGCTAACTCCAAATCTTGGGTAGGATAGTTGAGTTCATGAGGCCTCAACTGCCTCGATGCATAGGCTACTACCTTGCCTTCTTGCATAAGAACACAACCGAGTCCTTGACGAGAGGCATCACAATAAATATCAAAGCTCTTATGCACATCAGGGAGAACAAGCACTGGGGCTGAAGTCAATCGCCTTTTGAGTTCTTGAAAACTCAAATCACAAGCCGAAGACCACACGAATTTCTTTTCTTTCTTGAGCAATTCGGTCATGGGCTTTGCAATCTTTGAGAAGTTCTCGATAAAGCGGCGGTAGTAGCTCGCTAAACCAAGGAAACTCCTCACATCGGTGACTGACTTGGGCTGCCCCCAAGATAGGACATCGCTGACCTTGCTAGGATCTACTGCGACACCACCTACTGAAAGAACATGGCCCAAGAATGCCACTTCCTTCAACCAGAACTCGCACTTGTCGAACTTGGCATACACCGATGCTCACGTAGCTTGCCCAAAACAATGCAGTGCTCAAGATGCTCCTCCTCACTCTTGGAGTAGATAAGAATGTCATCAATGAAAACCACAACAAACTTATCCAAATACTCCATGAACACCGAGTTCATAAGATTCATGAACAAAGCTGGAGCATTGGTCAAGCCGAAAGACATGACGGTGTACTCGTAAAGGCCATAACGAGTAGTGAATGCCATCTTTGGAATATCCTCGGCCCTGATCCGGACTTGATGATACCCCAACCTCAAGTCAATCTTGGAGAACACACAAGCTCCAGTCAACTGGTCAAAGAGATCATCAATACGAGGCAAAGGATACTTGTTTTTCACCGTTACTTCATTAAGCGGATGGTAATCAACACACATACGCAGGGTCTTGTCCTTCTTCTTCACAAAAATAACTGGACAACCCCAAGGAGATGAGCTAGGACGGATGAAGCCTTTTGCTTGAAGCTCACTCAACTGCTTCTTCATCTCCTCCAACTCATTAGGAGGCATTCGGTACGGCGCCTTTGAAATTGGAGCGGTACCGGGTAGCAACTCAATAACAAACTCCAAGTCTCGAACTGGAGGCATACCAGGCAAATCTTCAGGAAAGACATCCACAAAGTCACACACTGTGGGCACATCCTGAATCTCCATGGCTGGCTTAGCTTCAAGGGCACAAAGATGTGGCCCCTGCAGCTGCGGTCAAATCCCAACTTGCTCGCCTGAGGGACTAGTGAGGTAGACCATCTTCTTGGCATAATCGATTTTCCCCAAATGTTGGGACAACCAATCCATACCAAGAATCACATCCAAACGCGCCGAGTCAAGTAAGATGAGGTTCACCAAGAATTCCACTCCTTCAATATTAATGGGAACGCCCGACATTCTTGATCAACTCTCATTTCCGCTCCCGGAGAGCGAATAAGCAAAGGAATCCCCAAAGGAACAAAGTGAAGGTCACAATCAGCAGCAAATGATCTCGAAATAAAGGAATGCGATGCTCCCGAGTTAAACAATACTGCAGAAGGACGATAACTAACAAGGAACGCATCCAACACAACGTCGGGTGCCTCCGAGCCTCCTCACCGAGATGTGGTTGACTCGACCACTCCCGACACCACGAGTCTTCGGATCACCTTCCGTCGTGTGTGACCATTCCCCTACCCGCGTCCTCCATTAGGACGAGGGGCCGCTCCAGTCCTCTGAGGGCAACTGCTAGCATAGTGGCCCTTCTTGTTGCAGCGGCGGTGACATCGCAGCCGGGTTGCGGGCGCAACTCGCTTTGGTCGCAGTGCACATGGTCAAACACGCCTCGGGACGAGCGACTGGCGCCGACGGCCTCGGCGGTGGTGAAGCCAAAGCACGAGCCCCTGGTGCTGGCCCAACACGGGGACGAGTGAGGCCGGCCTGTGCAGACCGATGGGCCTCCCACTTGTGCTTGCGGGACTCACCCAGCGCCTTCGCCTTGTGCTCGGCGACGATGGCCTTGTCAACCAAGGCCTGGAAGTCAGCAAAGTCCACTATAGATAGCTTGTCCTGTAGCTCCTCGGACAAACCATCCATGAATTTCTCCTGTTTGGCCTCATCAGAGGCCACCTCTCCCGGAGCATAACGAGCCAAGTGATTAAACTCGTAAAGATACTCCGACACGCACTTGCGCTGTTTTAAGCGCAAGAAACTCCTTCTTCTTGAGCTTCATCGGGCCATCGGAATGTGGGCCCGACGGAAAGCGATCGAAACTCATCCCACGAGACAACGTGGCCTACGGTGCATGGCGAAAGTTCTCCCACCAAGAGAGTGCCGCACTCGAGCCGATGGGATGCAAAGAGTGCCCGCCTCTGCTCCTCGCATCGAGCATTGTTGAGCTTCCGCCGACCGCACGCAGCCAATCATCCGCGTCCAAAGGGTCCTCGCACCGAGAAAGTAGGTGGCTGCGTGCGGAGAAACTCCGCAAGCCCACCACGAGATCGGTGGCCACCACCTCCGCACTCGGCACCGGCGAGTGGAGGTGTTCCTCGCGATGACCTCCGTGATCCGGTCCGGTCCATGCGATTCCGCTCGATCCGAGCCGAACCTCACCATGGTCGAGGAGGGGAAGCTCCTCATCCGAACCAGGTTGGTGATTGCGGGTGGTTCTTGCCATCCTGTTCCACAAAAATAGGTTAAACACAACTCCGGAACAGGAGACAAAGAAAACAACTAACCACTAAACAAAGCAATCTTTAAAGGCTCAAATAACAACATAAAACTGCAGCAAGATCACAAAGATAATATCCATCTTCCCATTATGACTATCTCGTATTAAAGAACGAGTAATCAATTTTTCAGGAAGGCAATTTTCAGGATATTAACTTCTGTTCGAAAACAGCTAGGAAACAGGGTGAGAAATTTACTAAAGAAAGGTTAGACACTTAGCTAACTCATATCACTTCTTACCCTTTCATTCCCACAAATTTTAGTTGACTTAACCTCTCATTTTCAGCACTTTTACTACCTAAATGCTAGCTGTCCAGAAATTCCTGCTTGCTGTCCAGATTTTCTTTTTCACACCTCTGGCCGAAATTTGCAGCTTCCAGGAGCTCCTAACCTTCACAAGACAGCCACACTTTCATTTTATAACTCTCATGATTTACCCAAAACCAATCTACTCGATTAACAACTACCTTTTGGAAGAAGATGAGAGGAAAACTCAGCTTTCAAATTCAGTTCAGAATAAGGCGAGATAAGCAAGCTAAGATAGATAAGGAGTAAAATCTGAGAACTTACTTAAGATTTTCCAGAAAAGCACTTGTTATTTGGAAAGTAAGTCTTTCAAAATATCCTAGGGACGACCAAGCTAGGGGTTTCTACGGTCAGTATGGCTCTGATACCAAACTCTGTGAGACCCCGGTTTATTAAACTTGTAATACTTAACCTTCCTCTGTTCTAGTATCACAAATAGAATAATCAGCGTCTCGATGAATATGTGCCTCCCGAACAAGCAAAGACACATACATCATATCAAAGCATGCATCAATTCCATACAACAGAATATAACAAGTCTACCAAAAGACATACATAATATAAGTTATTACAGGACAGCCGACCGGCCAAATGACATAAATATCAAATAAGTAACAGCGGAAGCAAAAGTTGCCATAAGATGGCTTAAACCAAAAGACGACCGGTTAGCCACATAACACCACAAGGCAACAGACCGGGCCGCCAAGCTAATCGCCCCTTAAACTGCCATAGCACAACTCACAAAAGTGAGGTCCATCGGACTCACTATCATCCTCTGCACAACACAAGCAATGCAGGTGAGTACAAAAATGTACTCGCAAGACTTACGAGTAACAAGCCTATACATAGCTACATGAAAGTTGTATTCAAAGGAATGTGGTTATATGGTTCTTTGGACGCACAAAGCAAGTTTCATTTGCAATATTGTAATAGATTGAACAACAGTTTGTAAAATCTGTTTTTAAGCATTTAAATAACAACGAGTAAACATAAGTAACAAGTATCCACCTAGAAGTGACTTTCCCTAAAGCCACCACAATATAGCACGAATCCCTGATTCGCACCACCATCAAGTTTTAATTATAAAAGGTTGTAGTCTAACTCTTGAAAGACTTCCCAAGCGTGTCCATAACCTAGGGCGAGGCTATTCGAATAGTTTTTAATCCTGCGCAGGGTGTACCAATGTACCCACACTTCAGATCGCCTTTTGCCAAGCTATTAAGCACACTTCCTTTGGTATGCCAAGACGGCTAAGTCCTACTGAACCCTTTCCAATGGAATATGCTAATCAAGAGACGCACGTATGGGGTTAATCCTTAGTGATCTCTGCGACGAAATATGGATCACAAGGACCCATACGTGGAGCAGACACACCGCCTCGGCGGTGTTCCTCTCCTACAACGTGTCCATGTTGCATATAATCAAATATGCAACCCACCACGCGACTCATTAATTAACACACCCAAAGTACTCACTAAGAGAGGTCCCATATCCCCTAGTGTGGTTAGCACGCACAAATGCTTGGTTCGGTGTAACAAGTAGCTCGGTCCTTAATTGACCCGGACACCATTCCAATCACACCCAAAAGATCACACCATCTTACCATTGTGCCCAAGTCTAAATTGTTTTCATTTTCAGTTTTAGTTTTGCAATTTAGACATAGTACAAGGCTGAAATATACAGATTATAATAGTTTGTGTGATCAAGGTTATCGACAAGTCGATAACCGCCCATTTCTACCGATAGCTAAGCATGGCTAAGCATAATGACACGTATCTACTAAGTGACAAGGGTCCATCCAGCGAACCCAAAATCACAGCAAGTAACCTAGGCTTCAGTAGTAGAGGAATAAACATTTCCTACTGATAATGCATCTAGTAGGCCAGCTATCGACAATAGTTTAAAACAACATAGCAATGCATACATAGAATTTGCAAACAACATATTAGAATTTGAAAATAGTAGGAACAATATGATCAAATGAATGCTATATCTGCTTGCCTTGCTGGAGTGCAGGATCTGGCTGCTGTGGCTCAATATCAGCAATAAAATTATCTTCGGAACCTAACGCGAAAAGGCGATAAGCAAATAAGAACGAAGAACACCAAATAAACTCCAACAGCAAAACACATCCAAATCTAATAAAATTTACACAACAGCTAGGGAATGATTTTATATAGTGATAGGAACAAGAATCATGCAATTTGGACTAAGCATGCAAAAGATATGGACAAAATACTCTTTCTCAGCCTTACATCAACCTAATTAATAATTAGCATTGTTCATGGCGAAATTTTCTAGAATGATCTAGGGTCTGAAATTTTTACAGCAGGTAGATTATAACATCCTAATAATAGCAAAGTTGAGTTTACTAAATTTGGAGTTATACATATTTACTTATGATTTTTCTAAGTTGTAAATCTAATGCAAGTCATTTTACAGAATTATGAACATGCTCAAATCTTATTCCATAAGAAAGTATACTAACAAATGAATTTAACAAAATTGATTTTGCACAAATTGGATTTATACAGAAAAAGATATGCATTTTACAAGGTTAAAACTATTTCTGGAATATTCAAAGTGACAGAAATCAAGTTATTTCTAGTTACACAATTTTCTGCTACTGAAATATGCTTAAATCCATTTTTATAATAAACTTAAGTGACAACAAAATTTATTACAGTTGGAATTATCTAAAAAGTAGTTAAAATGAATTAGTTATGAGTTTCTAAAGTTTTTATATCATTTTCAGTTGTTAAATAACTACTTACCGAAATACAGACAAACTCAAATAAAAGAATGAGACGTGGACACTTATCCACCCTTGATCTAAAATCCTACGGCTCACGCTACGCGAAACAAAGCGACGCCGCGAAACCTGTCGAGCCCACCGTTGGATCACGATCCAACGGCGCACACAAGTGTATGCATTCGGACGGTGCGGTTGCTTGGGCCAATCCCAGCCGCAGATCGGCAGATGGACGGTCCAGAGCGCACCAACCGTCGGAAAGTCCGATTGCATACAAGATCCCAGCCGTTGATCGCAAGATCGACGGTCGAGAATGATCAAGGCATCCGGAGGGTCCGAATGCACTCACGATCTGGGCCGTTGATCACGGGATCGACGGTGGCTAAAGATTGAAGTTCAAAAAGAGATGCTGACACGTGGGGCACGCATGTCAGTGACCTTGAGTCACAACCGCGAACGTTTAACCCACGTGCACAGTACACTGGGCCCACATGTCAACGACTAAGAGTGGCGGTTTAGGACAGAATTAATGCTTCTAATGATCATCATTAAATAGATACTAATGACCCCTGGATTTGGATTATAACCCCTCGGGCCCACAAGACAGTGACCCAAAGGTGATTTCCGACAGCGACTAATGCCGACATATTAATTAATCAATGATTAAGCATTAATGATGATGGAACAGTGCGGGATTGCGCCAGCGGGTGATTTAAGAATGTTGGGCCCACTGGTCAGTGACTCAACGACAAATATTAAGACACAATTAATTAACCAATGATTAGCTTTCACTGCAATTAATATGTCCTAATCAAATGACGAAAACGGGAGTCCTGCACCGGCAAAATACCGAGCGACTTCAACGGCTCGTCGCCGGCGACACTGGCCGCGGCGGCGCCAACCAAGCACTAAAATGGAACCGCAATAGCACTACGAACCTAATGGTGGCATTCTCGCCGGCGGTGAGGGACTAGAACGCCGGCTAGCCGGAAAAACGAAAATGGAACCCTACTGCTAAACTTGAAAATAGCGAAAAGCTCCACTGCAGTCCAAGGAAGCGGGTGCCAAAGCCTCTAAGGACTAATAAGAAGCTACCTTGATGAAGGGAAGCTTCAAAGATGGCCGGAGATGCTTGATCACGGTGGAAGCTCGCCGGACTTGAAGAAGAAAGACCGAAATAGACACCCTGAGTCAAATGAGTGATACCAAAGCATCAATATAGCTTCATTAAGGTCCACAGAAGCTACATGAGCAAGTAATTAGAAAATGGAGCACTCACCTGAGCTGAGGAAGAAGATGACCAATTTCGCCGAATTTGAACAAACCCCAAATTGGACAATTCCTGAGAATCAAATCCAAAATTAAGTGAGGGGAAATGTTCAAGATAGTAAAGAGATAAGGATAGGGCAAAGAAACATGAAGGAGAACCACTGGAGCACCAAGAACACCAATGGAGCTCTTTGGGTCAACAATGGCGACTTGCCATTTTTGAGGCGTTAAGCTCCAATACTGTGAATGGAGCTTGATGGTGGTCTAAAGAAATACCAGGAAGTGATTTGGGTGCTTATAAGGCCTTGGAGGCATTAGGGTTTGCACCACAAGCCTTTCGGGCGGCAAAGCACAGAGCACAAGGTGCGGCCGACAAGGAAAAAGCTAGTAGACGTGCAATAGGGTATGGCTCGGCCGAATACCTCTCCCACGCCCCTCACTATTGACTAGGGTGGCTGTAGGAAGCATGACAAGACACTGCCATCTCCTACACTGTGCTCGCACGGCCGGAGGTTGAAGATGACCAGCGCAAATGGCTCGGGCGATTTCCAGCCGTTGGATTAGACGCGGCCGGCTGAGATCGCGCCACGCCTCCCAGGTTTAAATCACAACGAAGGAGATGAGCGAGCGTTGGATCTTAATCCAATGGCTCTGATTTAAACTAACAACCGGAGGGTCCGAATGTGTCGAAGGATCTCAATGGTTGGATGGAGATCTAACGGTCGACATTCGCACATGCAACCGGAAGGTCCGAACGCATACGCGCACGTGGGCAGTGCGATTTAGATCCAAAGGCTGAGATCGATCGCGGGCTTTTCAAACGGACGCGGTGCAGTTAGTTGACTGGACCGAGTCAAATGGCTCGAGCCCGAGTCTGACTCGAACCCAAAGCACAGTGAAAACAGGTTTGACTTCTAAATTCAAACAAGAACAGAGGCTTTTAAGGATTGATTTGAGGTAGCAAAATAACTCTAAAAATTATGAAATTTTTACAGGAGCTTGCTAACTCAGATATCAACCTTGTGTAAAATTTTCAGGGGTTTTTATACTGTGAATAAATCTCCAAAAATTCTGCAAGGCTCTGTTTTGAGGTTTGACTAAAAGTCAAACAAGTTTGACTGCCCCCTAAAAATATTCAAACAATTTCTAAAAATTGTGAAATTTTTCAGAGGGGCCACAAACCATCACAGGAACTTAGGAAAAATATTTCCCAATGATGATCACAAGATTTGACAAGATTGTTTTTGGAATATCAAACTTTGGATCAAAAAGACTTGTGACTTTGTATTTCCATAACTTCTTACAACAGATGTTCAAAGTATACAGGAAATACATGATGTAAGAAAAAGTTTTAAATTCTACTGATTTTCTTACATTTGAAACACAAGTCCAAAGTTGGGATGTTACATGGTCAAACGGAGGTGGTGAACCGCACACTTTCGATGCTACTCCGGACTATGATCAATAAGAACCTGCGCGAGTTGGAGGATTGTTTGCCGCACGTGGAATTCACTTATAATCGGGCCGTGCACTCCACTACGCAGTTGTGTCCTTTTGAGGTGGTCTATGGCTTCAAACCCTTTACGCCACTTGATTTGCTGCCACTTCCAAGTCAGCACCGTGATCATATGGAGGCGTCCAAGCGAGCTGAATATGTGAAGAAATTGCATCTAAAAACAAAAGAAGAGATAGAGCGCAAGGTCAAGTCCTATGCTAAGAAGGCGAATAAGAAGAGGAAGAAGATGATTTTTCAACCAGGGGATTTGGTTTGGGTACACTATCGCAAGGATCGTTTTCCAGAACGTCGCAACCGAAATTCGGATCCTCCACAAGCCCAGCCGAAATTCATCTCGGAATCAACTCAGAATTCAATTCGGATTCGGTTCGGGACAGCCCAACAGGGCTGTAATAAAAAGGCCATAACTTTTGCATACGGAGTCCGATTAGGATGTTCTTAAACTTGTTTGAAAGCTTATTCCAAGGCCCACACAATGGGTATGGCCCAAACTTCAGAAGACGTACGGTCGCGCCGCTATGACCGAAACAATGTGACGGATTTAAGTTAGGTTTTCCTTTTTGTGTGTTTTTTTGGGTCTTAGCCGAATTAGAGTTTGATTCGGCGTGTGTAGCCGGCCCTAGGCGTGCGTGAGTCGTGGAGGGCGCTTAAGTACCCTTGCCCTCCTTTGTATCCATTAGACCAGTTTATGCATAAGATTGAAACATAGCAATTGCTTGTTCTTTCGACACCAGAGTTCATGCGAGGACTTTGAGAGAGGACTAGGCGATCCATTGTTTTGTTCTGCACTTCAGGGTCAAGCTGTCGTTCCATTGGGAATTGGGGACTTGGCGTTCGTCGTTCGTGGTCTCGCGACGAACAGTTACCCGGTGTGTTTTTGGCATTTTCCGAAGAGTTGAGGGTTCGTGCATTGGCGCGAGTGTTCAGCTAGCGACTTCATCTACTTCGCATCAACTATCCACGGTTCCTCACTGAGAAGATCGGGCCTCCCCCGTATCAAATCTCGTCCCCGAGATTTGGAGTGGCTAGAAGGAAAACTGGGATACAAGGTTTTCAACTGGAGTTGTTATCGTCTGCATCCTACTCATCATCTGACAGAACTTGAGTTGTGACATTGCACATACGTCCTCGTCCAGAATTTTGCGGCTTCTTGTTTGCTTGAATGATTTCCCTTTGGAGCTTCGGAGTTGCTGCCTGCTGCTTCTTTGGACATTTGTGGGCATAATGTCCTTTCTCTTGATAGTGAAAACAAGTGACACTTGCAATAGGAGGAAACTTCTTCTGAGGTTGGTCTTGAGCAGATAACTTGGAGGTGCTAGGGCTAGCTTGATGCTTCACTGCTTCATCTTGGGGCATTGGTAAGCCCAAACTTCTGTACTCTTGTACTTGTGACATAATTCTCGCGTTGGCTTTTCTTCCTGCTGCCGGTGTTATTGTTGTGATCAGAATGGCTTCTGGAATGCTGTCAGGTGTGAGTGCTAAGCGTCCTTTTGGGCATTGATTGGCATAATGTCCCATATCCTGATAAATGAAGCATTGTATTCCTGCCCTTGATGTCTTGTTCTGCTGAAATTGGCCATCATTGATGTTGACTCACACCAACATGCATCATGCAGGCATTTGATTTGGTCCACCAAGGTTGGTTGCACAACCAAGGTAGCAAGAGAACCGTGCTCGATCAAACCCAAATTGAGGTGCTGAAATTCTGAAGTGGGGGTAGGCTGCTGCTCTTGGAGCATTAACATGTTGCAATACACTTTCCTACTTTTCGTCTTCCACTGTGTTCTTTATTATTGGCTGTAAGCCTCTTTGTAATAAACTTTGTTAATTATTAATAAAGTTGTGATATGAATTTTGTTACCATATTTGTTTCTCGTATGAACTAGCTACGATCATGGACTAGTTCGTAAACGCAGGATGATCCGGATATTAATCTCGGGTTCTGACAAATTGGTATCAGAGCCATATCGACTGTAGGTCGTGACCTAGTTAGAATGGCCGTTAGTTGGTAACAGTGGATGTGGTGCCGATCCTGGAGTTTTGAATACGGTCGTCGTTGGTGCTTGGTTGGGTTGGGGTTGAATCACACGGGCCTTGAGGTTTATTGCATCATGTTGCCCTTGATCCACCATCTTTCTCTTGGCACACTTGGAGCAGTAACGTTGTTCTTGTGTTGTAGGGGCAGTGTTTGAGAAAACATTGTTGTTGCTCATTTGTTGAATCCACTGTTGCATTACTTGAGTCTGGGTGATGATAGACTGGTTCAGATTCTGAAGGGTTTCTGCTATCAGTTGTTGGTTGTCTTCAGCAGGGACATCCTTGTTGGTGTTGGTATCATTTCCAGAACGACGGGTGTTCTTTATCTACCGGTTATTCCAAAGGATCAGGAAAGGAGACAAAGGATAGGGAAGAGACAAATATGAGGAACTAAGGGGATAGAGCGAAACAATACTCCCAAACGAAAGATCCAACTGAAAAAGCCTTCAAAGAAACTTAACATGACGTTCTATCGATCGAGACTTTTTAATTAGTGAAGCGACTCAATGCACAGAATGAGTCTTGGCAACTTAAGCTATATGGCTTGGCTGACAGAACGATTTTCGGTATACGGTCTTCGATGATTCTTGCATGTTGTCTTGGATTGATAGTGATGACCCGATGCGTTCTTGATTGCTTTATGTCTTGAGGTCTTGAACGTAAGGGTTAAGAACGTGTTGACCATCTATAGAAATTTTTAAGGAAAAGAGGATCCATTTAACTTATAAAATGGTGAAGATAGAATTGAGTAAGGAAGAATTGCTATAAAGAAGCTATAGATAGATGACCAAGATGAGGAAAGAACAATTTGTTTTTCATGCTATAAAATAAGTTTTGAAGTTTTCAACTAACGGCCATTCTAACTAGGTCACGACCTACAGTCGATATGGCTCTGATACCAATTTGTCAGAACCCGAGATTAATATCCCAGATCCTCTGTGCGTTTCTGAACTAGTCCCATGATCAGTAGCTAGTTCATACAGTAAACAAATATGGTAACAAAATTCATATCACAACTTTATTAATAATTAACAAAGTTTATTACAAAGAGGCTTACAGCCAATAATAAAGAACACAGTGGAAGACGAAAAGTAGGAAAGTGTATTGCAACATGTTAATGCTCCAAGAGCAGCAGCCTACCCCCACTTCAGAATTTCAGCACCTCAATTTGGGTTTGATCGAGCACGGTTCTCTTGCTACCTTGGTTGTGCAACCAACCTTGGTGGACCAAATCAAGGCTGCTCCGCAGACAGATGTTGGTGTGAGTCAAATCAAGCAGAACATCAAGGATGGGGCAGCCAAGTGCTTTTCAGAGGATAAGCATGGCGTTGTGCGGTTTGGCCAGCGTCTTGTGGTTCCTAAGGTCATGGAGTTGCGGGATTTGATTCTCCGCGAAGCCCATGATTCTCCTTTGTCCATCCATCCCGGGGCTACCAAGATGTATCAGGACCTTCGTTAGAGATTCTGGTGGACTCGAATGAAGCGTGAGATTGCCAAGTTCGTTGCCGAGTGCGACGTGTGCTGTCGTGTGAAGGCCGAGCATCAGCGTCCAGCAGGTCTTCTTCAGCCTTTGCCGGTGCCAGAATGGAAGTTGGATTCCGTTGGCATGGACTTCATCACCGGGTTGCCCCGTACTTCTTCTGGGAAGGATGCCTTGTGGGTCATCATTGATCGGTTGACAAAGGTGGCCCATTTTCTTCCAGTGCGGGCGAAGATTGATGTGAGTCAGTTAGCGGATCTCTACATATCTCGCATTGTGTGCCTGCATGGTGTGCCACGAACGATTGTGTCGATCGTGGTTCTCTTTTACCTCTCGGTTTTGGCATCGATTGCAAGGGCCCGGGACACGTCTTTCTTTCGATTCGACTTACCATCCTCGGTCGACGGTCGACGGAGCGAGTCAACCAAGTGTTGGAAGATATGCTCGTGCTTGTGTTCTTTCCTATGGGAAGAAGTGGAGAAATGCCCGCCATTTGCCGAGTTCTCCTACAACAACGACTTTCGAGCCGCCTTGGCATGGCACCATTTGAGGCCTTGTATGGGAGGAGATGCGAACCCCGTTGAACTGGTCGAACCGGTGGCGGCGCCCGGCCGGTCGATCAATGAGGCCGAAAGTCAGGTTCAGTTGATCCGCGAGCATTTATGCACGGCCCAGTCCAAGCAGAAGAGCTATGCAGATCGTCGTCGCCGTGAGTTGAGCTTTGAGCCCAATGACTTTGTGTATCTCAAAGTCTCACCCTTGAAGGGCCATCAGCGTTTTGGCATCAAGGGCAAGTTGGCTCCTCGCTATGTTGGGCCTTATCGCATCGTCGAGAGAGTTGGGGTTGTGGCGTACAGATTGGAGCTACCAGCTGCACTTGAGGATGTGCATGATATGTTCCATGTGTCACACCTGAAGAAGTGCCTCCGTGTCCCGACTGAGGAAACTCCGTTGGAGGTTCTCGATGTGCAAGAGAATTTGACCTACCGCGAGCATCCTGTTCGTATTCTTGAGGAAGCTGAACAAAGAACAAGGAACCGGGTCATCAAGTTCCTTAAGGTTCAGTGGTCAAACCATTCTGAAGGTGAAGCAACTTGGGAGCGTGAGGATCGCCTTCGTGCAGATTATCCATCCTTCTTCTCCGAGTAAACGGAATCTCGGGTCGAGATTCTTGTAAGGGGGGGAGAGTTGTAACATCCCAATTTTGGGCTCGTGTTTCAAATGTAAGAAAATGAGTAGAAATTAAAACTTTTTCTTACATCATGTATTTCCTATTTGTACTGAACAAGTATTGTACAAGAAGTTATGGAAATACAAAGTCACAAGTCTTTTGATTCAAATCTTGATCCTTCAAAAATAATCTTGTCAAACCTCTTGATCATCTCCTGGATATATTTTTCCTGAGTTCTTGGGATGGTATGTGACCCCTCTAAAAAATTTCACAATTATTAGAAATTGTTTGAATATTTTTGGAGGTCAGTCAAACCTATTCAAATTCTGGTCAAACTATGGGCCAGCACCTTCACTCAGCTAGCAAGCTTCTGTAAAAATTTCATAATTTTTGGAGTTGGTTTGCTACCTCTAATAAATCCCCAAACTTCAGGTTAGTTTAAAACTCAATTTCTGGTCTGAGTCTGACTCGGACTCGAGTCAGACCCAGCCTTTGGACTCGGTCGGACCAACCGACTAGACCTCCTCGGGCTCGATCTCGTGCGCGCGAGTGTTGGGCCCTTGGATCTCCATCCAGCGGTCACGACCTCCCCTGGACCTTCCCGCGCGCTCGGACCTCCTCTGCTCGGGTGATCTGGGACGTCCAGGACCATCCCGATTGCATCAGGGGCGTCCAGGACCTCCCCTCAGCCCTGTTCTTCTTCCTCACGACCTCCTGGAGGTCTGGTCGTCATGATTTTCGCGCGCCCGTGCGTGTGTCGTGGTCGAGCGATTGGGAGCAGTGGTGTCACTTTTGGTCCTTCCCAACGTCTCTTTCGCCATGCATTTATTGCGGCAGAGCTTTGCCCTAAAAGAAGTCATCCTTTCTGCCTTGTCAAATCTGGCAGGTCCTTGAGCATGGACTTTGTTCACAGTAGACTTTTGCCCACACCTTTACCAAGCTCCCAGGCTATGAGTAGCCTGAGACCTCCTTTCCCTTTTTCTCTCTCAACTCTTGGTGGTGCTTGAACTCTTTCGCCAGAGTCGGGTCTCAAACTCAAGCACCCAAGAACACCACCCTCCCTGCCTCCATTGTCGACTTTGAAGCTCCTTGAAGACCTCCGAGCTCCAGTGGTTCTTTATTGCATTTTGGCTGCCATTTTGCTCTCTTGGTCAACTCAAGTCTCCCTAACTTGTTTTGTTTAATCTTCTCAGAGGTGGACAATTCGGGAAGCTTGTTTTCGGAGCTCGTCTGGTCGTCTTCCCCAACTCCGGCGTGCACCACCGTCACCAGAGCTCCTACGACCATTCTTGGACCTCCTTCATTCCCAGGTTAGTGCTTAGTGTTGGAAACCCGGTCGTTTTGAACCTCGTTAGCTTTTCTTTTTGTCGTATTTAGTCTCCTTCATCCATCTCCGGCTCGCCGGCGTTCAAGGCCGTCACCGCCGTCGAGAGTGTCCCTGGTAGGTCCGCGACATTATTGTGAGTGTAATGGTGCCCTTGGTCGGCGCCGGCGAGGCCCCAATCGCCGGCGGTGAACTGGAAACCAAACTCGTGTTTTGCCGTGTCGTACTCGGACAGGAATCATGGTCTTATGATTAGCATTAATGTTGTCTGAGGTTGCTCATTAATGCTGTCTTGCCGGCAAAACGCGCGTGCCCCTAAGTCCTAGGACCTCCTCGGGTTAATCGTGGCCGTCCACGACCTCCCCAGGTTTAGATCCGAGCCTTTGGCTCCTTTCCGAAAAACTTAAGCCTCCGGACCTCCCCCTAGTTTGATCTCAGCCGTTTAGGATCACCTCCAAGTAGATCTGTACCGTAGAGGGTTTTCCGTGTATTTTCTTAGTGCCAGGACCTCCCCGCTGAAATCCTGGCCGTTAGAGACAACTGGAGGTTAAATCCCAGCCGTTAGCATCACCCTCCGCCTTGGGGTCCTCTTTGCAAAAGACCTCCTTAAAGACCACCCCTGGACCTCCACCGAGGTCCTCTTTGCAAAAAGACCTCCCCCTTGGTCATTTTGGAAAAGGCCACCCCTAGACCACCCTCGGGGTCCCCTTTGTCAAAAAGCCACCCCTGGTCTTTTACAAAGAAAACCCCGCTCAGACCTCTTAGGCGCAATCCCAGCCGTTCACGACCTCCCCGGATTTAGATCTGAGCGTTAGATCTCCTTTGTAAAATCCTTAGTCTCAGGACCTCCCTCCGCGTCGATCTAGACCGTTCAGGACCTCCCTAGGTCTAACCTGAGCCGTCCAGATCTCCTCCCGTTAACACCCTGTCGCTTAGGACCTCCCCGAGTAGATCTTGGCCATCCAAGACCTCCTCGTGTAAATCCCAGCAGATCAAGACCTCCCCCTGGAGATCTTGACCGTCTAGGACCTCCTCCTTTAGATCCGTAGCTTTAGAACCTCCTCCTCAGGTCTCAACCGTTAGATTTAGATCTAACGGGCTGGACCTCCCTCACTTGATCGTGACCGTTAAAGACCTCCCTCTGGAGATCTAGACCGTTGAAGACCTCCTCCGTGAGATCTTAGCCGTCCAGACCTCCCTCTGTAGGTTTAGCCTTAGGACCTCCCCTAGTGCTCGGGACCGCCAGATCTCGATCTGACGGTCACGACCTCCGTTAGGCGCGAGGACCTCCTTTGCGTGCGCTGTGCATGCACTGGTCGTGGCCGTTGGATCTAATCTCAACGGTCCAGACCTCCCCAGTGCGGGAGGAGGTCTTTTGTGCGCTGTGCTTCGAGGTCCGTGGCCTTGCGATGCAAGATCAACGGCTCATGACCTCTCCTTATTCATTCAGTTCAATTGGACCTCTCGAGAGCTCAAATTTTCTAAGTCTTTTAATGTTTCAAATTTCAAAAGTGCATAACTTTGTCATTTTAGCTCCTTTTTGAATGATTCCAGTTGCTTTAGCTCTGTTATAGAATGAACTTTAATCTGAGAATGAATTTAGGCATTGTATGTAGCAGAAAATGATATAAACTGCATGAACCTGTTTAATATAAAATGGTTGTCTAGAAATTCATGGAAAATTTGTAAAATGCATAACTTTTTCTCTGTAAATCCAAACTGAGAAAACTCAACTTGGTAAAATTTGTCTGTAGACATGCTTTAATATGAACTAGGCCTTGTCTTTATTCATGTTCCTGAAAAGTGATATATGCTAGTTTTAGAACTTAGAAAAATCATAACTAATTCATTATAACTCCAAATGAAGTAAACTCAACTTTGCTGTTCTTAGGATGACCTTAGCTACCTACCATAAAAATTTCAGGCCCCAGATCATTCTAGAAATTTTTGTCATGAACAGTAACCGAAATTAATTTAATTAGGATTTTTCAGGCTGAGAGAAATTGTTTAGGGCATAACTTTTTCATACTAAGTCCAAATGAAGTGTTTCTTGTTTCTAAAATTGTCTAAAATCAACCTCTAGCTTCTGTAGAAATTTCATGGGATTTGGATGTTCTTTGCTGTTGAGTTCCTTTTGGTGTTCTTCGTTCTTATCGGTTTTTATCGCCTTTTCGCGTTAGGTTCCGAAGAAAACTTTGAACCTGAGCATTCCCCTCTGCAGCAAGACACATCCCAGCAAGGCAAGTAGTTTGATCATGATTAATCCTAATATTTTAAGTATTTATGTTGATTACAAATTCTATGTATGCATTGCTACTTTGTGTTAAACTATTGTCGTTAGTTGACCTAGTAGATGCATTTCCTTAGCAAATGATTATCCTCTACTACCATGAACCTAGGTATTGCTGTGATTTAGAGTTCGTGGATGAGCTCTTGTCACTTAGTAGTTGGCGAATTAATTGCTTAGCCATGCTTAGCTCCCGATAGAAATGGGCGGTTATCGACTTGTCGATAACCTGGATCACATAAAAACTTATTATGATTTATGATTTCAGCCTTGTGCCATGTCTACTTATGAAAACTAAAACTGAAAACAAAATGATTTAGACTTGGGCACAATGCTATGTTGGTGTGCTTCTGGGTGTGACTGGAATGGTGCCCGGGTCAATAAGGACCGAGTTACTTGCGCCACCGTACTGAGCATTTTGCGTGCTAACCACACTAGAGGGTATGGGACCTCTCTTGACTTAGTACTTTGGCGTGTATTGGCTTCGGGTCGCAGGGAGTCGCAGGAGGGATGGTGCTGGGAGCATTGTAGTGTCCGAAAGGCTTCCCGCGTGATGGCTGGTTGTCTTTCGGCTTGCAATGTAAGCGTGTGGATTCCGATCCATACGAGCGGCTTGTAGTCAATGCACAATATTGGAAAGCGTCTCATAGGACTTAGCCATGCCGGCATACCTTCGGAAGTGTGCTTTTGTGGCTTAAAGGCGGTCTGAAGTGTGGGTACATTGGTACACCCCTGCAGGGTTAAAACTATTCGAATAGCCTCGTCCTAGGTTATGGACACGCTCGGATACGCCCCGTGAGAACTAAACTACAACCTTTTAATTAAAACTTGATCGGTGGTACGAATCGGGGATTCGTGCTATGTTGTGGTGGCTATTGGGATAGTCACTTCCAGGTGGTTACTTGTATGTATCTTTATTTCGCAGTTATTTTGTCAACAAAACAGATTTACAAACTTGCTCTTAAACGTATTACATTATTGCAAATAAAGTTGGCTTTGTGCAAAATGAGACATACAACCTCCACCTAAATAAGCTTACATGTAGTTTATGAATAGGTCTGCTATTCCACACGTCAGTCTTACGAGTACCGTTGTGTACTCAGTTATCTTGCTTAAATGTATTTGTTGCAGAGGAAGATGGTGAGCTGGAGGGGCCTCACTTATGTGAGTTGTGCTGTGGTAGCCTTAGAGGCGTCTAGCTTGGCAGCCCGGTCGGTTGCTTTGTGGGTTATGTGGCTAACCGGTCGACTTTTGTTCTAGCCATCTTATGGCACCTTTTGCTTCCGCTGTCGTTCTTGTATATTGTGTTATTTGGCCGGTCAGCTCTTTTGTAATAACTTACTTTATCTATGTCCTTTACTAGACTTGTTAATGTATGTTGTATGGAAATGATGTGTAATTTTGTGATGATGTGCATGTGCTGCAATTCTGGGAAGCATATGCCCATCGAGGCTTAGGATGTTTAATTAGTAATGCTAGAACTATTTGGAGGTTAAGTGTTACTAGTTAAATATTTCGGGTCCTCACACAAGTATTCTCTCGTAGTCTTCCTTCAAAACAACACATTCTGTGCTCCTGTCTTCACGCACTGCCTATGGTTCCCTGCTTCCTGAGTCATGAGCATCATCAAGGTTTGTTAGCACCTTGTGCATGAAATTCACGTACACTATCAGTTTCCCGTATATCGCCACCTCGGGCTTGGCAGTAATCTACATATAGTTGCCACATGCAATGCTACCATTGACCTTCAGTAGCTCCCTTACACCCTGCCCCCCTATTTGTGCCAGTGATACCCTCGATGACAAGCTTCTTCGTCATTGCCTCCGTGTCAAACTCCCTCCGGATGCAGCTCCTCAGCTCGTGAATATTCATCGCATCGAGCCCCTCCGCTCGGACCACCTTGTACTAGCATCTAGACAGGTCCAACCCATGAAGTCCAACCCGTACGAGACCATCGCAATAAAATACAAGCATGTTTTGCATGTTCGACATTACCTAAAGCCACAACAACTCAGTTTACTGTACACAATGTAACAAATAGTACCACTACATAGTCTACATTTCCCTACCCCACAAAATAACCATACTACCCATCCTAACCAAAATAACGACATCAGGGTTATTTAGTGCATAGTAAAACAACTACAAAATTAGTTACGACTAATTAGTTATGGCGAGTAAATTATGACTAAATTAATTAGCATAAATTAATTATGACTAATTAATTATGACTAACTAACTATGACTAATTAATTACGACTAACTAATTATGACTAATTAATTATGACTAATTAATTAGAACTAACTAACTATGAGTAATTAATTCTACATTAATTAATTATGACTAAATTAATTTTAATTAATTAATTACCATTAAATAATTAGGACTAATTAATTATGACTAATTAATTTTGGTCAATTAATTAGGACCATTTTAATTACAACTAACTAAGTGTGAATAATTAATTACAACTAACTAGCTACGACTAATTAATTGCGACTAAATTAATTACAGCTAACTAGTTTGGACAAATAAATTACGACAAATTAATAACAACTATTTTAACTACGACTAAATAATTTTATACTAACTACACAGTTAATAAACATAATGCATACAAATACAATTACCTCCTTTGGAAGATCTTCACTTGACGTCGAACTAATTATAGTAAAACGACCGCTAAACACTTCTCTAAACACTATCAAATCGACAGCGAAATCAGAACTAATTTTGGTCGATTGCGTAGTCTCTCACTCGATTGATCTTATATGTCTCATATGTACAAAATGGTTTTGGTGTCGAGGAATGAGAGCGCATCGTTGGGTTTTATAGTGGTGCGAAGGCAGACCGTAAAGCGATAGCATGGAATCCAATTCCCTCCGAAGGGTGATGTGTTGGGTTTTTCATGCATGTGGGGGACAGTGATAATCCAGGGCGTGCTAGAAATCATAGATTTTCATTTGAAACATAAAAAATCACATGAAATGCTGTTGGGGGAGGGGCAGGGGCCGTTTGTGCCCCTAGCGCATAGACTAGAGGAGGTACGGCCCCTAGGGGCACGATGGAGGCATGTCCGGCCCTAGGGGCATCCACCCCCCTAGGGTGTGGAACAGCCTACGTGTCGTGTCCGTGCAACTTGGTGGTTCCATTTTTGCACTTGACACGGAGGAGAGGCTACATTTGCTAATTCGTGGGAAGCCGAAAACCCGTGTACTAAAGAAGTCCGATCAGACAAAAGACAAAACGGGCTGCACGTGGGAAGCAAAATGCTATGATGGGATCGGACAACTAAAAACAAAACAGGCCGCGCAGGGAAGCAAGGCTACAATGGGAACGAAGAAGGCTAGACGCGGGGAAGGAAGGAGGCATAAAAAGGAAAAGGCACGCGTGGGAGGAGGAACCATGTCTAAATTGGAAATCTTTTAACAGTTAGTTAAAGAGGGCGGCATATCAGGTGTACACAACTTGTTTTGTGAACATATGGACATAGCCAATCCTAGCCGTCCGATCTGATCCGAGCGGCCTGGATCTTAGCGGGCGAGCCCCCCTTCTCACTTAGGATATTTTGCGTTTGGCCCCTCACAGCAGCACCAAAGCCCCCGTGAGCTCCCATCGTCCCCTTCCTCCAAAAATGTGTAACACCCCGGCCCAACACTGAGCCCGAAATGCCACCACACTACCCTAACTACTAATTTTATCAACAATTAACAATAAATTCCAGCAAACAATTCAATACTAACACCCATCCATAGGTCATAATAACGTATAAATAACAACATGGCAAGCACATATAATTAAACCCTAAATAGTAAGCAGGATAACAATTCAAGAATTGAGTAACACTAGTCCAAAAGAGGCTACTAAATGAATAACAACTTCCAAGAAATCATCTAGAGTTATTCGATGTCTAATATGTCCTAATAGAACAAACCATCATGCTAAGGTAAAATTTTCTCATGACAAGTGATCAAATAATTTAGTGTGTTGTATTCCAAATGATATGCCTTTATTCACCTAAAAACAACAGGAGAGCAAGAGTAAGTCCACGACTCAGCAAGTACAGTAATAGACAATGAACATTGCTTAAACAGTAGTACACAATATCATCATTAACATCAATTATTCACTTTTCTTTATTCTCATGCTCAATCATACAATTCTCTTTCTTTATTCACATACACAATCATCAACTAATTTTCATTCCATGCAACTCTATACATCAACTAATTTTCATTCCATGCATCTCTATACTACATGTCCACATGCACTTCTTTTGCGTATACCGGTATAGCATGAGTGTTCACCCATCGATGACACACTCTCAACCCGTCATCCTTAAGGATTGGGGACCTCCTCCACTCGTGGAGTTATGATCAACATGATCACCTTTCAGATGCAATGATGCTTATGAATGCACAATTATTCATAGTTTCCTCAACATCAGCATTGTCCAACAATATCATATCCAACCATAATGAATAAATAATGACCATTAACATTACTTGCAATTAAATAAGTAAAAGCACAACAATATAATGGTAATAAATTGTAATACCCCGTTTTCGTTTAGAAAGAATTATGTTCGAATTCGAAATTTAACAGAGAAAATTATCGCGTTTAAATGCTGTCTTCCGCTTTGGGCACGGGCCTTTGGCCAGCAGGCCCAAGAGGGGGCCTTGTGGGCCAAGGGGGGCATCCTTGAGCCCAAGGGGGGAGCAACCGTGGGGCCCAAGGGGCCCATTTAGTGGCCGGCCAACAACGGGGGGGCAAACCCTAACCCCCCCACATCTCCCACCTCCTCCCTCTAGTGGCCGCTACCCCTTCCTCTCCCCTCCCCCTCCATCTTGGGCCACCAACAGGGTGCCGCCCCTCCTTCATCTCCCTTCCTGCCACCCCAAGGCCCTGGTGCTGCGCCCCATCTCCTGGAGCTGCCCGTGGTGCTGATCTCCCCTTTTGTCGGCATCTCGCGAAGGATCGATTGGATCTCCAAGGGAATTCTGACCAAGAAGGAGGTGAACCTCTTCATGGATCAACCTTCATCTTCCTGGGTGCTTCAAGGGTAACAAACGTCAATTATTGTTGTTCGATTAGTTGTAGAAGGGAAACCGATTAGTTTTGCTTAGATCAAAGTCGGTGTGTAGTAGTTATCAATCTGTCCAGAATGTGCCGTGGGCGATTTCGGGCCTTTAGAGGCCGAACCAGTAGTTTTGATCTCCTAGATATATTTAGATAATGTTCTTAGATTTTGGTGACCGCTAAGAACAACTGATTCCGGCATACGGATCAAAAGTTATGATCGTTTTAGTTTGTGCTGTCCAGAATTCTGACGACAGTTAGCAGACACTGTAATTGTTAAAATTTGACCTAGTTAAAAGATGATTCAGAAGTCTTGCCCATAACGACTTTTGTATGTGATCTCATTATCTTTCAGGAATAATAAAGAACACCCCATTTGGATTTGTATAACAAAAGTTATGCACGTTTTAAGTTGACTGTCCAGAACCCTGACGAAAATGAATTGTCGAATTGCCTTTTAATATATGATCAAGTCAATGGAAAGTTCAGTGCTTTTGCCCAACTAGGTTATTGTAGGCCTGGGTATTAGATTTTGATATTGATAAAGAACTCTAAGTTTGGTTTAGCCAATTAGAAGTTATGGCCATTTTCGTGCCGCTGCCCAGAAGTGTCGGGCAGTTCTGACAGAAGATGCTCATCGGTCTTTTGGGGCTTGGTATATTCAGAATTTGGGTTTTCCATCGACTAGGTTGTTGTAGATAATCTTGTTACCTTTCAAAGAAGCATGAGTTTATATTTTTATGAATTTCAGAGCTAAAGTTATGTCAATTTTAGTATGGCTTCCCATTATAGTTTTTGGATGGATTGTAGTTCAATTGGAGTAAAATTGTGTAGTTAAACGTTGGGGTGTTGGGGGTAAGTGTAGCAAGTAGTGTCTTGACTTCGTGGTTCTTATTGAGTAAACTAATGGTGTAGGAGGTGAGGCTCCGAGATTAGCGGCATCGTCGTTACCTCCTAACGCGTCGCAATGCTAAAGGCAAGTACACTGTTGATTGTATGAATTGTGTATGTTGGATGCATGATGCTCGTACTGTGTTTTTATTTGATATGTGAGAAGTTTCGATGATCTTGTTCATGTTTCGTCCATGGGAGTGGAGCTCCACGGGAGTAGAGTGTAGTATATTCGGAGGTGATGCTAATCCCTATTCATAAGTACTTTGCTAATCATAATGACTGTGACTGTTGAATGCTTACATGAATATATTGTGATATCCTGTGATACAAGAGATGATGAATTGTCTATGTTCCTTCATATATGTTGAATCTATGCTAAGAGATGATGTTTTTCATTGTTCATATTCATTTCATGCATCCATAGTTCATGTTTTATCCACGGAAGTGGATTGTAAGTCCCACCATTCCAATGTGGGCAGATTTGGACATTGTCATGTCCCGTCCACGGGAGTGGATAGAAAGACCCATCAATTCCAGTATGGGCACGTAAGACACATCAATTCCAGTATAGGTAGATGTGGACACCTGTATGAAACGTTCTTCATACGGGACTTGGATCCCCGCACTTTTGTTAAGGTGCGGGCTTAAGTGAACACCGACGGGTGTGTCACTAGCTATACCGGTATAAGCATGTGTGCATGTGAGACCCCGGTTTATTTAGCTTGTAATACTTAGCCTTCCATTGGCTCTAGTATCACAAACAAAATACACAGTGTCTCGATGGACATGTGCTTCCCAGAAATTGCAGCACACATACATCAAACAAAAGCATGCATCAATTCCATACAACATAATATGACAAGTCTACCAAAAGACGTACTTAATAATAAGTTATTACAGAACAGCTGATCGGCCAAATGACAAGTACTAAGAAGTAACAGCGGAAGAAAAAGATGCCATAAGATGGCTTAAACCAAAAGACGACCGGTTAGCCACATAACACCACAGGGCAACCGACCGGGCCGCCAAGTTAATCGCCCCACACACTGCCACAGCACAACTCACAAAAGTGACGCCCTTCGGGCTCACCTTCTTCCTCTGCACACAATAAGTAATGCAGGCGAGTACAATAATGTACTCGCAAAACTTACGAGTAACAAGCCTATACATAGCTACATGAAAGCTGTATCAAAGGAATGTTGGTTATATGGTTATTTGGACGCATAAAGCAAGTTTCATTTGCAATAATGTAATAGATTGAAGGCAATTTAACAATTCAGTTTTTAAGTATTGAAATAGCAACGAGTAACAATAATTATCAAGTAACCACCTAGAAGTGACTAACCCAATAGCCACCACATATAGTATGAATCCCTGATTCATACCACCCATCAAGTTTTAATTTAAAATGTTGTAGTCTAACTCTTGAAAAGGTTACCCAAGCGTGTCCATAACCTAGGACGAGGCTATTCGAATAGTTTTAAACCCTGCAGGGGTGTACTAATGTACCCACACTTTAGACCGCCTTTGAGCTACATGATTTAGCACACTTCCAAAGGTATGCCGGCACGGCTAAGTCCTACGAGACATTTCCAATATTGTGAATCAACTACGAGCCGCTCATATGGATAGAAATCCATACGCTTACATTGTAAAGTCAAAAAGACAACTAACCCTCGGGGTAAAGCTCTTTGGACAACTACAATGCTCCCACACACAACCATCTCATTTTACCACAACGCAACACACACACGCCCTCCTGCGACTCGTAGCCAACACACGCCAAAGTACTAAGTTAAGAGAGGTCCCATTCCCTCTAGTATGGTTTGCACGCACAAAATGCCTAGATAACAGGAACTCACAAGATGTTCGATCCTTAATTGACTCGGGCACCATTCCAATCACACCCAAAAGATCACACCATCTTACCATTGTGCCCAAGTCCAAATTGTTTTTATTTTCAGTTTTAGTTTTGTAATTTGAACATAGCACATAGCTGAAATATAGAGATCATAATAAGTTTGTGTGATCAAGGTTATCGACAAATCGACAACCGCCTATTTCTACCGATAGCTAAGCATGGCTAAGCAACAAACTTGTAAACTACTAAGTGACAAGGATTCATCCAACGAACCCAAAATCACAGCAAGATAAACCTAGGCTCAGCAGTAGAGGATAAACATTTGCCTACTGATAATGTATCTACTAGGTTAACTATCGACAATAGTTAAAACAACATAGCAATGCATACATAGAATTTGCAAACAATATATTAGAATTTGAAAATAGTAGGAGCAACCTGATCAAATAATGCTACATCTGCTTGCCTTGCTGGAGTGCAGGATCTGATGGCTGTGGCTCAGAATTAATATCAATATTATCTTCGGATCCTAATGCGAAAAGGCGATAAAATCAATAAGAACGAAGAACACCAAATAACTCCAACAGCAAAAGACATCCAAATCTAATGAAATTTATACGGCAGCTAGGGAATAATTTTAGACAATTTTAGGAATAAGAATCATGCAATTTGGATTTAGCATGCAAAAGTTATAGCCAAAATACACTCTCTCAGCCTATAAAATGAACTAAATTAATTACTAGTACTGTTCATGGCAAAAATTTCTAGAATGATCTAAGGTCTGAAATTTTTATAGCAGGTAGGTTATGACATCCTAATAACAGCAAAGTTGAGTTTACTAAATTTGGAGTTATAATGATTTACTTATGATTTTTCTAAGTTGTAAACCTAGCACAAGTTACTTTACCGCAATATAGCCATGTTCAAAACCTATTTTATATTAAAGTACACCAACAGAGGAATTTAACAAAATTGATTTTGCACAAATTGGATTTATACAGAAAAAGATATGCATTTTTCAACATCTAAATTCATTTTTGGGAACATTCCTAAAATTGGCAGAAATCAAGTTATTAGTGTTTGTAAATTCTGTTACTGAAACTTACCTAAATGCATTTTTAGATTAGACTTTAGTTAAACATGAACTTACCCTAGCTGGAAACAACTAAAAAGGAAATAAAACCATTTAGTTATGCATTTTCTAAGCTTTCCTAGAATTACAAGAACATTAAATAATGGAAAAAATGAATTGATAAAGCTTATAACATTTTCTGCTGCAAAAACAAGTCTAAATGTATTTTTAAATCAAACTATAGTGAAACATGAATTTAATGCAGTTGGAAACATCTAAAAAGGATTTAAAATGAATTAGTTGTGAGTTTCTAAAGTTTTAATACAATTTTCAGTTGATAAGAAAATGCTTACTGAAATACAACCAAACCTAACAGAGATAAATGACGTGGACGCTCATGGGCCGTTGATGCGAAATCCAACGAGCCACACACACGGAGAACAGCGCACGCGCGCGATTCCAAAAGGAGCCCATCGTTGGATCAAGATCCAACGGCTCACGTGGAGGGAAACATTCGGACTGAGCGAATGCCTCGACCACCCACAGCCGCAGATCTCAAGATGAACGGCTCGGAGTGCACCTCCCTTCGGGGAGTCCGAATGCACTCGCGATCGCAGCCGCAGATCTCAAGATGGACGATCCAGAACGATTAGGAAACCGGATGGTCCGAACGTCCTCTAGATCTGGGTCGTTGATCACAAGATCGACGGCCCACGATCAACAAAACGCTACGCCTGCCCCCCGAGAGATTAAGTGCATCGAGAGGGGTTTAATGAGAGGGCCCACATGTTAGTGAGACAATGAACCAGATTAAGACACATTAATTGCTAAACAATGATTAGCAATTAATAACTCTAACATTGCAGTCTAGGCCTACAGGCCCACCTGACAGTGACACAGCGAACCAGTTTAAGACATACTAATCATCTCTAATGATTAACAATAATTAGATCATTAATTGTGTCTCAACGATGACGGCATAGAGGGAGTTTCGTCCGGCAAAAACCCGAGCGAAAAGAATGGCTTGCCGCTGGCGGCTCCGGCCACGGCGGCGCAACCAAAAGACTAAGATGGATTCGCAATAGACTTGCGATCCCGAGGGTGGTAACCTCGCCGGCGGCGAAGGTCTAGAACGCCAGCTAGCCAGAAAATAGCGACGGTGACCAACTCGGCTAAAAGCGAAAATGCAAGAAAAGCTCCGCAGCAGTCCAGAGAAGCGTGTGCCAAGCATCTAAGGACTAATAAGAAGCTACCTTGACCGAGATGAGCTTCAAAGATGGCCGGAGAACTTTGACAGAGAAGGAAACCCGCCGGAGTTGAAGAAGACGACACGAACAAGACAACCTGAGCAAAATGAACACCACTGGGTGGTCATAATAGCTACAAAATAGCCCATATAAGCTTCATGAGCAATTAACTGAGAAATGGAGCACTCACCGGAGCCAAGGAAGAAAGGGGATGGTTTCGGCCGAATTTGAACAAACCCCAAATTTGTCAAATCCTGTGAATGAAACCCAAAATTGAGTGAGGGGAAATGATTAGGGTATTAAGGAGTTGAAAAGGGTACAAGAATTTTCGAAGAAGAACCACTAGAGCTTCATTATCCACAATGGAACTCCACGGGTCAACAATGGTGATTTGGTGTTTTTGGTGTGTTAAGCTCCAACAATGAAGAAGGAGCTTAGGATGGTGTAAAAGAACACTAGGAGGGGTTTTGGGACCTTATATAGCTAAAGGATTAGGGTTTGGCAAGAGGGGCCTCTCGGGTGAGCTAAGTTCATGACACAAATATGGACCGAAAAGCAAAATGATGGAGATGTAGGAGTAGGGCATGCCTGTCGGGCGAAAGCACCTGCAAGCACTTAATGCCGACCAGGGAGACGTTGCCAGAGGAACACGATTTGACAGCGCCATGCCTCTCTCTATTCACGCACGGCCTCTCTCTGTTCACGCACGGCGCGAGAAAAAGGCTAGGACGCTGTGAGTCGTTGGATTTAGAAATGGACGGCTCAGATCTCTCGAAGCTCCAGAGGTTTAAACACAACGGAGGAGATTGTGAGCGTTGGATTTTAATCCAACGGCTCAGACCGATCAAAACAATCGGAGGTCCGAACGTTTCTGGCTACGCGGACGGTCTGATTTAATCCAACGGCTGGGGTTCGCCCAAGGCTCCCGAGGTTTAAATCAACAGAGAGGATTGCGAACCTTGGATCGGAAATGAACGGCCACGATGAGAGATTGGATTCGGACGTTCGAATGTTCACGCGAACCTAGGCCGATTGATAAGGATCCAACGGCTGAGATTGAAAGCGCGCATTTAAGCCGGACCGGGTGCAGTTAGTTGACTGGACCAAGTCAAGTGGCTTGAGCCCGAGTCTGACTCGAACCCAAAGCATAGTGAAAACATGTTTTGAGTTTTAATTTGAGCTGGGACTTTGGGGATTTATTTGAGATAGCAAAACAACTCCAAAAAATTATGAAATTTTAACTGGAGCTTGCTAACTCAGGTATTAACCTTGTGTAAAATTTCCACAAGTTTTTATGCAGCGCATTATTCTCCAAAAATTATGCAAGGCTCTCGTTTAAAGTTTGACTAAAAGTCAAATAGGTTTGACTGCCTGCTAAAAGTATTCAAACAATTTCTAAAAATTGTGAAATTTTTTAGAGAGGCCACATGCCATCCCAGGAACTTATGAAAATAATTTCCAAAGGATGATCACAAGATTTGAGATGAATGTTTTTGGAAGACAAGGTTTTGGATCAAAAGACTTGTGACATTGTATTTCCATAATTCTTGTACAGGATCTGTTTAGAACATACAGGAAATACATGATGTAAGAAAAAGTTTTAATTTCTACTCATTTTCTTACATTTGAAACACAAGTCCAAAATTGGGATGTTACAGTGCAGTCCATCCTTTGATTACATTCATTCATTTCATGCATTCCTAAATATTCGTCCGTGTATGTTAAGAAATTGTGAAGAGGTTGTCTTGTCCATATTGGTTGTATGTTAATCTATTTCATGTACTTACTGAGTCCTGGACTCACTCTTTCTTTGTTTATTTGTCTTTAGGTGATTGTTGAAGAAGTTTCTCTTGGGAGGGAGTAGACACGCACTGCCCAAATATTTCACCTTATAGTAGATTCAATAAAAGAATTGTTATTGTCTTTCATTCGTTAATTGTTGGATTGTAATAGATAAACTTGGACATGGATGGTAACTTCCTTTCGCTGAGTTTGATTAAATAGTTGTTTATGTTCATTGATCATTCGTTGATAGGTTTACCTTAGTGGATCCATTATTACATTCATGTTTATGTTCCAACTGATGTTGATCTGTTTAGCTTAGTTGATGAATTATTGACGAAGTTATTCCATTGTATGACATTATGTTAGGTCTTTAGGTAGCATTTTGGCTTCCGACCCCTCTTGGGCTATGGGCCAAAGGCCCACGCTCGTTTCCCCCTCTTCCTACTAATTTTTTTTTTGAAGTTTAATTCCAAATTACACTTGGCTAATTTCTAACTATTGTTAATTAAATGGGATATTACATTCTACCCCACTTAAACAGAATTCGACCCCGAATTCTACTCATCGTTCTACTTGAAAGAACACCAAAACTGGAAACTACAACAATTAACACGTACTCGTCGGGTACAACTCTAGATACTCCTTGTGCATGCGAGACTCCAACTCCTAAGTCGCCTCCCTCTCGGACTAATATGATCCAACGACTTGACATACTACGATGCCTTATGCATCACTACCCTGCCCGACTCCCTACGTATATGTACAGGACGGGCTCGATGGTACGGTCTTACTCATTGGTTAACGGCTCTAACGAAACCTCCAACTTCGGATCTCCCAGGTACTCAGCACATTTACATACCAGACTTTGCATACCCCGCGTATGGACCCGAGACGATCCTAGCAATACGCTATTTTCCAAAATTCCCGTAACTTTTAGAAACAAACCGATGTACCTTGGACCAACTTTCCCTTTGGTACCAAACCACACAACCCGCACAAATCACGCAGGACTCTTATTCCCACTCTCCATCAATCACTTCACCTTTGCAAGAAGCATCTCATTTAACAACAGACGCACAAAGAACATGCCTCAAACCAACCCTCTTACAAAAAAACCCAACTGAAAAACGAAGGATTCCCATCGCAACTAACTCAATGTCATCTTTCCTTCAAATGACTCCAATCCAAAATCAAAGACTCATCAAGAAGTCTTTTCCTCTTTCCATGTAACCAGTTTGCAAATAAACACTACATAAAGCCGAAGGCGAAAATCACTTGACTGCCCACATTACCCATTTTTTTCAACTGGGAAGTACCACACATACCAACAAGAACCATTTCAATTTGCAAATGACATATGTCATAAACACACAACTCAACTAAGATCCAATAGAATATTTCACTATCTGAGAATACCCTATTTTTCTCAATCCTTTCTTTTAAGAATTTAACTTCCCTTAAACCATGGGATTCCAAATCATCGCATAACACACTAACTCATTTCTCTTAAATTGGCAACCTCAACGATATGCTCGAGCCGAATACATCACCCACACTTTTTTAGCGAGACTCTACTGACCCCACAATAACATACTCTAGCCAACTCCCCTACCTGCAGAATTACTTTGACAAATAACTTCCAACGCACCTCAATATAAATTTCACCTACAATTACACCACCTCAATCCTTTAAGGATAATCAACTTAAAATTCACAGCATACGCACTCATATATTACATCCAAAGGATGCTATCAATGACCATCGCACTATTCAGAATCCACTTTTATTCTACTACTTCTACACATAATCGTTGGACAACCAGGGTTCTAGCATAAAACACAAGCCCAATTTCAACATCCGAGACTCCTATAATGAATTTATGGTATAATTATTAAGAAAATCCTCATATTTGACGACTGCAATTCCCAGAATCCAAATAATATCCTCAATCATTAATATCAACAATCCTCAATAATCAATTAACTGCCTAAAACAATTAAATTACTTTATCAATCTTGGACCCTCACTAAACCACACCATTAAGTTTCACCTACACAACCACAATATACCCATTCGTAATACCTTAACTAATTGACAAAGATTCAGACTTTTCATAATTCCAATATTCCACCAACACGAACAAAGGTTCTTGGATTACAATTCACTATATATTCTACTAGTTGTAACAACATAATCAGTTTTGCCCTGAACGACCATCATTCCTTTTAGATCCAATTCTCTACAAGATTTATATCACGAAATCAATTCATCCTCCAAAACTTCTCAATTAACTTGCAACCAAGGGTCTCACAACATCATATACTTACCACTACTAACCAGTTGCCACTATATACTCTATAAAATTTTGTAAAACAAATCGATTATTCCTTTTTCAAAAGAAGAGGCAAATAAAAACAATTTTTAGCACACCGAAAAATGTTTACCCTTCGTAGTAAACACAGGACCAAGAGAAATAGTCAAATAACAATGATCTCGGAAAAACAAAAAGAATACCACAGTTGAGGGCACAAGTCCCACAAGAAGAGAATATCAAATCTCAACCAATAAGAATATATGTGCTCCCATCTAGCCTGCTCCCATCCCCGGAGGAGGAAACCATGCCACCGGTTGGGGCCGCGCCGCCAAGAGAAGCCAGACTGGCGAGGGGCAGGGTCCAACGGCGACGGCCTTGAGGACACCTAGATCCGACAAGGAGCAGGGTCAAGGAGGGGATTGAGGTGGCGACGACCTCAAGGATGCCGAATCCGGTGAGGGGCAGGGTCGAGGAGGGGCCCAAAATCTGGCATTGGGGCGACAGAGTGTGGTCCCCTCGATGATGTAGCTTTGGTAACGTGGATGTGCTACTGTGTGAAAACTATGGATTTCTAATGTCTCTATGCACTTCTTATGGCATTTCTTTGATTGTTTTTTTTTTATGAATTACTGGGATTTACATATGAAATTGAAAGTGACAATGATGGTGTTAGGCCTACCCTTGATCCTTGCTTTCATAACGCATATGATTTCTGGGACATGACACCAGTTAGAGATGTTAAATATATAAGCACATGTAGGTCTAATTTAATCCATAAATTAATCATGACAACATGCACGCAACATAAGAGAACCATCACAGGCATAACAGATCTAGACATGTCAACCAGGAAACTGAACATGAACAGATCTAAAACGGAGAACATTCTTTATTGCGTCACCGATGATTCTGTTCTGATCGGTTTGTCGATGTTGGCACTGCAGACACAGTGTGGATGATACGAAGTCGATGACGATTTGCCGAAGCCGAACGACGAGGAAGACGAGCCAGAGCTACAGCAAGCAGTCGCGCAAAGCGCTTCCCAAAACCTTATTCGCCTCTCCGGTGCGAGAACTTGGGCGGCGGTTCCGAGACTGCTCTCGAACGTCAGTGCACGCCGGCGGACGGGACGGAGTAGACTACGTGGGACGGCGCAGTACAATGAAAGAGGCAAAACCCTAGATTGATTTTCCGTATGCTGTATGGAGGCGGCGATTCAGTATTTATGGAAGAATCAGGACGTGTGATCAAGACGCCTGCACGTTCTCCATAACTCGTAACCGAAACGGATTAGTCGCGTAACCGATCCGGACTCACCGCCACACAAAACAGCAAAAGATAAAAACGCAAAAGGAAACCGCGTCTGCGCAAGCACCTGACGCCGATTTTGGCGGACCATTCACGCAGGTGTCGTGCGCCCGCGCCGCCTGCCTGCCCCCTGCCCGGCCCGGCGAGGCGAGCGCGCGCGTGTGTGTTCCTCTAGTTCTCTCCCACACATGCCTCAAGTGACTAGGAGTGCACCATCCCTTTTAAGGTGGTCTTCCTCTCCTAGAACTAGCAATATGGTACTAAAGTTCACATGCAACCTTCCTTTGCATGAGTGGGCCTTTGATATTTAATTTAGGAATTATTCTTCTTGTATGGGCTAGGCCCACATAATTCAACAATCCCCACCGGATCTCAAAGTCCCACAGAGATTTACTCAATTCCAATGTCTTGTTTATATATCGGTGTTTGATGGAGACCGATTATGGTTGAACATCCATCTAGAACTCAAGCTACACTTACTCACAACTTGAACAATGGACTAAGCCTTGAATTGCAAGTTTGGTGCAAGCAAGCTTCACTTAAAGACTTAATCGATACTAGGCCGCCATGGCTACCCCTCGGTTGGAGCGTATAAGTCATACTCCTTGGTCTCTTCATGAGCTTAGTAGGAGATTTTCCCAAAATCTTCATAGACTGCGACTAACAATGGGCTCATATAGGTGTGTTCTTTCAAGAGCGTTACGCAGATAACGTCTTCGCTCAAAGCCAATGGAACACATTAAGGCCTTAACCAACCTTGCCTTGCGCTTTTGAGAGTATTGCATCTTCACATAGAGAGGTTGAAATTACTCTCCTCCGCTTAACGATGGCTTGTTTTTCCTGATCCTAATTCACGGATCTCCGATCACATAGGTTGGGTTACTACCATAGATAACTCACATGGGTCTCATACCCATCTCCTTCGATGCACTATCTATCACATTTCGTGATAGTCCCTTTGTGAAGGGATCGCGAGTTTCTAGTCGTTTGGATGTAATCCAAGGTTATAACTCCGAGTTTCTCAATTTCTGACAGACTTCAATCGTCTCTTGACATGCCTAGACGATTTCATATTATCCTTAGAACTGTTCACTTTAGCGATAACGGTTTGATTATCACGATTCATGAGGATAGCGGCATCGCTTTTCTACCGTAGGTAGATCCATCAATAGATCCGTAGCCATTCTCGCCTCAACAATAGCGGTGTCTAGTGCCGCAAGTTACGCTTCCATGGTTGACCTCGTCAAAATGGTCATTTGCAAGACCTCCATGAAACAAAGACCACCACCAATCGTGAAAACATATCCACTAGTGGCTTTGATCTCATCGAGATCGAGATCCAGTTGGAATCACTATAACCCTCCAAAGACCGACGGTACCCAGGTGTAGTGAAGTCCAAAGTTCGAGGTACCTTTCGGATAGCGCAACACTCGCTCAAGTGCCTTCCGGTGATCATCTCCTCGGGTTAGATGTAAACCGCTCAACTTGCTCACAAAGAAAAGAGATGTCCGGCCTTGTTGCACTAGCTAGGTACATAAGAGAGCCAATTATCGAGAGTATTCCACTGATTCCTAGCAATTTTCTTATTCTTACGAAGTAACACGCTAGGATCATAAGGTGTTGGAGAAGGTTTGCTATCGGAAAAACCAAACGGCTCAAGACCTTTTCCACATAATGAGATTGCACAAGTGTAATCCCATCCTCACCTCTAACCAATTTAATGTTTAGAATAACATCACCACTCCCGGATCTTTCATATCAAAATTTTGAAACAAGAATAATTTGACTTCATTTATCACATTGATGTTTGTCCCAAAATCGGGATATCATCCACATACAAGCGAGAATAACTCCTCACCCCACCATAGCGATAGTATACACATTTATCTCGCCTCATTGACAATGGCTCAGATGTCATCGTTCTATCGAACTTTTCATGCCACCGCTTAGGAGCTTGTTTTAGACCATACAAAGATTTCAACAGCTTTAACACCTTGCCTTCTTGACCTTCTACTACAAATCCATCAGGCTGTTCCATGTAAATTTCCTCATCCAGCTCTCCGTTAAGAAAAGCTTTCTTAACGTCCATTTGATGAACAAGAAGACCATGTGAGGCAGCCAAAGCAAGTAGTACTCGTATTGTGGTCAGTCTAGCAACAGGTGAGTAAGTGTCAAAGAAATCTTCGCCTTCTTTCTGAGTGTAGCCCTTGGCAACAAGCCGAGCCTTGTACTTTTCAATAGTACCATCGGGCCTAAGCTTCTTTTGAACACCCACTTGCATCCTCTGGTTTGCACCCATAAGGTCTATCTGTCGGCTCCCAGTTGCATTAGTGATAATGGAATCCATTTCACTACGACTGACCTCCTTCGAGAGTCTGCATCGAAGATGCATATGCTTCTAAAATAGACTTGGGAGTGTCGTCCACAAGGTACACAAGAAATCATCACCAAAGGATTTGGTTATCCTTTGTCTCTTGCTCCTTCTAGGAGCTCCACCGTCATCCTCCTCATTGACAAGTTCATGTGTATGTTCAAAAGGTTCGGTGGTGTGATTGAACTAGAATTATTTCGAGGGTTGGCTAGTAGTGTTATGTGTATCCTTCATTGGAAAGATATTCTCAAAGAACGTTGCATCTCGAGACTCCATAATTGTACCAACATGCATGTCGGTACCTCGCTTTTAACTATCAAAAATCTATAGGCAATACTATGATTAGCATATCCCGAAAGACACAATCCACGCCTTAGGTCCAAGCTTGCGTTTCTTAGTTATTGGCACATTGACTTTCGCCAAGCACCCCCATGTACGCAAATAAGAAAGTGATGGTTTTCTCCCAATCCATACCTCGTATGGTGTTTTGTCCTTATTTCTGTTAGGAACTCTATTCAATACATGATTAGACGTTAGCAAAGCCTCCCCCCACCATGCCTTAGGTAAACTTGCCGTGTCTAACATGGCATTCACCAAGTCAGTCAAAGTGCGGTTTTTTCTTTCGGCAACCCCATTTGACTCGGGGGAATAAGGAGGCGTCCTCTCATGTATAATGCCATGTTCCTCACAAAATAAGTCAAATTGCTCCGAGAAATACTCTCCACCACGATCTGACCTAAGTCTTTTTATCTTTCTGTTTAACTGGTTTTCAACTTCTGCCTTATAGATTCTAAAATAGTCTAAAGCCTCGTCTTTCGTTTTCAATAAATACACATAACAGAACCTAGTTGCATCATCAATCAATGTCATGAAATATCGTTTTCCACCCTTCGTTAACATGCCATTCATCTCGTAAAGATCCGAATGCAGAGTTCTAGTGGTGCCAAATTTCTCTCCTCGGCAGCCTTGTGAGGCTTACGAGGTTGCTTTGATTGCACACAGCTATGGCATTTAGAACCTTTGGTGATGGAAACGTTTGGAATTAAATTCATACCGGAAAGCCGAGACATTAAACCAAAATTAATATGACATAAACGTGAGTGCCAAACGTTAGCCTCATCATCCACACTGCCACAAATATGGTTCACAGTTTTATTGCAGAAATCTGAAAGGGAAAAGCGGAACAAGCCTCCGCACTCATAGCCTTTACCAATAAAATGTCCATATTTAGACACGACTACTTTATTAGACTCAAATACCAACTTAAGCCCGTCTCTACATAAACGGAGCCACTAACGAGATTCTTGTCTATAGAAGGACATGCTGCGTTCTTCACCGCACGATCTTTCCGAAGTAAACTTCAGATCTACCGTGCCAACACCATGAACGAAGCATGTGACCCATTCCCATTAGGACGGAGGAATCCGGGCGACTGATAAGAGGAAAACAACGAAATATCAAGACACACATGTACATTAGCTCTGTATCAATCCACCAATTGGTAGATTGACTAACGAAAGAACGATGAGGTAAATTACCATACCCACCCCATCTCCGCCTTGCCAATGGTCACGCTTGATGGACTTAGAAGTCCGCATCGCAGTGCCTTCTTTCCTTTGCGTTGTGGGCAGTTCTTGGCCATGTGACCAGGCTCACCGCACACAAAGCAAGTTCTATCATCCTGATTGTTGTTGTTCTTCTTCTTCTTGAAGTTGGTTGTCTGTTGGACTTTGACAAATTTCCCTTTGTTCTTGCTTGAGGATTTCTGTACCACATTGGCACTAGATCGCCTCCATCACCCTTAGACACAACGTCCTTTTCCGAGCTTTCTCCTCAATTTCAAGAGATCCAATCAGACTCTCAACAGAGTGCTCTTGTCTCTTGTGTTTGAGTGCTGTTCCGAAATTCCTCCATGAAGAAGGTAATTTCGCAATAATACATCCAGCCACAAACTTGTCGGGTAAGGCACACTTCAGGAGTTCGAGTTCCTTGCCAATGGATCTGTATCTCATGAGCTGATCTACCACGTAACGGTTATTAACCATCTTGTAGTCATGAAATTGCTCCATGACATACATGTCATTGCTTGGCATCGATAACACGTATTTGGAATTCGATGCATCCCATAACTCCTTTGCGTCTGTCATGTGCATATACACCTCGCACGACGATCAAAGAGAACACTAAGAATGCATCCAACAAAGAGAGTAGTGGCGCTCGAATTCTTTTGCTTTTCAAATCAAAAATACCTTCAGCTTGCCATTACTAACCTGAATACATTCATAGCAAGAAGCCACGAGTGACCCCGATCCGCCATCTCTTAAAGTGCACACCGGAGAACTTCTCCGCCTCGGTCATCGGCAAATCCACCATAGTAAGACCACGATTGCCTAAAATAAGGTTTTGGATTGTTAAATATATAAGCACATGTAGGTCTAATTTAATCCATAAATTAATCATGACAACATGCACGCAACATAACGAGAACCATCACGGGCATAACGGATCTAGACATGTCAACCAGAAACCCGAACATGAACGGATCTAAAACGGAGAACATTCGCGCATGCATCGATGATTCTGCTTACGATCGGTTTGTCGATGTTGGCACTGCAGACACAGTGTGGATGATACGAAGTCGATGACGATTTGCCGAAGCCGAACGACGAGGAAGACGAGCCAGAGCTACAGCAAGCAGTCGCGCAAAGCGCTTCCCAAAAACCTTATTCGCCCTCTCCCGGTGCAGAACTTCGAAGGCGACGGTTCCGGAGACCTGCTCTCGAACGCGATGCACGCCGCGGACGGGACGGAGTAGACTACGTGGGACGGCGCAGTACAATGGAAGAGGCAAAACCCTAGATTGATTTTCCGTATACTGTATGGAGGCGGCGATTCAGTATTTATGGAAGAATCAGGACGTGTGATCAAGACGCCTGCACGTTCTCCATAACTCGTAACCGAAACGGATTAGTCGCGTAACCGATCCGGACTCACCGCCACACAAAACAGCAAAAGATAAAAACGCAAAAGGAAACCGCGTCTGCGCAAGCACCTGACGCCGATTTTGGCGGACCATTCACGCAGGTGTCGTGCGCCCGCCCGCCCGCCCGGGCGAGGCGAGGCGAGCGCGCGCGTGTGTGTTCCTCTAGTTCTCTCCCACACATGCCTCAAGTGACTAGGAGTGCACCATCCCTTTTAAGGTGGTCTTCCTCTCCTAGAACTAGCAATATGGTACTAAAGTTCACATGCAACCTTCCTTTGCATGAGTGGGCCTTTGAGATTTAATTTAGGAATTATTCTTCTTGTATGGGCTAGGCCCACATAATTCAACAAGAGATACCAGTGAAGGGAGTGGTGATGTTGAATGCAGATCTTAGGCAAAACTGGCCATGCTAGGGAGATTAATCTGGTGCAGTTAAATTGGCAAAATGTTGATTGAGCTATTTTTGCTGAAGTTGTTTTGCATCCATGTTCATTTTGTCCTTTGTTTCAGTAGTAATATGTGAAAATCCTGAATATTTGAACCTGGCTGTTGTTGCTGTTTGAGTCCTGTGTGGATGGGTCTCCTAGATTTGCATGTGCTAAGGGTTTTTTGGCTATGATTAGTGCAGATATATTCCACTAGATCCATATATCCAACATTTGCGAAGAACAGGGACAACAACAATGGCATGTCGTAGGAGCTGTGGGGAAGAAAGAAGAAGAACAATAATACAATCCCTATTTTCCTTGCAATATGTAATCTTTGATTGTGTAATGAATCTGCTTGGGATTCCTTGATGTAATGAACTCGTTGATGGTAGCTTAATAATATAGCTTGCAAAATAAACATGCTTGGCAGTATCAGGTTTGTGTGAGTGCCATCCTTTTGCAGTTGTACAGTATCAGGTTTCCTTAACAAACTGAAAGCACGTGTTTGCTAGAAGCCTATAAGTGCACAGTATCAGATTCAGTGAATTAACAGTCTAAAAAAAATCTGAACATGGTCAATGGAAAATGGAATAGCTTATATCTCCTTGATCACAAATAAGCTACCTGATGTTGTTTATTCAGAGTCCATGTTGAAGAAGAAAATTTCTAGAGTAAGAACCATGAATTCAGTCATGATACTATTTGGTTCAGTTCTATGCTGATACAAGTAGCATCTAGCAGCTGCATATTGCACGCATTTGAGTGCCATGCTCATAATATCAATTCACAATCTCAATTTCAATCATCCATACATGGACAAGTAAAATTCATAACGAAATTTGACCATGTGAACCATGCAAACCGAGAAACAAATAGCCTGCGCCTAATGATTTTCCATGAAACGGATATTGTTCATACTCTCAAGAACTTCTCATTCATGACCACATTGAGGTTCATGCTTTCATTCACATTCATAGAACAAAGAAACGTAGTTCATACAATCGGGTACAGCTGGAGTATATGTGCATAACAAAATCTTAATACAGCAAAAAACATAGCACAATGGACAGCTGATATAAAATCTTAATCCAGCACAAAGCATGTGCAGCTGGAGTATATGTGCACAACAAAATTACATGGACAATCGATTTTTTTTCTGCTGCTATGTCTAGCAGCCATGTAATCCACTCACCTAAAACATCCATACAACAAAATCTGAGTTCAGCAGCACCAGAAATGTCTCTAAGTTCATACATACTAACTGAAACATCCATACAACAAAATATGAGTTCACTAGCAGCAGAAACGTCTCTAAGTCCATACATACTAACTGAAACATCTATACAACAAAATCTAAGTTCATACATATCCATGACTCCAGAACTGAAACAATGCCTCCATCAAAATACCAACTAGCTAATATGATAAGCTCAGGGGCTCCAGAACTGAGGCGGCTCGGCGCAGCGGTGGTGAGCTGGGGAGGGGGGGCGGCACAGGGTGCGCAGGGGCTCGGTGCCAGGTGGCGGCGCAGGGGAGGTGCCGGGACAGGGTGGCGCCGGGGCAAGGGCTCGGGGGCACAGCACAGAGGGGTGGCGTAGAGGCGTTGTGCTGGGGACGGGAGGGGAGGCAGCGCAAAGGGGCGTGCGCAGGGGCCCGAACCCTACTTGGCAACGCGGCGGGACTGCTGGGGAGGAGAAGGAAAGGAGAACGAGGGTTAGAAATGAGAGGAAAGCGGCATGTGCGGGGGTGTTTTCACAAAACGACACAAGTGGGAGAGGAGCCTAATCTCGGCCACACGAACTGAAATGGATGGATAGAATGAGCTATGTGCATATGTGCATAGATATGGGCATGTGCACCTAATATTCCGCCGTTAAGGAGTGGATATCAACTGTATAGCATTTCCGATCAAAATTTTAATTAGTTATTTATGGAAAAAATAGTCAAATTTTAATATATAAATTATTCTTAGACCAAAATGTCCTACAGGCGTACAAACAGTAGTATAAATTGGAAACTTTGGAAGGAACACGAACACACATACGAATTACACGGGAGTTTTAGATGGAATGAAAATCCACCCTCACTCGATATTATGCTTTATTTCCCACTCTTATTAAATTGCTGTGGAATTCATGCGTGTCAACCGTGTCTCCAGTTTCAATTAATGTTGCAAATCTTAATCTTTTTCCATATAATATCTAACCCAAATCGCTAGAAAACTTCTAGAATCCTCACCACAAACCTCTAGAAAACTTTTACAACCAAAGCTCTGGAATGAACAAAAAAAATTTAAATAATAGAAAAGAAAATCCCTCACTGCCTTTGTATCCGAGGATACATATAACCCAAAATTTATCACATAAACCGAAGAATTCTTAACCAAGCGAAACAGTAGCCCTATAAACCATAATAAAGCGGCAAAACAAACGTCGCAAAAAACATAAACCAGCTGTAAAATAAAAGCAATAAAAACAGTAAACATCCTTCTAAAATGAACAGATAAAAAGAAGAGAAAGAAGACTACATCAGTAATGACTCTCGTTGATCTTACTCTTGGTGTGGAAGCATAAAAATGACTTTGGAGTATGAGTATGGAAAGATGAGAAAACACACTTCATAACTCATCCATTTTAGCAGCTAGAAACTTGCACAAAATATACTTTCTCCAAAGTTGATAGATTCAAACAACTCTAGCTGTAGTGTTAGACAATCCCACAATACGAACAGTACTCATGATATCACGAAAATGTATGGCACGCCTTTAGTTTTGACTTCTCATTGAACCATCAAATCCAATAAAACAACGAGTTCAATTTTTGCTCACACCACACATTATATTTAACTTTCTAAACTTTTAGAAAGAGCATATGAAGTATTCCCATGGCAATGTGTGGGTTCAATGCCAGTTTTGAATAAAACTTAATTCAATGAGTACACACTGGGAAAAAATAATATTACCAACATATCAACCTTATAACACAAGCATATATATCGAATGAGTCATGGTTTATCACGTAAGAGGTAAGGATGTCAATCGAGACACGATTGTTGGAATCTTGTCCGAGCATGCATGCTTGACAGTCAACTTTAGGAGGAGCAACATCCTCCTATAAGAGACAAAGTGAAGAGGAGTTTGGTGCTAAGGGTGGGTTCCACATGACACATTGGATGAAAAGGCATGCGAGAAAGTACTGTTGAACCACACTTTACTGGGTGGGGTATCTGGTGCTAAGTGGACCCAACACATGGGGTTGAGAGGGAGAAGGAAATAAATGATTGCTTTTGATGAGGTATGATCAGTGTGGTGGTGGGGCACATATGACCTTTTGTAGTCTTTTTTTGTTCACTCTCTCTTTCCACATATCCTTTGGAGTAGCTCTAATCACCCTCGTGCGCTGGTCCTAATAAACTTAAGTTGGGCATCAACAATTGCAATTTGTACGAACAAAAAATACATATATTATATGGACTTTTATAGGCAATTCCTTTCAAATTAATCATAATCTTACAACTCAAATTCCAAACAAACTAGTACTACTAGAATAAACTCATACGTACATGCCATGGCAAACTATATCATAGATTAATTATTCAACTACTTCCTTTGTCAATAATAATTAAATATAAAAGGCTTCAACGAAAGACTTTGACCATATTTTTTATGATAAAAATAAGTAAACCTATATATTACGACAGTATTTTCCAAGAAAAATCTAATGCAATTATTTTCAAACGGTCAATTCATATATTTTTGTTTTGAGAAATTCATATAATTTTACAAATATATTAAAAAAAATCAAATTTGAAAATTTGACCCTACAGATCCCACGACGAACTAAATAGAGGAGGGAGTATAAAACATAAGCCAAAAGCATGCAATAAAATTAAAATTAATCAAACCAGGAGATACATGTCATTATTCTCCGCTTGCAATCTGCATTCAACATCATAAAATATCTTAATGCATGCACACACATTCTACGACATCTAGTTGATAACAGAGGCAAATACAGTGATCTCGCTACAGAGCTCGGTTGCATCAGCATGACATAATACGGCGCATACGATGGAAGCATGCATGTAATGTAATTGTGCATTTTCAATTGTTACTGCCCTCTCCAATTTTTTCTGGATATATTGCTAAATATCAGGTAACTGAAATTTTAAGAAATCTCGGTCGAATTTTCTCGCTTTTGATCTCGCGTGGAAATTCTTCGACTAAGATTTTAGTTTTTTTTTTTCATTTAACTGAGAAATAGATGGCCCCGTTTTTTTTTACGCTGGGCAGTAGAAGGTGGAACCCCTGGTGGTGTCAAACCTCCAGACGAAGAGGTAGTCGCCGGAGTTGCAGTCCAGGCGCATGACGTCGCACGGCGCAGCGACGGAGGCCAGCGTCCCGTCGCGCTCCCACGAGATCCTCGAGTTGCACGAGAAAGCCCCTCCTGCGCCCGCCCTGATCGGCTCGGTGGAGGTGAACCTGCGCACGTCCAGCACTACCTCGCCGTTGATCCGCCTCGACGCGCCCGTGCCGGGCAGGGAGTCGAGCCACGGGCACACCGGCTGCCCCACTAGCTCCTTGTACGCGTCGTTCCCCAGGCGGACGCGGTTGCCGGAGCCTGAGACGACCGCCGGGAGCACGTCGTGTTCCAGCTCTTCCACCACCTGCGCCGCAGTCATCCTGCACACGGCCAACTTCGCCGAGTTGGCGCCCGTGACGCTGCTGGTGTCGATGCAGATGGTGGTGCGCACGGGCCGCGCGGGACGGGGCACGATGACCTTTGGCTCCTGCAGCTTCCGTAGCAGGTCGCGCTCCACGGGGAAGCGCCTCGCGGCTGCCGCCGCAACCTCCGGCGACGGAGTCCAAGGCGAACCGCGAGAGCCCGCAAGGGTCAGTCTCAGGAGATGCTCATCACTTGTTGGGAAATCCACGGGCATGTGCTGCGCGCTCGTCGTCGCGGGTGGAGGAGGGTAAGACGACGAGCCCCTCTGCCTCTTATCCGCCGCCGGCGCCGGCGCCGGGACGAGGTCCTGCCGGCCGTGCTTGCGCGACAGGCTCTCCAGGGACAACACGCCATTCGCCACGGCGCCGTGCGGCGGCGCCAGCGTGGGCTTCGGCGCGATGGGCCGGAACCGTGCCATGATCTCGCTGGTCTTCACGGCCGTCTCCACGCGCTGCGTCGCCATGTACGCCATAGCTCCCGGTCGCGGTCGACCTCCCCGATGCGATTCTTCTTGGTTGCTGTGGTTGTGGGTTTGGGCGTGGGTGCCGAGGGTTAAGAAGAGGCGACCGCCAATCGGACGCGCGGGCGGGGCGGGGCACGTGGGCAGCCACCCCCGCCGCTACGTGGACACGATGGGACACGTAGGCGTGTGCGCGCCCAGCATTGCATGCATGCATGCTCGTTCGCTCGATTGGGAGTGGGAGGGTGAAGGGAATGCGCTAGCTGCTGTTTCAGTTTTGTTTTTTTTTTTCGCTGTTTCAGTTTTGTTGAATGGGCGAGGCGTCTATGCAACTATGATCTGTCTAGCAACCTAATTGTATTTATCATGGATGAATGACGGGTTTGGTGACTCGTGGATGGTGAGGCTGCGAATGCATGCGAGTGTGCATGCAAGGTTTTTCTTTTCTTTTTTCTGTTCGGGGCTTCTATCTTTTTCAGCTGCGGTTTCTGATAGGCACGGTATTTGTGATGTGATGACGCTGAATCTAGCTGGAACGATTAATTCTTAGATTATCTATCTCTCACTAGTTCAAGTGACGGTGGAGGGATGTTTTACATGTGATCGATATAAAGACTAGGCTAATTAACGAAAGGAATTGTTTTGCGTAGAAAAATAATGCTCTATCCTTGAGGCTTTTGCCTTTCTCTGATCTGCTGTAATTTGTTACGTACCACTCAGAAGATATCCAAGAAGGGGCAAGAAATTAGTAGTTCAGATAGAAATACGTAGCAGCAAGAAGGAAGAACAGACGAAAGGAGAGGAGGAACAGGAAGGGAAAGGGAATCAGGTTCTTAATCTGTAGTTTCTTTCTTCCCTTCTCCTCACCTCTCTCTGAGTACTTAAGTGGTCCCCTTCACAAGCCGACAGGGTGACCAACCGAATTCACAAGATAGATAGGACCCACTTCACATCACCCAATCCTCCGATGCCAATCGAGTGTTCGGTCTTCTTTTCCTCCTGATGTCCTGTAGCTCATCCTGAAAACGCCCACACACTGCCGGTGTTGTGACATTCCCCCTCCCTTCGGCGCCGGCTTGCCCCCAAGCCGGTAAATTGGGAAACTGCGACTTCAGCTCATCAAAGTTCTCCCATGTTGCACCGGCCGACGACTCACCGGACCATTGAACTTGGACTTGAGTACCAGAAGCCGCCCCTGTCCGGTGAAAGCGATGTCCCAGAATACGCTCAGGAATGCGGTCCTCCCCTGAATTTGGCAATTCCGGCTGAACCACCTGACTAGGAGGCAAGGCTGATTTCAGTTGAGAAACATGTATTACCGGATGGATCTTACATGTTGGAGGAAGCTTCAGCTTGTATGCGACAGCGCCCACCACTTGCTCCACCTGAAACGGACCAAAATATTTGAATGAAAGTTTGTGGTTAGCACGAGTGGCAACGAGGACTGCACATATGGTTGGAGTTTCAAATACACCCAATCGCCCACAGTAAAACTGCGCTCCGAACGTTTGGTGTCAGCCTGCATCTTCATTCGCTGCTGAGCTCGGTTCAAATGCAGACGCAAAAGGTTGGTCATTAACTCCCGGTCTTTGAGCCAACTTGCCAGTTCCGGTGACGCACAAGATGTGGCATCCAGAATGCCGAAATGTCGCGGACCATGACCATAGAGGACCTCAAATGGGGATTTTCCCAATGTCGAATGATACGAGGTATTATACCAAAACTCCACAAGTGATATCCAATCATACCACTTATGAGGACAAGAGTGTACAAAACAGCGCAAATATGCCTCCAAACACTGATTTACCCGCTCGGTTTGACCGTCGGTTTGAGGGTGGTATGACGAACTCATTCGCAATTGTGTCTGAACCAACCGAAACAGTTCCCTCCATAATGTGCTAGTGAAAATACGATCTCTGTCAGATACCAAAGACTGAGGGAGACCATGTAACTTGAACACATTAGCTAAATAAGCCTGAGCTACTTGAAAGGCTGTAAATGGGTGTGACAAGGGAACAAAATGAGCGTATCGAGAAAACTTATCAACCACCACCATGATGCTATTGTAAGAGGATGATCTAGGCAATCCTTCAATGAAATCCAACGATACCATTTGCCAAGCATGTTCTGGGACGGGCAGTGGTTGCAATAAACCAGGATACTTAACATGTTCCACTTTAGCTTGTTGACACACAGCACATGCTGACACAAAAGACTGAATATCTTTTTTCATACCTGTCCAAGCGAATAATTTGCGTACTCAGCAGTAAGTAACTTGAAACCCTGAGTGACCCCCAATAGCGCTGGCATGCATGGAAGTAATAATCTTTTGCTGCACTGGAACATTATTTCCCACCCAAATCCTTCCATTCAGCCTCAAAATTCCATCCTGTAACTGATATTTGGGGTATTGCCCACCATCAACACTCAGTTCAGACAGTATGCGTTTAGCATGAGGATCACTTTCATATCCTTCCGCAACTTCAGACAGCCATGTAGGCACACACATAGACACCGCTGAGACCTCCCCCAATGCAGGATCTGAACGACGTGACAACGCATCAGCCGCTCTATTGTCACTGCCCTTCTTATACTGCAGCCGGTATTGTAGGCCTAGTAGCTTGGTCATGGCCTTATGTTGCCAAGGAGTGGATAAACGCTGATCCACCAGATGCACCAAACTCCGTTGGTCTGTTCGAATCACAAAAGCTGCATGCTGAAGATATTGTCTCCAATGATCCACTGCCAAGATAATTGCTAAACTCTCCTTCTCATAAGTAGATAACCCTTGAGTGCGAGGACCAAGTGCTTTACTAAGGTAAGCTAAGGGGTGCCCCTCTTGCATAAGTACTGCCCCAATGCCTTTATCAGATGCATCTGTTTCAATTGTAAATGTTTTTTGAAAGTTGGGCAGTGCCAACACTGGAGTAGTAACTAATGCCTCCTTCAAAGCTTGAAATGCAGCTTCTTTGTCAGCTGACCACACAAAGACTGCGTTCTTCTTGAGCATGTCAGTAAGAGGTCTACTAAGCAAGCCAAAATTGCGGACAAATTTTCTGTAATAGCCCGCTAAACCCAAGAATCCTCGAACCTTCTTGACATTTGTGGGTACCGGCCAACTGCTAACTGCTTCGATGTTTTTAGTGTCCGTAGACACTCCCTCCTTACTGATAATATGACCTAAATAGGTTAATTGCTGCCGAGCAAAATAGCATTTGGAACGTTTGACTTTCAAATGATGAATATCGAGAATCTCTAACACTTTCTGTAGAATCTGCACATGTTCTTGTAATGAATGAGTATAAACCAAGATATCATCTATAAAGACTAATACACCTTTTCGCAGCAATGGTGCCAGGATAGTGTTCATCAAACTTTGAAATGTAGCCGGTGCACTTGTAAGACCATAAGCCATCACTCGGAATTGAAAGTGTCCGTGATGAGTCTTGAAAGCTGTCTTGTGTTCGTCTTCAGGTATCACTCTAATTTGGTGATAACCCGCTCTTAAATCAAGACTTGTAAACCATTGTGATCCCGCCAATTCATCTAAGAGCTCATCAATTATCGGTAAAGGATAACGGTTCTTGACCGTAGCTGCGTTCATGTATCTATAGTCCACACAAAGACGCCATGTGAGATCCTTCTTTCGCACCAACAGGACCGGAGAAGCGAATGGACTTGAGCTGTGCTGAATAATTCCTTGAGACAACATTTCTGAGACTTGTTTTTCAATCTCATCTTTCTGGGCAGGGTTATAACGATAAGGCAGCAAATTCACCGGCTTAACTCCTGGTAACAAAGGTATTGCATGATCAAACTCCCTTTGTGGTGGTAATCCTTGAGGTTCCTCAAATAAGTGTGCAAACTGTACTAGTAAGGAGCTGATAGATGGAGGCAATTCGGAATCCACACTTTCCATAGCAAAACCACCGGCCAGCGAATAATTGATGCTATTTGAATCATACTAGGACCATAACATGCAGCATTGAGGCGTTGTATCCTTAATGCCTTGTAAACTTACTCGTTGCCCCCTTATCCAGAATGACAATATCTTTTTGTGCCAATGAATGTTCATGGGACTATGGTGTTCTAACCAATCCATCCCCAAAATGATATCATAACAATCCAAGGGTAAAATTTTAAAATCTGTATGAAATACCATCTCCTGAATACTCCACTGACAATTTGGAATTTCCCTGGTACATTGCAATAATCTTCCATTGGCAATCCTAACTTGTACAGGAAACTGTGCTGGCTGATCACCTGTTAACCTTCTGGCACAATCTTCACTGATGAAACAATGAGAGCTCCCGGAATCGACCAACATAATGACCACATGACCCTGAATCAATCCTTGCAATCTCATAGTACGAGGGGTTACTGAACCTTTCCATGCCTCTTGTGAAATGGCTAGCAATTCACCTACAGGTTGTATCTCTTCCTCCTCAGCACTAGGGGCTTCCAACTCAGTATTTCCCAACATCTCCCACAATTCCTCCACAATATGCAATTGAACTGTAGGTGCGCACTTATGCTCCCTCGACCAACGTTCACCACAAGTATAACAAAGTCCTTTTGCTCGCCTATAAGCACGCAGAGCAACAAGCTTCTCATCAAACGGAGTCCCTCTGGTTCCTTCGCCCCTTGCGATCATCTGTTCTTGGTCCCCCCATTAATGTCGTTTTCCCCGGTGTAGAGAAAGACGACATGTTGGTTCTCAGAGTGGAACGAGAGCCTGATTGTAAGTCCATACAGCGATGATCCCTTCTGGATGACTCTAATACCTCTTCTTGCAAACACGCTAAGGCAACAGCTGTTTCCAAATCCTGCGGCCGATGCAACACCACCGCCGATCTCACCTCTCTCCGCAAGCCATCCACGAACTGTGTGACAAAAAACATTGGATTCCAAGAAGAATGGTGAGATAACATATGATGCATCAATTCATTGAACTTCTCTGCATATTCTGCCACAGAATTGGTTTGACGTAATCGGTTGAATTGTCTGATTAAGTGTTGGAACTCCTCCCGACCAAATCGGACACAAACAGCCTCAGCAAAAGACTCCCAATCCTCACAACGAAGATGGACCTTTGAAGCTTGTAACCAAAGTAAGGACCCCCCCACAAAGTACATCGTCGATAGACCAATCATGAATTCAGGTTGAATCATGCAGATTTTGAAGTAATTTTCACACTTTAGTTGCCATGCACGCGGGTTCTCCCCATCAAAAGAAGGAAAATCTAAACGAGGTGGTAGAGGATGATGATGATACTGCTGTCCTGATGGTCTCCAAGGCAAAGCAGCCGAATCATTCAGAGAAAAATTGCCAGCAGAACAGTCATACACTGGTTGTGTGGAAGAAATTTTTTCCCTACTTCCTTTCCCACAAAAAATCAAACGCCCGGGCTCTTCCTTGCCTGGTGGTGAAGAGTCCCTAATGAGAGTGAATTCAGGTTTTACCTCTGGTGTAGGCAGGATTGGTGGAAGCTCCTCTGGTCTGATGGTGAGAACTGGGTTGCGAGCAATCTGCCCAACTTGAGCACGCAACTCCCCCACTTCCGATCGCAATCCATCAACCACCATCTCCATCTCTGGCTTCCATCTCTGCAAATCTAGTACCGCCGGTTTGATCTCCTCTACGGAAGCATGGATGGCGTCATTTTGCACTTGCAACTTCTGGATCGCCTTGGTCAATTCAGCCAACTGTTGATCCATTTCTCCCGCACGCACCTGCGCCCGAGTTTGATACCGCGGCACCTCCAGGGCTTCGGAACGAGGCTCTGATACCAGATGTTACGTACCACTAAGAAGATATCCAAGAAGGGGCAAGAAATTAGTAGTTCAGATAGAAATACGTAGCAGCAAGAAGGAAGAACAGATGAAAGGAGAGGAGGAACAGGAAGGGAAAGGGAATCAGGTTCTTAATCTGTAGTTTCTTTCTTCCCTTCTCCTCACCTCTCTCTGAGTACTTAAGTGGTCCCCTTCACAAGCCGACAGGGTGACCAACCGAATTCACAAGATAGATAGGACCCACTTCACATCACCCAATCCTCCGATGCCAATCGAGTGTTCGGTCTTCTTTTCCTCCTGGTGTCCTGTAGCTCATCCTGAAAACGCCCACACACTGCCGGTGTTGTGACATAATTTTCGGCCCTTCGAGACAAGGTGTGGTTTTTGGATGTGATGAGCATGGTTGGTGTGGTTTATTGCTAGGCTTTATAAGATTTCTCCGCCGGACTGCTAGTTTGTATTATTGGCAGGTGTGTTTTTATTCGTAACAATATGGAAGAAAAGACTATGTTGCGTGGAGTCTTCTCTTTTGTGGCTTTTGCCTTTCTCTGCCAGCAGTTTTCAATTGACACGGTGTTTTATGATGTGATCGCGTCGAATATGGTTGTTACGAGTAATTGGTACTTGTTCTATGCGTAATTTCTCTATTAGTTTGTCGGTTTGCACTACTGCTAGGAGAGGGGTGCTTTTAGAGGTTACTAGCAAATTAAAAAGACTTGTGTTCCATGGGTGTCCTCTTTTGGTGGCTTTTGCATTTTTTTCCACTACAGTTTCAGGTTGTCACGACATTTTATGACATGATGACGTTTTGCATGCTCGGTGCGATTAACTGTCGTGTTATGTACGATTTCTCCATTAGACCGACACTTTCCGTTGTTGGTAGGAGGGGTGTTTGTACACAGCAAAAGACTTGTGTTGTGGGGATGTGCTCTTCCGGTGAATTCTACCCGTTAATACTGTAGCGTTACGGTCAATGTGTGTGTTTGACAATCATGACAATGGGCATGGTTCGTGCAAGTATTTGGCAGGTTCTACGAGATTTCTACAGTGAAATCATGGTAAGATTGCTGCTGGGACCCGGATTTACATATCTGAAACTCTCTGTATATTCTGAACTAGTCCCAGATAAGTAGCTAATTCACACAGGAAACATCGATGAAATTCCTCATTCACCAAGCGAACATCGTATTCACCAAGTGAACTTCCGACGAGGATGTAATATTTCTCAATTAATTAAATTATTTCTATGTAGTTGTTATTATGGATAATAATATCTTTATATTATTCGTAGGGATACCTAACGAGGATTAAAATCTCTATGTGTTATTCTAATACATAAATAAAAGATTGCATGACTTCATGGTCATAACATCTAAGGCTAACGACCCTGTGGTCGTAAGGATTCCAGATGTTACATCGTAGGTGCCTTGGTCGGATGAAGTCCTGCACCTAATCCTCGACCAGGTAACTGCTCATAGCAACTATGAACTGGCACTCGGATTCGTTCCAAGTATATTCTTTTCGTGTGACAAATGGAACATGTGCCTTATCCGTTCCAAACCACGCGACGAATCATAGCTCTAAGTCGCTGACATTAACCAGTATATGGTTATATTTTCCACTTACATCAACTGCTCGAGAGTTGATACTTTACCAACAACTGCCTCTCTCCGACCAGTCGCGACGGTTCCAATAGGCACCTCTTCAAGGAGCAACTTCCACCCCTTCGTCAACTACTTAAAGGAGAAGAACGACGGATCAAAGGCATTCCAATTCAATCAAATCGACAATCCCGATTAGCGACAATCGGACATAGAACATTTGAGATCGACCACAACTCGAGTCAGATTCAAGCCAAGTAAGAAGCATACAAGCGATTGTATACGATCAGTAGCATAGTACACCAAGTGTAATTAGGGTTAGTCTACCGTCTTATGAGGGCATCCCCTGTAATAGCTAGTTCATATCAATAAAGAGCAGTCCCATTCTCTTCCAAGAAGTCTTTGTCATTTTCCTCTGTTTATTTCGTAAGATCGGCGACTCGATCGTCGACAGCTAGCGCCGTCTGTGGGGAAGATCAGCATCTGATTTCTTGAAGATCCTATGCTCAGCAAATCCTCATCCTTTTTACTCCATAACTTCTCATGCGTCTATGGTAGGGACTTGGGATGAGGAGAACTGGTTCGACTTGGTGGACTACACCAACCTCGATATGTCATACGAAATGACGCAATCGAATTTGGGAAAACCTCACCTAGGAAGCGATGAACACGATGAACACGTTTTGGCTTTATGGCTTGACATGGCTGATGGTGCTCCAGCGATCTTCAGGCGAAGGGGAAGGAAGCATGATGTAGAACGCGGTGACACAAACTCAATGCCATAGACAGATCGGTCGGATGACGTCGGATGGAGGCACAACTCGTTAGAGAAGACCTTTGGTTGGAGCTTGATTTTTTGGAGATTGTGACAAAAATAGATTGATTTGGAGGAAACCAATTTGGGAGATTGGAAGAGGAGATCAAGACAGACTTTTGTACGCGAACGGTTTGCTTTTATATGCACCGAGAAGGAAGTTATGATTTTTGGAAGTTTTCAGTCGAACATGTACAGCAAGCCGACTCTCTGTCGGCTTGGAATTTGAATATGAACAGTAACCGCATTGTACTGTAGCAGCAGAGAGGAGAGAGAAAAGAAACGATTTTCAGAATTAAATAAAAGGTCAAAAATCAAAGAGACCAAATAAATATCAAAGAAATCTGAAAAAATCTCAGAAAATACCCAAAAATACCTTTAAATACAAGGAAACCAAATAAAATAGGTTTTTATTTAATTAATATTTAGATTAGTCAAATTAAATATTTTTAATTTAGGAAAATTCTAATTAAGCTTTATTAAATCAAATAAAATTTGTGAAATTTTCTGGGGACCTAAACTACTCAAAAGATTTTTAAAAAGCCAAATTTTGGGGCGTTACACAGACTTTGAATATTCCTTGAAAACTTACATGGGGACATAAAAAAGCTTTATGACAGAGACCCTCTTAGAGTTCCAGCATACAACCAATTCTATGATAAAAAATGTCAACTTTGTACTTGGAAGAATTGTGGCCTTCTCCCACTGCTGAGCTTGATCAACAGGATCATCAACCATATATTCTTTCTCAAGAGTGGGAACTTTGATGCCATTCGAGGGCAAACATGGAACATTATTGGCAATATTATGCATGGCAGAAAGTTTGATGTAGTTGACGTGATTATAAGAGACATTAGCTCATCCAAAAATGACAGAGTCAAGAGGATCTACTTTGCTCCATACATCATGGCATTCATATTAAGATTGACTCAGTTTAGAGGAGGGCGTCCAAGAGTGCACAAGCCTTACAAGCCCAGGGAAGGGGCCCAGTGCCTCTGATGAGTACCACATCCCGATTGGCTGAAGACTCCTCAGTCGCAACAAAGCAACTCCAGCGGATCCAGTTTTGCTCTCTCAGATACTCTCAGTGGTCATGGAGATTAGAGGTTCTCGGCAGAGATTGGAACAGAATCAATAGAGATTGAAGGAGGCTCAGACAAAAACTAATAATAGGATTGCTGCTTTGACAGATCAGGTTAACACACTCGAGCAAGCTTTATCTACTCCAGCCCGTTATGGACGTCATCACCTCAACACTCCTTGAGATCCTCCTGCACAAGATTGATACCTTTTGGTCCTTAAGGCCAAAGGGGGAGAAGTTTGGAGATCAAAATTGAAAGATTAAGGGGGGCTTAGCTTCTGGGGAGCCTATCTATCTATTATCTTGTTAGCTATATATCTATGTTGGAAGAATGTTTTATATCTATGTTGGAACAATGTTTCATCTCTATATTTGGTTGTGAGACTTTGATGCGACAATGGGTGTCTCGATCTTTCGGCGAGATAGATAACTCGATTTGGGTGGAGACGACTCTCACGATTCGGCTACCAATTGCACACGACCAATATGCCCGGCAATCGCTGAACCAACTCAAAGATTGTTATCGATCTTGCTAGAAGCACGATTGACCTGACGACAAAGGTCTCTTGTGGACCCCAAACGGAGTTCGTGGGTGAAAGTTATCCTCGTTTGAAGTTAGGGCTGTCTCCGGAGGCTGAATTGGATTCCAGAACGTGTTCAACTTGAACTCTTGCTTGGCTTGGACTCAAAGTGACGTGGTGCTGCACAAATATGCATTTTTATCATTAGGTAGCATCATATAGTTCATATACTATAAAGGCACTCCTAAAAATGAGCTCACCTGATAATTTAAGTGAAGTGTACAAGCTCTTGTATTTGGAACAGCGAGCATAGCAAATTTGATTGTATCTATATGGATCATGTCCTCATCAGACTTTGTTGGTTTTCATATCTTGACCTTGTTTATTGAATGCTTATGCTTAATGTCATATCTAGCATTTTCTAAGTCTGGATCAACATCTTGTCATCTTAAGCATCTTTTATTAATTATCGTCTATTATTGCTTCAATGATCTATTGTGAACATTGTTCCACATATCTAATAAATAAAGGAAACTCCACCAAAATTTTCAAAATTTTACACATGTGCACAAAATCACTTCATGAACCTTGATGCACATATTTAGAGAAAGTTTTCTCTATTTATTGATTGACTTTGAAAGCAACAAATTCTTCATCTTTTTTGAACTCAAATCAAGAATTTTCTGCTTATCAAATGTCAAAACAAGAATATACAACCTTGTGTATATTCAAAATCTTTCATATCATCTTCATTGATTGGGTTGTCATCAATTACCAAAAAGGGGGACAATGAAAGTATCTAGGCCCTCAGAATTGATTTTGGTAATTAATGTCAACATTATGTTAAGTGACTAACATGTGTGCTAAGATATGTTAAAGTTAAAGTCCCAATGATTCAATGGTGACGAGACAATTGGCAATGCTAATGTGATGAAAGATCAACATGGATCAAGACAAAGGTATTGTATAGTCTAAGAATCCTTTTATAGTTTTTACATGTCTCGGTATTTGGAGAAAAGACTAGGTTTACAGGATAAAAGTCGTACTATAAAGAGGGATCATGGCTAGTAACTTGAGATACTATTTTTTTTTCATAATGATCAATTGGGGTTCATGCATTGTTTTGATTTGAGCTTCTGGAAAACTACTTTGAAAATCGGTATGACCGCAAGTGATAAGCGGTACTACCGCAGGTCGGTAGCACCGATATTTACATGCCGGTACGTATTTTCCAGAGAGCATATTTTTAAGTGTTTTTTGTCCTCTCTAAAAATCAGAACAATCGCATTCCAACTGCAGTACTACCACAAGTCGGTAGTACCAAAATATAGATGGTAGTATGTAAATTACAGAGAGTGTGTTCTTGGGAGTTTTGATCTCCTTTGAGAATCGGTACGACCGCAAATTCTTGAGCGGTACTACCGGAGTGCGGTAGTACCTATTTTTATATGGCGATACATTTTTCTAGAGAAGGTGTTTTTGTGTGATTTTTTGAACTCTGGAAACGGTAGTTCCGTTCGAGCCAAGCGGTACTACCGCGCTGTGGTAGTTCCGATTTCTAGTTGGTGGTCGTACTGCAACTTTATTTTGTAACGGCTAGTTCAGAGCATTAAATGCTATTCCGACCGTTGAACTGAAAATCGGTAGTACCGGATTTGAATAGCGGTACTACCGCAAATCCTGATTTTTTTTTGGAAAGTGGTTGTAATGACTAGATTTGATAATGAGGGGTATAAATACACCTCACCTGCACCAAGCTCAGAACCTTTGGCCATATTGAATACACTTGAGTCTTTGGTGCTCTCTCTTCTACTCATTTGCATCGAATTTCTATTTTGAGGTAGTTGAGAGCTATTAAGTGCATTGCATCATTAGTTGATCATCTTAGGCACTTGATAATCTTCAAGAGAGTGCGATGATTTGTTACTATTGGTGCTTGCCGGCACCTAGACAACTTGAAGGAGTTGCGCGGTTATCACTTCAAGGAAGTTTGTGAAGTGACCTCGTAAGGGATTGTGAAGTAGTTGCGTGCTCACCATCTCCGGAGAGGAGAAATAGCAACAATAGTGATCGAGGGTGAAGGGTTAATTCATAGAGCCGACTTGATTCGTTCAAGTTTCCTCAATATGGACTAGTGAAGACTAGCAAGTATTTGATACCACGGGAAAAACATCTTTGTCTCCATTGTGGTTTTCTCTCTTGTCATTACTATTCCACATTTACATTTCTAGCAATTTACTTGTGTAGAATTGCCTTGCTAGAATTGTATCTAGTTTTAACATAAGTTCATGTTTGTCTTAAAAGGTTTAGTGGTTCATTCATTACTTTTGTGCTAGGAATCTTTGTTAAGATAATCTTGTTTAAAATTGTTAATTAGTCAAAGAGTTTTAAAAACCTCCTATTCACCCCTATCTAGTTGGTTATCCTTGATCCTACAACATCGCAACCTGAGGGTCAATGCACTCTTGATACGGTCATAGATGATAGGTATTCACCAACAATTTCTGGCAATTCTAGGGGCCAACTGACATCTGGTGAAAATATCCATGAAGCTACCACTGGTCGAAGGCCAAGTGGGGATGATCAAAAGCAGCATACAATCGTCAATCCGTCGGATTAGGCTGAATCTACCATGAAGCCCACAAAAGGTACTAATCTCTGACCACTCTCCATCATGGAGACTCCTTGTAGAAGCATTGAAAGGCTCTCCATTATTTACGATGGAAGCTCATCGGAGGATCATTGCTGGCAGCATGAGGTCAATGCGATTAGAGATACAAATCAAAATGTCGTGTACGGTCTTACACAACCTACCTCACCACCACCTGCTGGTGGAAATGGTACGAGCCCTCAAGCACCAAATGCCAAAGGCAACATAGCTGATGCACATCCATCGATTAATTCACCTAGTTCTGCCCCACCTCGCGTGATGGGTCGAACATGGCAAACCAGGAGGTCGAGGGAAAATTCAAGCCATCGAACACCCACTACTAGCGGGAACCCCTCAAGACCTTCGGTAAAGGTACAAAATCTATAGCGAGTTCAGAACATCTTAAATAATCCTAACCCTGCTCTAGCTGAGACTCTAGGTTTTGTCCAACTTGTAGGTCAAGTGTCAGAGATCCTAAGCAGATCATGCAGCATACAAAAGCATACCGGGAATAAAGGAATTCATAAAGTCAAACCATGACTTCATCCCAATTCCTCCTCAGCAGGGGACAACATGGTTGGATTGAGACCAATCAATACCAAGAATTCCTCGATGATTTCGACCATTGAGTCACGAGGGAAGAAGGCTATTTCAAACAGCTACTCTTTCCGCTCATCGAGAGGAACGATCGTTTGGTCCCGAAGATCTTTGACATTGTCTAAACCAAGCAGGCAGTTAATGGTGTCAAAATAACATCCACGACCAGATCGGGACACCGGTGGTCCGGTATTCCAACTTGAGAAACCAGTCCCCGACCGATTACAATCGGGCACCTTTTCAGAGGTGGCAGCACTACTTAATTACAGGTTATCGAGCCTTCTCAGCAGGGCTCCAGGCTGTACGGTGGCAAGATAGGTTCCGACCAGCCAACATAGAGAAGTTCAATGGGACTTAGAACCCATTAGAGTTCCTCCAAATCTATACCACTACCATCAGAGCTGCTGGCAGTGATGACAATGTGATGGCAAATTATTTGCCCACAGTGCTTGAAGGGTCTGCCCGGTCGTGGTTGCTCAACTAGTTGGTCGGATCGATTTATACTTGGGAACAACTCTGCGACCTTCTAATCACAAATTTCTAGGGTACATACAACTGCCCTGGAAAGGAGGACAACCTTCATTGAATTCGACAAAAGTCTAATAAAACTCTTCGACGGTGTATCAAAAGATTCAGCCAGCTTTGTAATTCTATACCAGAGGTTGCAGAATCTTCTGTTATTCAGGCTTTTAAAGTCGGGTTGAGAAATCGCCGGTTTACAAAGGATATTGTCATGAACCCTCCACAAACAACTATCGAGATTTTCAACATGGCTGATAGATATGTCGTCGCAAGTGAGGCGGTTGAATGGAATTAATCTATTGATCGAAAAGAGAAAATCGCTCAACCTGGCCTAGATAAGGTAGAAAAGAAGCAGAAGAAGGCTCTTAAGAACAAGAAGAATCGCAAGTCTAACAACAAAGAACTCCTTGCGATACCTGAAAAGTTTAAGGGTAAGAGAGATTTTTTCAGTCGGAACAACGCAAAAGCTTTGACTGACGAATACAAGAACAATAAGAAGTGGTGTCAACTTCATCAAGCTACAGGGCATGATCTGTGCACCTGTCGAGCCTGGAAGAAAAAGCTGAAAGATTACTACTCAGGTAAAGGCCTACTCCCCTCCATACAGAAACTCAGAGAAACAAGCTCTAAGAAGGACAAGCATGGCGATAAAGAAATATAGTACCAGGAGCCGATACAGCTGATATGATCTTTGGTGGATCCTCCTCGTATGATTCAAGACGTCATCTGAAGGCCATGGAGCGAGAAGTCAACCTTGCCGAGGCTCCGATCACTACAAAGCCGTCCAGGTGGTCGAAAACTATAATATCCTTCAGCAAAGAAGACTGCCCAATCCATCGACTCAACCAGGTAGGTTCCCCATTGGTGTTGAACCTACAATTAATAATTGCAAAGTAAATTGAGTCTTGATAGATGGAGGTAGCTCTCTAAATATTTTATTTGCGGGAGCATTGGAGGAAATGCAAATTCCAGGTCTAATGTAAAACCCATGAAATATGCCTTTCATGGCATAGTTTCAAGTTCTACCACTAAACCGATAGGGCAACTATCCCTACTGGTCACGTTCGGAAGACCTGAGAACTTCCGAACGGAAAAGGTTTTAATTGATGTGGTGGATTTCGAAACCGCATACAATGGAATCCTCGATCGCCTGGCATTGGCAAAATTCCTGATAGACATGCATTACGGTTATTAGAGTGTAAAGATGCCAGGGCTGAAATAATTCATCATTGTTCAAAGAGATCGAAAAATGGACTATGCATGTGATCGAAAATCCTTAGAACTGGTCGATGAGTTTCTGATTAGGGTAACTAATCCATCCACCGTGTAGGTGAAGCACTTAACGCCGAAGATGACTCCAAAACCGTCTGACCAGACCAAAGGGGTTCCACTCGACAAAGGCACTCCTCTAGAAAGCACTAAAGCTTTGTTTGGGTCCGCAAATACTAAAAAGGTACTGGTTAGAGCAGGACTCGACCCCAAATAGGAAGAGTCACTCGTCTCCTTCCTCCGAGCAAACATGGATGTATTCGCTTGGCAAGCATCTGACTTGCCTGGAGTCCCTAGCACTACTACAAAACAGGTCATACTGGACGCCTCATCACAGACGGTTCCAAAGGAGCCGTCTGTGTTAAACTTATACATACGGTTCCCTTTGGAACCGTCTGTGATAGCTACTCACCACAGACGGTTCTTATTAGGAACCGTCTGTGAATTATCACAGATGGTTCCTAATAAGAACTGCTCAGGTATCCTGACACGTTAATTCTACAAACCATCTGTGTAGTATCACAGACGGTTGGTAATCAGAACCGTCTGTGATACCGACGCCTCATCACAGACGGTTCCAAAGGAGCCGTCTGTGTTGAACTTTTACAGACGGTTACATTTGGAACCGTCTGTGATAGTGACTTATCACAGACGGTTCTTTTACAAACCGTCTGTGATATAATTAAACAAAAAGATTAAGAAAAGATCACACGTCGCTGACATAATTAAACAAAAAGATTAAACCGTCTCTGATATAATTAAACAAAAAGATTAAGAAAAGATAACAGTCTTCAAAAGGTAGAAACCGAAAAATTTGTAAATAAACTTTTTCTAGTGACGGAGGTAGGCTGCTATCTCCGTCTTCAATACTTCATAGGCGACGGTGTCGGCATCGGACGGTTCCTGATCAGCAGCTAACGAAGCGCGAAATGCGTCCACCCGCTGACGCGCTCGTTCGAGTGTCTCCTCAAGACCATCGTACTGTAGAATCAAGAAGTATTGAGCCCATAGCCTCTCTTCCCTTGCTTCAGGGGTCTCGGCCTGATGGATTCGGTCGCTTGCTGCGTCGATAACGCAGTCCAAGTCACGGCAAGCCTCTTGGAGATGTGCAACCTCATTCTGGAGGACCACGTCGACGACACGATAAACTCATCGAAAGTGGGAGATCACTCAGAAGACACGGTGGAGGAGGATGTAACACCCCAGCCCATCATGAGCCTGGAATGCTACCATAATAGCATAAAACAAATTAATTCTAAGGCACTTTACAAAAAAATTTCGGCAGAACCTCCTTTGTATAAATAATCATACCGGAGGTTCGCACAAGAAACAATAACAATAATCAATTAACCAGTCTTCCAATTCAAAACATAATCATAAAGACATCCATATTATGCTAATCAACGCTATTACACAAATCCAACATAAGGCATAACCAAAAGAGAAGCCCTTAAGCAGTTTATTCAGTTATTTAAGCATGATTAACTTTATTGAATTATAATCTCAATGTTCGTGGCGTGCTTCAAAACTATAACTATGCCCTCCCATGCATGTCGCGCCTTTTGAGAGGTACCTAAACAAACAACAACAACAAGGGTGAGTTCGATGACTCAGCAAGTACACTATAATCAAAGACAACATTCTTAATGGTAATTCAACAACTCAATACACTTCACAACATTTAGGATAAACCATGCACATGCTATGCAAGATGCTCAACTTTCACTTTATCCTTTACTTTGTCTCTTAGCATTACACTGTGACGCGGAGTGTGCATCCGTCAATGCACACCCATGCTCGTGCCTTCTAGCACGGGGACCAGTGCCCACATACCACCAATGTGGGGATCTAGGCCCATGCTCCACGAGCATGGGGATCTTTGCTGTCATCATTATGACGGGATCTCAAGAATAGCATGGTCAACTCGTGACCGAGCCCACAAATGCCAACATGATGCGTGTGTATGCAATTTCAATAAGAACAATAAATGAACAAATGCATTCACATCTTCATGGCATACAAGTAGACTATTCATAATACAACTTTCTCATCCTTAGGTATCATACTTTTCCAACATCAATGCGTAGTATATAACATATGCACCACTACACACGAACTATAATTTTCACATCGCAATGAAGATTCATGGTTCACACCAAACATTATCTAATATAACACAAGACTCCACTCAATAAGTTCAATGCTATTCCTTAATGCACTTGGAATACAGTAACCAAAACATTCATAAGCATACTTCATCATAGAGATGCATTTCAGTAACAGGATCATATATAAGCCACTTCCATACTCAAACTAACTAAACAGCGACATTCACCACAAACAATCAATTCAACACTCATTCAACATCTGTCTACTAAAATTGTACTTGCCTCAACCGTGCGAAGGTGGATGTCGAGGATAAGGTACTGCTCCGAGCCAAACCAGACTGGACATATAAATGAGACATGCTAAGGCTACCATGTAGGTCTAATAACAAAACTGTAATCACAAATGAACTCATCGTCCACTCGACGCGATCCCCGACTCTATTATCGATTGCCAGATTTCCTTTCCAGAGAACAGCCCCTTCAAAAAATCATAACTTCTTGTACAGAAATCCAAATGAAGTGATCTTGGACATTCTGAAAAGGTTATTGAATTCCCTTCTAAACCTAGTTGGTGAGGTTCTCTGATTCAGCCCTTTACTAGCCCTACCAAGCCATTCAACAAAGCATCAATTTTTGCGTCGGGTCTCTGGACAGCAACAATAAAACTATCATAACTTTCTATACATTCATCCGAATTTCATGATCTTTACTTTTCCTGAAATCTGGAAGGATTATCTACATTTTTCGTTATGGCGAGACCCTCTGATTTGTCCTCTAAATATACGCTTAGGTCGAAACACTAAAACCTGTCAGACCAGCAACCATTCCACAGCATAGACCCAATAAGAATAAAATCATAACTTTTGCTACAGAGGTCCAAATGACGTGATTCTTGTCGGAAATGAAAGATAACGAGATATACTACAACTCTCTAGGATATCCCAAGTTCCAATTCGGCACTTATCAATTTCTTACTTAATTAACAAGTTAACTGCAGATTCTCGTCAGGATTTTGGGACAGCAGCACTAAACAAATCATAACTTTCTAACCGTTAATCGGATTTGGGCGTTCTTGGCGGCCACTTAAACCTAAGAACAAACCCCACATATCTCTAGGAGATGGGGTCTCCAGATTCTGCTTCTAAGGATACGAAAACAGCCACGCACTAATCTGGACAGAACGCGATCTAAACCCGATATTGCTAGAAAAACAACAATTAAACATCTAGACGATGGGACAGCGGTTACCCTTGACGAACACGAGAGCGGCGACGATCTCCACCCCCCAAGACAGCCTCCTCTACTCACCTCCTTCCTCCTCCCATGGCCGGCGGCGGGGAGTCGTGCACCGGGGAGAGTCGTGCAGAGGGAGGCACCGGTGGAGGAGCTGCCAGGGCGGGGAGGGGCTGCCATGGGAGGAGGTGCTACGGCGGCGGCTACCATAGCGTCGTGCTACAGTACTCCACTACAATGTAGGGCTAGGTTTGCCTCCCCCTTTTAAGTGGTTCCTCGGTTGGGCCAAAAGCTATGGGCCAAGGCCGAGTTCTAATACTCTTTCTAACTTCTGAATTTTTCTTTTCTAATTCTATTTAATCTCAGTACTAATCACTTATTTGTTTTATTTTTAAATGGGATATTACATTCTACCCCCCTTAAACAGAATTCGACCCCGAATTCTACTTGTCGTTCTATTTGCAAGAACACCACAGCTGAAATTAATCACAATTAACACGTACTCGAAGTAAACAACTCTGTATTCTGATCGCTCATACAAGATTTCAATTCACAAGTTGCTTCCATCTCGGACTTATGGGATCACATCGCCTTGACGGATACTAACCTCTTACACCTCAACACTAGTCTCGACCTTTACAGGTACACTCAACACACGGGACTCAAAGGTAGGTTCTTATTTGTTGGCCAACACTCTAACAAAATCTCAAACTTGGACCTCTCATGTACTCACTCAAGACTGAATATACAAGACATTGCGTACTCAGCATGTACTCGAAATGGTCCTAACGATACGCCAATCTACAAAACTCCGTAACTATCGGAACCTATCCAACACACCTTTGGTTAAACTTCCCTTTTGTACCGAATTACACCATGTGCACAAAAACACACGGAACTCTAATTCCAACTCTCGGTCGATCACTTTACCTATGCAAGCAAAGATCTCCTTTGACAAGGGACGTACAAAGAACTCGCCTACCAACTCACTTATCCAAGAACTCAACGGAAAACCAAGCTGTCATAATGCATCCAACTCAAAACCATCTCCCACTAGAAAAGCTCAATCCAAAATCAATAAATGTATCAAGAAAACTTTTCCACCTTTCAAGTTGGCAAAGTTGCCAAGAAACACCACAATAGCGAGAGGCGAAATCACTCAAATGACCAAAATAACCATTTTTTCTAAACAAAAAGAATCAGCAAACCAAGGAGAATCTTCCCAATTTATATTTGCACCACATAGAGACTATGCTCAAATAAAACCGGGAAACATTTCATTATCCGAGAATAATACCCTTTTTCAAACTTTCTTGTAAGACTTCAATTTTCTCTTAAACCATGAGATTCCAATCATCACATAACATACTAATTCATTTCCTTTAGTTTCAACCTCAAAGCTATGCTCATGAACACATATTCCATGCCTATGTAGAGAGACTCTTCCAACCCATAATAACATACTGATCAACTTCTCTACACAAAGGAATTACTTTGATAAATAATTCCCAACACACCACAATATAGATTTACACAATCACATCATCTCAATCTTTTAGGGATAATCGACTTGAAATTTACCACATTCACGCTCATTTAGTGCATCCAAAAGATTCTATCAAAGTTCACCATATCTCTTGGAACCTAATCACGGGGAACCAAGATGCTAGCGTGAAAATGTAAAACCCAATTCAACCTCTAAGACTCTTACAATAAATTTTCGGTATTCTTGATAGGTAACCCTCGGATCCAAGACTCAATTTCATACACTCAACAATAACCTTAGTTATTAATGTTAGCATTCGTCACCAATCAAGTAACCACTCAAGTTAACTCGTTTCATCAATCTTAGACCTTCTCCAACCCACACCAAGCAAAAGCGGCTACTCGACCACAATATACCCATTCACAAAACCCTAACTAATTGACTAGGATTCAAACATACTCAATCACTAACATCCATACATAAATATGTTCTTGATCAAGTTATCCATACTTGCTAACTCTAATGTTCGCCACATTGTGCGCAACCTTGGACCACATCTCGCTATAGGTCCTCCTAGTTGCGACCACGAAATCTGTTAACTCCAAAGTCAAACACCTATTTAAATCAAATCCTCTCTAAGGTTCAATAAACCAATTTATTACTCAATGCCTCTCCCAAAGGTTCACAGTCATCCACTAGACCACCACTATTTCATTGCGGATCACATCCAAGATACTTTGCAACTTAGTTCGATTAACCCTTTCTTAGAAGAAGAGGCAAATAGAAATAAATTTCAGCGAAGGAAAACGTTACCACTTACAGTAATTAGAAGATCAAGAGAGACAATCAAATAACAATGATCTCGAGAATAAACGATAAAATCATAATTGAGGGCACACGTCCCACAAGCAGAGAATAACAAGCCTCAAACGGAAATAAAACTTTGCTTTTGAGATTCGGGAAAATTCTTATGAGTAAGATCAAAATCTTTAAACAAACTTCAATAACCAGCAAGTTACAAAACTTGACTCCATTTTTCCTTTAACAAAGAAAGCAACTTTCTTTGGGTGCAGCGTCACCATGCCAACTCCACCAAGAAGAGATTTGAAGACCACATCATACGGATCACTAGGAGCTAAAAAAACCTCTCAACATTTCATGTTGCTCAAAACAAATTCAGCTACCATATCAACATGAGGTCCGAAAGATCCTGACCCAAAACTAGAAACCTTTTCACCTAATCCGTGTCGAACAAGCGATCCAATCCCTTCATACAAAACATTCACTATTATCTTCATAATCCCTTATTGACAATCACATTAACAACGAAATAATACACTCTTAGTGAAAGTCATCCGAGCCTCCGATCCCATCTTCAACCTCTCCAAAAGAAATACAACCCATACGGTTAAAATAAACCTCTTTCAACAACATCATGCTTATCAAATAACAATTTCGCAAAACACGATTTCAGATATCACTTATCATTTATCCATCCAACTATTAGTGCTGCTCAACACACACTTCATCTATCACTAACAATCGACAATGGTATTCATCACGTATGCTCATAGGGCCCTACCATTGCTTACCATCACCTATCCATTTATGAACACAAAGTCAACATTCCACTATATACTTAGGGTTTAACTAAAGATTTAATAACACCATCTCCTTTAATCACCGCCACAGAGTACTACCTCAACATTCCTCTAATCCGATATAATAGATTTCAATCTTGTGATTATGTAAGATCATCAATACCTCACATTTTTTTAATAAATCTCGGATTCCTAGTAGGTGTAAGCATACCTTTACTCACAGTTCATCAAGAACTACTAAAAGACAACATCCACTTAATCAACTTCAATTACAAAGCTCTGGGTTAAAACCAATTATGCTCCACGCAAAAGTCCCTTCTTGATAATTTATGCTATAACAATTAATCTAGATGATTACCACCTCCCATTTAATCACAACAAGACACCGCAACAGAGTTTTAACTTTTTTTTTTTTAGGAAAAGAGGCATAGAACTTAATCACTCGAAATAATCCAAGAGAAATACATAAGCCAAAGGTTTCACAGTTAAGGAACTTGCAACAAAAACTTTCATTACCCGCAATGCCAAGCGAATAAATGGGTCAAGTGTGCCAACAAGAAGGTAGAACTCTCATAATAAGGAACAAAATTTCCAATGACGACATTCACAAATAGCAAGAATAGCTCAAGTGTCGAAAAGACAACATTTGCTCTATAAAACAATTATAAACCAATTGAAACCCATCAACGCAAGCACTCAACGATTGGAAGAACAAGGTCGGCTTTAAAGGGTCAAATTAAATCGGTGGAAACGCATCAACCTAAGGAACTACTAATCCAAGAGAAATTCATCAAGCATGATTGAACCAGAGTAGACCAAATCAAAATTAGGAAAGAGAACAACCTCTCCAAAGATACTCACTATTACCCTACTATGAACGGTAGTGTAGCACAGTAAAGCCTGGGCCACAACCACGACCCCAATCTCTCAACATGGGTTATCCCCACACCTAATAACCTTGGTATAATACTATAGATATATGTGATCATAAGAGATCAACAATACAACATAACGGAAGCGTATATGCAATGCAAAACCCAACCAACCCATCAGGCACAGGTGTGTCAATTTAATATTTCAACTACCACGGACCTAAAGCCCGCTCGATACCAATCAGAACACCCCACCCATCATGAGCACGGAATGCTACCATAATAGCATAAAACAAATTAATTCTAAGGCACTTTACAAAAAATTTGTGCAGAACCTCCTTTGTATAAATAATCATACCTGAGGTTCGCACAAGAAACAATAACAATAATCAATTAACCAGTCTTCCAATTCAAAACATAATAATAAAGACATCCATATTATGCTAATCAACGCTATTACACAAATCCAACATAAGGCATAACCAAAAGAGAAGCCCTTAAGCGCTTTATTCAGTTATTTAAGCATGATTAACTTTATTGAATTATAATCTCAATGTTCGTGGCGTGCTTCAAAACTATAACTATGCCCTCCCATGCATGTCGCGCCTTTTTGAGAGGTACCTAAACAAACAACAACAACAAGGGTGAGTTCGATGACTCAAAGCAAGTACACTATAATCAAAGACAACATTCTTAATGGTAATTCAACAACTCAATACACTTCACAACATTTAGGATAAACCATGCACATGCTATGCAAGTATGCTCAACTTTCACTTTATCCTTTACTTTGTCTCTTAGCATTACACTGTAATGCGGAGTGTGCATCCGTCAATGCACACCCATGCTCGTGCCTTCTAGCATAGGGACCAATTGCCCACATACCACCAATGTGGGATCTAGGCCCATGCTCCACGAGCATGGGGATCTTTGCCCGTCATCATTATGACGGGATCTCAAGAATAGCATGGTCTACTCGTGACCGAGCCCACAAATGCCAACATGATGCGTGTGTATGCAATTTCAATAAGAACAATAAATGAACAAATGCATTCACATCTTCATGGCATACAAGTAGACTATTCATAATACAACTTTCTCATCCTTAGGTATCATACTTTTCCAACATCAATGCGTAGTATATAACATATGCACCACTACACACGAACTATAATTTTCACATCGCAACAAAGATTCATGGTTCACACCAAACATTATCTAATATAACACAAGACTCCACTCAATAAGTTCAATGCTATTCCTTAATGCACTTGCAATACAGTAACCAAAACATTCATAAGCATACTTCATCATAGAGATGCATTTCAGTAACAGGATCATATATAAGCCACTTTCATACTCAAACTAACTAAACAACGACATTCACCACAAACAATCAATTCAACACTCATTCAACATCTGTCTACTAAAATTGTACTTGCCTCAACCGTGCGAAGGTGGATGTCGAGGATAAGGTACTGCTCCCGAGCCAAACCCACACTGTACATATAAATGAGACATGCTAAGGCTACCATGTAGGTCTAATAACAAAACTGTAATCACAAATGAACTCATCGTCCACTCGACGCGATCCCGACTCTATTATCGGTGCCAGATTTCCTTTCCAGAGAACAGCCCCTTGAAAAATCATAACTTCTTGTACAGAAATCCAAATGAAGTGATCTTGGACATTCTGAAAAATGTTATTGAATTCCCCTTCTAAACCTAGTTGGTGAGGTTCTCTGATTCGGCCCTTTACTAGCCCTACCAAGCCATTCAACAAAGCATCAATTTTTGCGTCGGGTCTCTGGACAGCAACAATAAAACTATCATAACTTTCTATACATTCATCCGAATTTCATGATCTTTACTTTTCCTAAAATCTGGAAGGATTATCTACATTTTTCGTTATGGCGAGACCCTCTGATTTGTCCTCTAAATATACGCTTAGGTCGAAACACTAAAACCTGTCAGACCAGCAACCATTCCACAGCATAGACCCAATAAGAATAAAATCATAACTTTTGCTACAGAGGTCCAAATGATGTGATTCTTGTCGGCAATGAAAGATAACGAGATATCCTACAACTCTCTAGGAGATCCCAAGTTCCAATTCGGCACTTATCAATTTCTTACTTAATTAACAAGTTAACTGCAGATTCTCGTTAGGATTTTGGGACAGCAGCACTAAACAAATCATAACTTTCTAACCGTTAATCGGATTTGGGCGTTCTTGGCGGCCACTTAAACCTAAGAACAAACCCCACATATCTCTAGGAGATGGGGTCTCCAGATTCTGCTTCTAAGGATACGAAAACAGCCACGCACTAATCTGGACAGAACGCGATCTAAACCCGACATTGCTAGAAAAACAACAATTAAACATCTAGACGATGGGACAGCGGTTACCCTTGACGAACGACGTAGACGACGACGATCTCCACCCCCCAAGACAGCCTCCTCTACTCACCACCTTACTCCTCCCATGGCCGGCGGCGGGGAGTCGTGCACCGGGGAGAGTCGTGCACAGGGAGGCGCCGGTGGAGGAGCTGCCAGGGCGGGGAGGGGCTGCCATGGGAGGAGGTGCTACAGTGCGGCGGCTACTGTAGCATCGTGCTACAGATACTCCACTACAATGTAGGGCTAGGGTTTGCCTCCCCCTTTAAGTGGTTCCTCGGTTGGGCCAAAAAGCTATGGGCGAAGGCCGAGTTCTAATACTCTTTCTAACTTCTGAATTTTTCTTTTCTAATTCTATTTAATCTCAGTACTAATCACTTATTTGTTTTATTTTTAAACGGGATATTACAGAGGATGTCAAGACGACGAAAGGTGGCCGTCACCTGCTCCGACAAATTCTCGGCCGGCAGAGGAGTGAAGACATTGTTAAACAAGGTTCTTCTGCGAAGACGGTTCAGTCATACAATGAGAGAGGTGCTCGTGCTGATGGCGGCGGGAAGGCTATCACAGACGGTTCTATTTACAAACCGTCTGTGATATTTTTGAAGTATCATAGACGGTTCTATTAAAGAACCGTCTGTAATATACTAGTATCACAGATGGCTCTATTAAAGAACCGTCTGTGCTATTATGGTTACAGACGGTTCCACGATAGAACCGTCTGTGATATTATCATCACAGACGGTTCCAAGATAGAACCGTCTGTGATTTTTCCTACCTCTTCGTCTCCCGCGCGATATGTCTCTTCATCTCACCATCGCACAACCGTCTCTTCGTCTCGCACGCCAGTTACTCCTAGTTCTTTATAAGACATAAGTAATAATTCACCGAAGATTAAACTCCCATCGCTCTTCGTCTCACGGTTTTGAGTACGTACGCGCAGCAATCGCCAAGGTGAGCATGCAGAGCATGATGGCCAGCACCAAGGCGAGGAGGTCAGTGATCGCCGCTCTTTCTCACGATGTCGTCGTCGACATCGTCGGCCGTGTGGCCGCGAGCTCTCCTCAGCCCATGGAGGACCTATGCAGCCTATGATTAACGTACATACATATTTATACCTACAAAATACGTACGTACGTACTACTATTTATTCTAACATCTTGACTTTCGTATGTACGTATATTGGAGTTGCAAGGCCTTGTACAAGGTGTCCAAGGAATGTGCCGTGGGGAGGCGCGTGGCGCTGGAGCGAGAGGAGGCGATGAAGTGGCGGACAACGAAGCGCTACCTCGCGATGCGCCAACCACCTGGCCGACGCCGGCAACCCGGGGGCTTGTTTCATCGTTGGCCTCGGGCTTGTCTTCGTGCCCCAAGACATGCGCGGCCTCATGTTCCTTGAACGGGCAGCCGTGGCCGGCCACAAGGCGCGCGCCTCGTGCTCGGTCTCCTCTCTACACGGCCGCGAGACGCACGACGTTGGGAAGCACTACATCAGCCAAGTCAGGACGAGCCGACCGGGCGGCGTGCGAGACGGCCAAGACCAACCGGCGCAGGCGGCGGTGCTAGAGGCTCGCCGCGGACATGGTCCAGCGGCGTGGGGGAAGAAGGCCGCCACCGGGCGGGTGTGGCGCTGTCGGAGGATGGCCACCGGCACGAGCACCGTCGGTGTGGAAGGGTGGGACGACTACATCGTCTTCTGCAGATGGACGATCGTAGGATTAGGCATGAGTATACCGCTTCTTTGCAAAGGTGTTAGACTATTTGCCATAAAATTTTAGTTTTTTAGGTTTCTAGAAAGGTGGTGCAGCTGGACTATTTTCCAAATTAAATGAATTTTTAATGCACCAAAATATACAGTCCATAAGGACAGGAGCGATTACAATTCCACGTTGACATCAAAATATACGTACGACATATTACAAGTTCATAACACATGATGTTATGGAATAAATTAATTACAATGGAGTAATTTATTAATTAAAATATAGTCCTTCATGATGATCGACGCGCATATAGCTAGCTTCCTCGCTGGGTTCTTCCTCGAGCCTGATGCCGTCTCCGAAAGGAGGCAACTCGTCAAATTGATTGTATTCTTTCTCATCCACTATATTCTCAACTCCGACAATCCTTCTTTTTCTATGAAGAACTACGTGACGCTTCTTATTTGTCGGGTCGGTTACTTAGAAGACTTGAACAACTTGGTTAGCTAGTACGAATGGTTCGTCTTTGTATCCGACACGATCGAGGTCCACGGTAGTGATGCCGTACTTGTCGACCTTCACCTGTGGGAGATGGACCCAACGGCACCGAAATAGGGGGATCTTGAAAAGCACGTAGTCGAGCTCCCATATCTCCTCTATTTGCCCATAGTACGAGCTCCTCAGCCCATCGGTACTGAATGCATCTATGCGGACACCACTGTTCTGGACTGTGCTCTTCCTATCATGAGCTGCCGTATAAAATGTGTACCCATTTATGTCATATCCTTGCCATGTGACAATTGTAAATTGTGGCCCTTTTGCCAACCATAGCAGCGTATCATCACTTGATGACCTCCCAATCATGATTCGCACCTTTAACCATTCGTTGAACCGACGGTTGTGCTCTCTCGTGATCCAAACCTCCGACCGTCCGATTCGTTGGCGTACCATGTCTTTGTGCTCGTCGATGTACGGGGACACTTGGGTCATGTGTTGCAAGACCGTGAAATGGGCTTGAGCGTACGTATCCAGATCGGGAGTGATTGATTTCCTTCCGATGGTCCCGATACCATCCAGCCTTCCCTCATGATGAGATAGAGGCACACCTATCGGTTCCACCTGAGCCATGTAGTCGATGCAGAACTCAATGACCTCTTCGGTTGCATAACCTTCGATGATGCTGCCCTCCGGTCGAGATCGATTTCGTATGTAGGACTTGAGAATTCCCATATACCTCTCGAATGGGTACATATGACGTAGGAACACAGGACCGCATATCTTTATCTCTTTCACAAGATGAACAATGAGATGGACCATGATATCAAAAAATGACGGAGGGAAATACATCTCAAGTTGACATAGAGTCTTCACCACCTTGGCCTGTAGAGCATCTAGTCCTTCGGGATCGATGACCTTCTGAGCAATTGAGTTGAAGAAATAACACAGCCTCAAGATTGCCACTCGGACCTTGTTTGGCAAGATACCCTAATTGCAACAGAAGTATTTGTGTCATCAAGACATGACAATCATGAGACTTCATACCAATTAATTTCAAATCTTGCATAGAAACAAGTTTCTTAATGTTAGCGGAGTAACGGACGGGATTTTGACACCATGCAAGCTTTGGCACAATTCATTTCTCTCGCCTTGGACATAGTGTAGCAAGTCGGTGGAAGGTATGTTCGCCCTTATCGGTCTCTTTCGGTGCTAACTCGGTCCTTATGTTCATATCAACCAAGTCACGTCGTGCGTTAACACCATCCTTTGTTTTGCCACTAATGTTCAGTAAGAGACCAATCAAGCTTTCACATACATTCTTCTCCACATGCATGATGTCGATGCAGTGACGAACTTCTAAGTGCTCCTAATAATTGACCGCTTCTTCGGATGTTCTTCGACGGGTTTTAATTTACGTCCCTTCCCAAGCACAACATCGATATCCTTAACCATATCATAGACCTCTTTCCTCTAAAAGCCCTTGAGCTGAACTGTCCTCCTTATTTCCGCGAATTGTTTCTTCATCTTGCGGTATGGGTGACTCTGGAAGGAACCTACGTGACGCATATACACGCTTTGCGCGAGATGTTCACCATACACTCTCGTAGCATCTAGCGATGCGGGCGAGCTTTGGCTCCTTTCGCATCAAGCCCAACAGTTACCAAGGGCGGAAAATCATTGATAGTGCGAACAACATGGCGCGTAAAGAGAAGTTCTCTCGCTTGTACGCATCCCATACTTGTACCCTTCGCTCCACAATGTCACAAGATCATCCAAGAATGGTTCTAGGTACACATCAATATCGTTCCCAGGTTGCTTCAGCCCTTGGATAAGTAGTGACATCAAAATGTACTTCCGCTTCATACACAGCCACGGAGGAAGGTTGTACATACATAGATTCACGGGCCAGGTGCTATGTCGGCTGCTCATGTTACCGAAAGGATTCATTCCATCTGTACTCAACCCTAACCTTATGTTCCTCGGTTCCGCACCGAACTCTTTGAAGGTCCGATCGAAGTTTCTCCACTGGGCACAATCAGCAGGGTGTCTTAGTTTTCCATCTTTCTTACGCTCCTCCGAGTACCAACGCAGCAATCTTGCCTCCTTTCGGTTCGCAAATAAACGCTTCAAACGTGGGATCACAGGCAGATACCACAACACCTTAGCAGGAGGTCCTTGCTTCACCTTAGTAGTATTCTTACGCTTGTATCGGGATGCTTTGCACACGGGACATACATGCAAGTCTGCATACTCTTTACGATACAGGATACAATCGTTCGGACATGCATGTATTCTTTCTACTTCCATTCCCAATGGACAAAGAACATTCTTGGCTTGGTAGGTCATGCTGGGCAACACGTTTCCCTCCGAAAGAATGTCCGCTAGGAGACCTAACAACGCCGTGAAACTCTTGTCGGACCAACCATCGCTCGCCTTCAATTTCAGCAGTTCAAGTATGGTTGACAACCTTGTGTATTCCAGCTTGCAGCCAGGGAACAAAGGTTTCCCCGAGTCCTCCATTAAGCGCTCGAATTTACAAAACTCTCTCTCTCACTGTAGTTTCCTTCTGCATCGCGTAGCATCTGATCCAGATTATCATCGTACGACCTATCGTCATCAAAAACACAGTCCACATCCGGCATATTGTTGACTTCCTCGGCGATGTCATCATTATTAACTTCCTCGGTGATGTCATCATTATTAACTTCTTGTATAATCTGCTCTTCAATGTGACTGGTCCAACATGTATACCCTTTTTTGAAACCCCTTTGAATCAAGTGCCCTACGATCTGCGCTGGGTTGTTAAAAATCTTCAGATTACCGCAATCAATGCATGGACAGTACATAAATTCTATCCCTTTATTCAGCATATCCTGCTCCGCGGCTCTCTTAAAAGCAATCACACCATTAATGTACTCTTCACTCACACGGTTCGCACTGTACATCTAGTTTCGGTCCATCTACGCTACACACGTAACAATTAGTAGTGTTAAATTATATTAATAAACTGCAAATATACGTTACTCCTCCTATTAACCAAATACACTAAAATTAATTAAAGATAAACCTAGAGCAAATATACTGAGTTAAAGATCGTTACCCTCGAGCTCGTGACAAAATTCCTAATATCCCGCGAGATTCCTCACTGTCCTTCTCATTCACAACACCCAAACCGAGAGCTACCACCAAAGCCAAGCCTTACAAAGCAAGCATGCAAGCCAAATAGCCATAAGTTGCTAGGACAACCCACAACCAAGAACAAGGCAAGCAAAATAAACAAGCCTCCTACAGCCAACACAGAGCAAAGCTTCTCAAGCCCTCTATTCCAAAGAAGAGATCGAGGCGCTAGGCGTGGTGCAGCTTGTCTTTATATTTATAGGGTGGCATATCACGAGGCGGTTTTATTCCAAACCGTCTGTGAAAATCTTATATATCACAGACGGTTCCTCTAACTAACCGTTTGTGTTTAACTTATACAGACGGCTCCATGTGGAATCGTCTGTGGTATCCTCCATATCACAGACGGTTAGTAAGGAGAACCGTCTTTGATATACTCACATCATAGACGGTTCTATTTACTAACCGTCTGTGATATCCTCAATATCACAGACGGTTCCATTCAATAACCGTCTGTGTTTAACTTATACAGACGGCTCCATGTGGAACCATCTGTGGTATCCTCCATATCACAGACGGTTAGTAAGGAGAACCGTCTTTGATATACTCACATCACAGACGGTTCTATTTACGAACCGTCTCGTGATATCTCAATATCGCTGCACGGTTCCATTAAATAACCGTCAGTGATATCCTCCATATCAAAGACGGTTATTTAATGGAACCGTCTATGATATCTTATCACGCATGCTGCTTTAATAGAGCCGTCGTGATATCCTTTATAAAAAGCGCACCGCTAGGTTTTGCTCTTTACTCGTCACTTCCTCTCCCGCGCCTTAGGCTCTCGCGCGCTCTCTCGCTCCTCTAGGGTTCGCCTGCTCACCTCCCGGCCGTAAGACCCGACGCCGCCCCTTCATCGACAGCGCTGCCTCGCCTCGATGCGGCCTCCTCCCGTGTCGGCCTCCTCCCTCTGCACCGGCCTCCTCCCTCGCGCGGCCTCCTCCCGTGCCGCCCTCCTCCCCCTGCCGGCCTCCTCCCGTGCCGTCCTCCTCCCGCGCCGCCCCTCCTCCCGTGTCGGCCTCCTCCCGCGCCTCCCTCCTCCCGCGTCGGTCTCCTCCCGCACCGGCCTCCTCCTTGCACCGTGAGTTGTTGTGCGGCATCCTCTCTGTGAGTATTCCTCTGTGAGTACTAAAGATATTGCAAATTGATCGGGGGCTTTGTTGACATGCTCGTGATGAACTTTGTCTTATACCGAGATTGAATGTGATAGTTGTTAGTTGATTCTTGAGCTCTATTGTATTACTTGCTATCACAATTTGATATACTGTTAATTTGTTACTTTTGTTGAATGCTAGTTATCACAGATGGTTAAATGCTATTGTCAATTTGATATACTGTTAGTTCATTCTTGAGCTCTATTGTATTGACGAACCGTCTGTGATGTGACTTTGATAATATGTGAACTGAAATTGATCAGTGGGGCTTTGTTGACATGCTCTATGATGAACTTTTGTCTTATACTGAGATTGAATGTGATAGTTAAGATCATTTTCGGTAACAGTTGAGATCATTTGACAGTTAAGCAAAGTACTGTTTAGAGCTCATAGTTTGAATTTATACTATCATATTCATTTAATGAAGAGTATAAACAATAGGATTGAGATGGCAAAGACTTGTTCTTTCGCAACTCTCCTTCTGAGAGCACAAACTACCATCAATCCTTCTCTATATATTACGTTTGTGCATCATTTTCGGTTAAGTTGAGTACATCTGCTTGAATCTGGTCGGTTAGAGCTTACGCATATTGCTTCGTGCATATATAGATAGCAAGTAGCGACATGGCGTCCAAGACCGCCTTCGCCGCCCGTCATCGACGTCGCCGAATGCGTCTGGATCTCCGAGGAAAGTGGTACGTACGCGAGATAGCAGAGGAACATCGAAAATTCCTCCAGACCTAATGACCGTCACGGAGGTCAATGCCAATGGGATCCCTGTGAGTCCCCCCAAAGCAGCGGCGAGATACCGGACCGTGTGCGGGATACTTGGAAGGGAACGGGTCCCCATCACCACACTGAGCTGGGACACTGTGTCGGATGTTCGGAGACGCCAGCTGTGGGACGAAGTTTTAAAATTGTTCACTTTCCCAGCCGCAGACCTGGCGCGCGTGGAACGGCAGGCGTTTCTCTCGATCGGAAAGGCGTGGAGAACCTTCAAGAGCGTGCTTGTCACAAAGTACGTGAACACGGGTCGAACGCACTTCACAGCGTATAAATTCTTGTCGCGGGATATATGGGACACCTTTGTGCAAATGAAGACGACGCCCAATTTCTTGAGGAAAGTGCGACGCACAAGGCTCTCCGCACAATCGAACACTCACCCCACAAACTCGGCACGGCACTGGTACGCGGGTAAAACCGCGCAATGGGCGGCGGAGGACGAGAACGCAACAAGGCCATTTGCTGAGATCACAGACGAGCGTGCTCTCTCTTGGTTAAGAGCGAGGGCATCAGTCACGTCTTCGGACGAAATCTCTTTCACAAACCAGCAGGTAGGATGTGGCCAACCGTGTGGTAAATATGTCTTCGAACTACCTAGTTGTTAATAAGTCCATAACTTCATAATGTCTATAATAACATGATGACCTCTTGCAGCAAGAATTGAGTTCCGCATGTTCCGAAGGCTCCTTCCAAGCAGACAGGGAGAAGGATATACTATCTATGGCTCTGGGAAAACAAGGAGCAACCGGGTCGCACACGAGGCAAAGGGGTTAACGTATCTTGGAGGGATAGATTCCCAGACGACTACTGCACGTATAGGAGCAGGAAGAGATCCAAGTCCGAGTACGACACAGAGTTGGAACATGTGCTTACTACAAAATTTGAAGGAAGAGAACAGGTGCTTACTGCAAAATTTGAAGAAAAAATAGCAAGATTGCAGGACCAAGTGAATCAACTCCTACTCCTCAACCAGTCGCAAGCTGCCCCCGTTGTTTTGGGAGCCAGTCCTCCTCAACATTGGAGTAGCGTTGTGTCCACGCAAAATTATGAACATGATGACGTCTAATTACCTATCGACGACATCAAGGTAATGTACATCTCTGGAATGCTCCAAAGATAGACCTATAGGATGCCTTAGCTAATTGCGTATCGTTTTGTAGGAGCCGACGCACTGCACGCTTCAAGTGAGGATGGTTGGGATGTCTATTGAGGCTGGGCGTGGGGTGGCGTATCCATGCATGGAAGGTATAGTGCAGCACGGTGCCCAGGTGGCGCAGGGTTACGCTAGGGTCCAGGTGGACATGGTACATGATAATTTTAAGGCTGTCCCGCTGGAGATTCGCCCGAACGACGACATCAGAACACTAGGGGATGTCGTGTACAGTTTTATCCAGTGGCCCAAGAAGGACATCGCTCGACCTGCGGTGCCGCCTCAACCTTTGATGACTCCACCCCAACCATCTCAACACGACCATGCCTCTCCAACAGACCAAGAAGGACATCGCCTAGACCTGCAAGGTCGCCTCAACCTCGATGACTCTACCCCAACCATCTCGCACGACCATGCCTCTCAACAGACCCCCATGACTACCCCTCAACCTTCGCCTGAAGCCCGCCTCATCGGTTCCCGTGGAGAAGACACCGAAAGAACAAAAGAAGCGTGCCGCCGTTTCGGTTCCCGAGTCGTCTCACAGGAGGACGCGTAGCGGGCAAGTCGTTCAGGACAAATCGAAATCGAAGAACATTAAGGCGCTTCCCCCTCCTAACCCTAAGAAATACTCTTTCGAAAGTCCGTTGGCGACAGCAAAGATTGGCCTACGCTGGATTAGGTTGTCAGAGTTTGCATACCTGGTACTTGCACAAGACCAAAGAGAAAGGGTGCGCTGATGGAATCACTGTCAGATACACGGAGGACTATTTCCTCCACGAGCCGGCCCCCTTCGTCGTGGGCTTCGACGACTTATTCGACCTATTCAACCTCAAAGCCCTCGATGCCTCACTTCTACGATGCTAGACACTATAAGTGTGTACAATCAAGTTCTACATTCACGTAATACCGAATATAACAACTCATTGCTTATGTATAGATACATGATTAAAAATGCCCGGCGATTGAAAGAACCTGGGTTTCTCGACCCACACGTGGTCTCTGAGCAAACCATCTTGGCAGACGCATCCTACGTCGAGAAATACATAACGACAGGATTGCTTGCTCAAAACGACAAGGACTACATAATGGTGCCCTACAACCAGAAGTAAGTGCTTCACTACTTGCTATACAAATTTCATTTGTACTTTATACGCAACACGAACTTAGGTTTAATGACTCAAGCGACATACATGAGTAGGCACCACTGGGTCCTTTTAGTCATTATACCAAAGAGGAACCAGGTACTATACCTTGATTCCCTAATGAAAAAAGCCACGACTTCACCCTTGTGCGAGGAGTACTCGACAGGTGTTCTTATTTCCTCCATACATAACTCTATTGTAGTCTTCCTTCGTTTGAAATGGCCGAGGTTAACTTTTTGGAAACATGTAGGTCGTTCATCTCCTATATTGCCGAGGGAGGGCTATACAAGGGAACGAACGCCACATTTAATCACAGGACGCGATTTCCGGTATATGCTACAACACAATAATTCTATCATACTTCGTAATAATACGTTTCGAACTGACTATACCTATATATGTAATTCTATTTTTGCATTGTCGTCAGCAAAAAGCAGAAGAATGTGCATTCTACGTTTGCCATCATATGCAGATTCTCATGAGTGCTAAGTTGGAGGATCCCGAGGTTGGTCAATCTCGCAATAATTATTTCCTAATTATAAATTTAAATATATATGCTTACTACTTCACTCTTGCTAGCTACCTATCTTCAATATAGATTTAGATTCACTTGTTCAGAGAGAGATCTCGGATGTTCGAGGGAAGCTCTGCACCTTCATCATAACGGATATCACTAGCGCCAACGGAGAGTTTCACTACAACACTGTTGAATGACCTTGAATGATTCATTAATTTAATTCACTTTGAATAGTTGTAATTCAATTGTAACTCTAGCGACAATATTTGATACATATTCGTGTCGAATTGATTTTGAGTTAAATGATCACTTTGAGTGTCAATGATTGATTCATCTGTAATGTATCTATTTTCTGCCTGCTTGTTTTCAGAGGGCATGGCTAGCAATTCCGAGGCTAGCCAAAATCTAAATTAAATTAGATATGTCGAAAGAGCTATCACGCACGGTTCATAACTATCGCCGTCAGTGATATATGAATATCGCGCACGGTTCGTAAATATCGCCGTCGTGATATATGGATATCACGACGGTATATTTAGCATCGTCGCGATATCCATATATCACGCGGTTGCCAGTAATTATAACCGTCTGTGATATATGGATATTACAGATGGTGATATTTAAGAACCGTCTGTGATATCCATATATCACAGACGGTTCTTAACTATAACCGTCTGTGATATATGGATAGTACAAACGGTTGGTAATTATAACCGTTTGTGATATGCATATACCACAGATGGTTCTTAATTAGAACCGTCTGTGTTGTTACTTATCACAGACGGTTTTTTAACCGTTTGTGATAACCGCCAGTTATTACAGACGTACAAAAACACAGACGGTTCCGAACCGTTTGTGATGACGTTTTCTGTAGTAGTGTAGGGAGGTGATCGAGCATAGGCTAGCTCCCTGGTCTACAAGAAACCAGTCAAGTAGAAGCCAAGGCGTTTTGCACTAGATCGGAAGGAGGCAACTAGTCGGAGATTGACAAGCTTCTTAAGGCTGGATTCATTTGTGAAGTCGACTACCTAGAGTTGCTCGCCAAGCCTGTAATGGTTAGAAAAAGTAACGGAAAATGGTGAATGTGTATTGACTTTACAGATCTTAATAAAGCTTGTTTGAAGGATGACTTCCCCTTCCACGCATTGATCAACTTGTAGACTCGACTTCCGGGTGTGAGTTGTTAAGTTGTTTGGATGCGTATTCAGGGTACCACCAAATTAATATGAGTAAAGATGATGAAGAGAAAACTTCCTTCATCACGCCATATGGCACTTACTGCTATGTAAAGATGTCATTTAGTCTCAAAAATACTGGTACGACTTTTCCAAGGTTGATGTAAAAAACCTTTATTCCTCAGATAGGTCGAAATTTGGAAGCCTACATTGATGACTTGGTTGTAAAGAACGTCAATGTTGGTGATCATATTTCCGACCTACATGAGACTTTCAATAACTTAAGAAGACATAACCTTAAGTTAAATCTAGAAAAGTGTGTATTCAAAGTTTCCTCTGGAAAGCTTCTTGGGTTCCTAGTTTCAGCTAGAGGAATTGAAGCAAATCCAATAAAGATATCGGCCATCGACCAGATGCACCCACCGGCCACAAAGAAGGAGGTCCAAAAACTAACCGACTGTATGGCAGCACTTAGTCATTTCATAGCACGGTTAGGAGAAAAAGGATTACCTTTCTTCAAGATTCTCCAGAAACATGGAAATTTCGAATAGACTAAAGAGGCAAATGATGCCTTTGAAGAGCTCAAGAAATACCTTATGAGTGCGCCGATCTTAGTATCTCCAAGACTGGGAGAAACATTGCTGGTATACCTGGCAGCAACACCATAGGCAGTCAATGTTGTACTGGTCGTTGAGCGTGGTAACATCCAACGACCAATATATTATGTACATAAGCGAAGTCTTACATGGACCAAAAGAACGATATCCACAGGTACAAAAGTTGCTCTATAGTCTCCTTGTGGCTGCAAGGAAACTAAAGCATTACTTTCAGGGCCACAAAGTGGTCATACTAACTGGATATCCTCTTGGTCAAGTTCTCAGAAATAGAGAATCATCAGGACGAATAGCAAAATGGGCGGTTGAGCTTAGGACGTTCGACCTCCATTTCATCTCAAGAACAGCAATCAAGTCCCATGCTTTAGTAGAATTCATTGTCAAATGGATAAACCCTGAACCCACCCAAGAGCTTGAGTATGAACACCACGGTGAGTAGACAATGTACTTTGATAGTTCTTTGATGCTCAAAGGTTTGGGGGCTGGAGTTGTCTTGATATCCCGTACTGAAGAACAAATTAAATACGCCATTCAAATAAACTTTCCTGTTACTAATAATGTGGCAGAATACGAAGGTTTGTTGGCAAGACTCCGAGCAGTCAAAACGCTTGGGATTCACAGATTACTAGTGAAAGACGATTCTTATCTAGTAGCGAATCAAGTCAGGAAAGAGTATCAATGCTCAAGTACCAAGATGTCATCTTATTTGACAGAAGTACAGAAACTCGAAAAGTACTTATTCAGTTTTCAGATCCAACATATTCCTAGAAAGAGAAACTTTTTGGCAGACCAGTTGGTGCAGATGGTCTCCACGAGGTCACCCGTCCCGCTTGGAATTTTCCTCGAGCAACTCAATTCACCTTCCGTGATCGAGCCTTTCGAGGACGTAGATGCTCCTCTAGCGGTCGTGCAAATCGACCCCAATAGCAATTTTATGATGTCGATCTACTATTATCTTCAGCACAACATTATTCCTAATGGTGATGTAGAGGCTGATCATATAGCTCGAAAAGTCAAATCATACACTCGGATCAAATGTACCCTTTATAAACGGGGATCTCACGGAGTGTTGATGAGATGCATATCTCAAACAGATGGCATTAAGTTGCTATCCGATATTCATAAATGAGTCTGTAGAGCACATCATTCCTACAGAACACTGGTCGATAGAGCCTTCAGGTAAGGATACTATTGGCCAACTGCCCTTTGTAATGCAAAAGAGCTCGTGACAAAACGCGTACAATGTCAATTTGAGAGTCGACAAGTACATCAGCCGGCACAAGGTTTGCAAACAATACATCTTTCTTGCCCTTTTGCAACCTGGGGACTGGACATTCTGGGACCTTTCCCAAGAGCACCTAGGGGCTTCGAATTTCTTTTCATCATAATTGACACGTTCAAAAAATGGATAGAAGTCGAGCTAGTTGTTCAAAGAACAACTGATGCTGCCAAGAGGTTTCTCACAAAAAATGTGATCACACGAATCGGTATACTAGTTGTATAATCATAGATAACGGTACCCAGTTCTCGAGCAGTAATTCTAGGAATTCTACAAAGATCTAGGTATCAAGACACATTTCGCTTTTGTTGCTCATCCATAGAGCAACAGAGCAGTCGAGCGAGCTAATGGTACAATAATGCAGGGACTAAAACGCTAAGTATTCGACCAGTTAACAAAATGATCAGGAGCTTGGATTAAAAGAACAACTGAGGCTGCCAAGAGGTTTCTCACAAAAAATGTGATCACATGATTCGGTATACCAGTCGTATAATCACAGATAACGGTACCCAGTTCTTGTAACATCCCCATTTTGTCTTGTGTTTCAAATGTAATAAAATGAGGGTAAATTAAAACTTTTCCTTCATCCTTTTACTCTTCAAACTTTTCTGAAATTCTTGTAAAGAATTTTGGGAAATTCAAAATCAAAATCCTCATTTATCTCAAGTCAAAACCTTCTGGGTCAAATCTTTTGTTAAACCCTTGGAAATAATTTTCCTTGGTTCTAGGGTGGCTTGGTAACACCTCTGAATTATTTCATAATTTTTGGAAATTAATTGAAATATTTTAGAGGCAAGTCAAACCTTGGTCAAACCTCTGATTTAACCTTCTGGAATTTCTTGGGAAAATTCCAGTGCACAAAAACCTCTGGAAATTTTATGGAAGGTTAACCCCAAGGTAAGCAAGCTCCAGTTAAAATTTCATAAATTTTGGAGTTGATTTGATGCCTCAATTAAATCCCCAAAGTTTCAGTTCAAAAATCAAACCTAACTGTCCGTGACTGCTCATCGGGCTCGAGTCGCTTGGTCGGGTCCAACCACCTAATCGCACGGCTCAGTTTGGGCCCGCCGACGTGGCTCGCTTGTGTGCGCCGGATCTCCATCGCGCGTCCTGCTCGCCAACGAGGTGGTGACGCGTTCTCTTGTCCGCCGTTGATCAAGATCGGCGACCACCCTCGCCGCCCTCCTCGCGCCGCGCACCCGGCCGCGCGCGCTTCGCTCGCACCATGGCGGCGTAGAGGCTCGTGGGCGTGGCGTCGCGCCCACTCACCCGACGCCAACGGGCGTGCATTAAATGCGCGCGCCAGCCGCCCGAAAGTCCATTGCTCACCGCTCCGCCACTGTGGCGACCGTGAGCGCGTGGACATCCGAGGCTTGCCGCCGTTGCTCACGCTTCCTCGCCTACTTAAGCTCCCATCTTCCTCCCCGCCTTCCTTTACGCACCCGTGAGCTCTCCCTTGCACCCATCGCATTCGTAGGGCTCCCAAACGCCTGCTTTCTCTCGCCGCCATTGTTGCCCGCGGAGCTTCTGAAGGCGTACCACGCTGGCTCTCCCTCTCTTTTCTTGCTCCTCTGCTCCCTACTTACTCCTCGGCTTAACCTCAATTAATTTTGGGTTTATCGTCGCAGGGGAGGCTAATTCGAGTTCCCACCCGCCGCGAGCGCCTCTTCGCCTCCGTCTTGGTGAGTCCATCTCCCTCAATTCCTTTCTCTGGGAGCATCGCAGGCACGTGGGACCTATTTTGATGATGCGGTCGCTTCTAGTTGTCCAGATTCTTCCTCGTTACGCCATTGTTGCCGCCGCGAGCCTCGTCGCGAGCTACTCCGACCGCCTCTGCACCTCCGCGCCCGCCGTAGCTCCTCGGTAGTCCCTAGAGGCTCGGGCACCATTTGAATGGACCGATCGCGAGCTCTTTGCCGCTTATCGCCGCCGCCATTTTTGCCGTCGCGCCTCTCCCGTCGCGCCGCCGCTCGTCCACCACCGCCGGTGTGAGTGGTGCGAGGGTGCGCAATGCTATTGCGCACCGCTGCTAGCATCCTCGCGCCGCTGCGCCTTTGGTCGCCGACGATTAGCCGCCGAAGCTTTGCCGCGCTGTCCGGCGCGTCGCTGCAAAGGCGCGACGTGGTCCAACGTCGCCGCCCATCCTTAGATCTGCGGTCGAGATTTCGTGTGTTACGTGCGGTGTCTGTGTAGCGTTGATTGTGAGCCGCCCATCTCACGATCGACGGTCCACGCCGCCGTTCGCCGCGGCGTGCGCCAAACGCGCGGCGTGGTTCAATTCGATCGTTGGATCGAAGATCAACGGCTGGATTGCGAAGCGCATTCGCTCGGTCCGAATGCCATCATCATTTGGACCGTTGGATCTTGATCCAACGGTGAGCCTCGATGAGCGCCGTGTGTGTCGTGGCGCTGCGGCGCGCGGGCCGTCCGATCCAGATCGACGGTCCCTATTCACCACGCCGTAATAGACTTTATGAGTTTCCAAAGCTTTATTTGCAAACCGAAAAGGTATTAAACTTCAAAAATGCATAACTAATTCATTTTAAACCCAAATCGTTGATTCAAATTCGGCCATCGGCTTTGCGATTTTGGAGAAGTTCTCGATAAAGCGCGTAGTAGCTGCTAAACCGAGAAAACTCCGCACATCGGTGTGATCGACTTGGCTGCCTCAAGATAGAACATCGCCGACCTTCTCGATCCACGGCTATGCCTCCAAATGAAAGAACATGGCCCAAGAATGCCACTTCCTTCAACCGAACTCACATTTGTCGAACTTCGTATAGCCGGTGTTCCCGCAATTTGCCCAAAACAATCTTCGGATGCTCGGATGATCTTCTTCATCTTGGAATAAATAAGAATATCATCAATGAAGAGCACCACAAATTTGTCCAAAACTCCATGAATACCGAATTCATTAAGTTCATGAACAAAGCCGAGCATTGGTTAAGCCAAAGGACATGACGGTGTACTCGCATGCACCCATAACGAGTAGTGAAAGCCGTCTTCGAATATCCTCGATCCGATCGACTGATGATACCCCATTCTCAAATCAATCTTTGAGAACACCTGGCTCCACCAACCGATCGAACAGTCATCGATGCGGGGCCAAGGATATTTGTTCTTCACCGTCACCTCATTGAGAGGACGGTAATCAACACACATGCACAAAGTCTTGTCCTTCTTCTTCACAAAGATCACCTGACAGCCCCAAGGAGATGAACTGGACGGATGAAACCTTTACTTGGAGCTCACCAAGCCGCTTCTTCAATTCTTCTAGCTCATTGGGAGGCATTCGACACGGCGCTTCAAATCGGGCGATGCACGGCAGCAACTCGATGACAAACTCTGTCTCGAACCGAGGCATCCTGCAAGTCTTCAGAAAGACATCCCCAAAGTCGATACTATGGGAACATCCCGACCGCAAGGTCAAGCCGCCTCTAATACACATAGATGTGGCCCCGGCCGCGCGAAAATCCGACTGCTACGCCAAGGGTGGTGAGATAGACAATCTTCCCGGCACAATCGATTTGCCCCAAGTGTTGGGACAACCAATCCATGCCAAGAATCACATCCGCACTCACCGAATCGAAAGGTAATAAGGTTTGCCAAAACCCCTCCTTTAACTATGATAGGAACACCCGACATCAGATCGGCTCTCATTTCCGACCGAGAGCGGATGAGCAAAGGAACTCCCAAAGGAACACAAAGAAGACCACTAGTAGCAACAAATGATCTTGAAATAAAAGAATGTGATGCTCCGTAATCAAATAATACTGCGGCAGACGAGAATTGACAAGAAGTGTACCCATCACGACATCCGCGCCTCCGAGCCTCCTCACCGAAAGGTGGTTGACTCGACCATTGCCGCACTCGGTCTTCGGATCATCTTCTCGTCGTGGATGACCACTCCTGCCCGCCCTCCATTAGGACGAGGGGCCGCTGCAACACTCGAGGGCAAGCGTTGGCGTAGTGGCCCTTGTTGTGGCAAATAAAACAAGTAACCTCGGCGCGGATTGCGCGAGGCCGCCTGCCGGATCGCAGCGCACGTGGTCGAAACACGCTGCGGTGGGCGAGGAGCTGGTGCAGACGGCCTCGGCGCGGTGGAGCAAAAGAACGGGCCATCGGTGTTGGCCCACCGAGGACGCAGTGAGGCCGTGTGAGTAGACCGATGCGCCCCATTTGCGCTATGGACTCACCAGCGCCTTTGCCTTGTGCTCACCACAATGGCCTTATCAACCAAGGCACGAAAGTCGGGAAGTCCACAATAGACACCGTCCCGCAGCCTCCTGACAAACCATCCATAAACTTCTCCCGCTTAGCCTCATCGAGGCCACCTCCCGAGCATAACGAGCCGATGATTAAACTCGTATAAATACTCGTCACGATTTGCGCTCTTGCTTGAGCGCGAGGAATTCTTTCTTCTTCACTTCATCAAAGCCATCGGGATGTGGGCCCGACGAAAAGCGACTGAACTCCTCCCACGCGACCACATGGCCCACGGGCCGCATGGCGAGATAGTTCTCCCACCATGAGAGTGCCGCTCCCTCAAGCTGGTGGGACGCGAAGAGCGCCTTATCCTGTGCTCGGCATCGATCTATGTTGAGCTTTCGCCAACCATGCGCAGCCAATCATCCGCATCGAGAGGGTCCTCGAGCGGGAGAAAGTCGGTGGTGCGTGCGGAGGAACTCGCAAGTCTCCCGCGAGTCCGTGGCCGCCACCACGGCGGAGTGGAGGTATTCCTAGCAATAACCTCCAAGATGCGCGTCTAATCCATGCGGTTTCGCCGATCCGAGCGAGCACCTCACCATGGTCGGAGGAGGGGAAGCTCCTCATCATGACCATCTGGATCGCCACGCTGTTCTCCCGCCATCCTGTTTCACTAAGACAAGTTAACAACAGCCGGAAAACACAAAGTCGACAACCCACTGCAAATAACTTACTAACAGCACAAAATAAACACAAGACTTGTAAGTTACAAAACCAATTGACAAAAATTAGACACTTAGCAAACTCATACATATCTTACCCTTACACCCCCACAAATTTTAATTAGACTAATTTTCTATGGTTCTCCCAAAGGAAAGAGAGAAACCAAGTTTTAAACTCAAATTAGAGTAAGATGAGAGTAGAAGGCTAAGATAGGCAAGGAGTAAAATCTGAGAATCTGCCTAGGTTTTCATAAACCCTTTTTATACTTTGAAATTAAGCTTTTTCAAAATATCCTAAGGACGACTATGCTTGTTACTACGGTCGAATGGCTCGATACCAACTTTGTGAGGACCCCAGTTTATTTGGCTTGTAATGCTTAACCAACCACCGGTTCTAGCATCACAAATCAAATAAATCGATCCTCGAGATATGTATACTTCCTGAAGCAAGATACACACCTCGGTACAAAATTAGACATCAACTCCATTCCAAACATCGAGTCCAAACACTACACTACCAAACGGAAGATAAACAAATAGTAGAGTTATTACGCACAAAGGCCGATGTGCCACAAGGTACACAAATAAACAAGAACGACAATGAAGCAAAGTGCCATAAGATGGCTATAAACAAAGCCAATCGCGCCTCCAACCCACAAGGCATCCGACCGACCGCCAAGTCTAGTCGCCCACGAAACGGCAACACAACTCACGTAAGTGAGGCCCTTGGGGCTCACCTTCTTCCTCTGCAACAAAAACATTAAGCAAAGCACCGAGTACAAAGATTGTCTTTGTACCCGCAAGACCGACGTGTGAACTAGCGGCACTGTCCCATAAGCTACATGCAGAGCTTATTTGGTGAAGGCCATATGTTTCATTTGCATAAAGCCAATTTTCATTTGCAATAAGGTAATACTGATTTTAAAGGCAAGTTTGCAATTCATTTTAAGATTGAAATAACAAGAAAGATAATAATAACAAAAGCGAAAGATAAACAACCTAGAAGTGACTATCCCGATAGTCACCACAACAATAGCACGAATCCCAGATTCGTACCACCCATCAAGTTTTAATTTAAATGTTGTAGTCTAACTCTTGAAAAGCTTACCCAAGCGTGTCCATCACCTAGGACGAGGCTATTCGAATAGTTTTTAACCCTGCAGGGGTGTACCACTGTACCCACACTTCATACCGCCTTTAAGCCAAAGCACACTTCCGAAGGTATGTTGGCACAGCTAAGTCCTACGAGACTTTTTCCAATATTGTGTATTAACTACGAGCCGCTCGTATGGATAGAAATCCATACGCTTACATGGTAAAGCCGAAAAGACAACTACCCACTCAGATAAAGCTTTTGGACAACTACCATGCTCCCACCGCCATCCCTCCTGCGACCCCTGCGACCGGAGCCAATACACGCCAAAGTACTAGGTCAAGAGAGGTCCCATATACTCTAGTGTGGTTAGCACGCGAAATGCCCGGATAAAAATTCACTCACAAGATGTTCGGTCCTTAATTGACCGGGCACCTTTCGATCACACCCAAAAGATCACACCAATCTTACCATTGTGCGCGTCTAAATCATTTTTGTTTTCATTTTTAGTTTTGCAATTAAACATAGCGAAATGCTGAAATAAAAAGTTATAGAAAGTTTTGTGTGATCAAGGTTACCGACTAAGTCGATAACCGCCTATTTCTACCGATACTAAGCATGTCTAAGCAATTTGACCGGATCTACTAAGTGACAAGAGATCATCCAATGACTCTAATCACAAAGAAATAACCTAGGCTCGGGTAGTAGAGATCAATATTTTGTCTACGAGGATATGCAACTCTGGATTTAACTAATCAATTTAACACAAATTAAGCAATGCATACATACAGCTGAAACAAAATATTAGATTTTAAAATACTGGGATTATTATGATCAAACTGCTTGCCTGGCTGCTGTTGCTCAAGTTGTTGCGGAGGATCGTTCTCGGGGTTGCCGCAAATATCGAATCCTAACGATGGGACAAAACAGCGAATAAGAACGAATAACACCGGCAAAACTCAATAATCAAACACAAACACCAATTTATACACAGAGGCTAGACTATCACAAAAGAATGACAAATACTGCTACAGAGACCCACTCACTTATTTATCAGGCTAACCACAAAATCACTCTTCTTATATGATTTAAACATTAGACAGACTTTGATGGTGATTGTGTGCACATCTATTATTTAATCATCAAGTTAACACATCAAAACATTAGCTACTCTAAAACAACCATTAACAGCTTGAGAGAATGCCACTCAAAGAAGCTATTGAAAACACTAACTAGTCAAGTATCCAACTATGAGATGGTAAACAAAGTTCTAAATAAGTTTGAGCTTTAATAAAATTCAGCTACTAACACACCTAAGCAACATGCCAACATTTTGTAAGGTTAACACAATTCAGCATGCTATTACACCAAATCTTACTGCACTGATAAATCAAGAGTACAGAGACAATAAAATGAACAGCTAACTATCCCTTATGATTAAACATGACAACAAGAGCTTAGAAACTTAAAGATACCAACTAAACGATTTCATGCTAACCACCACAACAAAAGGGAGACATCCAGTCTAACAAAACCTAATAGCAAGCATGATACTAATTTTCAGTTTACTGACAACAGAAAAAGAAAAATGACAACATAGAAACATACAGAGAACTAGAACTATAATACTTTCAAACCTCCAATACCAATTTTGATCATGCACGAGAGTGAACTAAAGAACAATCATAAGCATGATTAGCAGCTAACTACAATGCTTTAGGGAGGTGGGGCCTAATGACAGTGAAATAAAGATGAGCACAGCCGAAGAACAGAGAGGATCGGGCTGCTCTGGACCTGAAACTGCCGTCGGCGAAGGAGTGGCGGCGCGGGCTGTGCGACGGCCAAAATGGGTCGCCCAGAGGTTACTGAAGCTAAGGGTGGTCGCGGGGCAGCCGGAGATGCACTGAGGTGGCGCAGCGACGGAGCACGGCGGCCGGCAGTGGGGGTGACAAGGTGTGGCTGCACCAGAGAGGTAGACAACAAGAATTAGCGCGCGCACGGGCATCAGTGAGGCTTCAGTAACTCACCGGAATGACGCGGAGCTCAAGAGGCTGCCGGAGATGGCCCGGCGAGAACCGGCCAGGCGATCAAGGGGTCACCGAGGAGGGAGCAACCTGAGCAAAAATAGGGAAAATGAGAGACGGAGATAGCTTGAGTGAGTACACTAGATGGTGCTAGCGCGAGCAATTGCCCTAAGAACCAACTCACCGGAGATGAGGACGATGATCCAACTTTCGGCCGAAGAAGAGGGACACCAAAATTCAATGGCCCCTTGCGAGTGAAACTCAAAATTAGCTGAGGGGAAAACATGATAGGGATCTGGAACACGATGTGACGCGCAAAAGAAGGGATGATCATCACTGGTTGCGAGGATGATACGGCGGAGCGGCACGGCCGTGAACCAGAGTTTGAGCACTACTATGATTTGAGCTCAGAAGGAGCAATGGGTGATAGGGGATTGTTTAATGGTGTCTAAAGAAGGAAGAGGGAGCTTTGGGTGAGCTTAAGTAGGGGCAAGGACGGAGGAAAACGAGCGGCGACGCTTTCGGCACCGAAGAGCTCAAGAACGGTGCTGACAAGCTGGTGAAAGGAGTGGTGGGTGATTAATGCTGCGCAGGGCATGGCCTCTCAGCGGAAGATGCGGCCGAGGTAATGCGCGCGCGAAAAACCGGAAAGCGGTGACGGAACAGCGAGGCGAGGTGGCGCTCATGCGCGCTACCGCCGGCACTCAGCCCTTCAGCTCAAGGTAGGTGACGACCTGACATGTGGGGCCCGCCTGTCAGCGACAGCAGCAAAACGGCGCGAGCCCGAGTCAAGTGCGACGCAAACCAGTGGTTCGACTCGATCGGAAAGATGCTGACCGTTCGATCGCTAATGGACGGCTGAGATCAGTGTATGCATTCGGACAGGTCGGTTGCGCACGCGACGTGGATCGTTCGATCTTCATCGGACGGTCACGATTGATTGGACTCGGGCGGTGCGATTAGTTGACGCGACCGAGTCCATTAGTGCGGTCGGACTCGAGCCCAAGTGTGGTTCGGGCCCGACAAGCGATGTTTTCAATTCGATTTAAAAGACAGAGAGGTTTTGGGAAATTTTTAGAGATAGCTCCAGGGCTCCAAAAATTTCGAAATTTTTATGGAAGCTAACTGGAATAGAGGACCACCTTGTGAAATTTTTCCAGGAGTTTTTATGCACCAGATTTCTCCCAATAAAATTCACAAGCTGCTGCCTAAGGGTTTGACCAGATTTCTAAACTGGTTTGACTTGGGCATTTGAAATAGCAACTAAAATCTAAAAATTGTGAAATAATTCAGGGAGGTAGATAGGATGATCAAGATGCTAGGAAAAATAATTTCAAAGGATGATCACAAGTCTAAAAGCTAAGAATTTGCTGACAACAATTTCCATTCACAAGAATTTAATTCTAGAAAATGGAAATTGCTAGGGAAAATTTGGAAATCTTCCAAATGATTTGATGAGACAACAAAAGTTTTTATTTCCCCTCAAAATCTTACATTTGAAATACAAACCCTAAATTAGGGCTGTTACACATTGGTACACCCCTGCAGGGTTAAAACTATTCGAATAGCCTCGTCCTAGGTTATGGACACGCTTGGTTATTTCCCACAAGAACTAGACTACAACCTTTTAAAAAAAACCTAAACTTGACATGGGTGGTATGAAGGGGTACTTCATGCTATTGTTGTGGTGACTATGGGTTAGTCACTTCTAGGTTGGTGTTGCCATCTATCTATTGTTATAATTGTCTCTCTTTTATTTGAACAATAAAAGTTAATTGCAAACTTGCTTTGAATCTATTACCTTATTGTAAACCAAAAACTTGCTTTATGCTTTGAAAATAAGTCCAGAGCCTCATCCACTTAAATAAAGCTTGCATGTAGTTAATTATAGTTCTGTTATCTCACACGTCAGTCTTGCGAGTACAAAAACAAGTTTTGTACTCATCTGCTTTGCTTAATATTAATTATTGCAGAGGAAGAAGGTGAGCCCCAAGGGCCTCACTTTTGTGAGCTGTGTTGCGGCGCTGTTTGGGACGATTAGCTTGGCGGTCCGGTTGGTTGCCTTGTGGGTAAAGGCACACCGATTGGCTTTTGTTTATTGCCATCTTATGGCCCTTTTGCTTCCGCTGTTTAAATTAGTTACTTATGTGTTATTTGGCCGGTCGGCCTCTCTTTTGTAATAACTCTCTTTATATTAGCTATGTCTTTCAGTTGTTGCTTTTGCTTCGGCTCTATGTGTATGAATGGAATTGATGCATGATTTTGTAATGGGGTGTGTATACTGCATTTCTGGGAAGTATACATATCTCGAGGCTTGGTTTATTTGATTGGTACTGTTAGGACCAAGTGGATGGTTAAACAGTACAAGTCGAATAAACCGGGGTCCTCACAGTTCTCGAGCGGTAATTTCCAGGAATTCTATGAAGATCTAGGTATCAAGACACATTTCTCTTCTATTGCTCATCCATAGAGCAATAGAGCAGTCGAGCGAGCTAATGGTATAATAATGCAGGGACTAAAACGTCGAGTATTCGACCAGTTAACAAAACAATAAGGAGCTTTGGTTAAAGAACTTCCTTCTGTACTATGGGTCGTTCGAACCACAATCAGTCGTGTGACTGGTGAAACACCATTTTCTCTTATTTATGGTGCTGAAGCCATGCTTCCATCAGAACTGAAAATTGGCTCTGCTTAGACCAATTGTTTCAATGAAAACGATCAAGAAAAAACGAAGACTCGACAACATCAATATCCTTGAAGAACGATGAAACATAACCTTGATACGATCGATAGTCTACCAACAAGCTATGCGAAGGTACCACAGTCGTAAGGTGCAACCTCACAACCTAGCTATAGGTGATCTGGTTCTCAGAAAAATTTAGAGCCAAGCAAATCGCACTAAACTTTCGTCGAAATGGGAAGGTCCTCATACTATGGTCAAAGTTACCCGACCTAGTTCAGTATGACTATCCGTGTTAGATGGGCGTGTTTTGTCAAATTCTTGGAATATTGACCAATTACGTAAGTTTTATGTTTTGTTGTTCTTTTCTTTTTTTATTTTTAATTCAATAAAGATACATCATTCCTTGTAACATCTCAATTCTCAACTTATATTTCAAATGTAAGAAAATGTGTAGTAATTAAAACTTTTCTTGCATCTTGAAGTTTTTGAGCTTTTCTGTAATTCTTGTAGAGGAGTTGTGGGAAATCAATAACCCAAACCTCCAAATTGACTAAAGTCATGACCCTTCTTTTCCAACCCTTGTCAAGTCTGGTGATCATCCAATGGAAATAATTTTCCTAGATTCTAAGGATGTTGTGTGACCCCTCTAAGAAATTTCACAAATTTTAGTAATTGTTTGAATATTTTTGGAGGTCAGTCAAACCAGTTTGATTCTGAGTCAAACCCTAGCTCAGAACCTTGAGAAAATTTTTGGAGAAAAATGCTCATCATAAAAACCTCTAGAAAATTTATGCAAGGTTTATCATAGAATTAGTAACCTCCAGTTAAAATCTCAGATTTTTTGGAGTTAGTCTGCTATCTCTAAAAATCCCTCAAAGTTTCAGCTTCAAAAATAAAAACCCTAGTCAACCCTTGGTTCGGGTTTAAGTCTAACTCAAACCCAACCCCCCTTCTTTGGTCGCGCCCAACCATCTCAGTGCCACCCTGAAGCCTTTCTAACACGTGCCCTATCTTAGCCGCTGGATCTCCATCGGACAGTCCTCGTTCGTGTAAACGTTTGGACCTCCTGAGATGCGCTTCACTTTTGGACCGTTGGATTTAGATCCAACCGACCACACGTGTGTGAACCTTCGGATCTTCGATCCCGCCACCGTTGGGAACCATTGGATCTTAATCCAACATGTGCGCTTGCGCTCGGTCATTTTGAATCAAAACGACCTGAGCCAGTTGAGTTCTTGGTTGGACCTAACAAACTAACTGCATCGGGCTCGTTCTAAAGCGGTGCGCATGTTTTAACCCTTGAATCTTAATCAAACGCTCCAGATTTCTTTGAAACGTTTGGACCTCAGGGTTGGAGAATCAATCTCAACCGTCCATTTCTAATCGAGTGGCCAAAAAGCTTTGACTCAAGTTAATTGGTTCGGCTCAACCCATTTGTGAGTTAGGCCCGAGCCACTTTGATTTGTGTCACTTACATGTGGGCCACCGGCTCCTAGTCATCTTCTTTGTCACGCGCCGCACACGTGTGTGTGTGCCCGTATGCCATGGCAGCACCTGGTCACCTTGGTGAAGACCTTTAAACGGCTCTTTGCCACTTTGCAATTAATGTTGGTCAGCTTTAGCCCCCGAAGTTGCCCTTCTCTAGCTCCCATCTCCTCAGCATGTCCTGGCAGAGCTGTGGACTGAGCCATGGGCTAAGCTCACCATGGAGCTTAACCCTAGCTCCAAACCGTGATCCTCTGGCTATAAAAGGCCATAGAACCCCCCCCCTCTTGAACCCTTTTTCCAGCACCCATTGCAAACCCTAGCTTCTCGGTGCTTAGTTGAGCTCATTTCACCAACTCCCTAAAACCACCATTGTTGGCCGACAAGAAAACTTGGTCGGCACAGCGCTCCAGTGGTTCATTTTCATTTCCTTTCACGTCACTTCACGCCCCTTATCATCTTGAACATTTCCCCTAACTTGTTTTGTTTGACCTTCACAGAGATTGTCGAATTTGGGGATTTGCTCTTTGTCGGCCAAACTCACCCCTTTTCTTCCTCAGTGCCGGTAAGCATCCCAAACTTTTCAATTGTGCTCATGGACCTTCTGTGGGTTGTATTGAAGCTGTCCTTATTCTAGTGCCCTCCCTTGTTGCTCAGACCTCCCTATCTCCATCGTCTTCTTCAACTTCGGCAAGATATTTGGTCGCCGAAGCTTCCCCATCTATTCCTTGCCTTCTCCGTCCTCAGGTAACCTTTTGTTTTTAGTACCTTAGTATTTTGAGCTCCTGCCCCGTTGGACCACTTTAGTTTTGCGTTTTGCCGTGTTTGCCTCCGGCGGTCGTCTCCGGCTAGCCGCCGGTAGGAGGTGTTCTAGTTTTGGTTTTTGGTACCTCTAGGTTCACCTCGCTATTTAGTACCTGTCCCTGTCCTTGGTTCCCACCGTCGTGGCCAGAGTCGCCGGCGGTGAGCTCGAACTCAAGCTCGGGATTTTGTCGTGCCTTACTCGGACAAACACTGTAGCTTGATGATTAGCGTTTAATTTGACCTAGTCTAATCGTTAGCTTTAATTACAGTTCTTGTCCGTAAAACATGCGTGCCGTTAAGCTTGGGACCTCTTAGGTGAGATCTTAACCGTTAAAGACCTCTCTAGATTTAATCTGGACCGTTAGGATCACCCTCTGAGTTTCCGCAAAAGGCCTCCCTTAGTAGACCTCCACCCTTAGGACCTCCTCTAGTGTCGATCTTGACCGTTAAGACCTCCCCCTAGGAGATCTTAGCCGTTAGGACCTCCCTCTCACGACCTCCCCTTTTTCTTTTTTTGAAAAGACCACCTCATGGCCTTTTTGCAAAAAAAAATCCCAAGACCTCCCTCGGGGTCCTCTTTGCAAAATACCACCCCTTGGTCTTTTGTAAAGAAAACGTCCAGGGCCTCCCCTTGTAAATCGTTACCGTCAAGACCACCCCTTGGAGATCTGTGCTGCTAAGACCTCTCCTGAGTAAATCTTAGCCGTCCAAGACCTCCTCACCATTATAGCTTATCGCCCACGACCTCCCTCGGTGGAATCTTAGCCGTTCAGGACCTCCCCCTGGAGATCTTGACCGTCTAGGGCCTCCTCTTGTAGATCTAACCATTAGGACCTCCCCGTAGCTCTAGACCGTTAGATCTAAATCTAACGGGCTAGACCTCCTCGGCGCGTTTAGAGTTCTAAACGTTCAAGTCCCTGTGGACCGTCCAGTTCTTGATCTACGTCTCAGATCTTAGGTACATTCGGACTTCCGGTTGTAACGCTGATCTGGGCCGTCCCTCTTTAGATCCATGGCCCAGATTGGTTGGGGCAATCGGGAGGTCCGAATGTCACTTCCGTTGGGAGCCGTTGGATCAATGTAACACCCCAGGATCCACATTACCCTGGAATGCTACTTAACCACTCTACAGCTAGCCAATAATTTTCAAGACAAAATTAATTCGCAGCAACTCTAGACAAGAAGCACTAAGCGGAAGCATAAACAACTAAGGGAATAAAGATGACGGTAACAAATTCAATAATTAAACAACCTCTAGCAGATTAATCAAAGAATGGTTCACAAGTCCATCCTTATTTAACAACATAATCATCCACAAATAGTTAAGCATTTGGCTAGAATTTCATCGACTTTATTACAACATGAGTTGATGAACCAAGTGCATTATTGTGGTGCCGCTCTACCCATCCCATGAATGCTCAACAATCACCAGAGGGGGAAACAAGGGTGAGATAAAAATCTCAGCAAGCAAATCATTTAACAGCTAATCGGACTATAAATAAATATACAACATCATTAAAGTATCCATATGTCCACATCCATAATGTGAATCCACATTCATTTACAAGCTAATTAAACTACAAAGATATTAAGCATCAATATCCAATTCTCATAATGAACACAATTATAGCCTCAACCATATTTACTACCAAAGATAGTAAAATATTAACAATGAATCTTGATCAACTGCTTCATATTATTCACCACTACCACTACCAATGACAATAAAGTATTAACATGTTTTACCTCATAACTTTACTATTTCTCACATCCACAATCATATCAACGATTACCACAAGAGAGAAGAATCTCATGCCACAATCACAACCTCTACCATACCACAAGGGATGAACCCCATTCCACAACCACAACCACATTACTCATACCACAAGAGACTCTCATGAGTCAATTTCCACCTTGCAACTATGAAGTTGCGTTTGTTTGCAAAAATAACTTCACCTCAATATCTTGCACAAGTATGCAAATGATCTTTCCACAATGTAATGCATATGTATGCTATGCTCCACTCGCACCTTTACCCAACAAGGTAAAGGTATGCATCGTCTTCTGACAATGCACGATGTTGTACCGCACGGATCGCGGCTATAAGCGGCGACATCCACAATGCAAATGTCATGATATGTCATGAATGATATGATAATCATAAACCACAAGAATTTAACCACGAAGGTCAACAACATACTCATCATGAGTATTTTCTCATAATCCACATGTGTCTCATTAAGCACAATATCATTGTGTCATAAGACCATTACCACATAACCCACACCCGATTCACCAAGATCAAAATCAATCGATCTAAAGGAACTCTACCACATAGACCACAACATGATCATCATGAATATAACCACAAAGAATTATCAATATGTCCACCTTGAGTTTATTTTCATATTCGCATTTGGCTCATTAAGCAAATTACCACATGACTACCAACAACTCTTCCAACGCATGGCAAAAATGAATATTAATTTGCTACCACGACCTCATCCATAAAACATGCAACCATGGCATATAACTTCAAGTTATGAAAAAACATGTATATTGCAAGTAGTAAGAATAACAAGTTAAACCGTAGCTCACCATCGCATTTACTTGCACGATCATATAAGCATTCATCCATCACAAGCATTAGGGTTAGCAATGTACTTGCCTTCCACGATGCGACGCGTTAGCCGGCAAAGGTGATACTCCTAAACCTGAGGCCTCACCTCCTAAACCAGTAAAATAATTTCAATAAGGACATAATATACCCAGCGCTACTAATCGGCATTCTACATCGCTTACTTGACGACTCAAAACGAGTTTACAAAGCTGAAACCGAAAACAACGTTTCCTGCCATATACTGATTCGGACAGCAGCACGGTAAATGACATAACTCATGAACTGGAAGTCAAAAAGAGGTAAACCCAATTTCTGTAGATTCTTAACTGAATAATCTACAATACTCTAGTTGACACGATAAACCAATTCGGCCAAAATATTAGGCTAACCATTGTCTGAACTTTCAGTACAGAAACTGCCTACACAATCGAACAACAAAACTAAAATGACCATAACTTTTAATAGGTAACTCCAAATTGATCGTTCTTTATCAATCTGAAAATTTTATCGAATTACCTACAATAACCTAGTTGGTAAACTTTCAGATTCTACCAAATTCTCTTTCATATTTTAGGAAATAACCAGACAGATTATTCTCGTCAGATTTCTGGCAGCAGATACTAAATCGACCATAACTTTTGACTCAGACCTCGGAATCGAGTGATCTTCGCGGATACTGAAAGATAACGACATAAACCACATAACTCTAGGAGATGGAAACTTAAAATTCAGCCTCTAAATACACGAAAATACCCACGCAAGGTACTGGACAGAATCGAATCTTCTGCAGTCCAACATTTATCCAACAATTCTAATCGGTTTCGCATCTACTATGGATCAAACAGCGGGGAAGGCATCTCGTTACCCTTGTAGAACCGCTAGCTTGCTGAACCAAATCCCACGCGAGTTCTTCTTCTCCTTTCCCTCCTTCTTCTCCTTCCTCTCCTTCTTCTCCTTCTTCTCTTTTTCCTTCTTGCACAAAGGGGCAGCAACTTGGCAGAGGGGAGGCGCAAGGGGCAGCAACCTGGGTTGAGGGGAGGCGCAAGGAGGAGGTGTGGCGGCTTGGGGGGGGGAAACAGGGGGAAGGGGGGTCGGCCAAGGGGTAAGGGGGCGGCTAGGGCAAGAAAAAGGGGTGTGGCCACCCCTTGGGCCTCCCCCCTTGGCCCAAGGTGGTAAGCCCACCCTCCCTTACTGTTTTTTTTAACTAATTAACAGCTATTTAATTGTTTAATTCAACCTAAAGCTGACTCACAATTTTAATAATCTTTCTTTCTTTCTTTCCCGCGATAAATTGATTAACCGGCGACTCTGCGTCACCACTTATAAAAAAAATAAAACCTATGCCGAACCAACGATCTGGGTACCACATTCTTCCCACCTTAAAAGGATTCGCCCTCGAATCTAACTCTTCAGACCACAAAGAAAGGAACAACAAGAAAGGAGCAACCCAAACTAGGAGTACTCACCAGCCTCGAAGAGCTCGGGGTACTTCTTTCGCACAAGATCCTCCTGCTCCCACGTAGCCTCTCTCTCAGACTGATTCGTCCAAAGGACCTTCACATACTTGATGGCCCTCTTCCTCACGGCCAGTTCCGACAAGTCCACCATTCACGTTGGTCTAAACCTACGTCCGCATAACTCTTCGGTCAACTCTGAGCGGCCAACAGGTCCTGCCATCTTGGCAAAATTTCCCGCAATAACTATTAAGACCACTTTCTAAAACCATCATCTTTCTTAAAACACTTTTCTCTTATTAAATATACTCGGGATAACACGACATACCCCTTTTAAAGAATTTGATCACAAATTCCACTCACATCATTCTACTAGAAGCACAACGGTAACTTTTGCAAATAGAACCCAGCGACAGAAGAGTAAAGAGCTCTCAAGCATCACACTAGCAACCAGCTTTCCCTCAAAGGACCACGATCCAAATCAAAGGATTCACCACAAAATATTTCTGCTCGTCAAGTAGACAATTGGAGAACCACACCACATAAGCTAAGAGTGAAAATCACTCGACAGGACCAAAACAATCAATTTCTTTTCCTAATCGAAAAGACTACGCCTCAACATAAGTCAACTCAATTTGCAAATGGACTCTGCCATAAACACACAGCATAAACAAGAATCAAGAGAGCATCTCACTACTTGACATAACAATAATTTCCCAATTCATTTCTTTTAATAATTTAACTTCCTTGAACCAAGGATTTTCAAATCATTGCCCAACACACCCACTCGTTTATCTCAAGTTGGCCACCTCAACAATTAGCTCAATTGAGTACATCATCTACACCATTGTAGATAGACTCTACTGGCCCCGCAAATCATACTCTAGCCAAAACCATGACCAACAGAATTATTTTAACAAATAATTCCTAACGCACTTTAGTCCCTTAAGGATAACAACTCGGGATTCATATCACACCCAAGGTGAAGCCCAAACTCGACTTCAAGTTCTTACAACCAACTTCCCATATAAGGTAGGGAAAACCTCAGGTGAACGCCCTACTATACCACAATTAACAAGCACTCAATTCTTAACATCAATAAATCGCTTGGCTCTAAGATCAACATTCTATTTAAAACATACCCTTCCCAAGGATTATTCCATGGAAATAATATATCATCCATTATATCTTAAATATTGTGATATTTAAGGCTCCCACAAGAACATCACTACACTACCACTATTAAGTTGTCATCACGCAACAAAAGTCTTCGCAACCCACAACAATTACCATGTTCTTAGAAGAAGAGGTAAGAAGAAATAAATTCCAGCGTACAGAAAATGGTTATCATCACAATAGCCAAAAGACCAAAAGAATAACAAATAGCAATGAGGTTGGAAAAACACAAGATGAGATCATCTGTACCTCAAATACTTCTAGTACAACTTTTCCTTTCAATAAGAAGTAATTTTCTTTGATTACAATATCCCGTCATTTCCAACAAAGGATGCTTGAAGACCACAACACAAGATTCAAATAAAACCAATAAGATCAATCAACACGTCGCTTTACTCAGAGCAACCTCGACTATGACACCAGTCATAAGGTCCAAAAAGATTCCAACCGTAAATCTCACACCCTCCAATGCAATTAGTATTATGGAATTAACAAATTCCTTTAATTTTAAAACATTCAACACCATAATCACAACTACATGCTATCGATTGTATTCACAACAAGATAAAACGTTCTTTACAAAAAAAAAATCATCATATCATCCCACTCCTTCATATTTTTCCAAAAGGAACACCATAAATCACTTCATCATGTTCTTATTATCCAAATAAGATTCCAACTACTTAATCTAGTTAAACCTAGTGCATAAGCCATCATATTAAAAACAAACTCTTTAACAAGATGATATTAGAACATAACAACCTCACAAAACATGCTAGTATGAATCTCTTATTAGATTCCATACATTTATCTCGTACTGATGCTCAACTCTAGTTTAGCAAAAAGTAATTACACTCTAACCATTGCTGTCAATAATTGATTATTAATTTTTCATCAGCATAGCATTAATGATCCTATCTCTAATTTGCAATCACAAAGACAATAAAGAGCACAGATTCGATACTCCACCTTATGTTAAGATATTAAAAATAAAATAACTTTAAACATCAATAATACCGACTTTATGAGACAAGATTCCACAAGTCAATACATCACTGTATCCATTTCTTTATACATATTTCAACAATTTAGCATGGTAAAAGTTACATAAATTTATGAGTTGTACATGCTCATCAAGTATGTAAAGAGAGGACATATAAAGGTTAATCTTATTAAGGCAATATTCCAACACCTCCTTACTTGACCATCCCGAATGGTCGATTAATTACTTAAGATCAATCAATCCAATCTATCCAACAAGTTGGGAAAATTAAACAACTACAATAATCAAAACAATTGTTTTTCATATTCCTTGATAAATGCATGAGTTCTACACATGTATCGCTAAATTTCTTAGCCACGGATCTTCAAGAATCTACAACAGACAACATCATATTAATCGACTTCACTTCTAAAGATGTTAGTAGAACTTAATGATGTACCACACTAACTTTTCAACTTGATAATTCACAATCTATCAATTATTTACATAATTACCACCTACTACTTAAACACAACAAAACAACATAAAGGGATTTTAACACTCCTTCTAGGAGAAAATCAAACTTCAAAAGTCGAAATAACTCGGAAGAAATGCATAGAGCCAATGCTTCCACAAGTTAATGAACTTCCCAAGTAAGCTTTGATTCTCTCTCAAAATACCAAATGAAATACAAGAGTCATGTTTTCCGGCAAGAAAGATGGAACAACGCGGAAAAATACCGATCTCTCCAAAAGCACCGCTCACGAGCGATCAAACAACCCATCAATCGAAAGAAACAATACTTGGCCTCAAGAACAATCGGAGGCCTATTGACACCCAACAAGCGCAATAAGCGGCTAACCCGAGAAAATCATTAATCGCAATAGGCCAAGAATCGGCCAACATCAATTCAAGGAGGATAACACTTTTCTAAGAAACTTACCCATGACATCCGCAACTAAGTTACCCGAGGTAATCGCATCAAAATCCCGTACTCTGAACGGGTATAAGCTAACAATGCCCAAGGCAACAATCGCAATCCCTACCTCATATCATTGACTATCCTCACTCAAGCGATCATATAAACAAATCATAAACATACAAGATTATCGCAAGCATGAATCATCAATATAACATGTCAAAGCATGAATGCAATGCTTGTCCCATCCCATCCTCTGTGCACCAAAGGTGTCAATTTAATATTTTTAATTACCACGGACACGAAGCCCGCTCGATACCAAATGTAACACCCGGGATCCACATTACCTGGAATGCTACTTAACCACTCTACACTAGCCAATAATTTCAAGACAAAATTAATTCGACAAACAACTCTAGACAAGAAGCACTAAGCGGAAGCATAAACAACTAAGGGAATAAAGATGGCGGTAACAAGTTCAATAATTAAACAACCTCTAGCAGATTAATCAAAGAATGGTTCACAAGTCCATCCTTATTTAACAACATAATCATCCACAAATAGTTAAGCATTTGGCTAGAATTTCATCGACTTTATTACAACATGAGTTGATGAACCAAGTGCATTATTGTGGTGCCGCTCTACCCATCCCATGAATGCTCAACAATCACTGTAGGGGAAACAAGGGTGAGATAAAAATCTCAGCAAGCAAACTGTTTAACAGGCTAATCAGACTACAAATAAATATACAACATCATTAAAGTATCCATATGTCCACATCCATAATGTGAATGTAACACCCCAACTCAGAACGAGCCCGGAGTGCTACCAAAACTAAATACAACTAGAGCGAATTTACAAATTTTCGACAGAGTTTCTCTTGTAATCTAGGAAAAACAATTTTCTAACAAGTGAACATAATATTTAACAGTAAATTCATAAACCATTACACTCATGCATAAGGGATAATCATATGAAGGTAATTAAATAACACCATTCTCACATCCATAACTTATTTCGTCATTCATAATCATAAAATAACTATGGGTATTTCTCAGTAGTCTATTTATTCTTATGTGATGCTAAAATAACAATTGCATTATTGTTGTGAAGTGGTGCGTGCTTTCCAATCATCTACTCCCGCCCATGCATGACGTCTTTGCCGTAGTACCTAAATCAAAACAAAGCAAGGGTGAGCCATAGGACTCAGCAAGTATCAACAAGATTACAGGATCATAAAGACATAACCATTTGAACAACTTTAACCAACATTACTCATGGCATTTCCAATATTAAAAATATCTTGACAATGCTATGCACTCTTTGTTCTTTAACTCTTTACGCATTTTACCAGTAATGTGGGGTATTCATCCGTCAATGGATACCCATGCACGTGCCATCCGCACGGGGACCAAGACCTATACAACAACTTGTATAGGGACCTTTGCCCGTCATCAAAATGTCGGGGACCTCTGACATATTGCCCACATTTCATAAATGTGGGACCTCAAGCTTTGTCATTGGTAGACAGGGGACCTCAATCGAATCACTTGGTCACCTCATGACCAAGTTTCAAGATCTTTCGAATATGCATGAATATAACATCTATTTCTTCTCATTCAATAGAATTCAACATATACCTTAGTCATGAAAATGAAGCATTATGAATAATCTGCAGTCATAACATGCAAGCATCAACACCACTAGGGCCATATCAACATCACTTTCACATGACAACAATGAACATTACACAACTCAATCATGACATGCAACAAGAATTTCCATTTTAACCGAATACTTGCCTCAACCGTGTGAGCGGCGGACGAAGTAGGTGCTGCCCTTGGGACCTCGCTGCCACTGGACAAGAATAAAACCCCAAACTAAGACTTGCTTACTGGACCAAAACCATACATAACATCACATTCGAAATCGCTAACTTTTAACATTTTCAACTTTTCTAATTTCTAGCGATAGGTCACTGCAAACAGCATACTTCAAAAATTCATAACTTTCTGCTCAGGGGTCCAAATGAGATGATCTTAGACTTTCTGAAAAGGTAATTAAGTTTCCTAAATAAACCTAGTTGGGGTGACCCTCTGATTCGGCCATCTTCTACCCCTACCAATCCCTTTAGTCAGAGCAGCTCAACAGCATTCAGTTTCTGGACAGAAATAAAGAAAATAGCATAACTTTCTCTACGTTCATCCAAATTCAGTGATCTTTAGTTTTCCTGAAAGCTAAGAGGATTCGCTTCATTTTTCGTTATGGTGAGACCCTCTGGAAACTCCTCTAACAGCGAGTTTAAATCAGGTTAAACCGACACTGTCAAATCTGTTACCCACAGAAACATAATAGCACTAAAAAAATCATAACTTTGGCTATCGAAGTCCGAATGACCTGATTCTTGTCGGCAATGAAAGATAACTACGATACCCACAACTTTCTAGGAGATGCCCAGACCCAAATCTGCCTTTACCTTAACCAAAAACGACAATATATGCTACTGCAGAACACCGATCTACTGTCATCCGAAAATTGGACAACAAGAAAACGACCCAAAACAAAGAACCACGGGTTACCCTTGCCGAAACGACGAAGGTACGCAGCGCGGATGAAGATCACCACGAGTTCCCGGTTGCGGATCCTTCTTCCCTTCTCCCTTTCTTCTCTTCCTTCTCCCTTTCTCTCCTTTTCTTCCCTTCTTTTCTCTTCCTCTTGGCCGGCCACCCAAGGCTTTTCTTTCTTGCTCTTGGCCAGCAACAATGGGGATCAGGAGGGTGCAAGGAGGTGGGAGGTGAGGCTGCGCAAGGGGAGGGAAGGGAAGGGTTGGCCGCAAGGTAGGAGAGGAGGGGGCAGCTGCTAGGGAGGAGGGAGGGGGGTTTGGTCGGCTAGGGTTTGGGGAGGAGCCCCCTGGCCGGCCACCCTCATCGGGCCTTGGCCCAGCCCAAGTGCCAGAAAGTTTCGTTTTCCCCCTCAAAACCTGGTTTTAGCAAAAAAACTACAGTCACTATCATGATTACCAACTTTGCTCTCAACAACACTCACAAAACTTTCCGGGATATTACGGTCTCTCTTAAATAGAATTCGACCCGAATTCTAAACGTCTGACACAAGAGAAACCGAGGGTGAACACTTAACATACAATGGATACACACAGTGAATAATTCGGATAAATCTCGCGCATGCGATTCCAATTCCCACGTAGCTTCCGCTCGATTGCGTGACCAAAGTACCTTAACATACTTCAAGGTCTTGTTCCTTAGTGCCTTCTCGACTTTTCCAATATTCTTCCGGCTTGGACTCGAAGGACAGATCTTGTTCAATGGTTAAAGGTTCCAATGAAATATGATGTTCGGATCTCGCAAGTACTTCCTCAACATGGATACATGAAACACGTTGTGCACACCCTCATGGACTCGGAGGTCCAGCGGTATGCCAACTTCCCAATCCGGGCTAGGATCGCGAATGGGCCAATGTACCTCGGGCTAAGCTTCCCTTTGGTACCAAATCTCACTACTCCTTTTGTGGAGACACCCTCAAGAGTACTGGTCACCCACTTCAAATTCTAAGTCTCTTCTCCTTACATCTGCATAGCTCTTACATGCCTTTGAGTGCCAATAAGTCTGCCTCACTAAGGCTACTCGTTCCACCGTCTTTTGTACCCAATCCGGCCCAAAGCGCCTTCTCACCCACACTTCCCGCAAAGGGGTGATCTACACTTTCGCCCATACAAAACCTCAAGCGGAGCGGCCTTTATCTTTGGAGTGATAAGCTGTTATTATAAGCAAATTCTACCAAAGGCAACCGATCTTCCAGCTACCCTTCCAAGATAGGACACGGGTTCTCAACATATCCTCCAAGGTGCGAATAGTGCGCTCTGTTTGTCCATCATGCGAGGATGAAAAGCGGTACTCAAGCGGAGTTGTGTACCCAAAGCATTCTGCAAACTCTCCCAAAACTTGGATACAAACTTAGCATCCTCGAGAAATGATGGTTTTTGGCACTCCATGCAATCTCACAATCTCACGCACATAGATAGGGGCCAAATCACTAGCTGAGTTCGTCGAACGGACAGGAATAAAATGTGCAGACTTGCTGAACCGGTCCACTATAACCCAAATTGCATCCTTACCTCGCGGTGAGCGAGGCAGCGCAACAACAAAATCCATAGAAATATCATCCCATGGCCATTGGGGTACTTCCAAAGGCTGCAATAACCCCCCAGGACGTTTATGTTCAGCCTTCACCTGCTGACAAACACCACAAGAAGCTACATAATTGGCAATATCCACCTTCATTCTTTTCCACGAAGTGCGCTTCAAATCACGGTACATCTTCGTCTCTCCTGGATGAACAGTATACGGAGTGCGATGTGCCTCCTTTAAAATGTCATCCTTAACTCCTGCTTTCTGTGGCACACATAATCGTCCTTTGAATCGCAATGCTCCAAACCCATCCAAACTGAAATTCCCTTCTTTTCCCAGGTCCAAACGCTTCCTGACCCTCAGCAAAAATGGGTCATTTTGCTGCGCTTCTTGTACTCGCTGTGGAATGGCTGACCCCAAAATCAGCTGTGTCTCGACATGAGCAGTCCCTACATAGCAATACGATATCTCCATACGGTCAAAATCCATAATAAGACAATCCAAAGTAGCGGTGTCGCCTTGCGACTAAGAGCATCTGCCACCACGTTAGCTTTGCCGGGATGATCTTGAATCGTGAGATCATAATCTTTATCGACTCTAACCATCTTGCTGTCTTAGATTCAAATCCCTCGTGTAAAATGTACTTAAGACTCTTGTGATCGGTAAAGATATCACAAGATTCGCCATAAAGATAATGCCTCCAAAGCTTCAAAGTGAACACTCTGCGACCAATTCTAAATCATGAGTTGGATAATGCGCTCATGCTTCTTGGTGTCTAGATGCATAAGCGAGAACCTTCCGTCTGCATGAGCACACAACCCAAACCAACTCGAGATGCATCGAGTACACGTGAATCGCTTCCCGTGCTCGGGAATAGTAAGAACCGAGCGATCACCAACTTTTCCTTCAAAGTCCGAAATCTGCGCTCACAATCATCGTCCCACAAAACTTCACATCTTTACGAGTGAGCACGGACAACGGCTTTGCAATAATGGAGAAATCTTGCACAAAACGCGGTAATAGCCTCGCCATACCGAAAACTTCTCACTTCCTTGGCGTTGGTCGGTCTTGCCCATTCAACCATGTGAAATTTTCCTGGATCGTGATATTCCTTTATCATTTATAATATGCCCGAGGAACCCCACTTGGACATCCGAATTCACACTTTTGAACTTGGCATAGAACCTATTTTCTCTTAGTGTTTCCAACACCAACCTCGAGATGACGCTCATGCTCATCTTGGTCTTTGAATAGATCAAAATATCATCAATAAAAACTACGACAAAATCATCCGGATACTCATGCGGATCCTGTTCATAGTTTCCATAAAAACAGCGGGGCATTCGTTAGTCCAAATGACATAACTTTGAATTCAAAGTGCCGTACCTTGTAGAAACGCCGTTTTCTCAATATCTTCCTTTCGGACGGGGATCAGTTTATAGCCCAGTGAAGGTCTATCTTTGAAAACACCTTTGCCCCTCTCAACTGATCAAATAAATCTTCAATGCGAGGCAAATGATATTTATTCTTGATGGTCAGCTGGTTGAGTGCACGGTAATCAATACACATGCGCCAACTACCATCTTTCTTCTTGGTAAACAATACCGGAGCTCCCATGGTGACACACTAGGTCGAATAAGATCTTTCGCTTTTAGATCATCCAACTGTTTCTTTAATTCTTCCTGGAAAGGACGCGCCAGGCGATACGGGGTCATGGAAACCGGTTGAGCACCCGGTATCAAATCAATCCGAAACTCCACGGGACGAGGAGGGCATCCCAGCAACTCTGTGGAAAAACATCTAAGAACTCTCGAACCACGGAACTAATTCTGCGGTCAAGGAGGAACTTGGCTTCCCATTAGTGACAAAAGAAACCCACTCTTCACGACTCGGCTACCAGGATACAAGCTAGCCAACACACAGAGAGTAAAAGAGGGGGCACTACCCTGAAAAACTACCTCAAGCCCCGAAGGTGCTTGAAGAGTTACTGTCTTCCAAAAGCACGAAATAATCGCTCGATAGCTATGTAACGATCCATACCCAAAATAACATCAAATGGCTCCATTTTCGGGACCATTAAATTAGCAATGAAATCTTCCCCATCCAATGAGATCACACAACCCGATCGATGTGGAGCTAGCAAGAATTCCACCAGAGAATTAACTACAATCGATCGAGATAAAGACGCATACTCAAATTGGCCCGACTAGCAAACTCTAATGATACAAAAGAAAGTAGCTCTGAATCAAAAGAACATAAGCCTCCACCGAGTCCACTAAGAGCGCACTGTCACCACATCGGGACGACTGCCGACTCTGCCGTCGGCATGGCATAGGAAATCGCTGCTACTGGGCCGGTGCGGTAGGAACTCGGCACCACGAAAAGGAGGTGCGGCAATCGCGAGGTGCTTGAAGGCACCGGACAGAAACGGTCTTTGAAGGCACTGGTGGCCAAAAGTACCCGGCGGTGGCATCCTCCGTGATCTTGAAGATAGGTGAGGTGACCCAAGGCCGAATAGGTGTGGTTGCTAACATCTGAATCGAACCTCGCGAAGACGCCGCTGTTCCGGTGCGATGCGCTTCGGTTCCCATTTAATAATCTTGGCGGGATTCGCCGACGGACCAATGCCTTGTGGCCCTCCGACCACGATGGCGACAAGATCTGACCAAGAACACTCGACGCCCGATGCTCATTGCCACACTTGAAACATTTCATACCCCGCCTCGAATCGGGCGCAACCTAGGCCCACTCACTGCGGCACTGAAGTAAAGATGGCGTGGCCTTGAGGTTCGGACTTGAAGGAATTCTGCGGCCTTTGAACTTCTTGAAACCGGCCGAAATGACCCACTACCTCCTCCAAAATTCTTCTTCCGTCGCCACTAGCCCCACTGGACCATGGTACCTCCCGTGCTGGTAGGTCCTCCCAAGCCGCATCTCTAGCTCCATGCCCACGGCTTGCTCTACCAGGAGCTAAAGTCACGCAATTCTAGCGCTCCCAAGACTGACGGAACTCCCCGCCGAGCCCCTGCGAAACCTCTTAGCCTTTTCTCGCCTCATCTGTAGCCACTTTGCGCACAAAGCGGATCAGATTGTTAAAACCTGCTTCATATTCCGACACCGTCATCTTACCCTGCTTGTAGCTCTGCAGTGAGACTTCCATCCTCTCCACAAACGATGCTGGATAAAACCTCCTCCTAAACTGTTCCACAAACAACTCCCATGTAATAGGGCCATGAGCAGCAGTCCTAGCTGTCAAGACTCCCTCCCACCAGATGTCCGCTTGCCTTAAGTTGAAATGCCACAAACGTGCCCTCATCTCGATTTATCCCCAAAGCACCAAAGTGCCTCTCCATGTGACGCGACCGGTTGGCGCATCCACTGGAGTGCCCAATCCATCAAAGGTATCAAGGCGCAGGGCGTTCCACTATGCAATCCCATAGTAACTGCCGCGGGTACCACCGCGGGGGCCACCAATGGGACGTCAACCGGAACAACTGGAGGAGCTTGATCCCCGAGGGCTGCTAAAGCAACTTCTTCCTCTGACCTCGCGGGACTTGCTTCACCAAACTGAGTGCGAACTTGGCGGGGCATTGCTCGCCTCGCCCGCACCTGCCGCCGCCACGACCACGACCTCTGCCTCTTGCCATCTAAGAACACCACAATAAAACTAACCACAATAAGCATAAGAATAACTAGTATCAAACCTTCAAGAATAATCATACAATGACAATAGCGTAGTGCAATGCAAAAAGAAAACCCAATCCCACCTACTGTGCTTAGTGTGTCAAAATTAATATTTCGATGCCCGCGGACCTACAGCCCGCTCTGATACCAACTGTAACACCCCAACTCAGAACGAGCCCGGAGTGCTACCAAAACTAAATACAACTAGAGCGAATTTACAAATTTTCGACAGAGTTTCTCTTGTAATCTAGGAAAAACAATTTTCTAACAAGTGAACATAACATTTAACAGTAAATTCATAAACCATTACACTCATGCATAAGGGATAATCATATGAAGGTAATTAAATAACACCATTCTCACATCCATAACTTATTTCGTCATTCATAATCATAAAATAACTATGGGTATTTCTCGTGATCTATTTATTCTTATGTGATGCTAAAATAACAATTGCATTATTGTTGTGAAGTGGTGCGTGCTTTCAATCATCTACTCCGCCCATGCATGGCGTCTTTGCCGAAGTACCTAAATCAAAACAAAGCAAGGGTGAGCCATAGGACTCAGCAAGTATCAACAAGATTACAGGATCATAAAGACATAACCATTTGAACAACTTTAACCAACATTACTCATGGCATTTCCAATATTAAAAATATGCTTGACAATGCTATGCACTCTTTGTTCTTTAACTCTTTACGCATTTTACCGTAATGCGGGTATTCATCCGTCAATGGATACCCATGCACGCGCATCCGCACGGGGACCAAACCTATACAACAACTTGTATAGGGACCTTTGCCGTCATCAAAATGTCGGGGACCTCAGACATATTGCCCACATTTCATAAATGTGGGGACCTCAAGCTTTGTCATTGACCGACAGGGACCTCAATCAATCACTTGGTCACCTCATGACCAAGTTTCAAGATCTCGAATATGCATGAATATAACATCTATTTCTTCTCATTCAATAGAATTCAACATATACCTTAGTCATGAAAATGAAGCATTATGAATAATCTGCGGTCATAACATGCAAGCATCAACACCACTAGGGCCATCTCAACATCACTTTCACATGACAACAATGAACATTACACAACTCAATCATGACATGCAACAAGAATTTCCATTTAACCCGAATACTTGCCTCAACCGTGTGAGAACGGCGGACGCTGAAGTAGGTGCTGCCCTTGGGACCTCGCTGCCACCTGGACAAGAATAAAACCCCAAACTAAGACTTGCTTACTGGACCAAACCATACATAACATCACATTCGAAATCGCTAACTTTTAACATTTTCAACTTTTCTAATTTCTAGCGATAGGTCACTGCAAACAGCATACTTCAAAATTCATAACTTTCTTCTCAGGGTCCAAATGAGATGATCTTAGACTTTCTGAAAAGGTAATTAAGTTTCCTAAATAAACCTAGTTGGGGTGACCCTCTGATTCTGCCATCTTCTACCCCTACCAATCCCTTTAGTCAGAGCAGCTCAACAGCATTCAGTTTCTGGACAGAAATAAAGAAAATAGCATAACTTTCTCTACGTTCATCCAAATTCAGTGATCTTTAGTTTTCCTGAAAGATAAGAGGATTCGCTTCATTTTTCGTTATGGTGAGACCCTCTGGAAACTCTTCTAACAGCGAGGTTAAATCAGGTTAAACCGACACTGTCAAATCTGTTACCCACAGAAACATCATAGCACTAAAAAAATCATAACTTTGGCTATCGAAGTCCGAATGACCTGATTCTTGTCGGCAATGAAAGATAACTACGATACCCACAACTTTCTAGGAGATGCCCAGACCCAAATCTGCCTTTACCTTAACCAAAAACGACAATATATGCTACTGCAGAACACCGATCTACTGTCATCCGAAAATTGGACAACAAGAAAACGACCCAAAACAAAGAACCACGGGTTACCCTTGCCGAAACGACGAAGTGCGCAGCGGATGAAGATCACCACGAGTTCCCGGTTGCGGATCCTTCTTCCCTTCTCCCTTTCTTCTCTTCCTTCTCCCTTTCTCTCCTTTTCTTCCCTTCTTTTCTCTTCCTCTTGGCCGGCCACCCAAGGCTTTTCTTTCTTGCTCTTGGCCAGCAACAATGGGGATCAAGGAGGGTGCAAGGAGGTGGGGAGGTGGGGCTGCGCAAGGGGAGGGGAAGGGGAAGGGGAAGGGTTGGCCGCAAGGTAGGAGAGGAGGGGGCGGCTGCTAGGGAGGAGAGGGGGGCGGCTGCTAGGGCGGAGAGGGGTTTGGTCGGCTAGGGTTTGGGGAGGAGCCCCCTTGGCGGCCACCCCTCGGGCCTTGGCCCAGCCCAGTGCCAAAGTTTCGTTTTCCCCTCAAAACCTGGTTTCCCTCATCATGATTATCAACCTGCTCTCAACAACACTGACAAAAACTTTCCGGGATATTACAGTGAATCCACATTCATTTACAAGCTAATTAAACTACAAAGATATTAAGCATCAATATCCAATTCTCATAATGAACACAATTATAGCCTCAACCATATTTACTACCAAAGATAGTAAAATATTAACAACAATCTTGATCAATCGCTTCATATTATTCACCACTACCACTACCAATGACAATAAAGTATTAACATGTTTTACCTCATAACTTTACTATTTCTCACATCCACAACTGCTATCAACGATTACCACAAGAGAGAAGAATCTCATGCCACAATCACAACCTCTACCATACCACAAGGGATGAACCCCATTCCACAACCACAACCACATTACTCATACCACAAGAGACTCTCATGAGTCAATTTCCACCTTGCAACTATGAAGTTGCGTTTGTTTGCAAAAATAACTTCACCTCAATATCTTGCACAAGTATGCAAATGATCTTTCCACAATGTAATGCATATGTATGCTATGCTCCACTGCACCTTTACCCAACAAGGTAAAGGTATGCATCGTCTTTCTGCAATGCACGATGTTGTACTTCAGTCTGATCGCGCTATAAGCGGCGACATCCACAATGCAAATGTCATGATATGTCATGAATGATATGATAATCATAAACCACAAGAATTTAACCACGAAGGTCAACAACATACTCATCATGAGTATTTTCTCATAATCCACATGTGTCTCATTAAGCACAATATCATTGTGTCATAAGACCATTACCACATAACCCACACCCGATTCACCAAGATCAAAATCAATCGATCTAAAGGGAACTCTACCACATAGACCACAACATGATCATCATGAATATAACCACAAAGAATTATCAATATGTCCACCTTGAGTTTATTTTCATATTCCGCATTTGGCTCATTAAGCAAATTACCACATGACTACCAACAACTCTTCCAACGCATGGCAAAAATGAATATTAATTTGCTACCACGATCTCATCCATAAAACATGCAACCATGGCATATAACTTCAAGTTATGAAAAAAAACATGTATATTGCAAGTAGTAAGAATAACAAGTTAAACCGTAGCTCAGCCATCTGCATTTACTTGCACGATCATATAAGCATTCATCCATCACAAGCATTAGGGTTAGCAATGTACTTGCCTTCCACGATGCGACGCGTTAGCCGGCAAAGGTGATACTCCTAAACCTGAGGCCTCACCTCCTAAACCAGTAAAATAATTTCAATAAGAACATAATATACCCAGCGCTACTAATCGGCATTCTACATCGCTTACTTGACGACTCAAAACGAGTTTACAAAGCTGAAACCGAAAAACAACGTTTCCTGCCATATACTGATTCTGGACAGCAGCACGGTAAATGACATAACTCATGAACTGGAAGTCAAAAAGAGGTAAACCCAATTTCTGTAGATTCTTAACTGAATAATCTACAATACTCTAGCTGACACGATAAACCAATTCGGCCAAAATATTAGGCTAACCATTGTCTGAACTTTCAGTACAGAAACTGCCTACACAATCGAACAGCAAAACTAAAATGACCATAACTTTTAATAGGTAACTCCAAATTGATCGTTCTTTATCAATCTGAAAAGGTTATCGAATTACCTACAATAACCTAGTTGGGTGAACTTTCAGATTCTACCAAATTCCCTTTCATATTTTAGGAAATAACCAGACAGATTATTCTCGTCAGATTTCTGGCAGCAGATACTAAATCGACCATAACTTTTGACTCAGACCTCGGAATCGAGTGATCTTCACGGCTACTGAAAGATAACGACATAACCCACATAACTCTAGGAGATGGAAACTTAAAATTCAGCCTCGAAATACACGAAAATACCCACGCAAGGTACTGGACAGAATCGAATCTTCTGCAGTCCAACATTTATCCAACAATTCTAATCGGTTTCGCATCTACTATGGATCAAACAGCGGGGAAGGCATCTCGTTACCCTTGTAGAACCGCTAGCTTGCTGAACCAAATCCCACGCGAGTTCTTCTTCTCCTTTCCCTCCTTCTTCTCCTTCCTCTCCTTCTTCTCCTTCTTCTCTTTTTCCTTCTTGCAAAGGGGCAGCAACTTGGCAGAGGAGGCGCAAGGGCAGCAACCTGGGTTGAGGGAGGCGCAAGGAGGAGGTGTGGCGGCTTGGGGAACAGGGGAAGGGGGTCGGCCAAGGGGTAAGGGGGCGGCTATGGCAAGAAAAAAGGGTTGTGGCCACCCCTTGGGCCTCCCCCCTTGGCCCAAGGTGGTAAGCCCACCCTCCCTTACTGTTTTTTTTAACTAATTAACAGCTATTTAATTGTTTAATTCAACCTAAAGCTGACTCACAATTTTAATAATCTTTCTTTCTTTCTTTCCCGCGATAAATTGATTAACCGGCGACTCTGCGTCACCACTTATAAAAAAAAAAAACCTACGCTGAACCAACGATCTGGGTACCACAATCAAATCCAACCGCTAAGGTCTTAGGGTCGTTCGCGCGGCCATTCTCCAGTGCGCTTGGGCTGTTGAATTCAATCTCTACGGCCTAAGTTTTTCCGCCATGAGTTAGTAATAAGTAATTTCCGAAACCTTTATTTGTCAACTGAAAATTGTATTAAACTTTGAAATTTTATAACTAATTCGTTTTAATTCCATTTTAGATGATTCCAACCGTGTTAAATTTCTGTTTAACTAAACTTTACTCTAAAAATATATTCTTCCACTGATTCTATACCAGAAAATTGTAGAGGTTGAATTAACATGTTTAGGTATTAAATATTATCTAGAAATTCAATTAAAACTTGAAAAATGAATAAGTAATTCTCTGTAGCTCCAAATGGAGCAAACTAAAATTTTTTAGAATCCTCTATTCCTATGTTGTAGTGTAGAATAGGTTTTAATATTATCTTTGCCACTGAAATTAATTAAACCCTAGTGTCCCAACTTAGAAAAATCATAATAAATTTATTTCAACTCCAAATGAAGTAAACTCAATTTGGCTAACCATAGGATACCAATATCTACCTACCATAAAAATTTCAGGTTCTAGATCTTTCTGGAAAATTGTTCCATGAACAGTACCCAAAATTAATTTAATTTGAATTTTCAGGCTGAAAGAAATTGTTTAGGCCATATCTTTTGCATACTTAATCCAAATCAAATGATTCTTGTTGCTAAATTTGTCTAAAATCATGTTCTTCCTGCTGTATAAATTTCATGGATTTTAGAGTACTTGGATTTTGAGTTTCTTTCGATGTTCGTCGTTTTTATTGGATTTTCTCGTTCTTGCGATAGGTTCCGAAGAAATTATTGATTGCGTGAGTGATCCTCTGCAGCAAGAAAGTGATCTCCAACAAGGCAAACAGATGTAGAATCATTTGATCATATTGCTCCCATTACTTTTAAATTCTAATATCTTGTTTGCAAAAACTAAGTATGCATACTTCTTTGTGTCAAAGTTAATTTTGTCGTATCGAGGTAGTTAATCCCATTGCATAGTTTCCCTGAAATTGTTTACCCCTGCCACTGCCCTAAGTTATTATCCTCACTGGAGAATTAGAGCCCGGTGAATGATTTATGGTCTTTTATTGTCTTTACGATATGATACTTAACAATGCTTAGTTACCGGTAGAACTGGACGGTTATCGACTTAGTCGATGACATTGATCACACAAAACTTGCTGTTACTTATGTTCAATACCTTTGTGCCTTGTTTATTTGTGAAAACTAAAACTGAAAATAAAACGTTTTCGACTTGGGCACAATGGTATGATAGTGTGATCTTATGGTGTGACTGGAATGGTGCCCGGGTCATCAAGGACCGAGTTACTTGCGCCATTGATCCAAGCAATTTTGCGTGCTAACCACACTAGAGGGATATGGGATATCTCTTGACTATGTACTTTGGGAGGTGTTAATTAATGAGTCGCGTGGTGGGTTGTATATTTCTATATGCAACATGGGTCACGTGACAGAGGGGAGCACCCGCAGCGGCTTGAGCTAGGCCGGTGTATCCTACTCTATGTATGGGTCCTTAGTGGGGACCGTGATGGTGGTCCACTAGGTGATAACCCCCATACGTGCGGCTCTTGATTAGCTTTTTCCATTGGAAATGTCTCGTAGGACTTAGCCTTACCGGCATACCAAAGGAAGTGTGCTTAATCTAGTGACAAAAAGGCGGTCTCAAGTATGAGTACATTGGTACACCCCTGCAGGGTTCAAACTATTCGAATAGCCTCGTCCTAGGTTATGGACACGCTTGGTTATTTCCCGCAAGAACTAGACTACAACATTTTAATTAAAACTTGATGTGGATGGTACGAATGGGTAATTCGTGCTATTGTTCTGATGGCTATTGGGTTAGTCATCTCCAGGATGTCTTTATGTTATTACTTATTGTCTCGCTGTTATTTATGCAAATAAAATTCAGATTGTTAAAATGACTTTAAACATATTATCTATTGCAAATAAAATCTACTTTATGCTGAAAATGAACCTTGAGCCTTCTCCTTTGATTAAAGCCTGCATGTAGTAGTATCTAGGTTTGTTACTCGTAAGTCTTGCGAGTATATTTTTGTAATCATTTGCGTTGCTTAATTGTTGCAGAGGAGGTTGATCCCCAAGGGATCGACTCTTGTGAGTTTTGTTGCGGTATGGACGACTAGCTTTGCGGCCTGGTCGGATTGCCTTGTGGGTATATGGCAAACCGGTTGGCTTTTGTTCATAGCCATCTTATGGCATTTTGCTTCCGCTGTTGTTTAATTGTTTTAACTTGTCTTGGCCGGTTGGGCTCTCTTTTGTAATAACTATTATGTATGTCTTTTGCTTGCAAAGCTTTAGCTTTGGTTCTGTGTGTTGTATGGAATTGATGCAATGTTTTGTAAAAGGGTGTGTATACTACAATTCTGGGAAGTATACATTTTCCCGAGGCACGGTGTATTTTGTTTGTGATGCTAGAGTCAATGGAAGACTAAGCATTACAAGCTAAATAAACTGGGGTCTCACATTCCTTTACTTTTTCCGATGAGTGCTATTGTTTATATGATTGTTCTATCATCTGGTCACATACTATTGTTGTTTAACTAGTCGAAGAAGCACACATTCTCTCTGATATCCTTCCAAAAGGGATCTCTTTTCCTTCTTTTGGCCTAAACTTCACTGTCGCAAGCCATAAGGGTCCTAATCGTGACCGTTTCAGTGATGGTTCTCACGAGCGACCATATATTCTTTTCTCAAAGAAGCAAAAAAGTAAAGGAGCATTACACAAACAACTTATTATAGTTCCTTACATGCTTAAGATTCTAAGACTAATCTTCTTCATTTCAACATTCTATTCTTCTCTTATTTTGGCTACTGGTCGGGACACGGAAAACCTTCTAGTCAAAATCTCTCCTCTCTGCATGTAGTCCTTCCTACTGGAAGGAGTTTCCTAGCGACGGTCCTCTTTCTTACGATCTTCGCTGCTAGTTGGACTTAAGCATGAATACCTTTTGCCAAGTGCTTTTCATGTCTTTGGTTCTTAGCAACCTTTACAATCAGTTTGGATAATTCATATAAATAACATCACTTATCATTCTCGCATACATTTTTGCATAAGTTTCTTAACATCAAGTTAAGTCTCAAAGAATCTTCCGACCACTTAGTGTTCTGTACAGTATTTCAATTATGGCAAAGATCTAAAGCTAGTCAAAATCATACACAGGTTCCAACCTAATTAATTTTCTAGTGCTTGATTAGATCATTTTACAACATAATCATAGCATACTTTATACACTGGTCATGGCTTTTTGCTTTTTTTTCTTGGTCTACTGCTTCTTTAATAAGTTCTACTACTACAAGCAGTTAGGGACTAGGAAATATATGAGCACTTAAGAAAAGTTAAGAGGATGAAAACACAGACTTTATTGATGTTAAAAGGTAAGTCTTTACATTTTTTATACAATCCTAAATACTACATTAATCTACTTCTCAGAGCCACCAGACTGGTCACTGCGAGACGGGGACTCAACCTCCATTTCCTTGCGACCTTGTTTCCAATAGGCCTTGCTTCCTCAAGTAACTTGGCCGCTTCTTCACCCGAGCAGTTGAAGTCCACTTCAATGACCTGAAGATGAATGGAGGGGTCGGAGGCCTTGAGCTTTGCCAAAGCAAAGCTTACTCCGTTCGTAACAGCTTCTCTCATTATCTGCACGTGGTTCTCCCGAGTAGCCTTGAGTATGCCCTTGAGGTCTTCGAGTTGCTGGCCAAGGAAGTTCACCTTCTCCGTGGAATCGCCTAAAGTTGGCGATTGTGCTCCCGACCCCATGTCAAAGTGCATCTTATTAAGAGCCCTAACTTTGTCTTCAAGGCTCCGCTCAACCCCTTGGCCTCACTCGAACTAAGAGCTTTCTCTGCTCTCTTTATTTTCTGTGCTTGCTCTGCATAAGAATATCAAGCGTAAGTACATATAAATAGAAAAGAAAGTATACTGGTCGAGTTTACGACCGGTTACCTTGACTCCTTTTTTTGAAAGTCTTAATGACTTCCTTATGCTTGGTCGTCAGATATTCGATCGACTGGTCTTTTGCATTCCTCTTCAAGCTTTTTTATTGCGATTTCCTTAGCCATGACCTCTTCTTTAATTTTTTTTTCAAATCTATCAAATATGATAAAGGGAAAAATTAATTAGCGGAAGAGAGGCAAGACAAAAGGAAAAAGAGAGCAGAAGTTAAGAAGAAAATACTTACTTTCTAGCTCGGAGCTTTTCTTCTCCAAGATTTTTATTCACTTGGTCAGTCCTCTGACCATATCGAAGTTTTCTATCATATGCTACAAAAATAGCCGATGTCTTTACATTTTTGATAAACTTAAAAGAAATATCTTTCAAACTGGTCGTACAAGCTTACCTGAATCACCACATCATTGTATTAGGCAAAGATAGTAGTATTGGGATTGTCTCTACTTGCTGATCCGATATCCTCCCCCAAGCCTCATCGAGTTCCTTGCTATTGGTGAACCGAGGGCAATAAGGGAAGTTGTTGACCCGAGGAGATTCCCTAGCAAAGGTCGAGCCTTGCTGGAGTTCCTCAGGAACTTCCACTTCGTTCGAAGGAGTCGGAGCAGCCACGGGTTCCTGAGTAGGTGCTAGCACTGCCTTCTCGGGGGCTTGCTCGACCACTTTGACCTTAGGAGTTTTCTCCTGAGGGGTGCTCTAGTTCAAAGCGATCAGAACACCAGAAAATCTATCCAAGTAAAAATACAAGAATATCAAGATCTCAAGACATCAGGAATATCTAAGGTATATATTTACGAGAATTCATCTCTTGTCTACATACCTGAACTTCTTCGTCTTAACATTGAAACGCCCCAGAGCAAAGTCTGTGGCGCTTGCTTTTATTTTCTTCTCTACCGATTTCACTAGTTTTGAACTGGTAGGGCTGGTAAGACCCCTCACATCCATCGACCGGATGTCAAAAGAAATGTCCTCGACCTACTTGTCGAGTGCAAGACTTTTGACCATCTGATCGGAAGGAGTGAATTCGTCAACCTCTAGGACAGTTGCTTCGATAGCAACTGTTTGGTCGTGAATGACCATTCTAGGGCCTACGACCTTCACAGCTTTAGGTGTGGGTTCTCCTTCTCTTACACCTAAATCATTAATCAAGTTGATTAGGTGATGAAAACTTTTTTCATCTAAAAAAAGTATACGCCTACACAAATGTTCTTTTTACCTCCGGGAGACCATCCGCTGGTGTGGTCGCGGAGCAGTATTCGGTCAGAACCACACTTGAAGTAGAGCCCTCATCGAACTTCTTTATCCTCAAGTCGACCGCCTACATATAAGAACATAGTCATATACTGGTCGGAGAATATATGAAAGACGAAGAAAAATTTATCTTTTACCTTGAGTCTCTCGATTCTCTCTTCTTCGGAGACCATGGCTAAGATGTTGGGGGAAAGCAGCCTTGATATCAGGCTCCTCAGCACAGATCATCTTGATGCGTCCCCTGATCTCATCAGAGGAGAGGGCTTCAAAAGGGAAATAAAAGAGAATTCAAGGATAAGAAGTAAATAAATAACTTAGTAAACCAAATTGGTTGGAGTTTGCATGACTTACCTTCCCTGGTATCCTTGGTCCCCTCATCACGACCAACATACCAGAGTAGAGGATGTGATCAGAGCCTCAAGGGACTTATCCAGCACATGGAGAAGTCCCTCACCACGTGCTAAGAAGTCAAGCCCTTGGTCTTGAGGTCGTGGATGGCTTCGACACATCTTCTGACCCTTCCCTCCTTTGCCATGGTGGATCTCCAGTTGATATTTTTGTTCGCCACTTTGTCGATGATGTAAAGGTTATCTTCTTTTGTGACCATCATGTAGAATCAACTCTTCTTCCATGACGACCACGAAGATTTTGAGTACATCTGAATGTACTCATCAGCCTTCCCATCGTGGAGATGCAGCGAGCATTCTCCTGGTCCAATCGCAGACTTCCCTGACCTCACCATCTTATAAATATACCTAAAGAGCCTTAGATTTGGCTTGATTCCCAGGTATGCCTCGCAGAGGTAGATGAAGATGGTGATGTTGGTGATCGAGTTGGGGGCCAGGTTCACTAACTCGACTCCATAAAACTCCAAAACCTTTGGGTGGAATGGATGGACTAGAAACCTTAGCTCGTACTCGATATAGGGGAGAAAACAGGGATCTCCCCATCTTCACCGCTTGGGAAATGCTCTCCAGCCGTCGATTTCCAAGAAATCAGAGCCTTATCCAGAAGCATCCCAATCACCTCCAAAGCCTTCAGCTTCTTCTCGCTCAGGTTGAAAACCAACCACTTGGTGATTGAGTCCGACATCGTTGGATTCTGGGTGGAGGGAGATCAAGGCAAATTTTTGGTGAAAGAATGAGAGGAGGTCGCAGGAGTTTCTTCGCAAGAAAGTGAAAGAAGATTCAATAGAGCGTAAAAACCCTAAGGCCACACGCTAAGAGGATTTTATAGCAGTGGAATCTTTAACTGTAAAGAGTAGTTACCAAAAGTCCAACAGACACAAGCGTTTTTATGTCCATGGACACAGAACTCTTTGGTTCCCCAAACAGTTTCTCAACTTTAAAATGAATATAGACCATCTCGTTTGTCACGTCATTAAATGAAGGTCTACTCGATAAGAATTTCATCGAGTAGGAGTTCACACGACATATTCATTTAAAGTTTGGGGGCTAGCTGACGAGGATTAAAATATCTATGTATTATTCTAATACATAAATAAAAGACTACACGACTTCGTGGTCATAACCTCTAAGGCTAACGACCCCCGTGGTCGTAAGGATTCTAGAGGTTACATCATAGGTACCCTAGTCGGACGAAGTCCTGTACCTAATCCCCGACCAGGTAACTGCTCGTAGCAACTATGAACTGACACTCGGATCCGTTCCAAATATATTCTTTCCGTGTGACGAATGGAACATATGCCTTATCCGTTCCAAACCACACGACGAATCATAGCTCTAAGTTGCTGGCATTAACCACCATATGGTTATGCTTTTCATTGACATCATCTCCTCGATGGTTGATACTTTACCAACAGCCGCCTCTCTCCAACCAATCGTGACAGTTCCAATAGGCACCTCTTCAAGAAGCAACTACCACCCCTTCGTCAACTACTTAAAGGAGAAGAACGGCGGATCAAAGGCATTCGTAATCGGTTGTGACTCAGAAACCTTTTTCGACAACGAGTCATTAGTGGTTCCTAGCAGGACATAATGATTCCCGAATATACACTAATTATATCGAACGAACCTTAATGCGATATGATCTATGACAAGGTCCTTATCACTAACGACCAGCTCGTATCTCTTTACGACTAATTCATATTTAGTCTTGACCAGCTCGTAACTCCTTACGAGTAGGTTTCGACCACTTAGTAATTATATTAGACATATACGACCAGCTCATATCTCCATATGACTAGTTCGTATCTGATCGAACTGAACGACCATCTCGTGTATTCTCTCTTTGCCTCACGATATCTGGTTGAACCCCAGGTGAGATGTTTGTCATCCATGGACTGTTCAATACTTTCTCGATCGAGTGGCGGATAACTTTATATGGTCCACTCTTCGACCACTAGTGGTATAGCCATACACTTTCTTTATCCGACCATATTGAGGGGCCAGAGATATCTCTCCTGTTATGTTAGGAATGGTAAATCCCATATCTGACCAGTCACATTCCTCCGCATGTTTCATAGTATACCCGAAATCTACCTTTATAATTACCAGGTTACGGAGTAGCGTTTGGCAACCCTAAGTGTACTATTACACATTTAGGAAATCATGCTGATATCAGATCTAAGGATTATACATCATCATTGCTTGAGACTAACTAATGACACATGAAATCATAACAATCTCAACAGTATCTCAAGGTGGGTCAATCCAACACCATATTCTCTAACATGTGTTCACATTATTGATTCGATATCGATCCCTATATTCATGATCAGTGAAACATGATCATCAATTAATACATATGCTGGTCGATAAGTCACTAGTGTTCCAACCAGTGACATCCGACCAATGATACATTTAGAATGACATTATATAAGTTAAAAAACTTCACCAACAAGTCACATACTTGTTAACCTTTATAACTAATGATTCATTCAAAGAACAGAATAATATTTATTCAATAACTCATAAACATAGACGTGATACAATCATCTCTATGATTGCCTCTTGGACATATTACCAACAGTTTTACGAGAAGGTTTATTGCTAGGCTTTGATCCCAGTTGGTTGCCAGTGGCAAGTCGATGGGTTCCCACTGGAGTTGTTTTTATTCCGCTGTCATTTTTTTACTTAGTGCTCAAGCCTGCGTGGCTTAATAAGTGCAAAACTCGACTATAAGGTCACAACCATTATTTACTATTTAAATTAGTCGTTTATTTTTATATTCATCCTCTGTAGAATAATATTCATCAATATTGACACTGTATGTATTAGTGTGATCTTGGACTAATGCATTGTATACAAAGGGTCCAAATTTGCATATTTAGACCCCGACATGGTGCACTCACGCATGTGCGTCTACCTTCTAATCACAAAAAATAGAGAGCTATGTTATCATAAGACATGTATTAATTAAAATATCTACATAGCACTAAATTCTTTACTGATACACACCTTTGTAAAATACGACGGTCAAAGTATATATTGTGTGTTAAAACCGTGAATAGTTGATTCAAAATAGACGTTTGCACGAATATATATACTGCAAAGGGTAATTAATTAAAGAAACAGAGTGACCATATGGTATATGTTTATGTAATTTATGCCTTTTTATAAACACTTTCACTTCTTGACAGTGTGGTAAGAGGAAAAAATGTTGGGGGATAAAAAGGTTTAAAAGTTTTTCTTACCAAATGTTGTAGTACTAGTATGTACTCTCTCTATTTCGCTATATTTGTTTATGATTTTAGAAATATCTGTTTTAATATATTTGTTCATTTTGTGAATTTAGGGTGTATTTATTGCAATTTCTCTCTCTACTATTACTTAAATGTTTTCAAAGATGTTAAATGATTGTGACATGTTATTTAATAGAAGTATGCATAGTTATTTTTTATTAAATATTTGTTAGATTTAATTTTTTATTATTCTGTGCGCACGATGAGACGTGCTTGTAAAATTGTGGTCCTCGAGCCTGAGGCCGGGTGCGTCGTTTTCCTGCAAGCATGCAATGCGGACAAGCGCGCGTGCGTCAGCGCGTGCTTCTTTGGCGAATGGAGGGCGAGGCGACGAGTGGCGGCCGCGCGCCGGCAAGTGGCGGGACTGCGTCTCGCCATGGGCGCGCGCATGCAGATGCAGACATGCGTGCATGCATGCAGGCGCGGCGCGCGCAACCCGGGTGTCGAGTGGCGCCGCGCGGTGTCCGAGGCTCCGGGAGACAGTGTGACCGCAGCATCTATGACTTCCTCTGCTTCAATTCTCCCCCATCGGCGCAGAAGTTTGTGCTGCCTGTACATGCTACTGACCACTGTCCACTGCCACGTTACGTGCGTGTGACGCCATGCCCACTGTCACCATATGCTGCTGCAGCTGCATGCCCACGTGGACAAGCGCGTCTTGACCCGTGTCAGAGACTGTGCGTCGTGTTTTTTTTTATAAAAAAAATTGACCATGTGCTACCACTTTAATTGCAAAATGGCCTCACTAACATGAAAATTACAAATTTGGCCCCCATACCAAGTGCGGAATAGCTGGAGACCGACACGTAGTGCTTACCATGCTCGGGGGTGCAGAAAGCCGATAGACAGCACAACAAACCGGGTGGGAGGCTTGGGCACCTTCCGTTCTACCGGAGCACGGCAGGGAAGCCGGCGAATTCCCGCGCTCCCGAAGAGACCAAAGGGCTGTGCATATTTCGAAAATTAGTGGAGACTAATTTGCAGAAGTGCCGTGCTCCAGGAGTGCGGGAATTCACTGGCTTCTTGGCACGCTCCAGTGGCGCGGAAAGCGCTCGGGCTCGCTACCTTCTGCGCTATGCCGTTGGTTCCCACGCTCGTCGGCCTGTCATGCTGTCCAGCGGTTTTCCGTGCCCCCAGCGTGGTAAACTCCACGTATCGGCCTTTAGCTATTCCGTGCACAGCAGGAGGCTAAATTTATAATTTTTATGTTAGTGGAGCTATTTTTTCAATTTAGGTAGCAGCACAAGCCCAAATTAAAAAGAAAAATTCGTGCGTCGTTCGGGTGAAGTGTTCCGTGGCACCACTCAGCCAGCCCGTCGCGCTCGTGCACACAGAGCCCACCTACACATCTATAGCCCAGTCCAAGCTCGCGCAAGCAAACTATGGCCCTTCTCGTCACCTCCTCCAAACGTACGACGCGTCTTGCGTCTTGGCTGCGGGCCCGGGTTCGACGCCGCGCGCGGCGAGCGCAGGAGTAACGCTGGTCGCCGGTCGGGCGCACAATCCACGGACGACCATGCCCCAAGGCAGCGCAGCTCCAAAGAGGAGCCGAAATTAAACACTCATGTCAAGTACGTCTCTAAATATTTTTATTTGTTTTGTTTGGCCAATCCTCGAGTATGTTCTTGGTTCTTACTACTGACGCTGGTTTTGTTAATTCCTGGTGAGTTTGTTCCACCCAACTCATGTTGACGGCTGTTGATCATGAACTCCATGTTTACCTTGGCAATGGAAGAGATAATAAATTTATTCAGATTAATCTTGCTAGAATATTGTTAGGAAAAAATAAATATATGTTTTGAAGGGAAAACAGTAGGAAAGGATTCTACTGTATATATTTAAAATTAATAATAAAAAGTTTAAATACAAAAATGTATAACAGGAAAAATTAAAATCCAAGCTATGTAAGATCAGCTAGACATTCTGACAATTCTAGGAGAAAATTTTCCCTTTGCCCTATGGATAACCATGCCATTTCGTTTCCTTTGTCTATCGGCCTATGAAGTTGTCGCTAGTTTTGCATTTTTTGCTTCAGAATCATTGGAGAGATGCTCTTTCTGCAATTAATGTTGTCAATAGAGTATTATGTAACAGAATTGTTGATCGGTTCATGAATGATTTTTCAATTTACTATGTGGATAAAGACATTTGATAAACAACGTGATGAGGACCAAACAGCAACGCTTAAGGCTGCTCCCAATGCTCCACTCTAGCCAGTATCTTAAGGGTGTCATATAGGCAAAGTACTGAGATAGCAGTAGATTAAATGAGGTGAGAGATTATTGCAGTATCTAAATAAGAGACTACTCTGGCTCGAGGTCATAGATAAGAAAATTAACTCATTTCCATCTTGTACACACCATCTCCTTGAGATTCTGCATCTAATTAATTAAAAGGACCTAAGATACTACACCATAAGAAATCATGCATTGGGAAGATAGTATCCTAACACTCATCAGGCACTAAGAAACTGCACTAAGATACTACGCATTGGGAGCAGCCTAAAGGAACAAGGGCTCTAGGGGTGGCAGATAGACATTTATTGCGAGGAACTTCTTTTATCTTTCTTCTTGCTTAATCAAAATGACTTGCCATAGCCCTTTAGATAGAGTCAGCCTTGACAACTTCAACTAAGAGATGACCTTTCTACTAAGGGCATGTACAATGGACGCGACATTAGTCGTATATAATTTTTGCCACGTAAGATTTATGACGATGTGGATGATAGGGAACAACGAGAGAGGAAGAAAATGTCTGACATGCGGTCTATAAGGTCTTTATAGACAACAAAAAACATCATTGCATGACTTTGTTGTGTATAACAGATATTTTTTAATGCAAGAATTAAAAGATAATAGGATCTCATATAGACAACTCATTGAATATTGTCTATAAATGACATGAAGGGGTTTATAGACAACATTTGTCCAGACCATTGTGCATGTACAACTGTTGTTATCTTACGTGGTAAATGATATCCGTAACTAACAAATAAGATATTCTGAAGGATATGTACAATCCTATGGACAATTGTTACCTATATATGACACCCTTCCATGCCATTTATAAACATCACTAACGACAACTCCTACAATGGATTGTCTCTTAAGTTGTCTACGTGAGATCCCACAATCTTTTAATTCTTGCATGAAAAAATATTTTTTATAGACAACAAGTCATACAGTGGTCATTTGTGCTCTCTATAAGGGCTTATAGACCGTTTATTGCATGTCAGACGACTTCTTCCTCTCTCTCGTTCTCTCATCCTCATGAACAAAAATTATATGTGGCAAAGATTATAGCTCTGTTGTACACGCCATGCGAATAGTAATTTCTGCCTCCCAATCTCCCTCCAAAATATTTACCACCAAGGGCAAATCCACCGAGTGGGCTTGGCTAGGCTTGAGCCCACCCTCCGCCGGCACCAGAACCCCCTCCTCCCCGTACCCCGGTAGGAGTTGGCCATCCAACCCAATGGTGACTTGAGAAATAGGGGAAGATGGGATGGGGAAGAAGCTTGGTAGTCTATTCAGTCTATTGGGCTTTGCTCAGCACCGAAGCCCACAACAACAACACACAAGGCCCAAGTTAACTATCAAGGCCAAGGCAAGGGCAAAGCCGCACGCATTCGCTCGAACAAGATTCTAAAAATTGGATCTAGGTGGCGCCTAGGCATTAGGCGACGGCTGGTCGTCGCGATTTTGGCCAAGTTGGCAAGATAGGCGACCTCCCCACCTTGGCGGTCCAAGCCGGTCCAAGGTGCATCTAGGTAGGGTTTAGCGCGGTGGCCTAGGTGAGCGACACGAGCGCCAGGGCAGGTGACTAGAGGAGAGAGAGGGGAAATGGATGATTAAGAGAGAGGATCGAGCTAACCATTGCCGTCGCCAAGGTCGTTGCTTGCAGCCGTGGCTGAGGTCTCTGCTCACAGCTGTCGCTGAGGTCACTGCTCTCAGTCACTGCCGTCGTTGCCGTCGCCGTCGCTGCTGCCTTGCTGTCACTATCACTGCTAATGCGACCTATGGCTGCGGTGGGGTAAGGAGGTGCCTGCCATAGCTCACGACTGCTGCTTGGCCTCCGTCGTTGCTACCACATGGCTGCCATCGCTGCTGTTGATGCGACCTGGGAGTTGAGGCAGCATATGGGAGGAGGCAACGACGTGGGAAGGAGTCAAGGTAGCATATGGGAGGAGGCAACGACGTGGGAAGGATTTGACGTAGCGTATGGGAGGAGGCAATGACGTGGGAAGGAGTTGAGGCAGCGTGGAGATGAGGGAATTAGGGTTAAGGCAGGGTGGGCTCATGGAGTCTAGAGATGAGGCACTCATCATGGGTTGGGCCGGCCCAACTACAAAATGCCTTCTATTTTTTTGCCTTTTCTATTTTATTACTCTTATTGGATCTTCTATATATGGCTGCTCAGCATTGCTGCCTAGTCGACCGCCTAGGCGTCGGGCCGCCACCTGACAAGCGCCTAGTGCTTTCTTGAACCTTGCGCTCCATGGCTCGATGCCTTGATGCAAAACGCAAATAGAAATGAAAGAAGAATGTGGAGACAGTTGTGCGGCTAAGAGAGGAGAGAAACCCTAGGTGGCGGTCGGGGTCGGGGAACGAGACGAGCTGTAGGGAATGGGGTGGGGAAGCCAGGGCGACGGGGCGCTGCTGCACCAGGCGGTTGTGCATCACGGACACGGTCGGACCTCCGCCGTTGGGAGGGGAGGAGAGGAGTCGAGGACGGGATGGTCGAGTGGTCAGCTCAGCTGGGGAGTAGGGAGTGGTGATGTGAGTGTTTGCCCGATCTTTCGAAAGGTACTGATAAGTCGATTGTAGAGAACACGACGTTGATGATCCAAAGGCTCTGACCTGAACAGATCGAACCCCTCGCAATCACTACACCACTGCTTCGTTGGTTATCAACCGTGCCGAACGCGGTTGACCTCGCCAAGAAGGCTATCTCCTGCAAGCGAATCGAGAACACAAGCAAGAGAGTAGAAGATGCAATCTGAAATTGTATTGCGAATAATAGTGAAGCTCACAAAGTTAGGGTTTCTCAAATCGAATGAGCAACGAAATTGCTAAGCAGAATAATCTATAAAAAAATCCAAGCAAAACTAAAGGGTGACGACTCTTATATAAGGAGGTGGCCGGGAGGTGGAAACCCTAGGCCATGGTACTGTTCATGTGTGAATAGTGCCCACGTGAACAGTACGAGCCTAGGAGGTGGTTGATCGCCAGATGGGCCAAGTTGTCGGCCAATACATTACATAGCTCGTGGGCCAATAATAGGTGACGCAGCACTATGGTATATAGTAGTAGCTCGGCTCAATTGGACTATATGGAATTGCCGTAGCCGATAGTCCCATCGGAGAGGATGTAGTTGAAGTACAGGACGCCGTGCAGCGGGTCGAAGCAGTGGTTGCATCCTTAGGGTTGATGTCCTCATCAAGTGGTAAATTGGATCTGGGCTGCAATAAATTTGGCCATTTAGGGGAGGTAACGAGAGCAAGCAAGTGAGCAACTAATTTATTTATCTCTAGACTCTAGACTCTTGACTTTTGTCTTGTTGTCTAGTAATACTAGCTAAATGCCCGTGCGTTGCATAGTTAACCAATTAGCAGATAGGTAAAAGGTTGCATTAGGTGTTGTGCTAATCGAAAGGTATGATTGTATGAATCATCAAAAAATATGGTACAGTTATGAAAATACAGCAAATGCATCATATGTTTACTGATGGTGGCAATCAGACATGTAGAGCATTCATTTTTATATCACTGAACAAATTCAATTGTTGAAGGCCTAGCTGGCAAGCGCTAATATATGAGCCATTGACATCGTTTTCTTCCACCAGCTTGTGTTCAAGGCCTTTTAATTTCATGTGTAGCTCTTGGCTGTCACAAGCGTCCTTCGAACTACTCGCACTCATCGCCCAAACAAATATTTCATCAAATGCTTTCAGTATTAAGTAATGTTAACTTGTTGGGATCAAACTTCATGAGTTAATAAATTAATGTCATGTTAGCTTTTGTATATTTTCAATCCAAATTGGAAGCAAATGCACAATCATCGCATGAGCCAGTGAAATTAACAATTCTTAATTTTCACAACAAGCCAATTGAGAGCTAACCCGACTGAATACGGACATACCACATACCCACGCAGAGAGGTAAAGACAGGGATAAGGGGAGCCGTATCTGATTGTAAGCCTGCTCATTGCACTTGACTTTGGCATACTGTGCATGCTCTGCACAGCCCCCTACCGGCCTCGCTAGCTCTTGGCCTGCTGTGCTTGCATCATGCGTGGCCTTCGCCTTCCGCCAGCCACGCCTACACTGCATGTCCCTCGCCCTCGGCCTGCATGTTGCCAACACTATGCGGCTATGCTGCTCCCGCCTGACCATCTCATGCTTTCTGCCATTGTGAGAAAGGAGAGCGAGAGTGGGATTAGATGTTGAGGAGATGTGAGAGTGATTAGATAAGAAAATAATGAGCAAGGTATTTGTAACACCCCAGCTCCACAAGAGCCTAGAATGCTACAAGAATTAAACTAACTAGAACAATCTATAATTTTTTTGACAGAACTTCCTTTGTATGAACAACAAAATTGAGGTATCAACATATGATCATGGCATTTATTATTATTTCTATAATCTAAGTCTTTCATGCATATAAAATAATCGTTCGATTGTAAACAATTAACATCATTCTCATAACCATAAATATCCAACAACCAACATCATAAAACATCCATAGATAGTCTCCACACAGTTATTTATTCCTAAGTGAAACTAAATAGCAATTGCATAAATGTTGTGAGGTAGTGCGTGCTTTCCAATGCCTACTCCCTCCCATGCATGACGTTCTTGCCAGAAGTACCTATAACAAGACAAAGCAAGGGTGAGCCACACGACTCAGCAAGTATCAACAAGGTTGCAACATTCATATAGACATAACATCTAAAAACAACTTTATTCAACACCGTTAAGACATTTCAAATATTTAAATGATGCTAATGCTATGCACTCTTTGATCTTTATCTCGTTTCGCATTTTACCGGTAATGCGGGGTATTCATCCGTCAATGAATACCCATGCCTGTGCCCTCTAGCACAGGGACCAAGAGCCTATACATCACATGTATAGGGACCTTTGCCCGTCATCACAATGACGGGGACCTCTGTATCCATTGCCCATATTCCACGAATGCGGGGACCTCAAGCCTGTCATTACATATGACAGGGACCTCAACATTGCACTCTTGGTCACCACGTGACGAAGTCTCAAAATGCTCCAACATGCATAAGAACTACAACATCATATTTCCAATATCATAACTCAATATGTAGTCAGGGTATGTAAACAATAGCATCATGAAGGAACCTTAAACATAACTCGTAAGCATCAACACAACTAGAATCATCTCCACAACACATTCACATGGCAATGATGAACAATACACCACTCAATCATGACATGCAATCAATACTACACATAAACCCGAATACTTGCCTCAACCGCGCGAGAACGGCGGACGCGAAGTGGGTGCTGCCCTTGGGATCTCGCTGCCACCTGGACAAGAAGATAACCCCAAACTAAGAATAGCATACTGGACCAAAATCATACATCACATTACAATCGAAATCGCTAATCTTCTTATCACGTCTAGCTTTTCTAATTTCTAGCGATCGGTCACTGCGGACAGCAGACTTCAAAAATTAATAACTTTCTGCTCAGGAGTCCAAATAGGATGATCTTGGACAATCTGAAAAGGTAATTACAATGTCTAAATAAACTTAGTTGGGGAGACCCTCTGATTCGGCCATCTACTAGACCTACCAATCTATTTAATCAGAGCAAACATTTCACGTCGGGTTTCTGGACAGCGACAAAGAAACTATCATAACTTTCTCTACGTTCGTCCGAATTCAGTGATCTTTAGCTTTCCTGAAAACTAAGAGGATTAGACTCATTTTTCGTTATGGTGAGACCCTCTGGAAACCCCTCTAAATATGCGCTTATATCAGGTTAACCAACACTAGCAATTCTGCTTCTCTCCAGAAACACAGAAATACTAATAAATTCATAACTTTGGCTACCGAAGTTCGAATGACTTGATTCTTGTCGGCAATGAAAGGTAACTACGATAGCTACAACTTTCTAGGAGACACCCAGACCCAAATCTTCCTCTAACCTAATCAAAACCGACAAACTTCACTGCTGCAGAAAATCGACGAACTGACATCCGAAAATTAGACAACTAGAAATTGACCTAAAGCAAAGAACCACGGGTTACCCTTGCCGAAACGAAGAGAGCACACAGCGATGAAGACCACCACGCTTCGCTGTGGATCCCTTCTTCTCCTCTTCTTCCTTCTCTTCTCCTCTCCTTCTTCCTCCTTCTCTTCTTTTCTCCTTCTTCTTCCTCCTTGGCCGGCCGCAAAGGAGCTCCTTCTCCTCCTTGGCCAGCAGCAATGGAGGTGGTGGGAGATGGAGAGGGGCAAGGGAGGGTGGAGGGAGGTGGAGAGGTGGAGAGGGGGTGGCGGCCGGTTGGAAGTGGGGAGGAAAGGGGAGGAGGGGAGTCGGCTAGGGTTTGGGGAGGAAGCCCCCTGGTCGGCCACCCTCATGGGCCATGGCCCAGCCCAAGTTGCCGCAAAAATTGCTCTTTCCCCCTCTAAATATGCAGCACCGACATCCTTCCAATTAGTCCCTCCCGACGTTCCGTTTGATCCTTCCCGATTAATCGATCTCTCCAAATAAAATTAATCTTCCTCGATTCAAATCTTAACTCACTTTGGGATATTACATTCTACCCCCTTATGAGATTCGACCCGAATCTAAACTCCAAACTTCAAGAAATAAAACCGAGATGGAAACTTAGCAACCGTGGCACGCACCGAGATGAACAAATCGGATAAATCTCACTCATGCGAGACTCCGGTTCCCAAGTGGCCTCCTTTACGTCACTGCGACCAAAGCACCTTAACGTACTTCAAAGTTTTGTTCCTCAACTATTTTTCCGATCTTTCCGAGTGCGCACCGTTTAGACTCAAATGTCGATCTGGTCAATGGTTAGGGTTCTAATGAAACATGATGCTCGGATCACGAAGGAACTTCCTCAACATAGACACATGAAAAACGTTATGCACTCCTCGCATAGCCTCTGGTAGGTCTAAGCGGTATGCCAACTTCCCGATCCGAGCCAAGATCGTGAATGGCCCAACGTACCTCGGGCTAAGCTTCCCTTTGGTACCGAACCTGACAACACCTTTAGTGGGGGACACTCTCAGGAGCACCTGATCTCCCACTTCAAATTCCAAGTCTCTTCTCCTCACATCCGCATAACTCTTCTGTCTGCTTTGAGCTGCTAATAGATTCTGTCTCACCAAGGCCACTCGTTCAACCGTCTTTTGCACCAGTCCGGTCCCAAACCGCCTTCTCACCCACGGCTTCCCAAAGAAAGAGGTGACTGCACTTACGCCCATATAAAACCTCAAACGGAGCGGCTTTTATGCTCGAATGATAGCTGTTATTGTGCGCAAACTCTGCCAATGGCAATTGATCCTCCCAACTACCTTTCCAAGATAGGACACATGACCTCAACATGTCCTCCGGGGTTTGAATAGTGCGCTCGATCGCCCATCCGTCTGAGGATGGAAAGGCAGACTCGGCGGAGTTGTGTGCCCAAGGCACTCTGCAAACTCTCCCAAAACTTGGATACGAACTTGGCATCCCTGTCAGAAATGATGGTCTTTGGCACTCCATGCAATCTCACAATCTCCCGCAAATAGATAGGAGCCAAATCACTAGCTGAATTAGTCGTATGCGGATGGGAATAAAATGTGCGATTTGTTTGAATCGATCCACTATAACCCAAACTGCATCCTTACCTCGCGGTGAACGAGGCAACGCAACAACAAAATCCATAGAAATATCATCCCATGGCCATTGGGGTACCTCCAAAGGCTGCAATAACCTGCAGGACGTTTATGTTCACCTTCACTGTGACAAACACCACAAGAGGCTACATAATTGGCAATATCCACTTTCATTCTTTCCACCGAAATTCTGCTTCAAATCACGGTACATCTTCGTCTCTCCTGGATGAACAGTATACGGAGTGCGATGTGCCTCCTTTAAGATGTCATCCTTAACTCCTGCTTTCTGTGGCACACATAATCGTCCCTTGAATCGCAATGCTCCACACCCATCCAAACTAAAATCTCCTTCCTTGCCCAAATTCAGACGTCTCCTGACTCTTTGCAATAATGGGTCACTCTGTTGTGCTTCCCGCACATGCTCTGGAATGGCTGACTCTAAAATCAACTGGATCTCAGCATGAGCCGAACCTGCATAGCAATAAGATATCCCCATGCGGTCAAAATCCGCAACTAGACAATCCAATGCAGCCGGTGTCGCCTTGCGACTAAGAGCATCAGCCACCACGTTGGCTTTGCCTGGATGATACTGAATCGTGAGATCATAATCCTTGATCAGCTCTAACCATCTTCTCTGCCTTAGATTCAGGTCCCTCTGCGTAAAGATGTATTTCAGGCTTTTGTGATCCGTAAAGACATCACAAGACTCACCATAGAGATAATGCCTCCAAAGCTTCAAGGCGAACACCACCGCAGCCAATTCTAAATCATGTGTTGGGTAGTTCTGCTCATGTTGCTTCAGCTGCCTAGACGCATAAGCCAGAACCTTACCATCTTGCATGAGCACACAGCCCAACCCAACTCGAGAAGCATCGGAATAGACTGTGAATCGCTTCCTCGGCTCAGGAATAGTGAGAACAGGTGCAGTCACTAGCTTTTCCTTCAAAATAAGAAAACTGCGTTCACAATCCTCATCCCACGAAACTTCACATCTTTCTGTGAGCTTGGACAACGGCCGCAATTATGGAGAAATCCTGCACAAAACGCCGATAATAGCTCGCCATACCAAGGAAGCTTCTCACTTCTTTGGCGTTAGTCGACCTTCCCCATTCTACCATCGTGGAGATTGTACTTGGATCAACTGATATTCCTTATCATTGATAACATGCCCCAAGAATCCCACCTCGGACATCGAACTCGCACTTTTAAGCTTGGCATAAAATCTATTTTCTCTTAACGTCTCAACACCATCCTCGGATGACGCTCATGCTCAACTTCAGTCTTGAATAGATCAAGATATCATCAATAAAGACGACGACAAAATCATCCAAATACTCATGCAACATCCTGTTCATAGTCTCCATGAAAGCAGCAGGGGCATTCGTTAGTCCAAAAGACATAACTTTAAATTCAAAGTGCCCATACCTTGTAGAGAATGCCGTTTTCTCGATATCCTCTTCTCGGACAGGAATCTGATTATAGCCCGACTGAAGGTCTATCTTTGAAAATACCTTTGCCCCTCTCAACTGATCAAATAAATCTTCAATACGGGGTAAAGGGTATTTATTCTTGATGGTCACCGGTTGAGTGCACGTGAATCGATACACATGCGCCAACTACCATCCTTCTTTTTGGTAAATAAGACCGGAGCTCCCCACGGAGATATGCTAGGTCGAATAAGATCCTTCGCCCTTAATTCATCCAATTGCTTCTTTAGTTCCTCCTGGAAAGGACGTGCCAGACGGTAAGGGGTCATAGAAACCGGTCGGGCACCCGGTACTAAATCAGTCGAACTCCGGTGGGCGTGGTGGGGCATCCTGGCAACTTTGGAAAAACATCTAAGAATTCTCAAACCATCGAATTAATTTCGGTCAAAGAGGAACTCGACTTTCCCACCAGAGACAAAGAAACCCACTCTTCGCGGCTCGACTACCAGGATACAGACTAGCCAGCACGCAAAGAGAGTAAGAGGGGGCACTCCCCTGAAATACTACCTCCTGCCCAGAAGGTGCCTGCAAGGTTACTGTCTTCCAGAAACAGGATATAACCGCTCGATAGCTATGCAACCAGTCCATACCCAGAATAACATCAAACGGCTCCATCTTCATGACCATTAGATTAGCAATAAATTCTTCCCCATCCAAGGAGATCACACAACCAGGACAAACTGTGGAGCTAGAAAGGATTCCCCCAGGAGAGTTAACTAAAACTGACTGAGCTATAGACTGCAAACTCAACTTGGCCCTGCTAGCAAACTCTAACGATACAAAAGAGAAAGTAGCTCCAGAATCAAAAAGTACAAATGCCTCCACTGAGTCCACTAGGAGCGTACCTGTCACCACATCGGGACGACCTGCCGACTCTGCCGTCGGCATGGCATAAGAAACTGCTGCTGGGGCGGAAGGAGCCCCAACACCCTGGTATGGGGCGCGGCGCGCCGGAGAGTCTTGAAGGCGCCGCAACTGGAAACGGTGCCGCAGGGACCGGTGGCCAAAAGTACCCTGGCGGTGGAATACCCCCAGGATAAGGAAGATAAGACTGCGGCTGACCCCAGGACTGAGTAGGAGTGGCCGCTAACATCTGCACTGAACCCCGAGATGAAGCTGCTGCTCGCGGTCTTGGCAATGGGGATCGCTCCCACTTGATCACACCGCGGATTCCGCCGACAAACCAAAGCCTTGTGGCCCTCCCGACCACAGTGGCGACAAGAACCCGACCAAGAACACTCCGAAGCACGATGCTCATTACCACCAAGGTAGTTAGAATCGCGATTCTACTCTTAGAATCTTACGATTCTACGAACCCACGACAGCCTGTCGATTCAAATCGCACCGTGAATCGGAATCAGGTAGAATCGTGGTAGAGTCGCGATCCAAATCGTAGAATCGCGTAGAATCGTGTAGAATCGCATAGTAGAGTCGTGGTAGAGTCGTTTGGACAAAAAAATTATATTTTTTTTGCAATTTTTTTTAGAGGTCAGGGTTTGCTGATATTTTGTTTTAGAGCAAAATTTATTGATATTAATTTATGAGAATAAAACTATAAATATCAGTGTGGTAATGCTAGTACAAATATCTATATTATGACATGAGCAATCTTGAGCTTGATAATGATAAGCTATTTTTATTCCTGTATGTCTAGCTGCTTTTAAGGAACATGCAAGTGTTGCAATTAGATATTGATTTACAAAAGTTGTGAACATTTCTCATGTAATTGTAGTAAACTAGTCATGGTTATTGGCTGTTCTCCTGTATTTCAGAACTATATCACCTATCATGTCAGTACCATTATGCTTTTCTGTTGTGCAATAAAAAGTGCTTTGTCCCTTTTTGGATTATAAGTAAGTGGTAAAGCATATAACAATCATACAAACTTATAGTATAGATGTTAAATATGTGTATTTTTATAATTCCGTAGAATCGCCGATTCTACGATTCGATACTACGATTCGATCCTACCAGAGGCAAATCGATCCAACTTAGGATCTCGACTCTAACTACCTTGATTACCACACTTGAAACACTTCATCCCTTGCCCTGGAACCGGACGCAATCTAGGAGCACTCGCCGAAGGTCGAAAAGAAGAGGATGACTGTGGCCTTGCGGACTTGGACTTGGAAGAATTGCATGGCCCTTGAACTTCTTGTAAACCGGTTTCGATGATGACCCACTTCCTCCCCAAAACTCTTCTTCCGATCGCCACTGCATCCTCTGGACCATGGTACCTCCTGCACTGTAAATCTTCCCAAGCTGCATTTCAAGTTCCATGCCCGAGCTTGCTCTACCAGGAGCTAAAGTCACGCAGCTCCAGTGCCCCCAAAACCTGGCGAAACTCCTATCTCAGCCCTCTACGAAATCTCTTGGCCTTCTCCACCTCGTCAGTAGCCACTGCCGGAACAAAGCGGATCAGGTTGTTAAAACCCACCTCATATTCCGACACTGTCATCTTGCCCTGCTTGTAGCTTTGCAATGAAACCTCCATCCTCTCCACAAACGAGGCAGGATAAAACCTCATCCGGAATTGCTCCACAAACAACTCCCAAGTAACTGGACCATGGGCAGAAGTCCTAACTATGAGGACTCCTTCCCACCAGATATCTGCTTGCCCCTTGAGCTGGAAGGCGACAAACTGCGCCCTCATTTCTGAAGTCATCCCTAGAGCTCCAAAATGCCTCTCCATGTGTCGCAGCCGATTAGCCGCATCAATCGGCGTGCTGACCGTCGAAGGTGTCCAACCTCAAAGCATTCCACCGTGTAGCCCCATGGCAACGCTGCGAGGCCGCAGAGCCACCATGGGAGCGACGACAGGCACCGGTGGCGGGGCCTGATTCTCTTGCACCGCGGATGCAACCTCTTCCTCTGACCCCGCAGGACTAGCCTCCCGCCTACGAGTTCGAACTTCCGCGGGGCATTGCACGCCTCGCCAAGCACCGCCCGCCACGACCACGACCACGACCACGACCACGGCCTCCACCCCTTGCCATCCCTAAACAATCACAAACATGACAAAATAATTTAAACAATAAGCACAACAGTCAACTAAAGCACAAGTCAAACTATAATATCAACGGAAACGTAAATGCAATGCAAAAACCCAACCCACCTACTGTGCTTAGTGTGTCAAAATTAATGTTTCACTAACCACGGACCTACAGCCCGCTCTGATACCAACTGTAACACCCCAGCTCCACAAGAGCCTAGAATGCTACAAGAATTAAACTAACTAGAACAATCTATAATTTTTTTGACAGAACTTCCTTTGTATGAACAACAAAATCGAGGTATCAACAGATGATCATGGCATTTATTATTATTTCTATAATCCAAGTCTTTCATGCATATAAAATAATCGTTCGATTGTAAACAATTAACATCATTCTCATAACCATAAATATCCAACAACCAACATCATAAAACATCCAGAGATAGTCTCCACACAGTTATTTATTCCTAAGTGAAACTAAATAGCAATTGCATAAATGTTGTGAGGTAGTGCGTGCTTTCCAATGCCTACTCCCTCCCATGCATGACGTTCTTGCCAGAAGTACCTATAACAAGACAAAGCAAGGGTGAGCCATACGACTCAGCCAGTATCAACAAGGTTGCAACATTCATATAGACATAACATCTAAAAACAACTTTATTCAACACCGTTAAGACATTTCAAATATTTAAATGATGCTAATGCTATGCACTCTTTGATCTTTATCTCGTTTCGCATTTTATCGGTAATGCGGGTATTCATCCGTCAATGAATACCCATGCCTGTGCCCTCTGGCACAGGGACCAAGAGCCTATACATCACATTTATAGGGACCTTTGCCCGTCATCACAATGACGGGGACCTCTGTATCCATTGCCCACATTCCACGAATGCGGGGACATCAAGCCTGTCATTACATATGACAGAGACCTCAACATTGCACTCTTGGTCACCACGTGACCAAGTCTCAAAATGCTCCAACATGCATAAGAACTATAACATCATATTTCCAATATCATAACTCAATATGTAGTCAGGGTATGTAAACAATAGCATCATGAAGGAACCTTAAACATAACTCGTAAGCATCAACACAACTAGAATCATCTCCACAACACATTCACATGGCAATGATGAACAATACACCACTCAATCATGACATGCAACCAATACTACACATAAACCCGAATACTTGCCTCAACCGCGCGAGAACGGCGGACGCGAAGTGGGTGCTGCCCTTGGGATCTCGCTGCCACCTGGACAAGAAGATAACCCCAAACTAAGAATAGCATACTGGACCAAAATCATACATCACATTACAATCGAAATCGCTAATCTTCTTATCACGTCTAGCTTTTCTAATTTCTAGCGATCGGTCACTGCGGACAGCAGACTTCAAAAATTCATAACTTTCTAATCAGGAGTCCAAATAGGATGATCTTGGGCAATCTGAAAAGGTAATTAAAATGTCTAAATAAACTTAGTTGGGGAGACCCTCTGATTCGGCCATCTACTAGACCTACCAATCTATTTAATCAGAGCAAACATTTCACGTCGGGTTTCTGGACAGCGACAAAGAAACTATCATAACTTTCTCTACGTTCGTCCGAATTCAGTGATCTTTAGCTTTCCTGAAAGCTAAGAGGATTAGCCTCATTTTTCGTTATGGTGAGACGCTCTGTAAACCCCTCTAAATATGCTCTTCTATCAGGTTAACCAACACTAGCAATTCTGCTTCTCTCCAGAAACACAGAAATACTAATAAATTCATAACTTTGGCTACCGAAGTCCGAATGACTTGATTCTTGTCGGCAATGAAAGGTAACTACGATAGATACAACTTTCTAGGAGACACCCAGACCCAAATCTGCCTCTAACCTAATCAAAACCGACAAACTTCACTGCTGCAGAAAATCGACGAACTGACATCCGAAAATTAGACAACTATAAATTGACCTAAAGCAAAGAACCACGGGTTACCCTTGCCGAAACGAAGAGAGCACACAGCGATGAAGACCACCACGCTTCCGCTGCGGATCCCTTCTTCTCCCTCTTCTTCCCTTCTCTTCTCCCTCTCCTTCTTCCTCCTTCTCTTCTTTTCTCCTTCTTCTTCCTCCTTGGCCGGCTGCAAAGGAGCTCCTTCTCCTCCTTGGCCAGCAGCAATGGAGGTGGTGGGGAGATGGAGAGGGGCGCAAGGGAGGGTGGAGGGGAGGTGGAGAGGTGGAGAGGGGGTGGCGGCCGGTTGGAAGTGGGGAGGAAAGGGGAGGAGAGGAGTCGGCTAGGGTTTGGGGAGAAGCCCCCTTGGCCGGCCACCCTCATGGGCCATGGCCCAGCCCAAGTTGCCGCAAAATTGCTCTTTCCCCCTCTAAATATGCAGCACCGACATCCTTCCAATTAGTCCCTCCGCGTTCGTTTGATCCTTCCCCGATTAATCGATCTCTCCCGAAATAAAATTAATCTTCCTCGATTCAAATCTTAACTCACTTTCGGGATATTACAGTATTTCGTCGAGCGATCGGTGGTCAGTGAAACAGCGAGTCGTCGAGCTAATTTGGGGCCATGAGCCTAGAGCTTCGTAGAGCTTGCCAACTTGTTGACGATAAGGATGGAGGAGCTCGAGCTTGCCTGTGGAGTACAGGAAGCAACCGCGATGGTGTGGGTCGAGGAACGGTGTGATGGTGGTGAGCACTATGTTGCGATGCTTTGTCAATAATGGCAAACATGACATTGAGGGTAGAGGGCGTACACGAGGGCAGTGTTGGGGAAGGATGGCAAATAGAGGAATCGCGACGGAAGGTCCTCGCATCTTTGGGAAGAAGGAGAAGACACAACGTGGATGGATTGTGAGAGGAGGAGAGGGAAGAAGAATACACTACTCACCACCACTAGATTCTTTTTAAGTAGTAAGGATAAAGATACTTGATGAGGATCTAATAATCCTCATTTTATTATTTATCTATAATTCTTATTATAGGTAAATATATCGTCATACGATTCTTAGGTATACCCCTTATGATCTTAAGGCAGAAGTCATCCACGTGGTCATAAGTCCTTCTACAACCACCCTATAGTCGTAAATATTTCTCGATCGCTTCATGACCATAAGTTCTTTTACGATCACCTCTGGTTGTAAGTTCTTCTACGACCAATATCTAGTCGTAAGGTTTTCTATGACTACCTCATGATCATAAGTTCTCCTACCATCACCTCTGGTCGTAAGTTCTTCTACGATCAGTACCTAGTCGTAAGTCCTTTTACGACTACCCCCTGGTCGTAAGTTCTTCTACGACCAGCTCAGCTACAACCACCCCGTAATCAATTGGGCACACTTGTCTGTAGGCTCTATTGATTAGGGAATCTAAGTAGTTAATATATGTTGTTATTCTCTGGAGTAACTACACATAACGGGCCATTGTCTCTAACAAATAGCTGCCAGGCGATGTGGAGGGGTCACTACTCTAGTGATTACTACCATTATTACATCCGTTATATGGAATAATGAGGCGCCTCTTGACCTAGAGGAACGACTACCTTTCCACACACTATAAATGGGCTCAGTCAGAGATGAAAATGGGAGAGAGAGAATCAGGAGCACAAGTATTAGACTTTACCTTGATTGTAACCAGCATACATAATACAATACACATAGGAGTAGGGTTGTTATTCTCTTTGGAGAATGCCTGAACCTGTATAAAAATCCCTGTGTCATTCTGTTGAACCCAGGAGCGAAGGACCCTGGGCTCCTTGTGTTTCATACACTAGTCCAGGAACAGCTAGTGTACAGTCAAACAAAAGTGGATAGCATAACCATACAACACCATTCATTGAAATAATTAGAGTTGTTACAAAAGAGGCATACAGCCCAAAAAGCAAATTAGAGCGAAAGCAAAAGAAGTAAGGTACATAAACCACACGATTCACCACAGGCAATCGTCTGGAGGCGTAGCCTAGTCGTTCAAGGTCTCATTCTCCTCATAGCATTCCTCTCCTGCTCAATATTTGAATTAAGCAAGAGTGAGCACAAACAACCGTGCTCGCAAGTCACACCCAGCAAGTAACATATTATAATGCATGCAAGGAATTAACAAAGGGGAGGCATATATGGCTCAATTTGCATAAAGCAATATTTTTCATTTAAATATTCATACTAAGTTTGTAAAGTAGTTTATTCTATAACTAAAATTCATTTTCTAAATCTCAAGTTTTATAGTCAGATAACATTCATCAACAAGTGGTGAAGGATGCCCTCCTATCACATGGCTACCCGCCCAAATCCCGTTTGGATAGAGATCCAAAACTATTTAATAAAGTCTTTTGAAAACAAAACCAAATATTTAACTTGGAGTGGCTTTGCTAGCATGTCCATGACCGTGGACACAGCTATTCGAATAGTTTTACACTCTGTAGAGGTGTACAACTTTACCCACACGACATGATTTCTCTAGTTTGTTTGGCATCTGTCGATACCACCACTCACTACCTTAGGTGAGCAGTCTAGAGCACATGACAAAGCCTTTACAATGCGTCATCCCACCATAGTCCTGCCTCGCTAAGGTTTTGTCCTCTTTGGATAGAAACTTGTAGGGTTTAGGCCCCCTCTTATGCTAGGTGGGAATACATAAAAGTAGGTCATAATAGACACCCACACAACCGGATGGCATGACCACGATGGAACGTTGCAAATTAGTTAGACAGGTCCTGCCCACTCAGGACATGTGGTCGTATGTTGGGGCTTAGCAAGATACGACTCGAAGATCGGTCCTTAATTGACTTGGGCGACTTCCAAACGAACTCTAGGCCTCGATCATAGAAATGAGTTGATCCCGTGCATGAACATGCACCCATCCAAACATCCATTTCGCCCAAGTTCAAACCAATTTTATTTTACTTAACAAGTCAAAACATTTTATAAACTTCTATGGTAAGGACAATACCATAGCATCAATTTAAATCATAGTTCAATTGTGGCTAAATTCCCTAAAGTAAATATTTTTGAGCTAAGCCTCGACTAGCCATAGAGTTTTTGCAACAAGATCTAGTTCATACTAATGTACCAATTAACTTTTAACTAAGGTATCAAGTGTTGTTAACTCAATATCCAAATTGGATGTACGATGGAAATAGGAATAACTACAAAGTTAAAACAGGGATTTAAATTACTTGAATTCAAATATGCATGCAATAATAATTTAAAATAGAATTTAACAATTTGAAATATTGGGATTCAATATGATGAAAGGTGTAACTTGCATTGCTCAAAAGCCTGAGGATCTACTTCTTCAAAGTACTCGAGTTCCCCAGAGTTGTCGAAATCTACACATGAGAACGCAGCTAATCAAATAAAGTCCAAATAAAATACAAATAAACTCAGAAATTACCAAACTAGAACCACCAAAAATGGTACAGACTTTAGAAGAAGATAGAAGTTTGAACCACTCGAGTCAGAGCTCGAATGATGGAGAACGAGCTCTCGGGAGTTTTGAAATCACATGTTTGGAAGGACTACCTAGTCGAAAGAGGTTCGACTAGGTGGTCAGAAGGACTACCGGTCGAAAGAAGGTTTCGACTACCAGGTCCAAAGAAGGATACGACTACTGAATGTAGTCGTAGGAATGATACAAGAAAGATATGACTACACAACATGGTCGTAGGAAGGATACGACTACACAACGTGGTCGTAGGAAGGATAGTCTAAACTGAGAGGGAGGTCCAAAGAACAAGAGGGAGAACAGAGCACGGGAGACTCACTAGGGCCGAGAGAGAGGCCGGAGGGGGGGGGGGTCGGTGGACGGCAAATGGGCAGACGGTGGGCACTCCGGTGAACTCTTCGGCGACAAGGAGGTGTTGCACCGTGAAGAGCATGGCGAGGCGATGTTGGGGTGGAGGTCTCGACGATGGAGGACCCTCAACGGTGGCGCACTCCCTGGCGGTGCGAGCTTTGGCTGGAGTACTTGGAGCTTGAAATCCCGACAAACGAAGGGGTGATGAAAAGGAAGAGGAAGGCGAGAGGCTCTGGGGCTCCTATTTATAGCAGCTGAGGGGGAGGAAGCTTGACAGTACGGGTGCTTGGGCGAGGATGAGACGGGAGCAGGTGGGGAGGAGAAAGAACAAAGGGGGTTGGTGCGACGAAGGATGGGCAATTAAATGCGCCTGCTGCCAAGGAAGACGAGGGAGAGAATCGCGCCGGAGGTGACGACTTTGCAGTGGAGGTGATGGCATTTAATGCGCGGGGACTTTCACGACCGCCGTGACTATGACCAGGCGAAGAGGAGGCTAACAGGCAGGGCTGGTCGAAAGAAAAGAGATGGGCCGAGGGGAAACGGAACGAATAGAGAAAGTGGATTTTAAAAACCAGGGAACTCCATCAAACTCGAAATAAACCAAATCTTTTTTTAATTAGTTGAAGTTTGATTTAGTCATTTAAATTATTTTTAATTTCCAAAATTTCAAGTTAAGCTGTAGAAGTTCAACAAAACCAAATGGTTATTTTTATTTTGAAAATTTTCAAAGAGCTTAGAAAATCGGGATGTTACACATTCTCTCTGCGTGATCAATTGTGGTGACCCCCCGAATCAAACAATCTTTACGTAAGATCGGTTCTAAAACATCGACAATTGGCGTGGACCGTGGAGATCTTCTGGTAATTCCTTGTCAACAGATTCTCTTTTTCTCTTAATGCTTCCATAGTAGGAGAGTGGAACGAGGAGAACTAGTTTGACTTGGCTGATTGCGCAGATATTGACATGGATGCCGGTTTCAATTACGAGCCGAGTATCTCGTCCGATGGTGATACCGCCTCCGGAGGTATTTCATCAGATCTCGGAGACCATGGCGCCGATGGAGTTGAGGAGGGATCCTTATCCCCCGCAACAGTACTTCTTGCTGAGGAACCAGTTTCCTCAGAGGGCAAAGGTCAATCCGACCACAACAAGGACTACATCAAGGCAGACTCACAACACGATGAGAGTTTTCCCTCCGAGTGTTCAAGTCCACCTAAGGTAGTCCGACTTGGCAAGGCAAACTCTAGAAGCCATCATTTCAGAGCTTCATTAGCACCTGGTGGTCCTTTCCCTCCTTAACCCCACAGAGGAGGGGATCAAGCAAGCTTTTCCCTATGAGTTTGATCATCCCTTCATAGGGCTCACCTGCAGACGAAGACGGTTATAACCCGGAATTCCCCTTCCTGGAGGGGTTTACTCCAAGTAGTCAGATGGTGTCTTTTGACTACTCCTCGAGCGAGGAGTCCTCGCGTGTAGGTGGAGATCACCAACGGGAGGTCTTCGTCCTTCTCTCAGATAATGATCTCTCACCAAGAGATAGACCTGAGGATGCTCCCTAACGATCACACATTGTGCCCTCTCATGGCAATGGTAAGAACACCTCTGGTGATGCACAGGGTCAATACTCTGATAAGCGTGAGGGAAATCCTCGACGTAATCGTACTCCATTGAAGCAAACTCAAGGGTCTGATGTGGTTGATCCTGAGAAGACCCGACAGAAAAGAATTGCAGCCTAGAGAACTCTGCCTGGGCGTGTTCATTATCAGTCTGAAGAAGTTTGGGAACTTCAAATCAACGACCCGCTCGAGAACCCAACTCAAGAGCTTGCTCGAGCACTAGGCTACAACCTCTTCACCGAGGACTTGCTAGACTTAACGCCCATGCTATCTCTAACCTACAGTCAGTATGGCTCTGATACCAACGCTGTGGGGACCCCGGGTTATCTCCGTAAGACCGAGACTAAGCATGGTCTTAAGGACATAACTCTGGATCTCTGGTAAATGGATTCTAACTTAACTTAATCTAAATGAGAGGCTTGACTGAAAACTAGAGCCCCGACGATCATGCACGCCGCTCCTCTACGAACACTACATGATTGTCGGTTCTCCAACAAGTCAAGCACTACACTTAGTGAGTTAAATAGGAAGCCATGATCAGCGAGTATGACTTATATTGGCTCCCAAGATCAGCGACCAATATGACCATACTCTCATACAACGTTGATCACATCCATACAACACTCATAAATAAATAGTACAAAAGGCATACATCAAAGTTCCAAGTTTACAACTAATACAATTGGCCGACCGGCCAAAATCAAATAAGAGTATTGAGTAGCAGCGGAAACAAGTAAATAAACCAAAAGACCAGTAGTGGTATGCCCCATAACCAATCGGCAACCGACTGGGAGTTAAATGATAGCACTACTCATCAGTGTCGCCTAAATCGACACTAACAAGCTCGTCGGCTCGATATCTTCCTCACCTGTAAGAGCCAGCAAACATCTGGCTGCGTACAAAAGAGTACTCGTAAGTCTTACACAAATAAAAATTAGTTATGCATAAGGCTGTTCCAAGGGATGGCTCATATTGGCTTAGTTTTGCAAAAGAGGCGCAACAAGGTACAACCTACACATATTAGTTTTTCAAGTGCCATTTCAAAATCAGATTTGAAGTAGAAGTAAAGCATGTGAACAAGTAATGAATTCAATAACAAATAAATCATAAAAATGGCAAAGTGGTTGTCCACTTTGATACAACAACAAGCATGAACATCCCATTCATGACAATACCAAGTTATAACCACAATTTTAATTCCAAGTCTAACAATAAGCAGCCACAAATTTCAAGCGGTCGTCCATAACCATGGACACGGCTATTCGAATAGATTTATATCCTGCAGGGGTGTACTACTTTACCCACACAACTTGATTAGCCCGTAAGCCTCCAGATGCCTCCGAATATAGCATACTTCCTATGGTACGCGTAGGGTAAATCAAGATATGGTCGTTTTTAGCAAGAAGATCCCAATTGAGCTAAGTCCCTCAACCCAGGGCTCCTAGGAAACACAAGATGTTAACGTCTCCATCCTATCGGCCCAAAAGGGAACATAGGATTTCTCGGTCCTATGCCCTTACAAATTCACCACCGTGGGACTTAACACAACAAAACCTTCCCCCTACTTAACCATACGGCACCCATATACCGCGTGTGATAGCACGAGTTTTACTTGAATCGCAACAACCCAGAGTTCGGTCCTTAATTGTCCACACAAGTCTACCACTTACCCAAATCTCGTGCACAAAGCACCATCACTAACCAACACTTGTCCAGACAAAAGCTCATTTAAAAAGATAAACTTTTACTCATAAAACAGACACTAAGATCTGAAACAACGGTATATAATGAAAGTTGTGTTTATCCCATAATTGTCGGGTTATTCCCGACAATTAGACTACTGTTTCTAGACTTGCATGACTAAGCAAACCCGAACAATATAATTTCACACATCCTATCATAAACATTTCAGTACTGGAATAATTCATGGATAGCCACAATGACAAGACAATAGGACGTATCTAACTATCCATTACAAAAATAGCGACATTATCAAAATAGCATGCAAGCAATTATCATTGCATCTATCCTAACAAAACTGGGATCAAATATGATGCAAAAAGAAGGTTCAAAGGATGCTTTCCTTGCTGGTAGTTCACTTGCTCACTCTCGGTTACTTACTCTCATACTCCCGGCAACTCGGAATCTAAAGAAAGGCGATATCGAATAAACACTGAGAAATAGCCAAAAACTCAAATTACTCCAAAATGCATGAAATTTATACAGTAGCTATATTATGATTTTATATGAATTTAGGTACAAAAATTATTCCATTTGGAGTTTATATGTGAGAGTTACAGCAGTTTGAAAATCGGATTTTTTTGGAAAATGCTGAAAATCAATGTTCGGTTACTGTTCATCCAAATTTAATTGTTTCGCAGAAATTTGTAGAACAGTAGTAGGGATAAGCTTTACATGGCATGAAAGGTAATTAAAAATTTATGATCAATAAAAATTGAATCACCCCATTTAGAGTTGATATGAATGAGTTATGAATTGTTGAAGTTAAAAGACTTTTTCGTGTAAAAATAATTCTTTTCTGATTTTGCTACTGCATTAAATAATTTTTATAGGTAGGATGACCTAGCCTCTGCCATGACAAGTGGGGTCTATGTATTTTCTTTTCTTTTCAATTTATTTTCTAAAGGGAAAACATCTACCGACAAATCTAATCTTCTCATAATCATAGACATAACCGATTCCCTGGTGTTGAATTCAATCACATGCATAACACTCTCCAATCATATTCTCATATCTTGATCTAAATCCCATACTAACCTTCACTAAGACATTATCAAGGTAGTCAATCCAGCAAGTGATGCCCGAACTCACGATCTTCCAAATATACAACTTATCCGATAATTTCACGAAATCCACCGACTCATGGGCATATGACCATGATCGAATCCATCGATCGTTCTCCGATAGACTATTTAAGCTATTGCTAACTATCTAGCTCTACTAGTCTCGCCTCAGTAATTCACAATCGCGTACACTCAATTTTCCATCGATCGAGGTTTAATTGACTAACTGATACCTAATGATCTTTACAATTTAATAACACATCCAACATCTAATTGCTCACTAACCGATCAACTCATATTCATTTCACTGGACTAGTCACGTATGACATCTACTAATCCAATCACTTGTGCCTCTATGATCACTAATAATCATTTAGCTCCTAATCAAAAAGATAGTACAATTCTATCGACTCAGCACATAGGACTTACCTACTAATTTCATGGCAATCCAATTATTTATCCGCAATTAAATGATCCATTGCTACCTTCTCCCAAATTCCATCATATATGTGATCCACAGAACTATTAGTTAGGACATCCAATGAGCGACAATACACAAATATAAAAGATATATCCTTCAACATCAGCACATACGTCATCCATCAAGTAATCATTTATAAAATCCTTATGCGTCCTAACTCCAAAAATTACTAATCCAACGAGAGGATACCCTCCATTTAATTTATCATCTAAGATCACCACAATTTTGCATGTGACCCCAAAATAATATCATCGAATCAATTCATCCAATGTATTTTTAATTTAGCATCCACCGACTAACAATACACATGAACCGCTACAACAATCTAATCATTTGCATCCATAATATTTATCACATAATCCCACCTACGCACAAATAAGTCCTAACCGGAGAGTTACACCGGTCTTAAGCTACCAAAATATTTTTACAAATAAACATGCATAAATAGATGCCATGCTCATGACTAATATGCAACATGCACAACTAACATCGTAATGCGATAGCACAATTTAATGCGAAGTATTTTACCACGGCACTAGGCGTACCTAATATGGCCGAACATCATCTTCTCGGCTGTCGTCCACGTCCACCGTAGTAGTCGCCGTTGTTTGCCCGCTTCCACGTCCGACTCCTCGTCCATGTCCGCATCTACGTAGTCGTAGCCGACCTCGTTCACGTCCCGCTCCGCATCGACGCCGCCATGTCATGCGCAACACACCAAGCCGCCTCGCCTCGCTTGGGCCGTCGCGCTGCTGCATGCAGGGCCGTCGCATGCATGCGCCGCGCTCTCAGCCGGCTCCTCCACGCCGCCATCTTCGCGCTGCTGCCACCACCAGGCTGCCGTGTCGTGGGCGCCTTGGCTCGACCGTCGCATGCCATGCCAGCCACGTCGTGTCTCCCCGAACCTCCGTCGCACTCCCTCGCCTTGGACTAACACCGTGCCCACGGCGCTACCGCGCCGCGCCTCGGCTTCCTCGTCCTCGCGCTAGGCTGCAGCACTACGTCACTAAGGACGCCGCCTTGCTCGCTGGCCTTGCCTCCTCGGCGCCAAGCCGCTGCACCGTGCCGATGCTTCCTCAAGTCGTCGACTTGCACAGATCATCGTCAGACCGTGCCTCGGCACTGCGCCTCCTCAACCTCGCCTTGGCCACCTCCACCTCCACGCCGTGGATGCCGTGTCTTCGTGCCGTGCCACACACCGACTTGCGCCGCTGCGCATGCGTGCATGCACCGCCGCCGCACTGCGGCCGGGCGGCGAGGCATGCCGGCGCTGGGGTCGACCACCTCAAATCGCCGGCCTCGCGCCTCGGGCCACCATCGCGCCGTGTGCCATCGCCCGTGCGCGTGCTAGGCCACCGAGCCGGAGCTTGGCTCGACCGCATCACCGCCTGCAATCGACCGACGCCGCCATGCTCCAACCGCCCTCGCCGGCTACCTCTGCCGGCCGTGGCACCACCGCCGCATGCGCCGCAGCTCAACCGTCTGCGCGTGGGCCACGATGGCCTCGGCGTCGCTTCGCCACGCACGAGCAAGAATGTCTTGTGGTGCGGCTAGCCGGATGCCAGTGCCTCTGCTCGTCCTCTTCTCTTTTCTCCAAATCATTCAATTGACCGTGCATGCAAGAATTAGAGGTAGGAATGTATTGCTCTCGTACCGAGGAACGCTACCATATAACATGCAAGGATTGATTTTTTGTTTTTGACTGTGATTTGAAGGAGAGAAGTTGGGATGATGAACTTGTACAAAAGTTGCTGCTATGGCTAGAAGTGTTTGTCCTGTTGGAGGAAGAAGACAGTGGGGAGTTGTCCGTGGTTGTGCTCGGGAGAGAAAAACAAATGAAATGACAAGTAATAGGGAAGGTGGCAGTGGGTTGGCTGGGACAAAGAATGGCATGGGGATGCTCCCTTGAGAAAAGAAGACAGTGGTGGCTTTGGTTCGGCTGGCACAAGGGTGAACAGGAAATAAAAATTAACAGGGGAATAAATAGCAGTATTTCTTCCTCTTTTTCTACAACCCGCTCAAACGCCCTCGCATATGTGAGCTAGTCGCTAAAATGGAACGCTCTCGAGACAACGATCGCGATGGTATAACATGCATTAGCGGATTCTTGATTTTTGGTTGTGATTGCGAGGAGAGAAGTTGGGGAAAAGAAATAGACTCACAGGCGTCTCGCTGCGATCAGTCGGACCAAAAAGAGTAGCGATTAATGCATGCATCATGATTTTTGTAATGCACGCTAAAACAAGAAATCAATGTAATTCAATTTAAATGCAGACTTTCAATTCGATTCGATTTTAAGAAGCAACATTTTAATTAAACATGTGAAAATTTTAAAACATTGCCAAATATTTATTAGATCACCAAATTAAATATTAGCATCCCGATTCTGAAAATCAGGATGTTACATAACATGGAGAAGTTTGATGGGTCACAAAGTCCCATCAAATTTCTCCAAATCTACACAACTGCTATCCGAGCAGTAGGAGGAGGTGAATGCGTCATAGCAAATTACCTTCCAACTATGCTTGAAGGATCCGCTTGACCGTGGTTGCTAAACCAACCACTCGAGTCAATTTACTCGTGGCAACATCTCTGCAACCTTCTATTGGCCAACTTTTAGGGCACCTACAATCGCCATAGAAAAGAGGACGACTTGCATCGGATGAGACAAAACGACTATGAGACCTTACGCCAATTCATCAGGCGATTTAGTCAGGTTCGTAATTCAATTCTAGGGGTTTCTGACTCATCTGTTATCAGAGCCTTTAAGCAAGGATTCTGCAGTAGAAGAATCACAGAGGAAATTGCTTTGAATCCTCCAACTACCGTTGCCGAGCTCTTCAAGATGGCTGATTGATATGCGACTGCTGCCGAAGAAGTCGAGTGGAACAAAACCATCGATCAGGATGCCAAAATTCCTCAAGAGGCGGGTGATAATGGTAAGAAGAAGGATAAGAAGGACAAGAAATCCAAGAACAAGGCGAAGGGTCAAAAAGTTCAAGCTAGCAGTTCCAAGTAAGTCTTAGCTGCAAGCGATAAGGAACCACGAGGTTCTAAACCATACTCCGACCAAGGCAAAGGTAGGCGCACTAATCAAAAGGAGGGACATGACCTTTGCAACTGCTGGGTTTTCAATCAAAAACACGAGGACTATTACCCCGGCAAAGGGCCACTTCCTACTCTTGAGCAGGTAGGGAAAACGAGTGGTTGTAAGGAGTCGGATGACGACGAGGAGATGCTGTTTCAAGATCCGCAGCACACCATCGAGCACATCTATAGGGGATCATCGGCATACGAGTCAAAGCGATAGCTTAAGGCTGTCAAATGTGAGGTAAACTCCATTGACTCTCCTCTTGTCAATAAGATGCCGAAGTGGTCGGAAGTCACCATCTCTTTCAGGAAGGGTGACTGCCCGATCCCTTCGACTCGACCAAGTCGATTTTCGATTGTGGTCGAACCCACCATTAATAACTGTCGAGTAAATCGAGTCTTAGTTGATGGTGGTAGCTCGTTAAAATTTTTGTTTATGAGTGCCCTGGACGAGATGCATGTATCCAGAACTAAGGTAAGACCAGTACGATAATCTTTTCATGGAATCGTACCGGGATCTTCGGCCAAACCTATTATCTAAGTTTCTTTTCCTTTAACATTTGGTTCACCAAGTAATTTCACGACAGAGAAGATCTCCTTTGATGTGGTCAATTTCGATATGGCATATAATGTCATACTTGGATGACCAACTTTAGCAAAATTCTTAATAGCTACTCATTATGGGTATCAAGGTCTTAAGATGCTAGGTCCCAAAGGAGTGATCATAATTCGTTGTGACAAGAAGATGATACATACCTACGATCGCCGATCCCTCAAGATGGTTGGTTACATACCACCTTGAGAAGAAAATAAAGGGCAGCCTTCGACCAAGCAGTCGAAGCCTAAAGCTGCACCAAAGCCGAATGACCAAGTCAAAGAGGTTCCCCTGGACGCAGACGAGCCCTCGAAGACTATTTGCATCAGGGATACTTTCGACCCCAAATAGGAAGATGCCCTCATCACTTTCCTCCGAGCAAACACAGATGTCTTCGCGTGGCAAGCATCCGACATGCCCAGAGTCCCCAGGGAAGTGATCGAGCATAGTCTAGCTTTACGGCCTGACAAAGTACCCGTAAAACAAAAATTAAGGAGCTTTGCCCCTGATCGATGAGATGTAATAAGATCAGAATTGAACAAGCTACTTAAAACAGGCTTTATAAGAGAAGTCAACCACCCATAGTGGTTGGCTAACCCTGTAATGGTTAGAAAGTCTAACGGCAAGTGACGTATGTGTGTAGACTTCACCGACCTTAATAAAGCTTGTCCAAAAGATGGTTTTCCTTTACCTCGTATCAATCAGTTGGTTGATTCTACTGTCGATTGTGAAGTATTAAGTTTTCTATATGCATATTCTGGTTATCATCAAATCAATATGTGTCTAGATGATGAAGAAAAGACCGTATTTATTACACCATTTGGTATATTTTGCTATGTCAAAATGCCATTTGGTATAAAAAATATTGGTGCTTCTTTTCAACACTTGATGCAATTGACTTTTTCACCTCAACTAGGCCAAAATTTGGAAGCCTATGTTGATGATCTAGTCGTAAAAAGCATCAAGAAACTTAATCATACTTCAGACCTGCAAGAAACATTCAACAACCTCAGAAAACACCACTTGAAACTCAATCCTGAGAAGTGTGTATTTGGAGTTTTTTCAGGAAAAATGCTTGGATTCCTAGTCTCTGCACGAGGAATCGAAGTAAATCCTGAAAAGATAAAGGTCATCATGCAAATGCACCCTCTGACCACGAAGAAAGAAGTCCACAAACTCACAGGATGTATGACGGCTTTAAGTCATTTCATCGCACGCCTAGGAGAAAAAGGACTACCTTTTTTCAAACTTCTAAGGAAGTATGAGGGTTTTGAGTGGTCGGAAGAGGCAAACGCTGCCTTTGAGGATGTCAAGAGGTATCTTACGAGTGCTCCTATTCTGGTTTCTCTAAACCAGAAGAGACGCTCTTAATTTATCTAGCTACCACGCCATAGGCAGTGAGCGCAGTACTGGTTGTAGAATGTGATAACGTATAATGACCAGTTTACTATGTTAGTGAAGTTTTACACATGCCTAAGGAGCGCTACCCTCAGATCCAAAAACTTCTATATGCCCTCCTCATGTCTTCGAGGAAAATGCGGCATTATTTTCAGGCACACAAGATAATTGTGCCGTCTGAGTTTCCCTTAGGAGTGGACATCCAGAATAGGAAAGCAGCAGGACGCATGGCAAAAATTATTGGTAGAACTTGGGGAGTTTGACCTCTATTTCGTGTCCCGAACGGCCATTAAATCCCAGATCTTGGCAGACTTTTTCATCGAATGAACAAATCCTGAACCTATTCAGGATCCCCAGTACGATTCCTACGACCAATGGACGATGTACTTTGATGGGTCAGTTACTTTAAGTGGTTTGAGGGTTGGGCTGGTCTTGGAATCTCCTACCGGAGAGACCTTAAAGTATGCTATCTGATTAAATTTTTAGTCTACTAACAATGTAGTAGAATACGAAGGTTTACTGGCTAGCATACGAGCTGCGAAAGCACTCGAGATTCACCGACTACTCGTGAGAGGAGACTCTCAACTAGTCATGAATCAGGTCAAAAAAGAGTACCAATGCTCTAACCCGACCATGTCTTGGTACTTATTAGAAGTCCGTAAGCTTGAAAAGCATTTTTTCAGTTTCGAGGTACAATTTATCCCTCGAAAGGATAATTTCCTCGCGGACCAGTTTGCTCGTATAGCTTCTTCCCAATCGGAAGTACCAAAAGGAGTCTTCTTGGAATAGCTTCAGAAGTCGTCTCTGGTCGAAACACCAGAAACACTCCTATTGAGACAACCTCTCTAGAGTACGAGGATACCTGGATGACTCCCATCTATGAGTATCTTCAGAAGGGTTTCATACCCGATGATGATCTCGAGGCAGATCGCTTATCCAAAAAGACCAAAATGTATACTTTGGTCGAAGGAGTCCTCTATAAGTGAGGCACTCAAGGGGTGCTCATGCGATGCATTCCGTAGAGCGAAGGATTAAAACTCCTTCATGACATACACGGGGGCATCTGTGGAACTCATGCTTCCTATAGAATGCTGGTTGGTAAGACCTTTCAAAAAGGTTTCTACTGGCCAACAGCCCTCTACGATGCCAAAGAGTTGGTTCAGAACTGTGTATAATGCCAATTTCATAGCAGGCAGATACATCAACCAGCTCAGGCATTACAAATAATACATTTATATCATGGCCTTTTGTGACCTGGGGTCTCGATATCCTAGGACCATTACCAAAAGCTCTAGGTGGTTTCAAGTTCCTTTTTGTGGCTATTGATACATTCACAAAATGGATTGAAGCTGAGCCTGTGACTGGGATAACAACGGAAGTAGCAAAATGGTTCATGATGAGATACGTGGTTACTCGGTTGTGAGTCCCAAGTCGAATAATCACAGATAATGGTAGACAATTTTCGAGTGCAAAATTTCAGGAATTTTACAACGAGTTGAGTACCAAGTTATGTTATGCTTCTTGACGAGGATTAAAACCTCTATATATTATCTTTAATATATAAAAGACCATACGTCTTCATGGTCGTAACCTTTGAGGTGCACGACCTCACTGGTCGTAGAGATTTCAGAGGTTACATAATGGGTACCCTGGTCGGACGAAGGCCCAAGCCAAGCTTCCGACCAGGAGAACTGCTCGTAGAAGGTAAGAACTGATTCCAAGGTATATTCTCTACCATATGATGAATGGAACACGTGCATATTCCATACGACGTATCTTATCCAAGACACACCAGTGAACAACGTCCGTGCGGTTATATGTTTCATATAACCGCCAAACGGTTGATTCTCAGATCAACCGCCACTTGACTCAGACAGACGCAACGCCGCATCGTGTGCCTTCTCGGTAATGCGCCACCTCTTCGAGGGCTATTTAAAGATGGAACTCAGGCGGATCAAGGAAGGGGAGGAAGAAAGGCAACAGAAGAAGGAAGACAAAAAGCACAAGCCATTGATTCGTGTAATAGTTCTGAGTTAGCAAGAGGGCAAGCAGAGTCCTTAGGATATACCGTGTAAATTCCAGTTCATATTAATAAAAGAGCAGTGCCATTATTCCCTGAGATTTCCCACGTCATTTTCTCCTTTCTATTTTCGTAAGATCGATGTCTTGATCGTCGACAGCTGGCGCCGACCGTGGGGATCGCGGCGTAGAATCTCAGAAGATTTTTCTCTGCTCATCAAATCTTTGTCCATTCCCCGTCTGTGATCGCTGATGCGGTTATGGCGGGAAGTTGGGATGAAGAAAATTGGTTCGACTTGGAGGACTATGCCGACCTCGACATGGATGCATGTATGCGCGCCATGGAGGAAAACGGAATCTCTTCATCATCCTCCTCTGCCGGCTCGCCCAGGGCAGAAATCGGCGAAGACAACCGGATGGATGAAGACACACCGCTACGATCAGTGGAGGTCTCAGAGGAAGTGTTTCCGACCAGTTCGGAACACCCCAAATCCTCAGCAAGCCCGGCCCTTTGGACCGGCAAGAAAGGTGACGAAAATTCAACACTACAACCCGAAGTTCAACATACTTTTGATGCGATCATGGTTGATAGGTACTCACCAGCGGCTTCTAGTAATTCCTGGAGCCAACCGACACTTAGTGACGGTGTCAATGAAACCTCCATTGGTCATAAACCAAGTGATTCGATCAGCGATTCGCGAATCGGTGAGGTCCTTCAAAAACCTCGGAGGTGCGATCACCGATCGCTCCGTCGTGGAAGCTTCTCGCAGAAGCTCTGAGAGGCTCTCCGTTGATTACGATGGAAGCTCATCAGAGGACCGCTGCTGGAAGCACGAGGTCAATGCGATCGGAGATACGGATCACAATGCCGTGTACGGTCCTCCACACATTGCCTCGCCACCACGTCCTAATGGAGATGGTACGGGTGGTCAAGCACCAAATGCCGGAGGTGACAGAACTGGTAGATGTTCACCAGTTAATACGCTTGATCCTTCCCAAACCAATGTGAGGGACCGGGCAAGATCCACCAGAAGGTCGGAGGATGTAAGCCATCAAACACCTTCTTCTGGCAGAAATCCCTCGAGACCTTCGGTAACTATACAAAACCTGCAGCGAGTCAGGGATATTTTAAATACTTCTGACCCTGCCCTGGCAGAGACTCCAGGTTTTGCCCAACTCGCAGGTCAAGTATCGGAGATTATCCAACAGACAATGCAGCGCCACGAAGCTTATCGGAACGAAGGCACCGCAAAGTCGAACCATGACTTCATCACAAAGATTCTTCCCAGCGAAGCCTACATGGTCGCGTTGGGGATCAATTGACACTGCGACCACCTCGACGATTCCGACCAACCAGTCACGAGGGGAGGAGATTATTTCAAGAATCCTCGCCATCACTTCGTCGAGACGAACCATCGCTTGGACCTGGTGATCTCCGGCATCATCTGAGCCAAGCAAGCGGTCGAAGGCGTTTTACTAACGTCCACGACCGGATCGGGACATTGGAGCATTGACAATCTGTTCCTAGAAATCGATCTCCAATCGATTACAATCCAAATACTTTTCAAAGAAGGCGCCACGAAACTATCACAGTGTCGAGCTTTCTCGTGGGGCTCCAGGTACACGTTGGCCAAATAGGTTCGATCGGCCAATATGGATAAATTCAATGGGACCCAAAATCCCTTAGAATTTCTCGGATATACACCACCGCTATCGAGTGCGGTGGTGATGAAAATGTAATGGTGAATTATCTTCCTACAATATTAGAAGGATCACCCGATCTTGGTTGCTTAACCTTCCGATCGGATCCGTGTATGCTTGGGAGCAACTCTGCGACCTTTTAATTGCAAATTTTCGAGTGCGTATGATCGCCCGAAAGGAAGACGATCTCCATAGGATACGGCAAAAATCAAGCGAGACTCTCCTGAAATATTAAAAGATTTAGCCAAGTCGTAACTCAATACTAGAGGTCGCAGAATCTTCCGTTATCCAAGCCTTCAAAGCGGGATTAAGAAATCGACGGTTTCACGGAGGATTTAGCTATACATCCTCCACGAACAACCATCGAGCTCTTCGACATGGTGACAAATGCGCTACGACCGATGAAGCGGTCGAGTGGAGCAAGTGTTGATCGAAGGATAAGATCCCCAACCTGGCTTAGATAGGCGGAAAAGAAACTAAAGAAGACTCTCAAGAAAAGAAATATGGCGAGCCAACGACAAAGAGATTACGATTGTTCTGAAAAATCTACAAAAGGAAGAAAAGATTATCTTGGTCGTGGCAAGGCCAAAGCTCACTAATGGTTACAAGAAAAACAAAAAATGGTGTCCTCTTCATCGCCAAGTAGGACACGATTTGCGCAATTGTCGCGCTTGGCAAAAGAAGTCGGAAGATTATTATCTTTGTAAAGGACCACTCCGTCGATTCAAGAGCTCGGAAACAAGCTCCAAGAAGGACAAAGATGGTGACGAAGAGATGGAGTACCAAGAACCTCAAGACACCGTTGATGTGATCTTGGTGGGTCTTCTTCGTCGAGTCCGGCGTCACACGAAAGCCATGGGCGAGAGGTCAACCTTACGAGAACCTTCGATCGTCGTTAAACCTTCAAGGTGGTCGGAGACAAAAATCTCCTTCAAAGAAAGAAGACGCCCTATTCCTTCAACTCGACGGTAGGTTTCCAATTGTCGTTGAGCCTACTATTAATAACTACAAGGTTAATCGGGTTTTGATAGATGGGGTAGTTCTTTGAATATTCTATTTGCAAGTGCTTTAGAAGATATGCGATTCCCAAATCCAAGGTAAAACGATGAAATATGCCTTTCACGGCATAGTGCACGGTCTCTTGCTAAACCAATAGGGCACTTGTCCCTACTAGTTACGTTCGGAAAACCCGACAACTTCCAGCGAAAAGTTTCATTCGATGTGGTGAACTTCGAGATCGCATACAATGCAATTCTCGGTCGTCGGCTTTAGCAAAGTTCACGATAGCCACGCATTACGGTTATCAGAGTTTGAAAATGCCAGGACCGAAAGGTGTAATCACGGTCCGAGGTGATCAGAAGATAGCCTACGCATGCGATCGGAAGTGTTTAGAGCTGGTCGATGAACTTCCGACCAGGGGAACTAACACCGTTAACATGCAGGTCAAAAGTTCAAGGCCGAAGATGACACCAAAACCTTCCGACCAGTTGAAAGAGGTACAACTCGATGGAAGCGCTTCTCCAGAGGGTGCCAAGATACTGGTCGGGACAGGACTCGACCCTAAATAGGAAGAGTCGCTCGTCTCCTTCCTCCGAGCTAATCAGGATGTATTTGCATGGCAGGCGTCCGACATGCCCGGAGTCCCCAGGGAGGTGATCGAGCATAGGCTAGCTCTACAGCCTAACAAAAAACCGGTCAAGCAGAAGCTACGGCGTTTCGCACCAGATCGAAAAGAAATAATCCAGTCGGAGATCAACAAGCTTCTCAAAGCTGGGTTCATTCGTGAGGTCGACCACCCAGAGTGGCTCGCCAATCCTGTAATGGTTAGAAAAGCCAATGGGAAATGGCGAATGTGTATTGACTTTACAGATCTTAATAAAGCTTGTCCGAAGGATGACTTTCCCCTTCCTCGCATTGATCAACTTGTAGACTCTACTTAGGTGTGAGTTGTTAAGTTTTTGGATGCTTATTCAGGGTACCACGGATCAATATGAGTAAACAAGATGAAGAAAACTTCCTTTATCACCCCATATGGTACTTACAGTTATGTAAAAATGCCATTTGGTCTCAAGAATCTTGGTGCAACATTCCAAAGGTTGATGCAAAGACCTTTAGCCCTCGGTGGGTCGGAATCTTGAAGCCCACGTTGATGATCAGTCGTTAAAAGCGTCCAACGCGGGGATCATATTCTAGACACGCAAGAGACTTTCAATAACTTAAGGCGTCATAACCTTAAGTTAAATCCAGAAATGTGTGTTTGGAGTTTAGTCGAAAGCTTCTTGGGTTCCTAGTTTCAGCTAGAGGCATTGAAGCAAATCCAACGAAAATCGCGCCATCGATCGGATCGCGATCCAACCACAAAGAAGGAAGTCCGGTTAACCGGTTGTATGGCGGCGTTAAGTCGTTTCATAGCACGGTTAGGCGAAAAAGGACTACCTTTCTTTAAGCTTCTCGGAAACATGGGAGTTTCGAATGGACTAAAGAAGCAAGCGCGCCTTTGAAGAATTAAACGGTACCTTACGAGTCCCCAATCTTAGTTTCTTCAAGATTGGGAGAAACATTACTAATTTACATGGTTGCAACGCCACAAGCGGTTAGTGGTGTCCTGGTCGTAGAACGAGACAATGTTCAACGACCAATATATTACGTAAGTGAAGTCTTACATGGACCAAAAGAAAGGTATCCGCAGTACAAAAATTGCTCTATGGTCTCCTTATGGCTTCAAGGAAACTAAGACATTATTTTCAGGCCCACAAAGTGGTCGTACCTACTGGATATCCCCTTGGTCAAGTCCAGGGAAACAGGGAGTCATCAGGACGAATATCAAAATGGGCGGTTGAGCTTGGGGCGTTCGATCTCCATTTTGTCCCACGAACAAAGACAATCAACTCCGGTGCAATAGCGAAATTCATTGCGAATGGACAAACCCTGAACCCACCCAAGGGCCCGAGTACGAGCACCATGACGAGTGGACAATGTACTTCGATGGTTCCTTGATGTTGCATGGCTGTAACACCCTAACTCAACAATGAGCCTGGAATGCTTCTAAGGTAACCTTACACAAATCTAAGCCAGACAATTTACTAAAATTCGGCATAATCTCCTTTGTATTTCTCACTTCACATGGGTTTCAACAGTTAAAAGAGAACTATAACGAAACATTGCAATATTCAAGATCATCAATAAGTTCTCGTGAATTTGCTAATCAAGCAACAAGTCCTCAAGCATCCAACTAAGCTAATCATCATTATTACAATTAATCCAATGCAGAAATATAATCATGACAAATCCTTGAGCAGTAGCTTATTTATTAAGGCATGGTCTGAGAATTAAAGCACATGGCCGTGTGCATGTAAACATAATGCTACTCCTCCCATGCATGATGCGCTTGAATTGGGTACCTAAAGCAAAAAGAAAGCAAGAGCGAGTCCACAGACTCAGCAAGTACATAAATAAAAAGTCACATAAGTCAAATCATAACATCCGCATCCACATTCGGAGAACATCATTAAATCATTCACATGCGTATGCAATGCTCAAGGGTTCCTTTTCTTTATCTCTTTTGCATTTTACCGTAATGCAAAGTATGCAACCGTCATTGCATACCCATGCTGTCTTGCGCACGCACAGGGGACCAATTGCCCAATACTCCGCAAGTATTGGGGACCTCAACCCACACTCCACAAGTGTGGGGACCTCAAGCCCGTCACATTCATGACGGGGACCTCAAAGATGTGCATGCTTGGTCATCACAAGACCAGCCTCAACATGATATCACTATGCATATGCACCATCTCTTTTCATCATCATAGAAACAAAGGCAATAAACATCCATGAATAAAGCATACTTGTCAACAACCCTACGACACAAACATGCTTCAAACACATACTCATGCCCAAGCAATCACAAACAAAGTACCAACGATGCACTTGCCTCAACCGTGCGGGAGCGAAGGGCGCCAAGAGGGTGCCGCCTCGGAACCAGTCCCCACCTAAACATTCAATTAAAAATGCTAAGACAGCAATAAAGGACCACTCAAACCATAAAAGTAAACACGAACTCACAAAAGTTCCTTTAGCGCGAACCCAACCCCAGTTTCTAGATGTCGCTTTGTCCCCTCTGTGGACAGTCATGTTCTAAAATTCATATCTTTTCGTACAGGGATCCAAATTATGTGTTCTTGGACTTCATTGAAAGGTTATCAAATTCTCCAACTAAACCTAGTTGGTGGGCCTTCCTGTTTCGGCCATCTACTATCCCTAACATGCGAAATAACAGAACATCGTTTTCAAGTCAGGTTCTCTGGACAGTACACTAAATTGATCATAACTTTCAGCTCGTTCGTCCAAATTTCACGTTCTTGTGCTTCCCTGAAAGCTACAACAATTATCTACAACTTTCGTTATACTGAGATCCTCTAATTATCTCGTTATATGATCGAACAAGTCATATTACTAAAACCTGTCAAACTACTGACAGACTCGCAGAATAGTTGCACTAATAAATTCATAACGTTTGCTGAGAGGTCCACAAAATACGATCTAGCACTTCATTGAAATCTAGTGACGTCCTCTACAACTTTCTAGGAGATGACCAAGACTGAATCCGCACTTAACCACACCAAAACGTCCCTCTAATGCAATCTGTCCCGAGGCGACAAATTACCGCAAAGAACAATTAGCGCTAATACATCTAAGCGAGGGAAAGCAAGGTTACCCTTTACGAACCGATCGCGGGCACGAAGAGCACCCACTAGCGAACTCTCCCCAAAGATGGTCCCGTTCCCTCACCTTCTTCCTCCTCCAACAGCTGGCCACCTCCAGCAATCTCCTTCTTCTTGGCCAATCGATCTCGGGTGATCGCTTCTTCCTCAATTGGCGCGTGCACTGTTCATGGTACTGTAGCGGCAGCGAGTGCAGTAGTACGTCGTGCTACAATAACTCATCTAGGGTTTCCCTCCTCTCTTTATTAGTAGCCAGCCCCTCATGGGCCTAAATCTTTGTGAAATTTGAAAGCCCATAGCCCAAGTTGTCGAAATTATGCATAAATTCCTCTAATCTCTGTTAAAACACTTTTCTAATTGGTCCTTGTCTCTAATTTATTTCTTCTCTCTCGAATACATTTGGGGTATTACATTCTACCCCGTTAAATGGAATTCGACCAAAATCTGCTCACACTTAACGCCAAAGAATAACCACGACTAAGAACATACCGACATTACCACATACTGCGGTGAATAATTCGGATTACGATCGCGCATGTGAGACTCCATTCCCAAGTCATCTTACTCTCAAAATTATGGAACCACCGCACCTTGATGCAACCGGCGTGTTACGCCTTATTACTCGCCCCATCCTTTCAAGAGTCACTCAACGGATATCACTCGAGGGCACGCCTTACTCGTGGGTCACCGGCTCCAACGAATCTTCACACTCGAAATGGCTCCGCATTCTCGTAACACCAGTTCACCCAACACGTTATATTCCCTGCTCCATAACTCGAGACGGTCCTAGTGAATGGCTTCCTTCCAAGTCCCGTAACTTCCAGAACAACCAAATATCGTTAGGCTATCTATCTCTTGGTCCAAACCACCAAACTTGCATGTAACATATAGAACTCTTGTTCCATCTCTCGATCGACCTCTTCATCATAACAAGGAGATCCTCCATTCTGCAGGATGCACAACAAGATTTATTTTAATCAAACTTTAATAAGCGATTCAACTCAAAAACAAAGGATTCACCATGCCATTCCAACTTTCCTCCAAAACACACAAATCCAAAATCGAAGATTCCTCATGAAAACCTTTTCACATTCCAACAAGTTAGTTTGCAAATGAACACCACCTAAGCCAAAAAGAAATCACTCGAATGCTCAATCAAACACTTCATTTATTTTCTGAACAGGAAAGAACCACCTTGCCAACATATAGTCAACTCAAATTGTACGTGTTCTCCGTCATAAACCCAACTCAACCAAGAACCAATAGAGCACTTCTTTACTCAAGAAAACATTCTTTTCTCGGATGTTATGTTAAGAAATAACCTTTTCCAAATCATGGGTTTCCAAATCATCATATTAACTCCTTTCTCTTAATCGACAATCCTAAAGCGATCCTCAAACCAAAAGAACAACTTTTCTTATTTAGAGGACTCTACTAATCTACAAAAGGATTTTATAGTCCACTCCTATACCAAGGAATTATTTTGAAAAAAAGTTCTATTATTTCAATAAAGATTTTTCACCCACAACCACATCATCTCATTCTATTAAAGATAATCAACTTCAAATTCTCAAAGACACAAACTCCTTTACTTTACCCAAAGTATTCTATCAAAGATGAACACACTATTCAAAATTCGCTTCTATCCATCTACCTCTACACTTAATATTGGGTCTCCAAGTTCCTAGCGTAAAATGCAAAGCCCAAAATCAACCTCCAAGACTCCTACCGTGGATTTTTTTTAGTATATTTGATAGGAAATTCTCAAATTCATTTACTAAAACTTCACACAACTCAACTATAACTTCAGTCATTAATATCCATATTACTCACTAATCAAGTGCTCGCCCAAGGCAGTTTATTTCACCAATCTTAGACTTTCTCTAATCACACCAATCCAATTCAGTTACACAACCACAATATACACGTTCGCAAAATCATAACTGATTGATCAAGATTCAAACATACTCAATCACTAACGTCGATAAATAAATATATTCTTTGACCAAGATATCCTTGGAAATAATTTAACTCTCATAGGGTCATCTCGACAACAACTCCACAACCCTTGTTGTCTCTTTAATTGCCGTAATGTTTAGTTTACTCTGCTAATTTCCTCTCATTAAACCACATCTTCATAAATCATCTACCCAACCTCGCAAGTTAATTATCCAATCACGATACTCTAATAAATTTATCGGATCCCATACTTTCAATAATCCCTCATTCTAGCATGAACAAAGTCCTTGGATTATAATTTGTCATAGGTTCCCCTACTTGTAGCACTAATCAATTGTATTCCAATGACAAACATTCCTAGAATTCTCTCAAAGAAGTAATAAGTCGAAACCAATTCACCTTCTCATTTCTTCACATAGACTGTTCCCAAAATCTCACCACTATCATAAACTTATTCACTACCAACCAATCGCCATAATACACTCTATGAGACTTGGCAACACAAGAAGGTTAAATCCTTTCTCAAAAGGGAAGAATCAAACAAATACAAGTCTCAACACACAAGAAAACTTCGCTCGTCGGAGAGGCACGAGACCAAGAGAAACAGTGAAATAGTAATGATCTCGGAAACAAAACATGAGTCCACAATCGAGGCACATGTCCTCAAGAAAGAATTTTTAAAAAAACTCCATAAATCATAATAAAATATTGCTATGGAAACCAAGAAATTCTTAAGTCATGTGTGAAAAAAAGTTCTGATTTCAATTCTTAACTCAACCTCAAATACTTATGGTACTCATTTTCCACAACAAATAAAGCAATTCTCTTTTATTACATCATTACTTGTCAACCCAAACATGAAGTGTCTTTAAAACTGAATCACATTTATCACTTAGAAACCAGTTAGAACCTTCCAAAATGTCACATTGTTCAAACTAATTTTATCTACTACATAAATCATGAACTCTCAAAGGATCACGAATGCAAAACTCCAAACATTTCATTTATCCAATATTACGAAAAGTAATCAACTTACTTTCTCTCTAGAAGAATCATCACCACTCCAACGCGTCACAATCTCTTGTAGACCATGCTACTAACATCAAGAATAATTCACTCTTAACAATGTTTGTTAACGTCAACTCTTCCTTTATAAAGTCCCCAAAGACTTAACCAAAAAGTTACATATCCTTTTATCATCGCATCCTTAATTGAGTGTATTCCAAATTCTTACACTCTCACTACAACAACCACTCTATTTTAGAGGAACCTACTACACAATCTAAAGGTTACACCAAACCCTTCATCAACAACATGCTATTATCCAACAATTTCACCATCATGCAAACCTCTTTTAACAAGGGCTTGCAGCCACAATACAACCCCACGGAACACATGTAAATAAATCACTTTTAAATTTCAACCCTGCTCCTATTCGAAATACTCTCACTACTTTAGTATACACTAATTCCAATCTAGAGGCTATCATAAATCATTGATGATCATTCAATCATGGGCGAATTGATGGTCCTTTCTCTATTTGTATTCCCACGAGCTTAAATAAGATCGTCAAATAGCCCATTAAAGAAAATTCTATATTATCATCTATTAAGACAATGGTCGAACACATCATTATATTTCTCTTCCAAAACAGTTAGATTAATCCATTGAGACCAAAATAATCTAGCAAGTTTAGCAAACTAAATGATTCTAATAATCAACCTTTTCACCATGTTCCACACTTCTAAATAACTCTTTTGATTCCAATTAAGTGTGGTCATGCTCCTGATCCTGATTCATCAAGGAATACTAGAGGACATCGTCAATTTGATCGATTTCACTCCCGTGGACACTCGTTAGGATTTATCAAGCACTACGCTCTGCACCCACCTTGATAACTCATATCATATCCATCAATTTCTTTGATTATAACCTCTGCCTTAACCACGAGAAGACATTGCTAAAGGGTTTAATATTTTCTTTCATAAACAAGAACCATTCAACTTCTACACTCAAAATACCCAAAGAAACTTTATTGAGTCAAAGCTTCCACACACTAAAAGACTTGCAAGAGGAAACTTTCATTAACCAAAAACATCCTGCGAATAAATGGGTCATGTTTCCCGACAAGAAAGACAAATCTCCAATATAAAGGTCAATATTGACAACTAACCAAGTCCACTAGCCGCAATACTAACTCAACAGTTGGGAAAATAGTAATTGCTTTAACGGTCAAATTAAGCCAATGAAAACACATCAATCCTTCTCAACGAAACCCACCAAGGCACCAACTGCAATGAACTATTGACCCAAAGAAATTCATCAATCACTACTAGACAAGAGTTGACCAAATTCGAACTCACGGAAGCGAACAAATTTCTAAAGATACTCACTATCGACGCCTATACTAAGACATCTGAGGTAACTACTTCCCTGTTCTCATACCACAAAAGATGGCGTGACATGGTAAAGCCCAGGGCCACAACCACGACCTCAACCTCTCAACATGCGCTACCATCACTCATACTAATCATAGAATCATATTATAAGTATACAAGGTTATCTCATAACAGGAATCATCAATACAATATAACAGAAGCGTAAATGCAATGCTTGACCCATCACATCCTACAGTGCACAAGTGTGTCAAGTTTTTAAGTTCATTAACCATTACAAAATGTTAGTAATTTAAATTGCCTAAGTTGTAAATCCAATCACCACGGACCTACATGACGCTCACGATACCAAGCTGTAACACCCTAACTCAACAATGAGCACGGAATGCTACTAAGGTAACCTTACACAAATCTAAGCTAGACAATTTACTAAAATTCGTGAGAATCTCCTTTGTATTTCTCACTTCACATGGGTTTCAACGAGTTAAAGAGAACTATAACGAAACATTGCAATATTCAAGATCATCAATATGTTCTCGTGAATTTGCTAATCAATCGAACAAGTCCTCAAGCATCCAACTAAGCTAATCATCATTATTACAATTAATCCAATGCAGAAATATAATCATGACAAATCCTTGAACAGTAGCTTATTTATTAAGGCATGGTCTGAGAATTAAAGCACATGGCCGTGTGCATGTAAACATAATGCTACTCCCTCCCATGCATGATGCGCTTGAATTGGGTACCTAAAACAGCAAAGAAAGCAAGAGCGAGTCCACAGACTCAGCAAGTACATAAATAAAAAAGTCACATAAGTCAAATCATAACATCCGCATCCACATTCAGGAGAACATCATTAAATCATTCACATGCGTATGCAATGCTCAAGGGTTCCTTTTCTTTATCTCTTTTTGCATTTTACCGGTAATGCAAAGTATGCAACCGTCGCTGCATACCCATGCCTGTGCGCGCACGCACAGGGACCAATTGCCCAATACTCCGCAAGTATTGGGGACCTCAAGCCCACACTCCACAAGTGTGGGGACCTCAAGCCCGTCACATTCATGACGGGGACCTCAAAGATGTGCATGCTTGGTCATCACAAGACCAGGCCTCAACATGATATCACTATGCATATGCACCATCTCTTTTCATCATCATAGAAACAAAGGCAATAAACATCCATGAATAAAGCATACTTGTCAACAACCCTACGACACAAACATGCTTCAAACACATACTCATGCCCAAGCAATCACAAACAAAGTACCAACGATGCACTTGCCTCAACCGTGCGGGAACGAAGGACGCGAAGAGGGTGCCGCCTCCGGAACCAGTCCCCCACCTAAACATTCAATTAAAAAATGCTAAGACAGCAATAAAGGACCACTCAAACCATAAAAGTAAACACGAACTCACAAAAGTTCCTTTAGCGCGAACCCAACCCCAGTTTCTAGATGTCGCTTTGTCCCCTCTGTGGACAGTCATGTTCTAAAATTCATATCTTTTCGTACAGGGATCCAAATTATGTGTTCTTGGACTTCATTGAAAGGTTATCAAATTCTCCAACTAAACCTAGTTGGTGGGCCTTCCTGTTTCGGCCATCTACTATCCCTAACATGCGAAATAACAGAACATCGTTTTCAAGTCAGGTTCTCTGGACAGTACACTAAATTGATCATAACTTTCAGCTCGTTCGTCCAAATTTCACGTTCTTGTGCTTCCCTGAAAGCTACAACAATTATCTACAACTTTCGTTATACTGAGATCCTCTAATTATCTCGTTATATGATCGAACAAGTCATATTACTAAAACCTGTCAAACTACTGACAGACTCGCAGAATAGTTGCACTAATAAATTCATAACGTTTGCTACAGAGGTCCACAAAATACGATCTAGCACTTCATTGAAATCTAGTGACGTCCTCTACAACTTTCTAGGAGATGACCAAGACTGAATCCGCACTTAACCACACCAAAACGTCCCTCTAATGCAATCTGTCCTGAGGCGACAGAATTACCGCAAAGAACAATTAGCGCTAATACATCTAAGCGAGGGAAAGCAAGGTTACCCTTTACGAACCGATCGCCGGGCACGAAGAGCACCCACTAGCGAACTCTCCCCAAAGATGGTCCCGTTCCCTCACCTTCTTCCTCCTCCAACAGCTGGCCACCTCCGGCAATCTCCTTCTTCTTGGCCAATCGATCTCGGGTGATCGCCTTCTTCCTCAATTGGCGCGTGCACTGTTCATGGTACTTGTAGAGGCAGCGGGTGCTGTAGCACGTGCTACAATAACTCATCTAGGGTTTCCCTCCTCTCTTTATTAGTGCTTGCCCCTCATGGGCCTAAATCTTTGTAAATGAAAGCCCATAGCCCAAGTTGTCGAAATTATGCATAAATTCCCCTCTAATCTCTGTTAAAACACTTTTCTAATTGGTCCTTGTCTCTAATTTATTTCTTCTCTCTCGAATACATTTGGGGTATTACAATGGCTCGAAGTGGGTCGTCTTGATTTCCCCTCTTGGTGAACAAATAAAGTCGCCATTCGGTTTAACTTTCCGCTACTAACAATGTGGCGAGAATATGAAGGTTTCTTGGCGGACTTGAGCAGCTCGTTCGCTCGGGATTCGCAGATTGCTAGTGAAAAGTGATTCTCAACTAGTAGCGAATCAAGTAGGAAAGAGTATCAATGCTCTAGTACCAAGATGTCATCATATCACGGAAGTGCGAAACTTCGAAAAGCATTTCTTGGTTTCCGGATCCAACACATTCCTAGAAAGGAAAACTTTCTGGCAGACCAGTTGGCCCGGATGGCTTCCACACGGACATCCGTCCCGCCCGGAGTTTTTCTCGAGAAACTCGATTCACCCTCGGTAGTCGAGCCTTCAGTGAGGACCGGAATATTTAACTAGTAACACTTAACCTCCAAATGGTTCTAGCATTACTAATTAAACATTCTAAGCCTCGATGGACATATGTTTCCCAGAATTGCAACATATGCACATCATCACAAAATTACACATCATTTCCATACAACATATATCACTAAGTTCAACAACGACATAAAGTAAAGTTATTACAAAAGAGAGCCGACCGGCCAAATAGATCAATATACAAGAATGACAGTGAAGCAAAAGCGCCATAAGATGGCTAGAACAAAAGTCGACCGGTTAGCCACACACCACAAGGCAACCGGCCGGGCATAAGCTAGTCGCCCATAGCTACCACAACACAGCTCACAAAAGTGAGGCCCCTCGGGCTCACCTTCTTCCTCTGCAACAAAACCATCAAGCATAGCAACTGAGTACAAAGATTGTCTTTGTACCCGCAAGACTGACGTGTGGAATAGCAGACCTATTCATAAACTACATGCAAGCTTATTTAGGTGGAGGTTGTATGTCTCTTTTTGCATGAAGCCAACTTTATTTGCAATAAGGTAATACATTTTAAAAGCAAGTTTGCAAATCTGTTTTGTTATCAAAGTAACAGTGAAATCTGGATACATACAAGTAACCACACAAGTGACTATCCCAATAGCCACCACAACATAGCACGAATCCCGATTCGTGCCACCCATCAATTTTTAATTAAAGGTTTTAGTCTAACTCTTGAAAGCTTACCCAAGCATGTCCATAACCTAGGGCGAGGCTATTCGAATAGTTTTAACCTGCGGGTGTACCAATGTACCCACACTTGGACGCTTTAAGCCACAAAGCACACTTCCGAAGGTATGCCGGCACGGCTAAGTCCTACGAGACGTTTTCCAATATTGTGTATTAACTACGAGCCGCTCGTATGGATGAAAACCCATACGCTTACATTGCAAGCCGAAAGACAACAGATCCCATCACGGGTGAAGTCTTTCGGCACTACAATCTCCCAACGCCATCCCTCCTGCGACTCCTGCGACCGTAGCCAATACCCGCCAAAGTACTAAGTCAAGAGAGGTCCCATACCCTCTAGTGTGGTTATACGCACAAATTACTCGGATATGAGATACTCCCAAGATGTTCGGTCCTTAATTGACTCGGGCACCATTCGGTCACACCCCACAATCACACCATCATACCATTGTGCCCAAGTCTAAATCATTTTTATTTTCAGTTTTAGTTTTCATAAGTAGACATGGCACAAGGCTGAAAATCAATAACCATAATAAGTTTCATGTGATCAAGGTTATCGACAAGTCGATAACCGCCCATTTCTAGGAACTAAGCATGGCTAAGCATTTAATTCGCAACTACTAAGTGACAAGAGCTCATCCACGAACTTTAATCACAGCAATAACCTAGGCTCATGGTAGTAGAGGATAGACATTTGCTTAAGGAAATGCATCTACTAGGTAAACTAACGACAATAGTTTAACACAAGGTAGCAATGCATACATAGTAGTTGCAAACAAAATAAATACTTAAAATAAATGGGATTAAAATGATCAAACTGCTTGCCTTGCTGCTGTTGCTCAACCTGTTGTGGAGGGTCGTTCTCAGGGTCACCGCAAATGTCGAAACCTAAGCGAAAGAGCGAAAACAACCGACAAAAACCAATAAGAGCGAAGGTCACCGAAAGAACCTCAAAAACCAAAATCATCCAAATCACTTGAAATTCATACAGAAGCAAGGGTATGATTTTAGATAAACTTACCAACAAAAATCATTCCATTTGGACTAGGCATGCAAAAGATATAGCCTAAACCATTTTCTTAAGCTTTTAAAATTCAAAAACTAATTAATTGATGCTACTGTCCATATCACGAATTTCCAGAAACATTATGAACTTGGAATTTTTATAGTAGATAGATAATAACATCCTAAAGTTAGCAAAATTGAGTTTGCACAATTTGGAGTTAAAATGCATTACTTATGACCGTTCTAAGTCATAAAAGTAGTACACAAGTTACATGCAAAACATGATTTTTTTTTAGAAACAGCAACATGCATACATCTAATTTTCCATAAAACTACACTAACCCAAGTTTCTAACAAAATTGGGTTTACTGTTTTTGGAGTTACAGAGAAATACTTATGCATTTTTCAATATAAAGAATTTGTTAGAACCTTAATTAAACTAGTCCTAAAGACATTTCGATAAAAGTGATTTCATGTAAATATCATGATTCCAACCAATTTTAGATTAAAGTACACCTACTGTAGAAGCTAACAAAATTTGATTCAACAAATTTGGAGCTAAAATGAATTAGTTACACATTGTACAACATGTCAACCTTTTTCTTTTGCAAAGAAAAGGAGTTAAAGGTTTAATTCCTAAAACAATATTTTCTGAAACAGATACATACTGAAACTATTTTTAGCAGCAAGATCAAGAGAAAACAAAATTACAGAAGTGGATTCAATCATTTTGGAGTTATAATGATTTAGTTATGCATTTTGAAGTTAAACAAGATTTTTAGTTCGACTATAAACCATTTCTGAAATTCTAAAGCCATAACACCTATTCTCACCGAGCACTACCTAGCCACGGTGGCAGCAATGGGCGGCGTCACTTTGACTCGGTCCACGCGGGCTTGGCTCACCGCAACAGACGCGAGCGTATCGCGAGAATACGTTTTCAAAACAAAAGAAGCGTAAACCTACAAAATACACTATCACTTAAACGTCTAGGCCCACATGTAATAGACTCATTAGCGATTAAACCGGCATTACCGCTAACCTAATGACCTGCTCGGTACCCTTGCGGGACGCGCGACAACGAGCGAGCAGCGAGCTTCCCGGCGGTTCGCGGCGGCGAAGTCCACGGCGCGTGAACTAAGGTTGGGATGACTCGCAATAGTGCGGCGTACGAAACAAGAGGTCATGAGGTTAGGTCGGCCGGCACGGCGAGCTAGAGCTAAACGGCGGCGCCCATACGGCAAGCGTGCACCACGCGACTGGTTCGTTTCCGAGTTAACTAACGCGTGCTTATGCTACTAGAGAGTCACCGAGGCCTACGGTGCCGACGGGAGGTCGGGGTCGAGAGTCTCGCCAGCCGAGGGCGGCGATGAGGCCAAAAAAGAGCTCCAATGGGGACGAAGGACTGGCGAAACCAACCACGAGAGGTCATCGGAGGCGCAAGAACCGAGATAGGAAGCTACAAGAGCGAAATCGGCAAGATGCTTACGAGAATCAAGTGGGAATGAGCGGTTGCAACACGGCGGAAATGAGCAAAACCTCGAATCACCAAGCTTACGCGTGCATTACCGAAATGGATTGAGGGTTAATGCTCGAGAAACCAAGGCACGGTAGTAGGGCGCGAGCGATCGAGGTCCATACCTATTGAGACGAAAAGAGCTCGGGAATGCCACGATCCGCGCTGCGGGCTGCGGCGAGGGCACGAAGATGGACCGGAGCTACAGGCAAAAAGGAGCTCCGCATAAGCAAAAGTGGAAGCGGCATAAACCACAACACCGATAAGGAGCACCGGGAAGGCTTACAGAAAGGAGCTCGGACCAGCCTCTTCTTCCTCATCCCGAGAGGAAGAATGAGTGAAATGGAGGGCCGAGGGGTGTTATCTGCGAGTACGGAGTTGGCAGCGGAAGGAACGGAGATGCTCGAGAGATTGGTTCGGAGGCGGTGGATTGTGGCGTTAGCGGAGCTGGCGAGCGGCTTCGGGCGCGTGGCGGCGAGCTCGAGCGCGAGTCGGCCGAGGTAAGCGATGATCTTGTGGCGGGCCCGGTAGTCGAGACACACGGGCGGCGTGAGGTCGGTTTAAGTGAAACACTAGGGACCGTTGGATCGAGATCAAAGGTGACAAACACGCGTGGGATTTTAAACTCCGCCGGCGATGCGCGATCGGGATCGTTGACACACGATCGGACGGCTGCGCGCGGTGCGCTTAGTGGGTTAAGGTGAGTCGTTTGGCGAGACGCAGGAGCCCGAGGAGCGATGATGAGTCAGGGTTAGGGTTAGGTTTGACGAATTGATTTTCTTGATTTCTAGATTGACCAAAGCTTAGAAAATAGAAATAAATTTCATAAAATTGTGAAATAATTCACAGAGGTTCCTGGGATGGTCTAGAACCCATAAAAATTTTGAAACCTCACTGTTCATGATTTGTTTGCCTAATTTTAAATTCAAACTTACAATAGGTTATTGAAGCAAGTTTGAATTTTATGTGGATTGAGTTTAGCTCCAAAAAAATTTTGGAACAATTATATTTATTCATGATAATTATTATAAGATGTAAATAAATTATTTCCCAGAGTTTCACTTGAAGTAAATTCTTCCCAAAAATTATTTTAAGTGTATGCTCTTTATGTTTGACTTGTCTCCAAAAATATTCCAACAACTTCTAAAAATGGTGAAACTTTTGGAGGGTTACCCATCAACCCAAGAACTTAGGAAAAATACTCCCAGAGGATAATCACAAAATTTGGTTTGAAAATTTTTAGCGACAACAATTTCCATTAAAGAAATATGGTTCTTTTTAATTAGGAAATTATTGGGGAATAATTCTAGAAACTTTCCAAATGACTCATGAGGCAACAAAAGTTTTAAATTATCCTCACAAATTACATTTAGAACATAAATCAAAGTTTGGGATGTTACAAATCTCCCCCCCTTACAAGAATCTCGTCCGAGATTTAGTTCACTCGGAAAAGAAGGAAGGGTAATCTGCACGAGGCGATCTTCTCGCTCCCAAGTTGCTTCATCTTCGAATGATTTGCCCATTGGACTTTAAGAAATTTGATGGAATGGTTTCTTGTTCTCCGTTCGACTTCCTCAAGGATGCGAAAGGGCGCATGATAGGTCAAGTCTTCTTGTACATCGAGACCTTCCAAAGGAGCTTCCTCATTCGGGACGCGGAGACACTTCTTCAGTTGGGACACATGGAACACATCATGTACCCCCTCAAGTGTCACTGGCAACTCAAGCCTATAAGCAACAGCTCCCACTCTCGATGACGCGATAAGGCCCAACATATCGGGAGCCAACTTGCCCTTGATGCCAAACGCGATGGCCCTTCAATGGTGAGACTTTGAGATACACAAAGTCATTGGGCTCAAATCTCAACTCACGGCGACGGCGATCTGCATAGCTCTTCTGCCTGGACTGGGCCGTACGCAGATGCTCATGAATCAGCTGAACCTGACTTTCGGCCTCGTTGATCAAATGCGGACCAGAAATCGCCGCTCACGGTTTCGACCGGTTCAATGGGGTTCTGCACCTCCTCCCATATAAAGCCTCAAATGGTGCCATGCCAAGACTAGCTTTGAAAATTATTGTAGGAGAACTCGGCAAACGGCAGGCACCTCTCCCAATTCTTTCCATAGGAAAGGACACAAGCTCGAAGCATGTCCTCCAACACCTGGTTGACTCTCTCCGTCTGACCATCAGTCTGAGGATGGTAAGCTGAACTGAAAGAAAGGCGTGTCCCCATGGCCTCCTGCAACTGATGCCAAAACCGAGAAGTAAAAAGAGAACCACGGTCCGACACAATCGTTCGTGGCACACCATGCAGGCACACAATGCGGGATACATAGAGATCCGCCAATCGATGACATCGAGGTTGATACGCCTTTGCGAAAAATGGGCCACCTTCGTCAACCGATCAATGACAACCCAGATGGCGTCCTTCCCAGATGAAGTACGGGGCAGACCGGTGATGAAATCCATACCAACAGAATCCCACTTCCATTCTGGCACAGGCAAAGGCTGAAGAAGACCTGCGGTCGGCGATGCTCGACCTTCACGACGACACACGTCGCACTCGACAACGAACACGCAATCTCCGATTCATACGGGTCCACAAAATCTCGGCGAAGGTCTGATACATCTTGGTAGCCCCGGGATGGATAGACAAAGGAGAATAATGGGCTTCGCGGAGAATCAAGTTCCGCAACTCCATGACCTTAGGAACCACAAGACGCTGCCCAAACCATACAACGCCACGCTCATCCTCTGAAAAGCACTTGGCTATCCCATCCTTGATGTTCTGCTTGATCTGGCTCACACCATCATCTGTCTGCTGCGCAGCCTTGATTTGGTCCACCAAGGTTGGCTGCACAGCCAAGGTAGCAAGAGAACCGTGCTCAACCAAACCCAAATTGAGGCGCTGAAATTCTGAAATGAGGGTAGGCTGTTGCTCTTGGAGCATCAACATGTTGCAATACACCTTCCGACTGAGTGCATCCGCAACAACATTGGCCTTGCCCGGATGATACTGAATGCCCATATCATAGTCCTTGATCAATTCCAACCATCTTCTTTGCCTGAGGTTCAGATCTGGCTGGGTGAACAAGTACTTCAAGCTCTTGTGGTCGAATACACCTCTGCGGTTACCAATCGGATAATGCCGCCAAATCTTGAGTGCATGAACCACGACTAACTCCAAATCATGAGTAGGATAGTTGAGTTCATGAGGCCTCAAGCTGCCGTGATGCATAGGCCACAACCTTGCCCTCTGCATGAGAACACAACCAAAACCACGACGAGAAGCATCACAATAGATATCAAAACTCTTGTGAATATCGGGGAGAACAAGCATTTGAGGTGAGGTCAACCGCTTCTTGAGTTCTGAAAGCTCACATCACAAGCAGTGGACCACTCAAACTTTTTGTCTTTCTTGAGCAATTCGGTCATCGGCTTCGCAATCTTGGAGAAATTCTCGATAAATCGGCGATAGTAGCCGGCCAAACCAAGAAAACTCCGCACATCAGTGACCGACTTGGTGACCCCAAGACAAAGACATCCACGACTTTGCTAGGATCCACACTACACCCCTATTTGAAAGAACATGGCCCAAGAATGCCACTTGCTTCAACGAACTCGCACTTGCTTGAACCGCGCCTGGCGGTGCTCACGCGAGCTTGCCCAACACAAGCTTAAGATGCTCAGCATGCTCTTCATTGCTCTTGGAGTAGATAAGAATATCATCAATGAAAACCACCACAAACTTATCCAAATACTCCATGAATATTGAATTCATAAGGTTCATGAATAAAGCGGGAGCATTAGTTAAGCCAAAAGACATGACGGTGTACTCGTAAAGACCATAACGAGTAGTGAAAGCCGTCTTCGGAATATCCTCAGTCCTGATTCGGACCTGATGATAGCCCAATCTCAAATCAATCTTCGAGAACACCTGGGCTCCAGCCAACTGATCAAAGAGATCATCAATACGAGGCAGAGGATACTTGTTCTTTACCGTCACCTCATTAAGCGGACGGTAATCAACACACATCTGTGATGTCTTGTCCTTCTTCTTCACAAAAATAGCTGGACAACCCCAAGGAGATGAGCTAGGGCGAATGAAACCCTTCTCTTGCAGCTCACCTAGTTGCTTCTTCAACTCCGCCAACTCATTCGGAGGCATTGATGCAGCGCCTTAGAAATCGGGCGATCTGGCAGCAACTCGATCACGAACTCCAAGCCTCGAGCAGGAGGCATCCCGGAAAGTCTTGAAATACATCCACATAATCACAAGCAGTAGGAACATCTTGGATCTCGGTGGCTCCACTTCAAGTGCAGAAAGGGTTCTATAGCTGAGAAAACCCAACTTGTTCACTGAAGAAGCGGTGAGGTAGACAATCCTCCTGGCACAATCGATTTGCCCCAAGTGTCGGGACAACCAATCCATGCCAAGGATCACATCGGCGCGCGAATGAGTAGAATAAGACTCGCCAAGAATCCCACTCCTTCAATGTGGATAGGAACATCTGGCGGACACAGTCGACTCTCATTTCCGAACCGGAGGCGAATAAGTAGTGGAATCCCAAAGGAACACGGTGAAGCCCACAATCAACGACAAGCGACCTCGAAATAAGCGAGTGCGAGGCTCGAGTCAAATAAAGCGTAGCGAGGATGTAAATTGACAAGAAGCGTACCCAACACCACGTCGGGCGCCTCCTGTGCCTCCTCGGTAGAGATATGATTGACTCGGCGCTCCCAAGCCGGGGTCTTACGGTGAGCGGTGACCACTCCCTTGCCCGCGTCCTCCATTAGGGCGAGGGCGCTCGATCTTCTTAGGGCAACTACTCGCGTAGTGGCCCTTGTTGTGGCGATAAAGCGGTGGCGTCGGCGCGGGGTTGCGATGAGCAACTTTCTTCTTTGGTCGCAGACGCCGTGGCGAGTCACGGCTGCGGAGGGCGTGGGCTGGTGCCAAAGCCTCGGCCGGTGAAGCTGAGTGGGCCTGGTGCTGGCCCAACACGAGCGAGCGGGGCGGCTCGAGCGGTGATAGACCTCCCATTTGCGCTTGCGGGACTCGCCAACGCTCGCCTTGTGCTCGGCGGCGATGGCCTTGTCCACCAAGGTGCGGAAGTCGGGAAGTCCACAATAGAGAGCTTGTCTGTAGCTCCTCGAGACAAGCCCTCCATGAACTTCTCTGCTTGGCCTCATCGGTGGCCACCTCGGCGAGGCGTACCTCGCCAAATGGTTGAACTCATGGAGGTACTCGATCCGCGATTTGCGCCCTGTTTGGCGCAAGGAACTCCTTCTTCTTGACTTCATCAAGCGGCGGGGACATGGGCCCGACGGAAAGGCGACGGAACTCCTCACGAGACCACGTGTCCGCGGTGCATGGCGAGAAATTCTCCCACCATGAGTCTGCACCCTCCAAGCGATGGGATGCGAAAAGTGCCCGCTCTGCTCCTCGGCGAGCAGCGTTGAGCTTCCGCTCAACGAGGCGCGACCGATCGTCGGCGTCCAAGGGGTCCTCGGGCCGGGAGAAAGTAGGAGGCTGATGCGGAGAAACTCCGCAAGCCCCCACGAGCACGATGGCCACCCCTCCGGATCGAGGCACGAGTGAGTGGAGGTGTTCCTCGCGATGACCTCCAACACTCTGCGGTCCTCCGAGCGGTTGCGTTCGATCGCATGAGGACTTCCGCCATGGTCGGAGGAGGAAGCTCCTCATCGGGACTACAGGCTGATTTCGATCGCTCGGGTCCCTCGGCCATCTGTTTCACTTAGACAAATTAGTTACAATCCGAGTTAAAGAAACAAAGAAATCCAAACTCAATTTAAGAGGCTCGAAGTAACCACCAAAGAGCATAAGGCCATAAGTCACCAAATCGACTTTCCAAAGCGACTAACTCGTATGGAAGAGCAGTGTCGTTTGAAGAGACCCAAAATTTCAGAACTCACTTCTAGCTCAAACATCCCAAAAATCAAGATATAACCACCTAATAGAGTATAGGCATTTAGCTAATTTCATATCACCTCTTACCCTTTTATTCCCACAAGTTTTAGTTGAATTTACCTCTCCTTCCCTACCTTATTTACTAACCACTAGTTAGCTGTCCACATTTCTTTCTCCAAGCTCGATGGTTCCCCAAAACCAATTTAATCGATAGTGGCTAACCTTTGAAAGGAAGAGAGGAACAACTTTTCAAAACTTAAGTGAGAGTAAGGTGAAATGAGCACGCTAAGATAGGTAAGGAGTAAAATTAGAGAACCTACTTAAATTTTCATGAACTATTTGAAAATAGGTTTTCAAAACATCCTAAAGCGACCAGAGCTAGTGGTTTCTACGGTCGGTATGGCTCGATACCAACTTTGTGAGGACCGGAATATTTAACTAGTAACACTTAACCTCCAAATGGTTCTAGCATTACTAATTAAACATTCTAAGCCTCGATGGACATATGTTTCCCAATTGCAACATATGCACATCATCACAAAATTACACATCATTTCCATACAACATATATCACTAAGTTCAACAACGACATAAAGTAAAGTTATTACAAAGAGAGCCGACCGCCAAATAGATCAATATACAAGAATGACAGTGAAGCAAAAGCGCCATAAGATGGCTAGAACAAAAGTCGGCCAGGTTAGCCACACACCCACAAGGCAACCGGCCAGGGCATAAAGCTAGTCGCCCATAAGCTACCACAACACTGACTCACAAAGTGAGGCCCTCGGGCTCACCTTCTTCCTCTGCAACAAAACCATCAAGCATAGCAACCAGTACAAAGATTGTCTTTGTACACTTAAGGCTGACGTGTGGAATAGCGGACCTATTCATAAACTACATGCAAGCTTATTTAGGTGGAGGTTGTATGTCTCTTTTGCATGAAGCCAACTTTATTTGCAATAAGGTAATACATTTTAAAAGCAAGTTTGCAAATCTGTTTTGTTATCAAAGTAACATGAAATCTGATACATACAAGTAACCACACAGAAGTGACTATCCCAATAGCCACCACAACATAGCAGAATCCCGATTCGTGCCACCCATCAATTTTTAATTAAAGGTTTTAGTCTAACTCTTGAAAGCTTACCCAAGCGTGTCCATAACCTAGGGCGAGGCTATTCGAATAGTTTTAACCTGCGGGGTGTACCAATGTACCCACACTTGGGCCGCCTTTAAGCCACAAAGCACACTTCGAAGGTATGCTGCACGGCTAAGTCCTCGAGCGTTTTCCAATATTGTGTATTAACTACGAGCCGCTCGTATGGATGAAAACCCATACGCTTACATTGCAAGCGAAGACAACAGATCCCATCACGGGTGAAGTCTTTCGGGCACTACAATGCTCCCAACGCCATCCCTCCTGCGACTCCTGCGACCGTAGCCAATACCCGCCAAAGTACTAAGTCAAGAGAGGTCCCATACCCTCTAGTGTGGTTAGCACGCACAAATTACTCGGATATGAGATACTCCCAAGATGTTCGGTCCTTAATTGACTCGGGCACCATTCGGTCACACCCCACAATCACACCATCATACCATTGTGCCCAAGTCTAAATCATTTTTATTTTCAGTTTTAGTTTTCATAAGTAGACATGGCACAAGGCTGAAAATCAATAACCATAATAAGTTTCATGTGATCAAGGTTATCGACAAGTCGATAACCGCCCATTCTAGGAACTAAGCATGGCTAAGCATTTAATTCGCAACTACTAAGTGACAAGAGCTCATCCACGAACTTTAATCACAGCAATAACCTAGGCTCATGGTAGTAGAGGATAGACATTTGTAAGGAAATGCATCTACTAGGTAAACTAACGACAATAGTTTAACAAAGGTAGCAATGCATACATAGTAGTTGCAAACAAAATAAATACTTAAAATAAATGGGATTAAAATGATCAAACTGCTTGCCTTGCTGCTGTTGCTCAACCTGTTGTGGAGGGTCGTTCTCGGGGTCACATAAATGTGAAACCTAAGCGAAAGAGCGAAAACAACCGACAAAAACCAATAAGGCGAAGGTCACGAAAGAACCTCAAAACCAAAATCATCCAAATCACTTGAAATTCATACAGAAGCAAGGGTATGATTTTAGATAAACTTACCAACAAAAATCATTCCATTTGGACTAGGCATGCAAAAGATATAGCCTAAACCATTTTCTTAAGCTTTTAAAATTCAAAAACTAATTAATTGATGCTACTGTCCATATCACGAATTTCCAGAAACATTATGAACTTGGAATTTTATAGTAGATAGATAATAACATCCTAAAGTTAGCAAAATTGAGTTTGCACAATTTGGAGTTAAAATGCATTACTTATGACCGTTCTAAGTCATAAAAGTAGTACACAAGTTACATGCAAAACATGATTTTTTTAGAAACAGCAACATGCATACATCTAATTTTCCATAAAACTACACTAACCCAAGTTTCTAACAAAATTGGGTTTACTGTTTTGGAGTTCAGAGAAATACTTATGCATTTTCAATATAAAGAATTTGTTAGAACCTTAATTAAACTAGTCCTAAAGACATTTCGATAAAAGTGATTTCTGTAACAGTATCATGATTCCAACCAATTTTAGATTAAAGTACACCTACTGTAGAAGCTAACAAAATTTGATTCAACAAATTTGGAGCTAAAATGAATTAGTTACACATTGTACAACATGTCAACCTTTTTCTTTTGCAAAGAAAAGGAGTTAAAGGTTTAATTCCTAAAACAATATTTTCTGAAACAGATACATACTCAAAACTATTTTTAGCAGCAAGATCAAGAAAACAAAATTACAGAAGTGGATTCAATCATTTTGGAGTTATAATGATTTAGTTATGCATTTTTGAAGTTAAACAAGATTTTTAGTTCGACTATAAACCATTTCTGAAATTCTAAAGCCATAACACCTATTCTCACGAGCACTACCTAGCCACGGTGGCGGCGGGGCCGGCGTCACTTTGACTCGGTCCACGCGGGCTTAGCTCACCAAGCCGCAGACGGGCAGCGTGCGGCGAGAATCGTTTTCAAAACAAAAGCGTAAACCTACAAAATACACTATCACTTAAGCGTCTAGGCCCACATGTAATAGACTCATTAGCGATTAAACGGCATTACCGCTAACCTAATGACTGCTCTGATACCCTTGCGGACGCGCGGACACGAGAGCGAGGCGCGAGCTTCCCGGCGGTTCGCGGCGGCGAAGTCCACGGCGCGTGAACTAAGGTTGGGATGACTCGCAATAGTGCGGTGTACGAAGCAAGAGGTCATGAGGTTAGGTTGGCGATGCCGCGGCGAGCTAGAGCTAAGCGGCGGCGCCCCATACGGCAAGCGTGCACCACGCGACTGGTTCGTTTCGAGTTAACTAACGCGTGCTTATGCTACTAGAGAGGTCACGAGGCCTACGGTGACGGGAGGTCGGGGCGAGAGTCTCGCGAGGCCGGGGCGGCGATGAGGCGAAAAAGAGCTCCAATGGGGACGAAGGACTGGCGAAACCAACCACGAGGGTCATCGGAGCGCAAGAACCGAGATAGGAAGCTACAAGAGCGAAAATCGGCAAGATGCTTACGAGAATCAAGTGGGAATGAGCGGTTGCAACACGGCGGAAATGAGCAAAACCTCGAATCACCAAGCTTACATGGTGCATTACCGAAATGGATTGAGGTTAATGCTCGAGAAACCAAGGCACAGTAGGGCGCGAGCGGCCGAGGTCCATACCTATGGAGGCGAAAGAGCTCGGGAATGCCAGCGATCCGCGCTGCGGGTGCGCGAGGCACGAAGATGGACCCGAGCTACGAGGCAAAAGGAGCTCCGCATAAGCAAAAGTGGAAGCGGCATAAACCACAACACCGATAAGGAGCACCGGGAAGGCTTACAGAAAAGGAGCTCGGACCGGCCTCTTCTTCCTCGGCCAGAGAGGAAGAATGAGTGAAATGGAGGGCCGAGGGGGTGTTATCTGCGAGTAGCGGAGTTGGCAACGGAAGGCGGAGATGCTCGGAGAGATTGGTTCGGAGGCGGTGGATTGTGGCGTTAGCGGGCTGGCGGAGCGGCTCGGCGCGTGGCGGCGAGCTCGGCGCGAGTCGGCGAGTAAACGATGATCTTGACAGCGGGCCTGGTAGTCGAGACACGGGCGGCGTGAGTCGGTTTAAGTGAAACACTAGGGACCGTTGGATCGAGATCAAAGGTGACAAACACGCGTGGGATTTTAAACTCGGCAGGCGATGCGCGATCGGGATCGTTGACACACGATCGGACGGCTCGCACGCGGTGCGCTTAGTGGGTTAGGTGAGTCGTTTGGCGAGACGCGAGCCCGAGCAGAGAGCGATGATGAGTCAGGGTTAGGGTTAGGTTTGACGAATTGATTTTCTTGATTTCTAGATTGACCAAAGCTTAGAAAATAGAAATAAATTTCATAAAATTGTGAAATAATTCACAGAGGTTCCTGGGATGGTCTAGAACCCATAAAAATTTTGAAACCTCACTGTTCATGATTTGTTTGCCTAATTTTAAATTCAAACTTACAATAGGTTATTGAAGCAAGTTTGAATTTTATGTGGATGAGTTTAGCTCAAAAAAATTTTGGAACAATTATATTTATTCATGATAATTATTATAAGATGTAAATAAATTATTTCCCAGAGTTTCACTTGAAGTAAATTCTTCCCAAAAATTATTTTAAGTGTATGCTCTTTATGTTTGACTTGTCTCCAAAAATATTCCAACAACTTCTAAAAATGGTGAAACTTTTGGAGGGTTACCCATCAACCCAAGAACTTAGGAAAAATACTCCCAGAGGATAATCACAAAATTTGGTTTGAAAATTTTTAGCGACAACAATTTCCATTAAAGAAATATGGTTCTTTTAATTAGGAAATTATTGGGAATAATTCTAGAAACTTTCCAAATGACTCATGAGGCAACAAAAGTTTTAAATTATCCTCACAAATTACATTTAGAACATAAATCAAAGTTTGGGATGTTACAAATCTCCCCCTTACAAGAATCTCGTCCAGAGATTTAGTTCACTCGGAAAAGAAGGAAGGGTAATCACTGCGGAGGCGATCTTCTCGCTCCCAAGTTGCTTCATCTTGAGAATGATTTGCCCATTGGACTTTAAGAAATTTGATGGAGCGGTTTCTTGTTCTCCGTTCACTTCCTCAAGGATGCGAAAAGGGCGCTTCGCGTAGAGTCAAGTCTTCTTGTACATCGAGACCTTCCAAAGGAGCTTCCTCATTCGGGACGCGGAGACACTTCTTCGATTGGGACACATGGAACACATCATGTACCCCTCAAGTGTCACGGCAACTCAAGCCTATAAGCAACAGCTCCCACTCTCGATGACGCGATAAGGCCCAACATATCGGGAGCCAACTTGCCCTTGATGCCGAAACGATGGCCCTTCAATGGTGAGACTTTGAGATACACAAAGTCATTGGGCTCAAATCTCAACTCACGGCGGCGGCGACTGCATAGCTCTTACGCTGGGTGGGCCATGCGCGGATGCTCATGAATCGGTGAACGACTTTCGGCCTCGTTGATCAAATGCGGACCAAAAAGCTGCCGCTCACGGTTTCGACCGGTTCAATGGGGTTACACCTCCTCCCATATAAAGCCTCAAATGGTGCCATGCCAAGACTAGCCTGAAAGCTGTTATTGTAGGAGAACTCGGCAAACGGCAGGCACCTCTCCCAATTCTTTCCATAGGAAAGGACACAAGCTCGAAGCATGTCCTCCAACACCTGGTTGACTCTCTCCGTCGACCATCGATCGAGGATGGTAAGTGAATCGAAAGAAAGGCGTGTCCCCATGGCCTCCTGCAGCGATGCCAAAACCGAGAAGTAAAAGAGAACCACGGTCCGACACAATCGTTAAGTGGCACACCATGCGAGCACACAATGCGGGATACATAGAGATCCGCAATCGGTCGACACCGAGGTTGGTACGCCTTGGCGAGAAAATGGGCCACCTTCGTCAACCGATCAATGACAACCGGATGGCGTCCTTCCCGGATGAAGTGCAGGCGGACCGGTGATGAAATCCATACCAGCGAATCCCACTTCCATTCAGCGCGGGCAAAGGTGAAGAAGACCTGCTGGTCGCGATGCTCGGCCTTCACACGACGACACACGTCGCGCTCGACAACGAACACGGCAATCTCGATTCATACGGGTCCACAAAATCTCGGCGAAGGTCTGATACATCTTGGTAGCCGGGATGGATAGACAAAGGAGAATAATGGGCTTGGCGAGAATCAAGTTCCGCAACTCCATGACCTTAGGAACCACAAGGCGCCGCCCAAACCATACAACGCCACGCTCATCCTCTGAAAAGCACTTGGCTATCCATCCTTGATGTTACGCTTGATCGGCTCACACCATCATCTATCTGCTGCGCGCCTTGATTTTAGTCCACCAAGGTTGGTTGCACGACCAAGGTAGCAAGAGAACCGTGCTCAACCAAACCCAAATTGAGGCGCTGAAATTACGAAATGAGGGTAGGTGTTGCTCTTGGAGCATCAACATGTTGCAATACACCTTCCGAGTGAGTGCATCCGCAACAACATTGGCCTTGCCGGATGATCTTGAATGCCCATATCATAGTCCTTGATCAATTCCAACCATCTTCTTTGCACGAGGTTCAGATCTGGTGGGTGAACAAGTACTTCAAGCTCTTGTGGTCGAATACACCTCACAGCGGTTACCAATCGGATAATGCCGCCAAATCTTGAGTGCATGAACCACGCAGCTAACTCCAAATCATGAGTAGGATAGTTGAGTTCATGAGGCCTCAATCGCCAGTGATGCATAGGCCACAACCTTGCCCTCTGCATGAGAACACAACCAAGACCACGACGAGAAGCATCACAATAGATATCAAAACTCTTGTGAATATCGGGAGAACAAGCACTGGCTGAGGTCAACCGCTTCTTGAGTTCTGAAAGCTCACATCACAAGCGGTGGACCACTCAAACTTTTGTCTTTCTTGAGCAATTCGGTCATCGGCCGCAATCTTGGAGAAATTCTCGATAAATCGGCGATAGTAGCCCAAACCAAGAAAACTCCGCACATCGTTGACCGACTTGGTGACCCAAGACAAAGACATCCACGACTTTGCTAGGATCCACAAACTACACCCCTCACCGAAAGAACATGGCCCAAGAATGCCACTTGCTTCAACGAACTTCGCACTTGCCGAACCGCGCCTGGCGGTGCTCACGCACTTGCCCAACACAAGCTTAAGATGCTCGGCATGCTCTTCATTGCTCTTGGAGTAGATAAGAATATCATCAATGAAAACCACCACAAACTTATCCAAATACTCCATGAATATTGAATTCATAAGGTTCATGAATAAAGCGGGAGCATTAGTTAAGCCAAAAGACATGGCGGTGTACTCGTAAAGACCATAACGAGTAGTGAAAGCCGTCTTGGGATATCTTCGATCGATTCGGACTGATGATAGCCCAATCTCAAATCAATCTTCGAGAACACACAGGCTCCGCCAAGCGATCAAAGAGATCATCAATACGAGGCAAAGGATACTTGTTCTTTACCGTCACCTCATTAAGCGGACGGTAATCAACACACATCGCAGATGTCTTGTCCTTCTTCTTTACAAAAATAGCTGGACAACCCCAAGGAGATGAGCTAGGGCGAATGAAACCCTTCTCTTGCAGCTCACCTAGTTGCTTCTTCAACTCCGCCAACTCATTCGGAGGCATTCGGTACGGCGCCTTAGAAATCGGGGCAGTACCGGGCAGCAACTCGATCACGAACTCCAAGCCTCGAACGGGAGGCATCCCCGGCAAGTCTTCGAAATACATCCACATAATCACAAGCAGTAGGAACATCTTGGATCTCAGAGTGGCTCCACTTCAAGTGCACCGAAAAGGGTTCTCGCAATGAGGAAAACCCAACTTGTTCACTGAAGAACTGGTGAGGTAGACAATCCTCCTGGCACAATCGATTTGCCCCAAGTGTCGGGACAACCAATCCATGCCAAGGATCACATCCAGGCGCGCCGAATTGAGTAGAATAAGACTCGCCAAGAATCCCACTCCTTCAATGTGGATAGGAACATCTGGCGGACACAGTGACTCTCATTTCCAAACCCGAGAGCGAATAAGTAGTGGAATCCCCAAAGGAACACAAAGAAGCCCACAATCAACGACAAGCGACCTCGAAATAAGCGAGTGCGAGGCTCCAGAGTCAAATAAAGCGTAGCGAGGATGTAAATTGACAAGAAGCGTACCCAACACCACGTCGGGCGCCTCTGTGCCTCCTCGGCCGAGATATGATTGACTCGCGCTCCCCAAGCCGGGGTCTTACGGTGAGCGGTGACCACTCCCTTGCCGCGTCCTCCATTAGGGGCGAGGGGCGCTCGATCTTCTTAGGCAACTACTCGCGTAGTGGCCCTTGTTGTGGCGATAGAAGCGGTGGCGTCGGCGCGGGGTTGCGATGAGCAACTGCTTCTGGTCGCAGCGCGCGTGGCGAGTCCACGGCTGCGGAGGACGTGGAGCTGGTGCCGAAAGCCTCGGCGGCGGTGAAGCTCGAGTGGGCCCAGTGCTGGCCCAACACGAGCAGCGGCGGTGGCCGGCCCGAGCGCATGATAGACCTCCCATTTGCGCTTGCGGACTCGCCCAACGCTCTCGCCTTGTGCTCGGCGACGATGGCCTTGTCCACCAAGGTGCGGAAGTCGGGAAGTCCACAATAGAGAGCTTGTCTGTAGCTCCTCGAGACAAGCCCTCCATGAACTTCTCTGCTTGGCCTCATCGGTGGCCACCTCGGCGAGCGTACCTCGCCAAATGGTTGAACTCATGGAGGTACTCGATCCACGATTTGCGCCCTGTTTGGCGCAAGGAACTCCTTCTTCTTGACTTCATCAAGCCGCGGGGACATGGGCCCGACGGAAAGCGACCGAACTCCTCCCACGAGACCACGTGTCCGCGGTGCATGGCGAGGAAATTCTCCCACCATGAGAGTCTTGCACCCTCCAACCGATGGGATGCGAAAAGTGCGCGCCTCTGCTCACGGCATCGAGCAACGTTGAGCTTCCGCTCAACGACGCAGCCGCCGATCGTCGGCGTCCAAGGGTCCTCGGACCGGGAGAAAGTAGGAGGTCGATGCGGAGAAACTCCGCAAGCCCCCACGAGCACGATGGCCACCCCTCGGATCGAGGCACGAGTGAGTGGAGGTGTTCCTCGCGATGACCTCCAACACTCTGCGGTCCTCGAGCGGTTGCGTTCGATCGCATGAGGACTTCCGCCATGGTCGGAGGAGGAAGCTCCTCATCGGGACTACTGGTGATTCCGACCGCTCGGGTCCCTCGACCATCTGTTTCACTTAGACAAATTAGTTACAATCCCGAGTTAAAGAAACAAAGAAATCCAAACTCAATTTAAGAGGCTCGAAGTAACCACCAAAGAGCATAAGGCCATAAGTCACCAAATCGACTTTCCAAAGCGACTAACTCGTATGGAAGAACGAGTAATCGTTTGAAGAGACCAAAATTTCAGAACTCACTTCTAGCTCAAACATCCCAAAAATCAAGATATAACCACCTAATAGAGTATAGGCATTTAGCTAATTTCATATCACCTCTTACCCTTTTATTCCCACAAGTTTTAGTTGAATTTACCTCTCCTTCCCTACCTTATTTACTAACCACTAGTTAGCTGTCCACATTTCTTTCTCCAAGCTCGATGGTTCCCCAAAACCAATTTAATCGATAGTGGCTAACCTTTGAAAGGAAGAGAGGAACAACTTTTCAAAACTTAAGTGAGAGTAAGGTGAGTGAGCACGCTAAGATAGGTAAGGAGTAAAATTAGAGAACCTACTTAAATTTTCATGAACTATTTGAAAATAGGTTTTCAAAACATCCTAAAGCGGCCAGAGCTAGTGGTTTCTACGGTCGAGATGGCTCGATACCAACTTTGTGAGGACCGGAATATTTAACTAGTAACACTTAACCTCCAAATGGTTCTAGCATTACTAATTAAACATTCTAAGCCTCGATGGACATATGTTTCCCAATTGCAACATATGCACATCATCACAAAATTACACATCATTTCCATACAACATATATCACTAAGTTCAACAACGACATAAAGTAAAGTTATTACAAAGAGGGCCGACCGGCCAAATAGATCAATATACAAGAATGACAGCGGAAGCAAAGCGCCATAAGATGGCTAGAACAAAAGTCGGCCAGGTTAGCCATACACCCACAAGGCAACCGACCAGGACCGCTAAGCTAGTCGCCCATAGCTACCACAACACAGCTCACAAAAGTGAGGCCCTCGGCTCACCTTCTTCCTCTGCAACAAAACCATCAAGCATAGCAACCGAGTACAAAGATTGTCTTTGTACCCTTAAGACCGACGTGTGGAATAGCAGACCTATTCATAAACTACATGCAAGCTTATTTAGGTGGAGGTTGTATGTCTCTTTTGCATGAAGCCAACTTTATTTGCAATAAGGTAATACATTTTAAAGCAAGTTTGCAAATCTGTTTTGTTATCAAAGTAAAAGCGTAATAACGATACATACAAGTAACCACACAAGTGACTATCCCAATAGCCACCACAACATAGCACGAATCCCGATTCGTGCCACCCATCAATTTTTAATTAAAAGGTTTTAGTCTAACTCTTGAAAGCTTACCCAAGCGTGTCCATAACCTAGGGCGAGGCTATTCGAATAGTTTTAACCTGCGGTGTACCAATGTACCCACACTTGGATCGCCTTTAAGCCACAAAGCACACTTAGAAGGTATGCCGCACGGCTAAGTCCTCTGAGCGTTTTCCAATATTGTGTATTAACTACGAGCAGCTCGTATGGATGAAAACCCATACGCTTACATTGCAAGCCGAAGACAACAAATCCCATCACGGGTGAAGTCTTTGGGCACTACAATGCTCCCAACGCCATCCCTCCTGCGACTCCTGCGACCGTAGCCAATACCCGCCAAAGTACTAAGTCAAGAGAGGTCCCATACCCTCTAGTGTGGTTAGCACGCACAAATTACTCGGATAATGAGATACTCCCAAGATGTTCGGTCCTTAATTGACTCGGGCACCATTCGGTCACACCCCACAATCACACCATCATACCATTGTGCCCAAGTCTAAATCATTTTTATTTTCAGTTTTAGTTTTCATAAGTAGACATGGCACAAGGCTGAAAATCAATAACCATAATAAGTTTCATGTGATCAAGGTTATCGACAAGTCGATAACCGCCCATTTCTACCTAACTAAGCATGGCTAAGCATTTAATTCGCAACTACTAAGTGACAAGAGCTCATCCACGAACTTTAATCACAGCAATAACCTAGGCTCATGGTAGTAGAGGATAGACATTTGTTAAGGAAATGCATCTACTAGGTAAACTAACGACAATAGTTTAACACAAGGTAGCAATGCATACATCGTAGTTGCAAACAAAATAAATACTTAAAATAAATGGGATTAAAATGGTCAAACTGCTTGCCTTGCTGCTGTTGCTCAACCTGTTGTGGAGGGTCGTTCTCAGGGTCACCGCAAATGTGAAACCTAAGCGAAAGAGCGAAAACAACCGACAAAACCAATAAGAGCGAAGATTACCGAAAGAACCTCAAAAACCAAAATCATCCAAATCACTTGAAATTCATACAGAAGCAAGGGTATGATTTTAGATAAACTTACCAACAAAAATCATTCCATTTGGACTAGGCATGCAAAAGATATAGCCTAAACCATTTTCTTAAGCTTTTAAAATTCAAAAACTAATTAATTGATGCTACTGTCCATATCACGAATTTCCAGAAACATTATGAACTTGGAATTTTTATAGTAGATAGATAATAACATCCTAAAGTTAGCAAAATTGAGTTTGCACAATTTGGAGTTAAAATGCATTACTTATGACCGTTCTAAGTCATAAAAGTAGTACACAAGTTACATGCAAAACATGATTTTTTTAGAAACAGCAACATGCATACATCTAATTTTCCATAAAACTACACTAACCAAAGTTTCTAACAAAATTGGGTTTACTGTTTTTGGAGTTACAGAGAAATACTTATGCATTTTTCAATATAAAGAATTTGTTAGAACCTTAATTAAACTAGTCCTAAAGACATTTCGATAAAAGTGATTTCTGTAACAGTATCATGATTCCAACCAATTTTAGATTAAAGTACACCTACTGTAGAAGCTAACAAAATTTGATTCAACAAATTTGGAGCTAAAATGAATTAGTTACACATTGTACAACATGTCAACCTTTTTCTTTTGCAAAGAAAAGGAGTTAAAGGTTTAATTCCTAAAACAATATTTTCTGAAACAGATACATACTCGAAACTATTTTTAGCAGCAAGATCAAGAGAAAACAAAATTACCAGAAGTGGATTCAATCATTTTGGAGTTATAATGATTTAGTTATGCATTTTGAAGTTAAACAAGATTTTTAGTTCGACTATAAACCATTTCTGAAATTCTAAAGCCATAACACCTATTCTCACCGAGCACTACCTAGCCACGGTGTGTGGTGGGCCCGGCGTCACTTTGACTCGGTCCACGCGGCTTGGCTCACCGCAGCAGACGAAAGCGTGCACCGAGAATACGTTTTCAAAACAAAAGAAACGTAAACCTACAAAATACACTATCACTTAAACGTCTAGGCCCACATGTAATAGACTCATTAGCAGTTAAACCCGGCATTACCGCTAACCTAATGACTGCTACGAGACCCTTGCCGGGCGCCAACAACAACAGAGCAGCGCGAGCTTCCGGCGGTTCGCGGCGATGAAGTCCACGGCGCGTGAACTAAGGTTTGGGATGACTCGCAATAGTGCGGCGTACGAAGCAAGAGGTCATGAGGGTTAGGTCGGCGGCACCGCGGGCGAGCTAGAGCTAAGCGGCGCGCCCATACGGCAAGCGTGCACTCTGCGACCGGTTCGTTTCGAGTTAACTAACGCGTGCTTATGCTACTAGAGAGGTCACCGAGGCCTACGGTGCGGGGGAGGTCGGGGCGAGGAGTCTCGCCGAGCCGAGGACGGCGATGAGGCCGAAAAGAGCTCCAATGGGGACGAAGGACTGAGCGAAACCAACCACGAGGGTCATCGGAGGCGCAAGAACCGAGATAGGAAGCTACAAGAGCGAAATCGGCAAGATGCTTACGAGAATCAAGTGGGAATGAGCGGTTGCAACACGTAGGAAATGAGCAAAACCTCGAATCACCAAGCTTCGTGCGTGCATTACCAAATGGATTGAGGTTAATGCTCAGAAACCAAGGCACGGTAGGGCGCGAACGGCACAGAGGTCCATACCTATTGGAGACGAAAGAGCTCGGGAATGCCACCGATCCGCGCTGGATCACTGCGGCGAGGGCACGAAGATGGACCGGAGCTACAGGCAAAAAGGAGCTCCCGCATAAGCAAAAGTGGAAGCGGCATAAACCACAACACCGATAAGGAGCACCGGGAAGGCTTACAGAGAAAAGGAGCTCGGACCGGCCTCTTCTTCCTCGGCCCGAGAGGAAGAATGAGTGAAATGGAGGCCGAGGGGGTGTTATCTGCGAGTGACGGAGTTGGCAGCGGGAAGGCGGAGATGCTCGAGATTGGTTCGGAGGCGGTGGATTGACGGCGTTAACGGAGTGGGCGAGCGGCTCGAGCGCGTGGCAGCGAGCTCGAGCGCGAGTCAGCGAGGTAGACGATGATCTTGTGGCGGGCCCGTAATCGAGACACACGGGCGGCGTGAGGTCGGTTTAAGTGAATCACTAGGGACCGTTGGATCGAGATCCAAAGGTGACAAACACGCGTGGGATTTTAAACTCCGCCGGCGGCGATGCGCGATCGGGATCGTTGACACACGATCGGACGGCTCGCACGCGGTGCGCTTAGTGGGTTAGGTGAGTCGTTTGCAGAGACGCATCGAGCCCGAGGAGCGATGATGAGTCAGGGTTAGGGTTAGGTTTGACGAATTGATTTTCTTGATTTCTAGATTGACCAAAGCTTAGAAAATAGAAATAAATTTCATAAAATTGTGAAATAATTCACAGAGGTTCTGGGATGGTCTAGAACCCATAAAAATTTTGAAACCTCACTGTTCATGATTTTTTGCCTAATTTTAAATTCAAACTTACAATAGGTTATTGAAGCAAGTTTGAATTTTATGTGGATTGAGTTTAGCTCCAAAAATTTTGGAACAATTATATTTATTCATGATAATTATTATAAGATGTAAATAAATTATTTCCCAGAGTTTCACTTGAAGTAAATTCTTCCCAAAAATTATTTTAAGTGTATGCTCTTTATGTTTGACTTGTCTCCAAAAATATTCCAACAACTTCTAAAAATGGTGAAACTTTTGGAGGGTCACCCATCAACCCAAGAACTTAGGAAAAATACTCCCAGAGGATAATCACAAAATTTGGTTTGAAAATTTTTAGCGACAACAATTTCCATTAAAGAAATATGGTTCTTTTTAATTAGGAAATTATTGGGGAATAATTCTAGAAACTTTCCAAATGACTCATGAGGCAACAAAAGTTGTAAATTATCCTCACAAATTACATTTAGAACATAAATCAAAGTTTGGGATGTTACACTCAACCTCACCGAGGACGAGCTGGTGGCGCGCGTCATGACGAGGTTACAGCTCTCAGGCGAGGGGTCGTCAGGTGGCGGCAGGTCCTCAACAAACCAGCGTCGTGCCCGCGGCGGTGGCCGTGGCCGGGATGGCGGGAGCAGTGGTGGCTCCAGACCTCCCCCCGGCGGCAACGGCAAGAAGAAGAAAACCATCGCCAGCGATGAGTGCAAGTATTGCGGCAAAACGGGCCACTGGGCCCGTGAGTGCCGTAAGAAGAAGCGCGATGAGCAGGCGCACGTAGCACAGGCGGAGGAGGAGTTCGAGGCCGCACTGAACCTCGGCGTGACGTCGCTCGACATGGAAGCGACGGAGGGCGATCTGTGCGCCCAGGTGGGCGATGATGGCAGCGTCGAGGCGCTCGGTGGGTTTCGCGAAGGAGGATCCCGAGCCACGCCGTCGCGATGGGTCCTCGCGAGGAGGACCACGAGCCGCGCCGTTCGTGGCTCTGGCCGCGGCCAGCATCACTTCGGCCACTCCACCACCGACGGCAAGGTTCCAGTCGTCCATCCACGTCAACGAGGACAAGCTGTTCGTGCAGCTAGGCGAAAAGAGCGAAGGGGGGAGCACTCGCTGGATCCTTGACACGGGAGCGACAAACCACATGACGGGGGAGCGCTCCATCTTCTCCGAGCTCGACACCGGCGTGCACGGGACCGTCCGTTTTGGGGACGGCTCGGTCGTGGCCATCGAGGGTCGCGGCACCATCATCATTCAAGCTCAAGCGGCGAACATCGAGTGAGTCGGTCTACTACATTCGGCGACGGCGAACATCGTCAGTCTCGGCCAACTCGACGAGGATGCATATAAAATCCTCATCGAACACGGCGTCCTGAGGATCTGGGATCGGCGAAGACGACTCCTGGCCAAGGTATCACGCTCGGCGAGTCGCATACACTCTCACCACAGCCATAGACGAGCGGTGTGTCTTCTTTGCGCGAAGTTTCGAGGTGGCTCGCAATGGCATGCCAGGTTCGGACACCTTGGGTTCCAGGGACTGAAGGAGCTGTCCAAGAGCCAGATGGTGCGGGGCCTGCCACCGATCGACCACGTCGAGCAAATCTGCGATAGCTGCCTGGCGGGCAAGCAACGACGACAATCGTTCCCGGCGGTGAGCAAGTACCGCGCCACACACCCGCTCGAGCTGGTCCATGCCGACCTGTGCGGGCCGATCACGCCACAAACGCCTGGTGGAAAGAAGCTGTTCCTGCTCGTCGTCGATGACAAGAGTCGCTATATGTGGCTTGTGTTGCTAAGCACCAAGGACCAAGCCGCGGACACGATCATTCGTCTCAAGCTCGCACGAGGCGGCGGCGGGCGCAAGCCGCGCACGCGCGTACGATCGCGGTGGGAGTTCACGTCCACGCACGTTCGCGGACTCTGCGCCGACCAAGGGGTGCAACGCCATCATACTGCACCCTACACGCCCCAGCAGAATGGCGTGGTTGAACGACGAAACCAAACTGTGCTGGGCATGGCGCGCAGCATGCTCAAGGCGATGCGCGTGCCCGATCGTTTCGGGAGGTCAGACGACGGCGATCTTCATCCTGAATCGTTCACCGACAAGAAGCGTCGAGGGCATGACACCGTATGAAGCCTGGTATGGTGCTAAGCCGCCCGTGCATTTTTTTCGTACTTTTGGCTGTGTTGCACATGTCAAGGTCGCCAGCGGTCACCAGAAGAAGCTCGATGACCGCAGTACACCAATGGTGTTCATCGGGTACGAACAAGGAACCAAGGCGTACAGATTCTTCAATCCGAGCACTGGGCGCGTACATATATCGCACGACGCGGTGTTTGACGAAGGTCGTCCGTGGAACTGGGGTGCGGATGAAGGCAGCACATGCACGGCGGACACAGAACCGTTTCACGTCGAGTACACAACGGTGATGGTCCGCTGTGGCGAGCAAATGGAGGTACAGGAAGACGTTGCGGAGGACGTCTCTGTTGAGGCCCAAGACACTCGGCCGAACACCGCGACACTGGACTGCAATGCGCCCGCAGCGGCGTCATGCGCAAGCAAATCTGCAGGCACGCACGGTGGCGGCATTTCACCGACATCCCCTACACCGAGCACAGCCGTGGAGTTCACATCGCCTCCTTCTGGTGATGTGGACCTCGATGAGGATCATGATGATGATGCGCCACTCCGGTTCGAGACGGCGGACAATGTCTTGGGGCGGTGGCGATCCAGTGCCGCGAGCGTGAGTTCGAGGTGGACGAGGACCTATTGCTAGCTGTCGGAGAGGAGCCGGCCTCGTTCGAGGAGGCACGCCGCGAAGGAGGCTTGGCGCAAGGCCATGATGGAGGAGATGACCTCGATCGAGCAAAACAACACGTGGAAGCTCGTGAACCTTCCCCACGGTCACCGGCCCATTGGTTTGAAGTGGGTGTTCAAGGTTAAGCGTGGCGGGCGGTGCCATCGCTAGCACAAAGCCCGCCTTGTCGCGAAGGGCTATGTTCAACGAGAAGAGTCGATTTTGATGAAGTGTTCGCGCCTGTTGCCCGAATGGAGTCGATTCGGATGCTGCTCGCCGTGGCGGCACAGGAAGGCTGGTTTGTACATCACATGGATGTCAAGTCGGCGTTCCTCAATGGGAGCTCAAAGAGGAAGTGTACGTTCGCAACCGCTTTGGTTTCTTCTTTGAGAGGCACGAGGAAGGTCTTGAAGCCGCAAAGGCGTTGTATGGGCTCCGACAGGCTCCGCGCGCGTGGAACACGAAGCTCGACGGCAGTCTGCGCAAGCTCGGTTTCACGCGTTGCGCCAGTGAACATGGCATGTATACGCGTGGGATGGCGGCGTCACGTGTGGTGGTGGGCGTCTACGTCGATGATTTGATCATCACCGGTGCGAACCCGGCAGACATCGACGCGTTCAAGGAAGAGATGCGTCGGTGTTCGGATGGCGATCCGTGGGCTTCTTTCATACTATCTCGGCATCGAGGTGAAGCAAGGTCGGGCGCCATCACTGGGCAGCGGCGGCGTCTGAAGCTCTGGAGAAGGCGGGTGGGAAGGCGCAAGCCACGCCTGCACGCCAATGGAGGTTCGTCTTCGACTTTCGACAAAGACACGACGCCAGAGTGGACTCGACCATGTACCGCAGCCTGGTGGGCAGCTTGCGGTATCTGGTGCACACGCGCCCTGACATCGCCTTCGCGGTAGGCTATGTCAGCCATTTCATGGAGAAGCCACGACAGGAGCATCTTGTCGCCGTCAAGCATCTACTGCGCTACATCGCTGGCACGGTGGAGTATGGCATCGTCTACCCCAAGTTGCGTAACGGCGACAACGGACTGACGGGCTACAGTGATAGTGATTGGGGTGGAGATCTTGATGAAAGGAAAGCACGCGGTGTGATCTATTTTTCGGGAGCCGCCGATCACATGGCGTCTCAAAAGCGAGAAGCGGTGGCCCTCTCCACATGCGGCGCGAGTACATGGCGGTCGGCGGCAGAGCTGCCAAGCCATGTGGCTCATTCATTTCTTGGCGACATCACGGGAAGAAGGTCCAAGCAGCCCATTACGAAGATGGACAATCGGTCGCAATCGCCTAAGCAAAAATCCCGTTCTACGATCGCGATAAGCACATTGATCTCAAGTTTCATTTCATTCGCGAATGCGTGGACAGCGGGAAGATTTGCGTGGACTATCGAGCACCGAGAACAACCGCCCGACATCCCAGACGAAGTCAGGTAGCGAGAGTTACGTGAACTTCGTGACATGATTGGCATCGTCAAACCGCAAAATTGAGCATGAATTAGGGAGATTGTTAGATAATCCGGCTCAAATAGTTCTGCTTTCTCTCGGTTATATATAGGAGAATTCCATACGCGTCACCAAATTTACCATGTTTAGTAAATCTGTATTTTAGCTTACTATGTTTAGCTAGCTTGCTTTATTTAGATATGATTTCTTTCTTCACGTAGATCAGATATCTATGTTTAGCTTTGTAAACTTCCTATAAGAGTTGAGAAATATAATCGTAAAAGTCGTGTCGTTGTGACACAAAACCTTGCCGAGTCCATCCATTGTGTTCGCGTGTGTTCACCACTTGTTCCGGGGCCGTCTTCCTCGTCTCGTGTGGCGCCATGAGTAGGAGACTACAGACATAACCCACATAACTCTAGGAGATGAAATCTTAAAATTCAGCCTCTAAATACACGAAAAACCCACGCAAGATCTTTGGATGAGTGAATCTTCGCACCCAACAATTAACCAACAATTCTAATCGGTTTCGCATCTACTATGGATCAAGCAGTGGGAAGACATCTCGTTACCCTTGTAGAACCGCTAGCTTGCTGAACCAATCCCCACGCGAGTTCTTCTTCTCCTTTCCTCCTTCTTCTCCTTCCTCTCCTTCTTCTCCTTCTTCTCTTTTCCTTCTTGCGCAAAGGCAAAGAACTTGGCAAAGGGGAGGCGCAGGAGCAACAACTGGGTTGAGGGAGGCGCAAGGAGAGGTGTGGCGGCTTGGGGGGAAACAGGAGGAAGGGGTCGGCCAAGGGGTAAGGGGCGGCTAGGGCAAGAAAAAGGGGTGTGGCCACCTCTTGGGCCCCCTTGGCCCAAGGTGGTAAGCCCACTCTCCCTTACTTGTTTTTAACTTAATTAACAGCTATTTAATTGTTTAATTCAACCTAAAGCTGACTCACAAATTTAATAATCTTTCTTTCTTTCTTTCCCGCGATAAATTGATTAACCGGCGACTCTGCGTCACCACTTATAAAAATTAAAAACCTACGCCAAACCAACGATCTGGGTATTACAGCACTGGAGCTACCTGCACTGAAGTGGCAAGGGCCTAGTGCATCAGATGCATCTACACCTCGTGCTCGGTCGACTCTCGTGAAGTCGACCTCTACAAAGCGAGGCAGCAAGGGCAAATAGAAGACGGTCAACTCCTGTTCTGATATCCCCTTCTTGCCGTTGGCCCAGAAATTCATGCTAGGTGAGCCGTTGATCGAGAGGTCAGACAACTCTACCCTAGGATTGGCTTGCACGAGATTGCATATATGGTACATGGAACAAGCCAACAAGACAGATGAACAACGATGCTTGGATGTCACCGTCAAGTTCAATAAGGATCATTTTAACCACGAGGCTCAAGATTGTGTCCTCACGGTGACCTTCGAGGACTTGTTATGTCTCTTCATCCTCGACTCCCTCAACGTCTCACTTATGCGATGCTGGACACTATAAGTGTGTACAATCACGGTCAATGTTCGTGTAATACTGATAAATGTTATATATAACTCCTTATTTTTGTGTGTGTGTATATATATATATATATATATATACATGATTTCTGAAGCCGAATTAAGGAATTCAGCGGTAGGTTTCCTCGACCCACACATGGTCTCCTAGCAAACCATCAAGGAGAATGCAAAATTCGTCGAGGATTACATGACAGAGTCATTCTTAGCTCACCGCAACAAGGAATTCATACTTTTGCCCTACAACCAGGAGTAGTGTTGCACTAGTCGCTATACTTGTTGATTTGTACTTTATAAACAATACAAACTTAGGTTTAATGACCATGGTGACATACCTGAGTAGGTACCAGTGGATTCTAATTGTAATTATACAAAAAAAAACATGGTAATATACCTAGATTCCCTACAGAGGGCCAAACACAACTTCACAGTTGTCCGAAAATTAATCGGCAGGTAATGTAATACCCCGAATATCAACTGGAGAGATTATTAATTAGGAGAGGGAAATTAATTAAAATTCAGTTTTATTGGGGGAATTTTGGATCTTGGGCCTCCGACCCAAGCTTGTGCAGCCTTGAGGGCCGACCATATGTGGGCCAAGAGGGGGAAGGCGCCCCAAAAGCCCAAACCCAAGCCACCCCTTCCACTTAACCCTAGGCCGACCCCTCCCTCCCCTTTCCACCTTGGCCGCCGCCCCCTTCCTGCACATTACGCCGCCCCTCCCTGCTCCATTGCGCCATCCTTGTCCCAGGTCCAGAGCTGCTGCCTCTCCTCCTCCTCTTCCACCTCCTTGTGGTCGCCAACCCCCTTGCAATGTGGCCGACCAGCGGGAAGAACAAGAAGAGAGAAGAAGAGAGGAAAAGGGGAAGGAAGAGGAAGAAGGTGGGGATGATCTTCCCGAGGGAATTCAGCAAAATCCAGTGGGATTTCGTGGGTAAACTCGCATTCCAGATTGGATTTAATAGATAATTCGTATGCGATTCGTCATCTTTAGCTGTTCTGTGCTTGCTGTAGTAGATTGGTTTAATTTGTGATCTGTTGACGCGCGAATTCAAGACAGTTCCAGGCAGATTATGTGTTTAGCGTCTCCTAGAGATATGTGGCATTTGTCTTCAGCTTTCAATAGGCTCTAATATCACCTAAATCGGAGTTATGGTTTGGGAGATACGTTAGTTTCTTTACTGCTGTCCACAAATCCTGACGAGAATTAGCAGTCGTCTTGTTTATTAATTAAGATTTTGTTAAGGGCCGATTCAGGGATATTGCCCAAAACTATTTTTATAGGTAATTCCATTAGCTTTCGGGATTAATAAAGAACACCCTTTTTGGATCTGTAGAACAAAAGTTATGTACATTTTAAGTTTACTGTCCAAAACGTATGTCAGATTCTGACGGTAGTTTTGAGCTGTGGACTAAAATTTCTTAAATGCATAATCTGAGGGTCGATCTAACTAGAATTTTGAATTTCATATTCTTATCTTTTCAAATTGATAGAGAAATCAATATTTGGTTCAGCCAATTAAAAGTTATAGCATTTCTTGTGCTGCTGTCCTTCCTGTCTGTCACATTATAACTTTAGATTTTTCAACTGAATAGTAGACTCAGATGTGGGCAGAATTAGAGGATCTCGTCAACTAGGTTATTGTAGATAATTTTGTTATCTTTTTAGAGAGTCTAATATCGCACCTTTTCGAGTTTTAGAGCAAAAGTTATGAAGTTTTTAGTTCTTCTGTCCAGTATAGCTTCCTGCTAGAATGTCGTTCAGCTTGAGTAGAATATATATATGTAAAAACTTTGGGTTTTGGGGAGATGAGGTAGGAGCGTTGCGAGTAGCGTCTTGATATCATGTTATTCTTATTCAAGTAATTTAATGGTGTAGGAGGAGAGGCTTTGAGATTAGCGGCATCATCCTTCCCTCCTAACGCGTCGCAACGCAAAAAGCAAGTACATTATGGATTATATTGACTGTTCTTTGTTCGATGTGCTTGATGTTTATGCTATGTTTAAATTCTATGGACTATGATTAGATTCCAATGATTCCTACTTCTTACCACGTATGATAATCCATGCTCTTGAGATTATGTCTTTTATATTCATATATTCATTCATTCATATGTTCATGTTTCAACCACTGGAGTGGTATTGAAAGTCCCATCATTCTAATATGGGCATGTAAGACCCACCATTCCAATGTGGGCAAATTGGATCCCCGTTATAAAATATTCTTCATACGGGCCTTGGATCATCGCATTTTGATAATGCGGGCATGACTAAACACCGACATGTGTTCACTGGCTATACCGGTATAAGCAGAAGTGAAGAGCATACATTCCATTCTTGCATAAGATTTCTACCATTCTGTTTCATATTCAAACGTTGTGAATGTTATGGTCTTGATTCAGTAAATTTCCATACTATTCTGTTATACTTGCTGAGTCGTGGACTCATTCTTGCCTTTGTTTGTGTGTTTTAGGTAAACACTGTTGACGGCATGCTTGGGAGGTATTAGTCACATATCACTTCATTCACTTCACATATCACTATTAATTAATGGACTTGTTACTATCTTTCATTTGGTAATGTTGGATTGTAATGATGGAGTTCGGATGGTTGAAGTTATCTTTCATTATGACTTGGTTGAACTAGTGAATGTTTAATAATCGTCGTATAGATACTTGTTAGTTTTATCTTGAATAGTGCAATAGGATTGGATATTTTCAAGTTTGATTTGTTGCTTAAATTTATTTCAATTCTTAGGGACAATCTATTATTTGTTGATCCTTACCTGTTAATAGCCGATAGACTGTTGAAATTATTTCGTATTGTTGAAGTATGTTAGATTTTAAGTAATGTCTTGCCTTCCGCATTGCCAGGGTGTTACAGGTAAACACATTTCCTCTATAGAAACTCTATTGTAGTCTTTCCTTCCTTTGCAATGGCTAAGGCTAACTTTTTGGAATTACATAGTTCGTTCATCGCGTACTATGCAAAGGGAGGGAAATCCAAGGGAGTGAACCTGCGACACGATCTAAAATCCCCAGTATTCGCTAGCTAGTACACATTAATCCTATATAGCACTTCGTAGTAATACCTCTCGAACTAACCAATTCTATTTTTGCAGTGCCACCAAAAGCCACCGGCCTGCAACCTCTGTGGATACTATGTTTGCCATAACATGGAACTGCTCGTCGGTTCTGCGATGACCAATGACCCTCAGGTTTGTCAATCTTGCAATAATTATTTCATACTTATCAATTTATATATGCACAAATTTAATCTTCGTAGCGATAGGTTACGACCATCGCAGAAACTACGTTGGAACAGGGCCAGCTCATAAATATTCGAGGACAGTTTGTGGGATTTTTGAACCGTGAGGTCATAAATCTAGATGGAAAGTTCCATAATGTATATTGAACTTGATTGGAATAAGATTGAACTTAATAGTACATATGTGTAAATGTACATGAATGGTTAATTTTAGTTAATTGGTTTGTGAATTGGATGTGCTTGTTTCTGAAATGAATACAAATTGGATGTGCTTGTTTCTGAAATGAATGTGAATTGGATGTATACAACTTGTTGTGTTTCAGCTTGTTTCAGAGGGCATGGCTAGCATTTCCTGAGGCTAGCCAATAAACAGAAATAAATTTAGTAATACAAAAGAATATCATAGATGGTTCCTTAGGACATACCGTTTGTGATGCATCATCTCTCACAGATAGTTTCATATACAAACCATCTGTGATGCATCATCTCTCACAGACGGTTTCATCTACAAACCGTCTGTGATACATAAGCTATCATAGACGGTTTCATCTACAAACCGTTTGTGATAGTCGACTAACACAGACGGTTTTGAGTTTAATAACCATTTGTGATAGTATGTATCACAAACGGTTCGAAAACCGTCTGTGATGACCTCATGTCATTACACACCCATAAACTCAGACGGCTCATAAAACCGTCTGTGATGGCGTTTTTGAACCGTCTGTGAAGTCCTTTTCTATAGTAGTGTGTAATACTGATAAATGTTATATATAACTCCTTGCTTTTGTACATATATATAGATACATAATTTCTGAAGCCGAATTAAGGAAATCACCGGTAGGTTTTCTCGACCCACACTTGGTCTCCATGCAAAACATCAAGGAGAATGCAAAATTCATCGAGGATTACATGACGAAGTCTTTGCTGGCTCACCACGACAAGGATTCCATACTTTTGCCCTACAACCAGGAGTAAATGCTGCACTAATGGCTATACTTGTTGATTTGTACTTTATAAGCAACACAAACTTAGGTTTAATGACCATACCTGTGAAGGTTCCACTAGATTCTAATTGTAATTATACCAAAAAGGAACAAGGTAATATACCTAGATTCCTAAAGAGGGCCCCAAACGACTTCAGTGTTGTCCAAAAATTAACCGACAAGTAAACACATTTCCTCCATAGATAACTCTATTGTAGTCTTTCTTTCCTTTGCAATGGCTAAGGCTAACTTTTTGGAATCACGTAGGTCGTTCGCGCATGTACTATGCTAAAGGAGGGAAATCCAAGGAAAGGATCCTGTGACACGATCTAAATTTCCCGATATTCGCTAGTACACATTAATCCTATATAACACTTCATAGTAGTGCCTCTCGAACTAACCAATTCTATTTTTGTAGTGCCACCAACAGCCGTCGGGTAACACCTGTGGATACTATGTTTACCACAACATGGAACTACTCGTCGGTTCCACGATGACCAATGATCCTCAAGTTTGTCAATCTTGCAATAATTATTTCATACTTATCAATTTATATATGCACGAATTTAATCTTCCTAGCGATAGGTTGCGAGCATCACTACAACTGCGTTGGAACAGGACCAGCTCATAAACATTCAAGGACAGTTTGCGTCATTCTTGAACCATGAGGTCATAAACCCAGATGGAAAGTTCCACAATGTAGATTGAACTTGATTGGGATGAGATTGAACTTAATAGTACATATGTGTAAATGTTCGTGAATGGTTAATTTTAGTTCATTTCAGTTAATTGATTTCTGAAATGGGTGTACTTGTTTCTGAAATGAATGTGAATGGATGCATACATGTACTTGTTGTGTTTCTGCTTATTTCGGAGGGCATAGCTAGCATTTGCTTAGGCTAGCCAATAAACAGAAATAGATTTAGCAATACAAAAGAATATCATAGACGGTTCCTTAGTAAAAACCATCTGTGATACATCAACTATCACAAACGGTTTTATCTACAAACCGTCTGTGATACCTCAGCTATCACAGACAGTTCTAAGTTAATAACCGTCTGTGATAATCTGCATCACAGACAGTTCAAAAACCGTTTGTGATGATCTCATGTTATTACTGACTCATAAACTCAGATGACTCACGAAACCGTTTGTGATGATCTTTTTGAACCATCTGTGAAGTCCTTTTCTGTAGTAGTGTAACTCTGTTTGAACTAATGTTGCAAACTTGAACTACAAAGCCCATCACATAGCCTAAATGAATAGTCACAATCGTCTAGACTAGCTTTCCTTGATCTTTGATGAAATGTAAAGCACTTCCCAAACAACGAGCAATCCCAACCGTGCAATGAATCCCAATGAGAGGTTTAATTACATTGCCAATTACATGATCAAATGACATGTGTAACGTTATGTGGATTTCCTAAGTATCCAATCTAAGATATGCACACATTGAATAAACACAATAATTCATATTATCTCTCGTCGGACTATATGGCATATTAATACATTTGAACTAACACCGCTGGCGTGAATTATAAAACCCACCACAAGTCCTAAATGAATGTTATCACAATCTCTCGATCCTAGCTTTCTTCATTTATGACAAAGATGGAAAACACTTCTGTAGAATTAGCTCTCACACCATCAGAGTTAATGGCAAAGATAGACCACTACGAGTACACCAAAAACCTTATTGACGCACATACCATAAGATATCTTAAGCATCCAATTTACGATCCGTATGTTAACTGAAGTCAACAAAACACATAAAAACCTCTCTTAATACAGCCCATCACATCATTACATTTCCTATCTAACATGACTTCGTTTAAGCTAACACCGTAGGCTTGAAATAGAAAAACCCTCTACCAGGCTTGATTGAATGCAATCATATCTCTCTACATGGCTTCCTTAATTTATGACTAGACCGAAAGTAGCCCTCGAACGATGAGCTCACACTGTGGAAGCTAAAGACAACGAGAGAACGCCACAACACACCCCCAAAGCTAGACTTATGTCATTTGTTCCATAACTTAGAAACACTTGTACCATTAGATAGGAACCCTGGATATCCAATTTAGGATCCACACATTGAATGAACGCACCAACTCACATGAAAAATCTCTCTTTATATTTGTCCAAAACATCAATACATTCCTTCCAACCTCCTGTAGTCAGAACTAACACCACGCCTCAATCTGTAGCATCATCCATTATCAAATGACATGTGTACCATAATATGAATGCCTTTATCCCAACTAGGATCCGCACGTTAAATTAACACAATAACAAACATCATAATCTCTCTTGATACAATCTATGACATCAATGCATTATCCTCTACAACCTTACTCCGTTTGAACTAATGCTGCAAATTTGAACTACAATACCCATCACAACAGCGCAATGGATCCCAATGAAAAGCTTACATTGCCAATTACATGATCGAATGGCATGTGTATAGTTATGTGGATTTCCTAAGTATCCAATCTAATATATATGCACATTGAATAAACACAAGGACTCATATATACATCTATCGTCATACTATATGGCATATTAATACATTTGAACTAACACCGCTGGCCTAAATTATAAAACCCACCACAAGTTTTCAATGAATGCAATCACAATCCCCTAACCTAGCATTCTTCATTTATGACAAATGAAAAGCACTTCTAAATAATCAGCTCTCACGCCATCAGAGCTAATGGGAAAGATAGAGCGCTAGCTACTATGTACCCCAAAGCAGATATCTCCCTACATGGCAATCATATCTCCCTACATGGCTTCCATTATTTATGACTAGATGGAAAGCAGCCTTCGAACAACGAGCTCTCACACCATGGAAGCTAAAGACAAAGAGAGAATGCCACAACGCATCCCCAAAGCCAGGCTTACGTCATCCATTCCATAACCTAGCAACACATGTACCATCAAATAGGCACCCTGGATATCCAATTTAGGATCCACACATTGAATGAATGCACCAACTCACATGAAAATCTCTCTACGTGTTTGTCAGGAACATCAATACATACACCCCTCCAATCTCACTCCGTCCGAACTAACACCGCAGTCTCGACTGTAACATCATCCATTATGAAATGACACATGTACCATAATATAGATGCCTTTATCCCAACTAGGATCCGCATGTTAAAGGAACACAATAACAAACATCATAATCTCTCTTGATACAATCTATGACATCAATGCACTATCCTGTACAACCTGACTCTGTTTTAACTAATGCTGCAAATTTGAACTACATTACCCATCACAACTGCACAACGGATCCCAATGAAAAGCTTACATTTCCAATTACACAATCGAATGACATGTGTATAGTTATGTGGATCTCCTAAGTATCCAATCTAATATATATGCACATTGAATAAACACAAGAACTCATATGTACATCTATCGTCATCAGAGTTCACCTAGGCGCTAGGCGGAAGGCGAGCGGAGAGTGGCCGCCTAGTGCCTAGCCTGCCCAGGCGCCGATCTGTGCAACCAGCGGTCGAACAGAAACAACAGGAGGGAGAGGAGAAGGAAGTGAAGAAGAAAAGGAAAAGAGAGAACCTGGCCGACCTGGTCCAATCCAGCCCAACCTAGTGATTCGACCGCAACGCGCAAGTCACAACATTGACCAAAGGCTAGCCTGGTCCAGTCCGCTGCCCGTCCTTATCCTCTCGGTCCCTACGCTTGCCCTCGCTCTCGCTCTTCACCTCGCTCTCGCTCTCCCCTCTCCCATCCCACCACCGCCTCATCCCCCTCCCATCAACACAAAAATTCGGTGGCAGGGAGACAAAATATAGCGTCGGGGAAGCAAAATCGATGGCGGGGAAGCGACAGCGATGTTGATATGGTCGGGGAGGAGGCGATGCTTGAAGGGTTGTCAGGGAGGAGGCGGCGCGCGACGGGGAGTCGGGGAGGAGGCGGCGCAACAAGGAGCCAGGGAGGAGGCAGACTGGCAGAGACGAAGAAATCATGGAGCTAGGGTTTGGGACCACGGGTGAGTCCCTCTTCACTTACCTCTTTTTCTCCCACGTGCACGCCCGGCTCCACCTGACCCCGCCATGCCTTGACGCCTTGGTCTGCCTGGGCCCGCCTTGGACCGACGTTGACCGCCTAGGGGGCGATTGAGCCCGAGTCACGGTGGCTGGCTTGCGCCTAGCGCCTAGGCGGCCGCTTAGGGGAACACTAATCATCATACTATATGGCATATTAATACATTTGAACTAAATGAATGCAATCACAATCCCCCTAACCCAGTTTTCTTCATTTATGACAAATGGAAAGCACTTATGAAGAATAAGCTCTCACACCATGAGAGCTAACCGGAAAGATAAGAGTGCTATGATTTACCCCAAAGCAGATATCTCACTACATGGCTTCCTTCATTTATGACTAGATGGAAAGCAGCCCTCGAACGTCGAGCTCTCAAATCGTAGAAGCTAAAGACAAAGAGAGAACGCCATAACGCACCCCCAAAGCCGGACTTATGTCGTCCGTTCCATAAGCTAGCAACACGTGTGCCATCAAATAGGCACCCTGGATATCCAAATTAGGATCCACACATTGAATGCTCATATGAAAATCTCTCTCAATGCTTATCAGGAACATCAATATGTACACCCCTCCAATCTCACTCCGTAAATAGGCACCCGGATATCCAATTTAGGATCCATACATTTAATGAATGCACTAACTCACATGAAAATCTCTCTCCATGCTTGTGAGGAACATCAATACGCACACCCCTCCAATCTAACACCGTCCGAACTAACGCCACAGTCTCGACTATAAGAACCCCCCCTTAGGCCTTCCCCTCTCCTCCCAATCCAGCATCAACCATCCCCCGTTCACACCCAAGCCCAACCTCCATCCTACCATGATCCTTAGCAAACAAACCCTAGCCGGCCGGCTAGCCCAGCTTGTTCGCAAACACACACTCTTAAGCCTAAACCGAGCAGTATAACACAGCACCCGGGCGCCACCACCCCACCCCGACCACAACTCCTACTGGGTCCCCGGGTGCAGGGCAGGTGCGAGGTCGTTACCCCGTAAAACCAAAGCGCGGCGCAGGAGTATAGACCTCTTTCCGCGATATCTTCCTCTGCCCACCAACAAATCTCGCCCATGGTTTCTTCCTCCTCTCTTCAGGAGGAGGACGGCGGCCCCGTCAGACCCCCGCGACGCGGCGAGAAGAGGCGAATGCGCGGCTGCACTGCCTCGCCGGAGCCGGGCTCCACGGCCGCGGCGTCGCAGGTACGGGTCTCGCGGGTGTACATACATGTAGATCAGGGCCCTGTTTTATTTATATCATGGATGGATAGATTCTTTTATTTTGTTTCTTTCTTTTTTCTGTTCAAGAACTGTTGTTGGCAAGCGACTGTGTACGTAGGGAAATTCTCTTTGGTTGGGGTGCAGGACTATGTTTTGGTTTGATCGACGAGATATGATTGCGTTGTGTCTATCTGTATGAATTGTGCCTCTGGTTTCTTGGTATGAACTATGTGGGGAATTCTTTCTTGTCTTGTTTAAACGTCTGGGTGACGATTGAATTCTAGGTCAATGTTAACTGGTTGGATCGATGGCAATGAGATGCGAATTTTGGGAGGGAATGTGTCTGATGCTGTTTCTTGGGGGCTGTTGAGATTGAGATGGGAGAACATAGCTGGATCGATGAATGTGCCCTGGAGAAAAAAAAAATTTATGCGTGCCTGATAATTGGTAGGGTTGAAACTTGGTGTTCAATTTGGATTCCCCGACCGATTGGCATCTGTTCCTGAGTAATAGTGGTTTTTGTTGATGTGCTTGATTTCTGAGAAAAAGGTCAAAATTCTCTCCAAAAGATCATATGGATTTGTAAATTGGTGGTGCAAACTTATGAACAATTCGAGTGGATCTGACTAGTTCTAATCGGTTCTTGGTCTATTGGGATTAAAATTTTTGTACTCCTGTTCAGATTGGGTACCCCTGCACGATTCAATTGGCAAATGCAAGGATGAATTATACAAAGATAGAGATGTTGATCTATCAACGAATTCTACTAAGTCGAGATCAACAATTCTCAACCAATTATACCATCAATGGATCAACACATTCATGAACTCAAATGGAAATTGAGATGCCGATATGTGAACAATTTATAATGAACTGCAACGCTTGGAATTATTTATTTTCCATTATTAAACATTAAAGTGACAATTTGGGGTAGTAATGTCTGCATACTATAAGCACATCTTGTCCTGTAGTACTTCCCAAATAAGTAAAAGATTCAATATGGAAGGTTAATCTTGTAATGACTACTCTTTTTCAGGACATCTGCTCATCAAGAAGTTGCGAGGAAGATGGTGGTGGGGCTACAGCTGTAAGCCCTTGAAAAGTTTAAACTTGATTAGCGCAAAGCTGTCATTTCCAATCCCCTATAGTTATAGGATTACTATGTGCCTAATTTCTTCTTCTCTTTAATTTTATGAACAGAATTATGGAAATTGGCATCCAGATGAATCACACAGACCTGAAATTGATGATGCTCCTGTTTTCACCCCAACTGAAGAGGTTTGTGGACTACATTTCGCTACCAAAACCATGCCATGAGATATGCTGTTTTAGATAGTAGTATATAATATTCTTTCACCTCAGGAATTCAAAGATGCAATTGGGTACATTGCTAGCATTCGTCCTCAAGCAGAAAAGTATGGAATTTGTCGTATTGTTCCACCATCTTCTTGGAGACCACCATGTCCTCTGAAGGAGAAGAGTTTATGGGAATGTACAGAGTTCAATACCCGAGTTCAACAGGTTGACAAGCTTCAAAACCGCAAACCCACAAAGAAAAAAACACAACCTCGAGTTCAGAAGAAAAGAAAGAGAAGAAAAAGACTGAGGTTTGGGATGACTCACAGGCGTCCTAGTGCAAATACTTCAGAAAGCGCTGACTGTGCAGACTCAGAAGAGAAGTTTGGCTTTCAATCTGGCTCAGATTTCACACTACAGGAGTTTCAGAAACATGCTGATGAGTTCAAGCAGCAGTATTTTGGAATGAAGGGAAGTGATGAAATTTCTCTTTCTGAAATTCAAAACCAGAAAGAAATATGGCAACCATCGGTTGAGGAAATTGAGGGAGAATATTGGCGGATAGTTGTATGCCCTAATGATGAAGTTGAGGTACTCCGATTGCTTATATGTAGATTATCATCTTATTTATCTATTAATTTGTACTTATAGACATGAAACTTTCTTTGCCTAGGTGGATTATGGTGCTGATTTGGACACTGCACTGTTTAGTAGTGGGTTTGCTAAATTGTCTTCATCAGATGCAAATAAGCAAGATCCATATGGTTTGTCTTGTTGGAACTTGAATAATCTGCCACGGTTCCCTGGGTCTGTTCTTTCATTTGAAACTGAGGATATATCTGGTGTTGTGGTCCCTTGGCTTTATATAGGGATGTGCTTCTCATCATTCTGCTGGGTAAGATTTTTCATTCATCTATTTTCACATTCATCTCGTGAAATGTGGGTATTTGTATAGTACACCTAAATTTATGTGTATTAAGTAATATAGTAGAATTGACCCTTAGTCAGTGAAGAAATTTTATTGTAGTATTGCTGTATATGGCTGAATGATGCTGCTAGTAGCCTAGTACTATCCTAATCTGGGGGTGCTATTCAATCTTTTTGGTGGATTAGCTAGCTAGCACGAAAGCTATAAACTTAGAAGAGGAGAACAAATTAAATAAATGAAATTAAGTCTTTATGTACTAACTCTTAGCGAATTATTTAGGATTATGAAGTGAAAGAAATTATTTTTCTACTAATAGTGGCTAAATTGGCGTACACAAACCACGTCCCCATTAACACAGCCGTAGATATGGGTCCTTTGAGAATACGCCTCCTCAACGACCAATTATTTACGGCGGTTCCAAGATGATAGTTTAAATAATAGATGTGAAAATGATTATGATATCAATTGTTCTTCATGGCCCACGTTCTCATATATCCTTGTTCTTAACATTGCTGTAGCATGTGGAAGATCATTTCCTTTATTCGCTGAATTACATGCATTTTGGTGAACCAAAAGTATGGTATGGGATTCCCGGTGGTGATGCGGTGAAGCTAGAAGAAGCTATGAGAAGGAACTTACCAAGACTGTTTGAAGAACAGCCTGATCTCCTACATGAGCTGGTAACAATTTTATCTTGTGTAATGACCTAGCGATTCTGATAACATGAACTCTGCAAATAACATAGTTAAATATATTGTGGAAGTAAGCTTTCATGTGAAGTGGATACTACTTAGCCTCAAAATTCAAAGCAAGACATTATGCCCTGTTCTTTCATGAATGTAGTACTTTATTTGGTACCATTGCCTGCTTTCGATCATAAATTTTTCAGGACTTATAATTAGATTATTAGTAGGATAAATTATTTTGGTAGAATTGTTTTGTTGATTGCTAATTTCTGCTAGCATGCAGCATAATGGTTCATCTGAGAACAATTCCTCTTCCTGCATTATACAAATATTTGCATCGTCGTCCATTTTCATTCTGAATTTTCTTAGTGCAGGTTACGCAGTTATCTCCTTCTGTTCTAAAATCAGAAGGAGTTCCTGTTTACCGTGCTGTCCAGAATCCTGGTGAGTTTGTTCTGACACTACCACGAGCTTACCATTCTGGGTTCAACTGTGGCTTCAACTGTGCGGAGGCAGTAAATGTTGCTCCTGTGGATTGGCTGCCTCATGGACAATGCGCTGTCGAGCTCTACAGAGAGCAGCGGCGCAAGACATCAGTATCGCATGACAAGTTATTACTAAAAACTGCAAAAGAAGCTGTCAGACAGCTTTGGATGAATCTTTGCAACTGCAAGAGTGATCAGGGAGAAAATAGATGGCTGGATGCCTGTGGAAAGAATGGAATGCTGACAAGTTCAATTAAGGTACTACTCCCTAATTTAGGCATTTATTATTTGTCAGTTGTCACTCAAAGAATTAACCATTACTTACATTTTTGTTGCGCTATTTCAGACAAGGGTTAAAATGGAAGCTGCAGCACGGGAGGTGAATGATCTTTTGCAATGTAAGAGGATGGATAGGGATTATGATTCAACTGACCGAGAATGTTTTTCATGCTTTTATGATCTCCATTTGTCTGCTGTCAGTTGCCAATGCTCACCAAACCGCTTTGCTTGCTTAAACCATGCAAATCTTCTCTGTTCATGTGAAATGGATAGAAAATTTGCGATCTTCCGATACAGCATGGAGGAGCTGAATACTCTTGTTGCAGCTCTGGAGGGAGATCCAGCTGCAGTGTGCCAGTGGGGACAGGATGATCTAGGCTTAGTGTGCCCATCTAGTTCTATGCAGCAGCAGAAGATGGACTCGGGTAACAGCACAGAATTCCGAGGATCAGCGATTGTCAACATTGGTTGCGGCTTTGGTGACAGTCAAAATCACTGCCGTGACCTTGACAAGCCAGCAGGATATCAGCAAGACAAGGGAAGCCAGAATAAATGTGTTGATCTGAACATAGAAGATCCACCAAGTATTCCTAGAATAAAAGAAGAGCTCATCTGTAGTTCTGGCGCATCAAATGTAGTATGCTTCTCTGGCTCTACAAGTATTGCTATAGAAAAGCATGACAGGGACAAGATGGTCATCGATTATGAGTCTCTTGGGACAACCAGTAATCCAGTCAGGTCAAATTCCAAGTTCAGTTCCTCACTGTCCTTGAATCATTCATCTGAGTTATCATGTCCTTCAAGAATTCCAACCGGAAATTCTACCCTAGCTTCCAAAACTACTAAGAAACTGTTTGGTGTTGACATTGAATGCTATTTAGCCATGCCTTCTGATGGCCAGGTTAGTCAACTGGCCAAGCCTTCTGCAATCCAGTCTGATGAAGTCTCTAGGCCAGCAATATCATGGCGTCTGGTTGAGCCACTTGTCTACGGAACAGTGATGGTTGGCAAAAAGTGGTGCAGTCATCAAGCTATCTTCCCCAAAGGTACATACACTAAATAGTGCAATGAGTATTCTCGTGGTGGGTAATTTTTCTCTCTCTTAGAAATGTTACAGTTAGAGAAAATGACACCTTTGCAGGATTTAGGAGTCGAGTTACATTTCACAGTGTACTAGATCCAACAAGGACATGTGGCTATATTTCAGAAGTTCTTGATGCTGGACTTCTCGGACCATTGTTTAGGGTATGTTTGATTCTAAATGCCTCCTATTTTCTGGCTTAACCCCCTTTTCTTTCTTGTGGGCCACATGATAGCTTTCTTGCTGAATTAATCACAGGTGACTGTAGAGGAGTTTCCCGAGGTTTCTTTTACTCACACTTCACCAATGCAATGCTGGGACAATATTAGAGACACGGTGAATGAAGAAATAGAAAAGCAACAAAGGGTTGGAAAATCTGGCCTTCCTGATTTGTTATCTTCCGATTCTGTAAATGGGCTTGAAATGTTTGGTTTCTTGTTCCCACCAATCATTCAGGTAGATTTTCAAGAGATGTATTCATGTATAGCTTTTGTTTTTTTGAAAGTTGGTCACTTTAGTAGTGGCAACTTGTTGAATATGACCAATAAATCCTTATTGTTTAACAGGTAGTCGAAGCTCTAGATCCCCATCACCAGTGCTTAGACTATTGGTTGTCGAAGTGCTCATCTCCAGTAAAAGAACTCCCTTCAGAATCCGTGATGTCAGCAACGATTAATGGCTCCAATAATTCCCCTATAAGGTTACTTGGGGTTGAGATTAGCAGGAAGGAATCTGAACAAACAAGTTGCTTCAGTAATTCCTGTGCTGAGGATGTTACGCTCGGTAGGCTGCTGAAGTAGGCTAGACTCCCAGAAGGACCAGAATTAATGGTGACGAACAAATTATTCAGCAGCAGAGCGGATAGCAGCAGCAGTATCTGGAGCGGCAGTCACCACTCTTCAGGATGAGATAAAGAATAATGTAGATAAATAGAGCCTTGAATAGATAAAACATTTCAAATAACTCATCTTAGAAAGCTTCCCTAGGGAACCATTAGAATTGAACTAGAGCCACCATTGATTTGCATTCTTAAGAATTGCATTTTGTGATCTTCTTTTGAGCTTTACATGATCCCAGTTCATTCTAACTTGATGGCAACCAGTTCTTTTGCTCTCTAATTGTTTCCTGACTAGCCATTTTCATGGGTAACCAATGTAACAAATTTATCATTCGTCTCACAACATAAGGTTTACATGTACCAAACTTGGTTGCTGGAAATTGGAAAAGAAATGAAGAAAAGGTTTTCAATTGTATGGTGCATTGATTTTTCAAAAAATTGTATGGTGCATTGCTTCCACTTCATGTGAGATTAAATGTATTTTTCCACGCCCAAAAAAAATGGCTTACCTTTACCATTTTAAGTGAATCTGACCTCATTTTCGTATCTAACATGGCAAGCAATTACTTCCCTTGCTTGTTTTGTTCTTAATATTGTGTCGATGGTATTGTACTCGTAATTTCCATCAAACACTGATGGTCGATACTTTGTCAATTGTGGCCTATGGTACAGTTCAAAACTTCCATTTGAAGGTGCTTTCAAATGCAACATGTCTCAAGAGAAAAATTGTTCCTGATACATCTCCATGTTTCAGCTATTTATGTTTCTGCAAAATATTCTTCCTTGTGCTCAATTCTCTGTATGTTACTTAAGCAGCTTTGTTGTCTGCCTGTTGGAACAAAATATTGTTTTTTCTGCCTGCTTGTCACATGTTTCAGCTTATTTTGCCTACCCTTTTATGTTTCAGCATTTTTGTCGACCCATTTTTACTTGTCTTAAAATGTAAGAAGGCAATGTTTCTTCTCTTGAATCTGAGTTGCATGTTGTCTTGTCTTGTAGTAGTAATTGTGTATTGATGAGCTAGGAACTATTGTTTTCTTTTAATGGGGAAATAGGGGAAACCATATCTTGTTTCCGTTATTCTCACGTTTCTTTAATTTGCTTTTCTTGAAGTTTGATTCTTTCCTTGCAGAGAAGATGCCTACTTATGGTTTCCTTTTTCTCACAGCGCAGGAACGTAGGCACGTAGCACACAAGCCTGGAAGGTGAAATAACAGTGTCAAAAGAATGAACCAAGAACTCACGTACTAAACATTTGCATGTCTTAGGCTCCGTTTGGAAGTTCGGTGGCTTTTGAAAAACACTTTTTACCCTACTCTTAGGCATTCTAGTTAGTTGAAAGCATTTGTTTAGACATAGTTAAAACCATGTCTTTAGGTGGTAAAAATTCCTATAACTATCTGGACTGGGGATACTTAAGTCATCCAAAAGAACTTAAGGGCCTGTTTTGCATGTCACCCATGAAATACTACATTTTTCATATACTCATGGACGGATTCAGGAAATAAAGCCAATGAGTTCACCATGAACTAGCTTATCTCCTACGTTAGAGAAAATTCAAATTTGGCTATGGTACATTCATAGCCAAATTTGGCTAGGAGTCAATGTTTGTACGAATAATTAACGCATGACGCATCCATGCCAACGCGAGTAGGACGTTCGTCAAGATGCATTCGCTAATTAACGGAGGTATTGAAAGGTAAATAAAATAGAGAAGCTTGCATTTGCATCCGTGATGGATTGATTTTTTTGTTAATTAACCCTTTTTTAAAATTTTATTTTAAAGTTAACCTCCCGCAAACTTTATTTCCAATTCTGACCCTTTTAGTCACGCCACCACCTATGGCGTGACAAAACAACACTGTCACATCAGCTCGTATCTGGGCAAGCTCTTGTCACGCCACTACCCGTGACGTGACAGTGTTGTTTTGTCACGCCACTACCAGTGACGTGATAAAAAGTGCTATTTTAGCGGACTTATCATATGGTGTGACAATATTATTTTGTCACGTCACGGGTGGTGGTGTGACCAAAGGGGTCAGAATTAAAAATAAACTTCACGGAGTTAACTTTAAAATAAAATTTTAAAAATAATTAATTAATAAAAAAAAGTTCTGATGGATTGGAGCCAGAGCGAGCTCGGTTTCGGGGGAAAAAAAAAAAGGTCCGGAGTGGCGGAGTGGAATTTTTAAAACAAACTATAACAAGGTGTTAGGGAACCATCGTATTAAAAACCAAAGTATGAAGTGCACCTAATCACCCTGCAGTAGTATTTAATACCATGGTATTCCTCGAAAACATCAAAAATATTTTAGTAAACTTGTTCTATGTGTGAGACCCCGATTTATTTAGCTTGTAATGCTTAGTCTTCCATTGACGCTAGATCACAAACAAAATATACCGTGCCTTGGGAAAATGTATACTTCCCAAAATTGCAGTATACACACCCTTTTACAAAACATTACATCAATTCCATACAACACACATAACCAAAGTTTAAACTTTACAAGCAAAACACATATAGTAAAGTTATTACAAAAAAGAGGCCAACCGACCAAGACATGTTAAAAGAATTAAACAACAGTGAAAGCAAAATGCCATAAGATGGATATAAACAAAAGCCAACCGGTTTGCCTCATACCCATAAGGCAATCCGACCGGGCCGCCAAGCTAGTCGTCCACACCACAGTAAAACTCACAAAAATCGATCCATTGGGGATCAATCTCCTATGCAACAAATAAGCAATGCAAATGAGTACAAAAATGTACTCGCAAGACTTCCGAGTAATAAACCTAGATACTACTACATGCAAACTTTAATCAAAGGAGAAGGCTAAAGGTTAATTTTCAGCATAAAGCAGATTTCATTTGCAATAGATAATAGATTGAAGACAGTTTTAACAATCTGAAATTTATTTGTTCAAATAACAGTGAGACAATAAGTAGTGACATAAAGACAACCTGGAGATGACTAACCCAATAGCCATCACAACAATAGCACGAATTACCCATTCGTACCACCCACATCAAGTTTTAATTAAAAGATTGTAGTCTAGTTCTTGCGGGAAATAACCAAGCGTGTCCATAACCTAGGACGAGGCTATTCGAATAGATTTAACCCTGCGGGGGTGTACCAATGTACCCCACACTTCAGATCGCCTTTTTGCCAAGCTATTAAACACACTTTCTTTGGTATGCCGACACGGCTAAGTCCTACGAGACATTTCCAATGGAAAATGCTAATTAATAGCTGCACACATGGGGGTTAACCCTTAGTGATCTGCCGGCGAAATAGATCACAAGGACTCATACGTAGAGTAGGATGCACCGGCCCAGCCGTAGCAACCGCAGGTGCTCCCCTCTTTTACTTGTCCCATGTTGCATATAGAAATATACAACCCACCACACGACTCATTAATTAACACCCCCCAAAGTACTAAGTCAAGAGAGGTCCCATATCCCCCTATTGTGGTTAGCACGCAAAATTGCTTGGATCAATGGCACAAATAACTCGGTCCTTGATGACCCAAGCACCATTCCATCACACCAGAAGATCACACCATCATACCATTGTGTCCAAGTCTAAAATATTTTATTTTCAGTTTTAGATTTCACAAATAAACAAAGCACAAGGTATTGATCATAAGTAATAACAAGTTTTGTGTGATCAAGATCATCGACTAAGTCGATAACCGTCCAATTCTACCGGTAACTAAGCATCGCTAAGCATCATATCTTAAAGACAATAAACGACCATAAATCATTCACCGGGCTCTAATTTACCAGTGAGGATAATAACTTAGGGTAGTGGCAAGGGTGAACAATTTCAGGGAAACTATGCAATAGGATTAACTATCTCTAAACGACAAAATTAACTTTTGACACAAAGAAGCATGCATACTTAGTTTTTGCAAACAAGATATTAGAATTTAAAAGTAATGGGAGCAATATGATCAAATGATGCTACATCTGCTTACCTTGCTGGGGACCACTTTCTTGCTGCAGAGGATCACTATCACAATCAACAATTTCTTTAGAACCTATCGTAAAACGAGAAAACCCAATAAAAACGACGAACACCGAAAAAACTCAAAATCCAAGGTACTCCAAAATCCATAAAATTTATACAGCAAGTAGAGCATGATTTTAGACAAATTTAGCAACAAGAATTGTTTGATTTGGGTTAAGTATGCAAAAGTTATAGCAAATCAATTTCGGTCTGTTGGATAAATGAAATTAAATTGTTTTTGGTTACTGTTCATGGCATAATTTTTCAGGAAGTTTTTGAACATGAACTTTTTATGGTAGGCAGATATTGACATCCTAAGGTTAGAAAAATTGAGCTTACTTCATTTGGAGTTGAAATGAATTTATTATAATTTTTCTAAGTTATGAAACTAAGGCATAATCAATTTCAGAGACAAAGACCACATTAAAACCTATTCTACACTAAAGTATGCTAACAGAGGAATCTAACAAACTTAGTTTGCTAAATTTGAAGTTACAGAGAGAAAGTTATGCATTTTTTAAGTTCAAAGCAATTAATAATTTGCAAATAAAAGCTTTCGGGTCTTTTCCTTGAAAACCAACTCAATCTAGGGAGGTCTTGGGCCGTTGATCTGAAATCGCACAGGTCACGAGCACGGGCGCGCAATACCCATGAGCACCCATACGAAAAGACTTCAACGCGCCCAGCGGAGGTCTTAACCGTCGAATCTAGATCTGACGGTCCAGATCTAACAAGGAGGTCCTAAGGGTGGAGGTCTACTAAGGGAGGTTCTGACGGCTAAGATCTCACGGGGGAGGGTCTAACGGTCGAGATCTCCAGAGGGAGGTCCTCACGGTTGAGATCTAAGAGAGGGGAGGTCCTGAACGATTCAGATTTCCAAGGAGAGGTTCTCGATAGCTCAGATCTACCCAGGGGGAGGTCCTAGAGGTTAAGTTCTAACAAGGTGAAGGTCCTGGACGGCCAAGATCTATAAGAGGAGATCCTGGACGGCCAAGATCTAACCTAAGGTGGTCCTAAAGGTTAAGATCGGCGAGGAGGGAGGTCTTGAGGTTTTCTTTACAAAAGACCAAGGAGTGGTCTTTTACAAAGAGGACCCCGAGGGTGCTCTCGAGGGTGGTTTTTGCAAAAATGACTACGGAAGGTCTTTTGCGAAAACTCGAGAGGTGATCCTAACGGTCCGATTAAACCTAAAGAGGTCTTTAACGGCTAAGATCTAATCTAAGAGGTCCCGAAGGTTGTCAAGGAGGTGGTCCGACGTGACGACAACAGGAGCTCATGGCCCACATGTAAATGACACAAGAACCATTTCCGCGACCATTAAGTGTTAACCAATGATTAGTTCGTTAATGAGAGGGTCTTTGTCTTAAATCGATAACGCCGCGGTGCGATGTCGTCCGACAAAAACTCGAGGGCAACCAACGGCTTGTCGTCGCGATGAGGACCTCGCCGACGCCAACCAAGGGCACCACTAAGCGCACAATAGTATTGTGCACCCACTAGCACTTGCTCACGACGGCGGTGGCCTAGAACGCCGACGAGCCGAGAAAGGCGGCGATGACCAACATGGCTAAACACGAAAACAGCAAAGGAGCTCCGTATTGTTCTGAAAAGCAAGTGCTCAAGCCTCTAGGGACTAATAAGAGGTTACTTCGGGACGGGGAAGGCAAGGAGATAGTCGGAGGAGCTCCAGCGACCAAGTATCTTGCCGGAGTTAGGGAAGATGATGGAGATAGGGAGGTCTGAGCAAAAAGGGAGTGAACTAGAGTAAGGATAGCTTCAAGATAGCCCATAGAAGGTCCATGAGCACATAATTGAAATGTTGAGATGCTTACCGGCATTGAGGAAAAAAGAGGTGAGTTTGGTCGACAAAGAGCAAGTCCCCAAATTTGACAATTTATGTGAAGGTCAAACAAAACAAGTTAGGGGAAATGCTCAAAGTGACCAGATGAACAAGTTGACACGCCAAGAGTTGCTATTGAACCACTGGAGCCCTGAGGTCACCGAAGAGCTCCAAGGTCCAGCAATGGCGAAAAGGTGTTCTCGGGTGTTTGAGCTCAAGCAACAGAGAGGAAAGCTAGGGTTGCAAGGTGATGTCTAAAGGAAGCTTAAGGAGGAGCTCGGGGGTCTTTTATAGCCGGAGAGCAAAGAGAGCAAGGGCAGAGTTCCATGGGTGCACTGAGCTAGGGCACTGCCATGGGCCAGTTCGAGTGACAGGAGCAGTTGGAGACCAAGACTTTTGAGGAAAAGCTCTGACCCGCATTTAAGGTTTGGCAGTAAATAGCCGTTGAAGGACTCCCATAAGGCGACAAGGCACTGCAAACCTCACTGCCATGGCTCTGGCACACACGCACGCGCGAAAACGATGATGACCAGGCTCGGGGAGGTCCCACCGGTCAGTGAGAGATCCAAAGTGGACTGGTCAAAGAATATAACATTTGAGTTAAGTGTTGAGATCGAATTGGGGGAGGTCTTGACGGTTGGATTTGAAATGAAAGACCAGGATTTAAAGTGAGGTTCGGAGATCCTAACGCTCAAGGAGATCTGAGGCACAGATCAATACATGGACGACCCACGATCACTCAGGCGCCAACAGAGGTGGTTTGAGGGTGGTCTCCGAGGAGGTCTTTGAGGAAGTCTTTGCAAACGACCAAGGGTGGTCTTTACAAAGATATAGAGAGTGGTCCAAGGGGAGGTCCGAGAGGGTGGTCTTTGCAAAAATACACGTGGTGGTCGTGACCAAAGGTGGTCTGAACGAGAGGGAGGTCCGAGCGCTCCCGAAGATCTCAGCAGTAGACAGGAGATCCAACGGCCGACATTGATTTCGCCTAAAGGACTACACCCGCGTGCGCTAGGAGGTTGGGTTCGACCAAGAGACTGAGTCCGACTCGAACCCAAGCGAGAAAAAGGTTGACTTAGGGTTTGAAATTGAGTGAAAATTTTGAGGGATTTTAGAGGTAGCAAACTAACTCCAAAACTTCTGAAATTTTTACAGGAGCTTGCCGACTTTAGGATTGACCTTGTGGAAAACTTCCGGGGGTTTTCATGCAAAGCATTTTTTCCTAGAGATTCTTCAAGGTTCTGAGTTAGGGTTTGACCAAGGGTCAGACTGGTTTGACTACCTCTTAAAATATTCAAACAATTTCTAAAAATTGTGAAATTTTTCAGAGGGGTCACACCACATCCTTAGAACCCAGGAAAATTATTTCCAGTGGATGATCACAAGATTTGATAAGGGTTGGAAAAGAAGGGTCATGACTTTAGTCAATTTGGAGGTTTAGGTTTTTGATTTCCCACAATTCCTTTACAAGAATTGCAGAAAACCTCAAAAACTCCAAGATGTAAGAAAAGTTTTAATTTCTACACATTTTCTTACATTTGAAACACAAGTTAAGAATTGGGATGTTACACTATGCCATCACAATTGTCGTGTAGTTAGAAATACTCGCTTCAAAATACCACCAGTGTAAGAACCCTAATTAACATCCTGGATCTTACGTGCATAATCGAACTAGTCCCATGATCGTTGGCTAGCTCACACGATAAACAAATGTGATAACACAACCATAAACGTTAAAAGTTATTAAATAACAACAAAGTTGATTACAAGATAGCCTTACAGGGCAACATTAAATAAACACAGCGGAAGACGATGAAGAAGTAGTGGAGTCCAGCTGATCTGCCACAGGCAATCGATTGGGGTAGCGGCCTAGTCATCACAATCCACACCTGAAGCGAAGTTCTTCTCCTCTGAAAATTTGTTTGCATTAAGCAAGTATGAGCACAACTTCCGTGCTCGCAAGTTACACCCGTCAAATAACAGAATGACATGCATAAATGGATGTAACAATAGAAAGGCTTATAAGGTTATTTGTGCAAAAACAACATTTGACATTAAATACCATAATAAGTTCAAAAGCTCAAGTTTTATAAAATCTAAAATTGTCTCTGTATTGATAAAGATAGTGCAGGCACCAACCTAACACCAACATAAACACGGGCACCAACCCGGGGCTTCAACCCATAACTTTTCTCATGGACACCCATCCACGTCAAACTGTTTTATAAAACATTTTGAAATCAAAGTCTAACTTTGAGTGGCTTTGCCAGCATGTCCATGACCGTGGACACGGCTATTCGAATAGTTTTACACTCTACAGAGGTTGTACAACTTTACCCACAAGACATGAATTCTCTAGTTGTTTGGCATCCGTCGATACCACCGCTCACTACCATAGGTAAGCAGTCTAGAGCACGTGTCAAGGCTTTTACAATGCACCATTCCACCATAGTCTTCTCTCGCTAAGGTTTCACCCCCTTTGGACTACCCGTCACGAGTTCGAGCCCTCTTGCGCTGGTGGGGTGACAAAAGTCATGAAAGACTACCCACTGCATCAATAGGAACGACCATGATGGAGCTTTGCAAATTAATTAGCCAGGTCCTGCCCATATAAGACATGTGGTAGTACGATGTGGCTTAGCAAGATGCGGCTCGAAGACCGGTCCTTAATTGACATGGGCGACAACCAACAGAACCCTGGGCCTCAACCTACCCAGTTGAGCCCGTACATAAACCTGCACCCACCAGACAACCAATTCGCCCAAGTCCAAACCATCATTTTATTTTATTTTATTTTTCAAGCATTTGTAAAACTCCCATGACACACCAATGCCAAGGGTACAATTTAAACAACGTTTGACTTTTGGCTGAAATTCCCCAAATGAAACATATGTGATCTATAAGCATGGCTAAGCACAATATTTTCCAAATGATCCTAGTCCATACTATTGTATCAACTAGGTTTTTATCTAGGGTGACAATATGTTTGATTTGATATCAAAATTGGCCATACAAAGGATTTTAGGCATAGCTATAAATTTAAAACAGGAATTTAAATTACTGAATATAAATAAGCATGTAATATTGATTTTAAACAGAATTTAAATAATTTTAAATAATGGTTGCAAATATGATCAAGAATGTAACTTGCCTCGCTTGAGGTGAACAGATCAACTGATACTGAGGTGATGTTGTTTTTCTTAACAGGTCACCTAGTACTCACAAGTACTTTCTCCAGGTAGTCTATGTGTACAATCACGATGATCATACAGTCAAAATCAATCCTCTTATGTGCTCTTCAACGGCGTCGAAATTTGACTTTCAAAGTCATTAAATCTATCTGTGAAAATAAGCCAAATTCAAACTAAATTCAAATAAATTTCAAATAACTCCAAATTGAATAATTTTGGTTTAGTTGGCTAGATCTTGAATTTATATAAATTTAGAAATTTGAATGGGCTCAATCGGAGTTCAGATGCAAAAGATATGGGTTTTTGAAGTTTAAATTTACATGAAATGATAGTTTTATGGTTTAAAGGAATTATTGGTCAAATGAGCTCAAAATTAAATAATTGTGGTTTAGTTATCTAGATAATAATTTTATACAAATTTTGCAATTTGAAACACCCAATTTGGAGCTGGGATTCAAAAGATATGAATTTTCTAAGTTTAAATCTATTAAAAAAAACCCTAAATTCTGATTTTTCAGATTTTCTGGATTTATTTTTCTAAAGTAAAATCAGATTATTGCGCATGATGACGCCAGCAGCTGATTTTCGGAATTTAAAGAATTAAAATTAAACCCTGACATGCGGGACCCACATGTCTGTGACTTGGTGTATGGTGGACTGGGTTCATTGATTTTTGGACTGAGGGGGGGGTGAACCTTGCCATGAGGTCGTGCCACGTGGACGGAGAGGAGGAGGTGGCGCTGACGCCGTGCCTCAGTGGTGCGAGGTGGCAGTGATGTGGCGCGCCATGTCACCTAACACCGGCGGCGCTCGGGACCCAATGGCACCGTGACGGCGGCGGCGGTCCGGCGAGGGCATGGGTGGGAAGAGGCGGTGAGAGGATCGCAATGCTTACCCCGCAGCGGCTAGGCGCGAAGAACGTCGCCGGCGAGTCGCAGCGGCGATGTTCGGGCTCGCGGCGAGTTCCGGTGAGGCACCGGTGAGGCGACGAGCGCACGTGTAGGCCTCGATGCGCGATGTCGTTGGTGAGTCGATGTTGCTAGGGCGTCACCGACGAGGCGCTAGAGGCGGAAGAAGTGGCGGCCGGTGGCGAAACGCCGATCCGGCGAGGTGAAAGAGAGGTAGGAGAAAGGATGGTGGGAGGCGGACGAGTGGAGAGGCGCGCCGGTGCTCGCTAAATAGAGCTCGGGAAGAGAGGGAGCGAGATCGTGCGCGGATGCCGAGGATCGCGGCGGCGGTTGGGTCGCGGGCATTCCGCACGAAGAGAGGGGAGAACGTGGGGTGGAGGCGGTTGAGGCGCGGGTTCATGCGCACGACGTGCGGGTCTTGCGCGACGAGCGGCGGTTGGATGGTGCTCCGCAGCGAAAATGGAGGCGCGGGCTTGGCCGCGGAGAAGAAGGAGGTGAGGAGACGATGAAGCGGGGCCGTTGGATTGCATCCAACGCCGCGGAAGCGGGGTGGTGTGGGATTGTTGGTGTCGTCCGATGTAAATCTGACGGTGGAAAGTGAGGAGAGAGAGAGTGCGGTGCGAGCTGGCCGACTTGGGCCGAAGGCGCGGAGAGGAGATGGGCCAAAGGAATTTCGGCCCAAAAGGTTTTCCGGATTTTCAATTGATTTGTAAATTTAGATATTCTGATTAAATAAAAAGGGCTTTTAGAAAATAGCAAATTAAATCAAAAAATTATGATAAAATTCACATAATTTGCTAGAGGTATTTTGGACTTAAATAAAATACTTCCAACTCATGATTGGCTTTTAATTTTATAACATAAATTGTTTTGACTTTAAAATATTTGGGAAAAAGCTTTTAAAAACTCAGAAAATCTTAGAAATTAAGTAATTTTTTATTTTTCAGATTAAATTAAATAAAACTTCAAGAGCTTCAAATAAATTTTACTTTTGACTTTCAAAATTTCAAAGATTCAATTAAAGCAATAGAACTCTTCCCAAATTTTCGGAAATTCCAATAAAACATTAACTTTATTTTATTTTATTTTGGTAACATTACTTTGGGATGTTACAACCGTGAAGGCAAAAAAAAAATCTGAAAAATGGTATTGCCGTCACATTTTCCATACATTCCGGCCGATAACATTCACTTAGGTAAGATAAACATTCATAAAAGACACTATTACCCCTCTGGCCTTCCTCTCTTCCTCCTTTCTCTCCTCCATTCAGGGGCAGACCCAACTGGGTTCAAGGGTGTTAAGGAGAACACCCAAAAATTTTAGGCAAAAATTCAGTATATATGAGGTATAATATATATATATATACACTAGAAATTGGGTTAAATCAATATGTAATGTCCTCAAAAGCTCATTCCGTCGGCACATCATTCGCAGCCCACTAGGCACTCGCACAACCCACTAAAACCAAGGCATTCCACATTCGGCCACTGTTTCAGCCTTCCTACACAATGACTCGGCCTAATATCGCAAGGCCCATTTATTGGCAAACCCTAACTCGATCTTTCTTTCTCTCGATCTCACATCTCTCTCAAAGAAACACACACACGCACATAGCCTTGCCCTTGCGCCTTACGGGCTTGCGGTGGCAGTGGCAGGCCGCGACGCCGCGCCGAGCGGGAGCGGTGAGCGGGTGAGCGCGGCAGCTGGTTGCCTGGGAGAAGAGGAGGACGAGAGAAGGGGTGGAGAATTCCGGCGCCGTCGTGGCCTGCGCAGATGCCAGCGGGGTGGGCTGGCCGGCGAGGCGAGGCGTGGCGTGCGCTGCTCCAAGGACCGAGGTTCCAACTCTGAGCGGGTGGCACAACGAAGGCGGTTTGGGGATGGACCAGACGTGAAGCTAACCGACTGGACAGGGGAACCAATGGCCACTGGAGTCACACCGGCAACATGCAGCCATGGTAGCGCCATGGGCGGCTATAGTGAAGTCTAAGCAATCTACGCTAAGATTCAAGTCTAACTAGTGCATTAGCTCTAGGAGGCCACCAGGGGCTCACCCATAGTGGTCAATAGCAATGGGGAAGATCTGAGGCGGTTGGACTACTGTGAGCAGAGGCGACGGTGACAAGCTTCATGATGGCAACTATCTACAATGAGGAAGAGGCTACAAGGAGACATATATTAGCTTACATGCATACTGAGGATGGTTCAAACCGAAGGAGAAGCATAGAGGCTCACCGGATTGCAGGTATCAATGGAAAAGGCGGTGGCAGTCAAGAACAAAGACAATGGCTCGAACATGAGGAAGCTTTGCGAAAAATATTGAATCGAGTGAGGGTTCATGAATGTGTAGTCCTAGAGCACAATGTGATGCGGGAGAAGAGGGAAGGGGCTCACTAGGCATAGGCAACACGGTGGCTAGGAATGGTGCGCTCGCTGGAGAGGAAGAAGATGACGGTGATGCAACTTTTCGAAGCTCCAACTGCAAGAACAAGCACGGGAAGTGGATGAGCGATGCTCTAGATGGAAAAGGACACGTGTGTCGACCAAGGAAGCTCACTAGAGAAGGAATGACACAGTGGCGTGCTCGCTGACATCATGGAAGACGATGTCGTTCCCAGCAATCCACAAGACCAAGAGCTCTGGTTCTTGGAGAGAAGGCTAAAAATGACGAGCTAGAGGAGATGATGCGGTCGGCTTGCCTTAAAAAGGAAGGATAAGAATGAGAGAAGAGAGCAAGATCTCACGAGCACAGTGGGACAAAGCAGTAGGAGCGGCGTGTCTCTCGTTCTCCCTTGTCCTTGCATGACAAGCAGAGAAGACAAACGAGAAGATGCAGAGCGCAGTGACGAAACAGGACGACAAGGCAGTTAGGAGCTCGCGCGTGTAGTTGACTCGGTCCAGACGAAGTGGCCTGGTTGGGGCAGGGCAACGGTGATGCAGTATGGTGCTTACCCACGCATGGACAGGGGGCGGTGGACGGTGCGAGCTAAGGTGACGACGACTAGGTCCACTGATAACGACTGGCGATGGAGTACCTTTCCGCGCGGGCGTGCCAGCGCGCAGCGAATGGGGCGGGCGAGAGGTGGATGAAGGGGTTTGGCAGGTGGGTCCTGGGCCCACCAGTCAGCATCAACGAAGGAAAGCAACAGAAAGAAGGCGTAAAATGTAAGAATACGCATTCGCGCTAGGGAGGCGGAAAAAATGAAAGGAGGAAAGCGGCTTCGAGTAGGAGATAGTGTGCTGGCAAGAAATGGGCCAAAATAGTAATGGGCTAGACTGAGGGCAAGGAAGTCGGCCCGGGAAGGAAATCTGGATTTTTATTATTTTCTGATTTAAATAACTCCAGAAATCACGTTAAGCAAACTAACTCCAAAATTTATGATTTTTTTTGAGAAGATCCTGACACCATCTAGTATTTAGAAAAGTTACTTCCAGGATTCTACGAGCTTTTAAATTTTCGCAAAAAATCTTTTGTTGCTTCTGTTATTAGAAGAAGATTAAAATAAAATGCCAAAAATATAAAGAAATGCTAAAAAAAAGCAATATTTAATATTTTAAGCATAAATAACCGAGTATACAAATTTTTGGGCAGTTTCAATGGGCGTCGACTGCGACTCCTGCCCCACACCAGCGTTTGTGGGGCCACTCCTCAACGCTGCCTAGTACCCCTTAGCCAAATCATGTCACCTTCGACGCCACTAGCGCCAGATCCGTCGTCCCCGACCTAGATCCAAAGACAACCTAGTAGGATCTGCTTGCCTCGCTGCCAAAGCGACCGCCATCGCTTGATTGTGTGGTCTTGTCCATTACCAAACTCGTCTGTTTTCTCTGTGGCAGTCGTATCCACATCGGCTTCCCAACCGCTCCCAATTTTTGTTTTCTCATTTTCTCTTGGAATTTCTTGTACCGGAATTTCTTATGATTTTTTTAACAATAAATGAAACCAAAAAAATGTAAAAATCACAAATCACAAGAAATACCACCGATGGACCCACGATTTTTTTTGGACTGTATATCCCCCTCTAAGTGCACCGATCTCAAATCAAAATGTGTAGTATGGATAGTGAATGTCCATGCGGTTTGGTATTTCGGTCTTTAAAAAAAAACTTGGCCAAAATTCTATCGAAATTTCTTTGTGGGAATAAAAAAAATTGATATTACTAATTTTAAATTGTCTAATTTTTTTTTAAGTTTAAATCCTTGTTGTAGGTTGGATCAATATCTAATCGTGACATCGACCAGACCTCCTCCCGAAGAAAGAAAAGGGAAAGGAAACCCTCGCTGCACTCTCCCCACTCGCCGGTCCCCGCTCCTCCCAACGGCGCAGCCTCCCGCCGCGTGCGTCACCTGACTTGGAGGGACTTTCCTGGTCCGGGCCGCCACGCGCACCGTCTGTTCGTGTCTCCTACTCGGATTCTGAGAGGGGCTTTCTGCTTCGACGGTGGTGTTCCTGCTTGTACTGGCGCGATTCGAGCCGCCGCTGCCGGATCCTCCCGTGACCAAGTAGTCTGTTCTAGGGTCCCACACGTCTCTGCAGCTGTAAAAGCAATCATATCGTATTCCTTTTTCTTTTTGGTTATTTCTTAGTCCCCTTTCTGTTTTTGGGCTTGTTTCTAGGTTCTTGATTGGTTAATGTCAATTGAGAAACCAACCATACTTAGACATTATTTTACCCCCATTTTTTCCGTTAATTTTCTTGTGCATACGCTGTTAATTCAATAATTCTCCTTCGTTGTGACTACTGAGAACAAGAGAAAAGGAAAAGAATAAATTTTTTTTGCCTAGGTAGAAAAAGATCCAATTTACATCGTACAAAAGATAGCAGAGTGAGGAGAACTGTAATTTTCTGAGCTTGATTGTGAGAGGGAGGGTTCCTGAGAGTTGATTTGTGGAGCGTCAATGGCGAAGACCAATAATGGTTGTCTTGGGGTCACTGAGCCAATCTCATTAAGTGGGCCGACCGAGAAGGATGTCATCCAGACAGCTGAGGTTGAAAAGGTGGGGGTTTGGATATCGAATAAACCAATAATTTGCCCAATTTCTGATTCCCTTAGGTTTAACATGTTTTGCTTGAATGTTATTTTTGGTGTTGATCAGTATCTTACCGATGCGGGCCTGTATGAGAGCGAAGAGGAGGCTATCACACGAGAAGAGGTCTTAGGCAAGCTGGACCAGGTTGAACAATTTCCATTGATGTGCTTGTATTTTTGGATTATAATTTGCCTAGGCCAGTTTGAAGATGACTTGTATGTTCTGGCAGACTGTGAAAGCTTGGATTAAGAAGGCCACTAGGGTGAGCGGTTATGGTGAGCAATTTGTGCAAGAAGCAAATGCAAAGATCTTCACATTTGGTTCATACCGTCTTGGGGTACTCTGTTACACTGTTTACCGTAGTTCTGTTTGTAAAGAAATAATTATTTGTCAATTGTTACTTTGTGCTGTATAAGACGATGGAGGTGCATGCTTTGTGCTTGCTTTGTATGTTGCCAGTGAATGGTGGAAAGTACGTTAATCATTACCAATATGAATCTTCTATTACATTTTTGCTATTTAGGATCTGATAGTTTCAGTTGGGTGCAGATCTATCATTCTCGCTTTTATGAAGTTGTCTATCTTTGTCACCTAAAGTAACTTCTGCAACTTTTTCTCATTTTATTACTTATTGCCCAGGTGCACGGCCCTGGTGCAGATATTGATACACTATGTGTAGGTCCAAGACATGCAACTCGAAATGTAAGAGGATCTATTACTAAACTTCCAAAGGCATTGCAGTCTTATGGTGTCAAATGAGCCTTTCATTTTTTGCAGGACTACTTCTTCCGATGGCTTCACGATATGCTAGCTGAGATGCCGGAAGTTTCTGAATTGCATCCAGTACCAGATGCTCATGTGCCTGTTCTGGGATTCAAACTTAGTGGGGTGTCTATTGACCTTTTATATGCAAACCTTGCAAATGTGGTGATTCCTGAGGTAAGTTTTGTTTTACACCTTTGTTGTTTAGACAATTTTTTAGTATTGCATGGCATATTTATCTTGTACTAATTGTAATAAATGAGTAAAGAATGGAAGCAATATGCATGTTAAAGAATGATGGATTGTATGAATGGAGCTTAATATTTTATGACCTAGTTTTTTGTGGCTAACAAATTACTTGATGTCATATTTTGATGATATGTGATGGAATTCCTAATCGTGTTACATTATTCGATTTCAGGACCTTGATCTTTCTCAGGACTCCATACTACACAATGCTGATGAACAGACTGTTCGTAGTTTAAATGGGTGTCGGGTTACTGATCAAATCTTACGATTAGTCCCAAACATTCGGTTTGTGTCCTTACCAGTACCAAATTTTCAAGTAAATATGTTAATAATGTTCTATAGATTAAGACCCATTTGTTCGCTCAAATCCAGAGTTTCAACAACCTTAAGGTTCATGAGATACTGGGAAAGCGCCATGGGTTTACTCAAATGTATGCTTCTCTTATGATTTTTCTCACTGCAAGAGTATGCTTTACAATATGAACATACATGCATGATTACATGTTCATATTATGGTGCATATGCATATCAGTATTATGAATGCATACTCAGAAATTATTTACATGTTTTAACTAAGTTTGTGTCATCTGTCCAGGTTATAGGATTTCTGGGTGGTATAAACTGGGCAATTCTTGTTGGTCGATATGTCAATTGTACCCAAATGCATCACCCAGCATGTTAATATCTCGTTTTTTCAAAGTCTACAGCAAGTGGAAGTGGCCCAATCCTGTTATGCTTTGCCATATTGAGGAGGGTCCTCTTGGCCTCCCTGTGTGGGATCCAAGAAGAAACTTTAGAGACAGGAGCCATCACATGCCTATAATTACACCTGCTTATCCTTGTATGAATTCTAGCTATAACGTATCTATTAGTACTAGGTATGTGATGGTTCAAGAATTCACACGAGGATATGAGATTTGTCAGGTACTTATTATTTCATTATATTTTTCAACAGCAAATCAGGAATTGAAATCATAGCATGCATTTTAGGACTGCTATATAATGTTGAGTTCAAGTTAATCTTAAGTTTGTGTTTTCATAAGTGCAAACTGTATCCCTTAAAAGAACATTGATCTCAATGTAGCATGTGTAATGCTAGTGAAAGAACCCCATTACTGTAACTCAGTCTCCAATAGGTTAAATAATAATTAGTAATGTAGGATCTGTATTTGTTATCTTGAGATTTAGAGTGATTTTATGCAAATTAATTCTATTGTAGAGTTAGCTAACTTTATTTAATCTAACAATAACATATATATATGTAATGCCTGTGTAATCGCTGTCAACTTCAACATATGCACAGCTTCTTGAGATCATGTGGCTAGTCAGTAGCAGCTTACTTGCATCTTTACATTTATGTTTAGAACTTATTTTTTCTTGAGTAATCAGGTATGTAGCCTTTTTAATATATATATTATTTACAGCCAGTGTTTCGATAGAGAAGTTCATGGTTAAAAATGTTGTCATTTAACTTTGTCAAAATATCTCCTGTTGTATGGTCTATTTCCTGTTCTATATCTTGCATCAGATTTAATTTTACTTTGATAACTAACTGTAGGCAATAGATGAAAATAAAGCAGTCTGGGATGATTTATTCGAGCCATATCCATTATTTGAATCATATAGAAATTATCTAGAGGTTGATATCACAGCGAGAAATGAAAATGACCTCAGGAATTGGAAAGGCTGGGTAGAATCTCGCCTCCGTACACTTGTATTAAAGGTGAGGAACTGACAAATTTCATTATTTTTAATAATGCGTGCACTGTGCTGTGCTGTCTTCTAATATGCACTTTTGGTTTCTGATGCAGATTGAGCGATATACTCGTGAGACGCTCCTTTCACATCCTTATTCCAGAGATTTCTCAGACACATCCAGGCCATTGCACTGCTTTTACTTCATGGGTCTTTGGAGAAAACAAACCGTCCAAGCTCAAGAAGCCGAGCAATTCGACATCAGAGGAATCGTAAATGAGTTTAAGAATTCAATTCATGCGTATCAACATCGGAAAGAAGGAATGGATATTGAAGTGTCCCATGTAAAACGAAAAGATATCCCTTTGTTCGTTTTTCCTGGTGGAGTGCGCCCTTCTCGTTCTTCCAGAACAGCTGGCAAGAATAGTTGTGCTGTTTCTAGAAATGATGTTTCAGCTGATGGTCAAGTAGGAAATCGATTGGGCACTGTGAATTGGACTGACGGTCAATCTGCTCCATATCAGGGCAGCTATATGAAGCAAATGGAGTTAGATCCATCTCGTGGTTATCAATTGCCGGAAAGTGCTTCCATATTGGCCTCTAGTTTATCCAGTAAAGAAACCCTAAATACTTCGAATGGGCATGTGAATCTTCACACAGAATCTGTTGAGTGTGAACATCCAGGGCACTTTCTTGGAAGTACATCTGCTCACGGGCAGAATGCTGTGTGCGATGTAGTCAAGCAACCTGACAGTATGCCATCTAATTCAAGCAATTGTGGTCCAATAAATGGCTCGGACTTTTGTTTTGATAGTTCACATAAAGAATTTGCGGAGATTGCTGCAAATAACCTCATGAATTTCTATCCAGCTGCGATTGATGAACTGGCAGATCATCAAGCTAAGGCTAATCAGAAAGATGCAAATGCTGCTCACAGATCATCTTTGGAAGGATGTTCTGGAAGGAGCCTGGGGCAAACAGGCATTCTAAGTTCCCATGGTAATAGTCATGAGAAGCGCAAGGCCGAGGAAGAGCTGGAGGTCTATCTTTTCTCTTATAAATGCTTTTTTTCCCCTTTTTTTCCATGTGTATTTTGGATGCTGTTGTGTCCTTGACTACTAGTACTTTATTTTTCCTTTGTTCTTCCTAGTGAGTTGTGACCTTGCACAGGATACTAAAATTTGTTACTACGCAATCATGACAACTGATAAATGATAAATTATCCTTATTTCATATATAAATTACGCACTACACATGCTAATAGTCTTGAAGAGCCTGTTGTTGATACGCTGTAGTTATCTAATTTCTGATACTATTATAAATAATGCCCTTACACTATTCAGACATGTTCTGCCAATAGTTCACAAGAGCAGGGATGTAGTGCATGTTTAAGCGTTTTGACATTTTGATATGAACAATGATTCGTTTATACTATAAAGAGCAATGATTTAAGAAAGGAAATGGAGTAACTCAATATTTCTCTCCTTTAGCACATCGGTTTGCTGTATTTTAGGAAGTTTCCTATGCATTTATTTTTTTTTGCTAAACAGAGTGCTATTTATCTGTTTAATTTTTTTTAGAAAATCTTTGTGCTACTAACAGTGTCCCCCTAGACGCCAGGTGTAGCCCTCCCACCTAGGCCTGCCTAGGCGGCAATTAGGCGCCTAGCGTCTAGGGGAACACTGGCTACTGACAAAAGTAGGTTTGTTTATATCACTTTAAAAATGTTTGATGAATGCTAACATGCATTTTATGATGGGCTGAGTTACGTTGCATTTGGTTGAAATAGTTTACTCATTTGATATTGTCAATACAACAGAGCTAGGCCATGCCTCCTCTGGTCCTCTTCTGCAATCTTCTACTGATTCATAAACTCTTAAATTTTTCTCTAAAATATATGTTTTGATTTTACTTCTTTCACTATTATCTGCTTGTGTTTTAATTTTTTTTTTCTGTTTTTGTTTTGATGGAAAAAAGCCACGTGAGCTTGCTGCCCCGTTAGTTGGTGCTGCTCCTGCATCAACATCAACTGCCCAAAGAAAGCCCCTCAGGTACTTGTTGTACTATCTATATTATTCGCATGGTCATTCTGTGTCACCAAGTATCCCAGAGAATCTTTGCATTAGTGACAGATCATGTACTGTTTGTTGGTTTCGCTTCCTGCTTGCCGTGTGATATTATGCTTTAAAAACTTGTTAAATTTTTGAAGGCTGAGATTGTCGACAGTGGTGCAACCAAAACCAACTGAAGAAAGTTCCTGAATCCGATAGGTGCAAGGGTCGAGATAAGGAGAACTTGGTTTTCCCTTTTATGGAAGCAAGGATCTGCCGTAGGCAGTAGGCTATATGTACTGCAGTCTTCAGCTTAACAGTCACTAGAAAAAAAAAAAGCAAGCGCAGTTAGTAGGAATTAATGTGACAAATTCCATATTTCAATTTTTAATATATTTTTACTCGTTCACTCCTGACTTTTTTCACGACTTTCCTGTGCCTGTGATGCGATGGCCGATGGGACTGGTAAATGATGCATTGCAAGAAACGGATATGATGAGTTTATCTGCTGTTATTCCTGAATTTCAACCTTTTCCACCCGGGCACGACAATTGCTTCACACACGATGTTTTTTGATACGATGCTCGCACGACCATTGCAACTCACAATGCCACCGCTACCTTTTCTTCCTCTAGCCCGTCGCCTCTACCCCAGCCTTCTCTGTTCCTCCTAGCTAGTAGGTAGACGCCGACATGGCCTCCACTCACGACGCCTGCGGCAACCGCCTTGAAGCCACACATCACCGGCACAGTTGAAAATGTTTCCTTATTACTGTGGCACTTGTGCTGTTGCCATCTCGAAATCTTTTCGTTTTGCTTGAGTGGCGTACTCACTGCAAAAATTCATATCCATTTGTTTGGTAGAATGGAAATAATTGCGTCGTTATTTTGTTAAAACGTCGGTCTTGCGTATGAACTGAAATGATGAAATTGATGAGACAGAAGCGAAGATCGATAATTACCTGGCTTCACACGCATTTGCCTCACAAGTTTTAATTGCTATCCACTAGCCACTGGATTCGGCTCTAGATCCGACGGAGAGTAGTCGCTCCGGATTCGGCCCTAAATTGGATCCCAGATCCGACTGGATAGCAAAAATCTTTCGGGATTTGGTCCTGACTAGATACGGCAGGAATTATCTGTTCGGATTTTACCCCTAATAGTTAGCGGATATCACCCCTAGTAGCCAGGTAGGATAGCATTATGGGGCAAAATATCTAGTGTGAAAGGTATTTGGGTGTGAAAGCTCGTGTGGGGTGTCGGATCTGAGGCGTGTGGCCCAGATTGAGGCGGTGGGAACCCCCAATCCACTTAAACCATTTTGGGAAAAACACTCCGCACAGTGATACTTTCTTGTGAAAAAGTACCCCTTTGCCTTCCCTATTCTCTTCTTCATCGCTCCCCTCTCGTATGGTACCCCTCTCTGTCTCGCGCACCCCTTGCTCGCTTCCGAGCCATCACCGCCCTCCACCCCGGCGGTTGCCCTCCTCTCCACCCCCTAGCCACCTCTCTCCAACCCCCCCCCCCCCGCCACAATACTCCACCTTGCTCCCAAGTCGATCTGTGACTAGGGTTAGGGTTAGGTGCCACCGTCGCCGCCATCGACGCTGATTGTCGGACTCCAAATTTGTAACTTGAGAACCTCTGTGTAAATTTAAGTCATTCCCTAGATCAGTAGATAGAACACATAGATACATCGTTGGTTCAAACACATATCACGAAAATATTAAGCTATTGCATAATAAGAAACAAAGTGTAAATATACCTTATGGTGTTTGTCTTTCAGAATGACCGGCTAGGCTAATTACTTTTAAACAATCAGTAGCGAAAGCAGAATAACAATATAACACGTGGGACCCTCAAGACATACCCACAGGCAATCGACTGGGGCCCGTGACCTAGTTCTTGGCCTTCTTGATCTCCATTCTTGACAAATGCTCATAAGTGCCCACATAACTTTCTTCTTTTATGCTTACTGACTAAAAGAATATATAAAGCGAGCATGAGTACACAACCATACTCATGAGCCAATACACGTAATGCAATTATTATATATGCAAGGCTAATCAAAGGGAGATTCATGGTTCTTTTATTTGCACAAAGCTAAGTTGGAATTAGAATAGTGAATAAGCAATTCCTAAGACTTAGCATTTTAACTAACACAAGTTTTTATAAACTGAGTTTTGTTGTAAAGTACTAGCGGAGGATCCAACCTCCTATACCATTGAGTGACTCCACCACCAAATGCTCATTTCTCTTTCTGTCACATCCCATACTTCTCACGGTCCTCGACTGTGCCATCTCAAATCTCTGGGTTCCAACCCAACTTTCCATTCCACCCACAAATTATTTTATAAAAATGAAAACTACTTCAATCAAGTTCTCGGCACCGCTCATGACCATGAGCACGGCTATCTAGATAGTTTTCTTACTCTGCAGAGTTTGCACACTTTACCCACAAGAGACAATTAACTTTTAATGTCTCTGACACACTTCCAAAGGTGTGCGACTAAGTTGATTATCACAAGGCCTTTACAATGCCCTACCCAACACCTCATCAGCTAGATTTTGCTACAGAGGGTAGTTTCCTAATGCAATACAGTCGCGCCACCCTTTGGACTCCGCTCCACCGGGTGGTTGTTAGCTAAGGTCGTAGTGCATGCCACTCCCTGTAGCCCCCTTTTGCGCCGTAGTAGTTTCCTAATGTATTATAACTGCACCACCCTGGAGTGGTTGTCCACTAAGACTATAATACATGCAACATGAGGGGGTTGATGAAAGCAATGCTGAGGTGAACAAATTAATCAGCTAGGTCGTACTCATTATAGACTTGTGGTTGTACTATTTTTACATGAGAGGTCATTACAAGATTCAGATCCTTAATTGACTCAGGCGGTACTTCCCCATACCCACTCTGTTGTGCCCTCGACACCCACCACTCTTTTCAGCCACCCGAGTTGAAATCTGTTTTTGGTTTTCTTTTGTTTTAAAAGAATTTTCTAGCTCAACATACCAGCCAGGCTCCAGCCTCAACTGCCCAATCTCATTTTTAAATGTTTAATGGTGTCAGGGAAATTTACGGCCCGTATGTCAATGTCACTAAGCATAGCTAATCATGACTCTTAAGTATGTATTTAGTGGCTATCAGGTATCCCATTAATCTTGGGTGACAAGGATAATGTCCAAGTTCAAGGGTTGGGAATTTATACTGAATTATCATTAAGGTATTAACTATGAGCTAAAACAATATACATGTATAAAACATAGCAATGCACTTCCATAATTTGAACACAATATAAGTTGCATTAAAACTTAGGAGCAAAATGATCAAAGTGTTGACTCACCTTGCTCAATATTATGATGACCTCGGTCCTGTTCTTGGTCAATGTTATGATAATCATCTCGCTTAATGTTTTGATTATCGTCCTGTTCAATGTTCTAACAGTCTTGTTCTTGCTTTGTCTCGGACTACTACTCCGTCATAGCTTCAGATTCTAATTACGCAGAATACGATTGAACCTTAGAACGTCCGAAAGTAGCCAAATGAAATCCAAAAAATCCAAAGACATTCAAACCAAATAAAACACTTCAAACAATAGTAAACATATCTAACGATATCTTGAAAGACAGAAGTACTCCAGATGAGACCAAAACATACTCATATGGAGTTGATGAAGGAAATACTGCAGATGAAGTATATCAAGGAAGTTGATGAAGGCAATACTTCAGACGGAATGAAGTATATCTAGGGATATTTGTAATGAAGTACTTCAGTCCAAAGTAGATAAACCCAAATGCTATTCGTTTGGTAGTGGTAGTATTTTTGGTTGCTAGTTAGAATTAGGGTTAGGTAACTATTTGATCCGGAGTGAGGGCAAGAGGGATCGAGCTCTCAGGAAGGCCGCTGATGCAAGGAGTTAGGACTCCAGCGGAAGGGAGAGAATACTCATAGGAATACTCTGCCTCGGTTACTTAGATGGGAGAGATCACCTAGCTAGATAAGATCCTTTGATCCACCTTCGGATCATGAATTGTACTTCTACCGGGATCGGATAGCGATGACTAAAAGCTAGGCAGACATAAGTCTCACTGATACATGGGACCTAGTTCACTTAACGGTTTTCTTATCGATTCATATTTATCATGGAAGTTCCATGAGCCTTAGCTAGAACTTCCAAGCATTTGCTAGACATCAGCCTTAAACTTGATCAGGGGCATCTACGAGTTTGGGTTCGTCTACGAGGTGACTTTTAGTTAGCTTCATTACTTGTGTGACTTGGTATACTCTAAAGTAAACCTATCATACTAGGTTGCTCCTTAGTCATGACATTTGCTAATGACTACTTTTTGCTAAGTAGATAACTATACTACAAGACCTATGGGTTCTTATCTACTAGTTCTCTTGTAGCGATCAACCATATCATCTTGGTTACTATCACTAGCATGAAGCTAGGCTATAACTACCACTACCCTTCACGGCTACCTAGTATAATGATTATACCTAACTTAATCACTAGCGAATTGTCTAACCAGAGCAGTCACTTTACCTACGTGACATCTTGCCATAATGTAACACTTTACTAGTGGTTGTACATGTCATGAATGTATTGTCGTATTTATCATTGTATGTCAATGGCCTAGGGCATACTGGTCATTGGCTCATATGTGTATACATATGCCTAAACATGACTATATCATCTTAGGCTCTAACTACTTGGGTTGATTACTTCAGTTTTATTCGCTAATGGTTTGTATGTACTCGAATCATCCACCCTATTGATTCACTAATTGGTTTAGTTAAAAGCATATATGGTAATTGAAACCTACTTCATTAATCTACTTAACCTAACTACTGATCACTTAGCTAACAAGGACTTGCTAGTGGGTGATGTTATCAACTGATTGTTGTCTAGCTTCTAAGTAACCATTAGGTTTGAAATGCAGAGAGGGGAGGGCCACTGTCATACACTAATGAAGAACTAACTGGTGCTTAATAGCTTATTGCCCACTTCTAACTGATTTAATCATGCTCCAGCTAATCCCCTTACTCATCAACTAATCACTTAACTAACTTTAATCCTAGTTTTAGTACTAACTGATCTCTAAATCACCTTCTTAAAAAGTGGGCCCACCGATCAGAGGAGTGCATAGAGAGAGATAGAGCCACAGAGAGGGGAGGGCCACTGTCATACACGAGAAGAGAGAGAGAGAGAGAGAGAGAGAGAGAGAGAGAGAGAGAGAGAGAGACAGAGCACAAAACAGAGGAGTTGGGGAGGCGGCTCACATGGCACTCAACGCCGACGAGGGGGTCAATGGCGGCGGCCGGAGGTGGGCAAAATGGAACCGTGGTGGGGAGGTGAACCGGAGGGCGGTGGTGGCGCAACCGGAGATGGCCGGTGGCGGTGGGAGGCGGCCGGCATTGGAGGAGAAAAGGGTGGCAAGGCCAGAGAGGAGAGGGGAAGGTCTAGGGGGAGCACGGGCACGAGGGGGCTATGTGTAGTTCACCCATGCGGTTGGCTGGGGGAGAGGTGGACTGAGGCGGGCTGGCGATGGGCTTGCCCGGGCAAAGCAACAAGCTCGATCTTTGCTTGCGCGTTGGGGAGAGGGGAAGCTGGAGAAGATGGTGGGGGAAGGTTAGGGGAGGTGGAGGGATGCTTTAGTATGGGTGAATTGAAGCATGGCTTACCAGAGCAAGAAGTGGCGGCAGTGGAGGCAGTGACGACCGGAATTAGAGAAGAGGGCAGCACGCGGCTATCTGGTGGATGAAAGCCGAAATTGGTTGAGGGCTTCTGAGCGCGCAGTTGTGGAACATGGCATGATGCAGACGGGAGGGAAGGTGCCTCACCAGGGTGGCCGAAATGGTGCTGGGTTGGCGGCGGCCGACGCGGCTTCGACGCGGTCGCGGCTCGGGGATGCTCGGTGAGGAAGAAGGTGGAGTGGGGGTGAAGGGGGGCTCGACGTGGCCTCTTGTAGGCAGGAGAGGGGACGAAGGGCCGGTGGCAGAGGCGGATTGACATGATGATGTGTTGTTGGGGTGACCTGGGCACAGCAGCTCGAATATACAGGGGCAGGCGGTGGAGAGACGACAGCGTGACAACGGCATGGGCGAGGGAGGTGACTAGAGTGGGTCAGGTGTGGTGGCATCGTGACGGCTCATGCGGGCACAGGAGTGGAGTATCGAGGTGGGATGGGGCGGCTTGGCATGGCTACAGGAGCATCGGGTGAGGGAGAAAGCAGAGAGCATGGCCCTATTGTATGTTAATAATTCACTAGAGTACAAAATCACATTAATAAAGAAAATAGCATGCTCAGAGTGGTTTACACATGTCACGGGAAAGAAAAAAAAGTGCCTTATGGAAAAATAATCAAGGCCAGATCTTATGGCAAAACATTTGCTCAAGGATTGACACATAACATAGTTTCAATATTATAAAAAGTGCTCTTGTCAAATTCTAGCCTCTTAACCGAAAAAGTGAAGGGTCTCACCAACCAAATGGAGTATGCAGCTCATTCAACTAGAATTTTCAGCCATCAAGGCCATTTTAGGCACATCTCAAAATAAAGGGAGAGGAATGTCTGTTTTGCTTACGGAAAACAATGTGGTTGAAAACAAGGACCTTTTTTTAGAGAGAATGCCGACATTTTATTGATCACAGAACATCATTATAAAGTGTCTCCCGGATACATTCTGGTACACCATTGCGAACAAAAGAGTTAACAGAGTGTTCACAAGATTTAGCTAGAGTATGTCCCGCCACATTTACCACACGACTAACTTGATAAAAAAAACAACCAAGGAAAAGCCCTCTGCCATAAACTTGATATCAGTGATAACCACACCAACAAAGGACCGATCCCATATCGACAAATTCAACTGTTGCACCACCAACAAGCATTTAGAAGTAAGGATGACATTTTGATATCCTTCATCATGGGCAAGGGCTGTTGCACGACGAAATACTAATACTTCTGCTAACTGTGTGGTTTCAGACTATCACGCCAACCCCATCTAACGAGACTCGAAATAGTGCCGCATCGATATTAATAAGGACCGCATCGATCAAGCGCGGAGTCCATTTAGGGACTAAAAGTAAGGACTCACGCCTATGACTTAGATCCTGATTGAAGATATGCAACACTATCAACTCAACATAAGCTTTAACTTTCGCAGCCACCCTTCGAGGATGCAACAAACCTTCCTCATTTTGTGTACCATTACGGGCCTCCCAAATATGCCACAGAGTAACAACAAGAACCGTTGCCTCTCGAGTCGAGGAACGACCTAGGAAATCGAACAACCACTGCTTAGCACAATTCAATGTCTTGCGGCAGAGATGGAAGCCATACTCTAATTTCACTTCACGCTAAACTTCACAGGCAAACTGGCAAAAAAGAAAGGAATGTTCTATATCCTCCCTTCCACATAAGACACAGGTATCATTTGCTGAGATATGCCTCCGTTTCAACTGGAAACCACATGGGAGGCAATCATGTGCGAAATGCCACAACAGAATTTTCATCTTGTTCGGTGCCTTTATAGCCTAGAGTGACTTCCAATATTTTTCATCTGCACCGTACGCTGAGGACAAACCACGTCCAGAGTTGCTTTGAGAGGAATAAAAGCCCTCAATTCGAGCTAAAAAATATGCAGAATGTACTGTGTAAGACCCATGTCTTGTATGTGGCCATGAAGCAAAATTCTCACTGCCTTGCCTACTGATGGGCACTTGGATAATCCGATCAACCACCACTCAAGGAAGATAGAACAAACCAGGTCAACATCCCAAGAACCATGCTTCTCCTGTATAAAAAAATCCACCGTTTGATTCGCAGGTAGGGGCATCAGCGGCTGAACCAGATTGGGTGCGCTGCCGGTTATCCAGTTATCAGATAAGATTTTAATACGTTTGCCATTGCCAACTGCCCATCATACACCCTTCTACAGCAATTCCTTCCCAAAACAAATACTCCTCCAAGTATACGAAGAAGATCTTGGACGAGGAGCATCCCAAAAATCACAGTTAGGAAAGTAACGACCCTTCAACACCTTCGCAAAAAGCAACCCCGGCTCCGTCAATAGCCGCCAACCTTGACGATCTAACATGGCTTGATTGAAAGCACCAGATCACGAAAGCCCATGCTGCCCAAAGCTTTAGGTGTAGATAGCCAGTCCCAAAAGCGCCAATGTATTTTCTTCTTGCCGTCTTCAACACCCCACCAGTGATTAGTGATGGAGGTTTTCATTTTCTCACACGTGGAAACCGGCAAAGAGAGTAAGGAAAATTCCAAGTGATGGAAAATTTCAAGTCACATATGGTTTTTAATACAATCCGTCTATGATATTCGGAGCCATCACGCATCGTTTGTAAATAGAACTATTCGTGATAATTCATGCATTTCTTAACAATAACCATCTGTGATATTCGCGATTATCACGCATGCTTCTTCTTAAGAACCATCGTGAATTATCATAGACGGTTCTATTTATAAACCGTCTGCGGATAATTACGTATCATGCATTTGTTCTAAAGGAACCGATTCCAAAGGAACCGTCTATGATGAGGCGTCCAGTATAGCCTGTTTTGTAGTAGTGAAGATACTTTTGAAATCATAGGTTTAATATGATCAAAGGACTACGACTTGCCTTGGCTTTGCTCAGTTACCACACTTGGATCTTCAAAGCTCGCTTCTGCTCCTCTTCCTTGAAACAGATCATCTAACAAGAAAGAAAACAACAAACGAAGCACAAATAAATCTAAAATAAAATCAAATAAAAATACAAAAACAAAAAACCCGACTCTAAAAGAAAGATATCAATTTTAGATGAATTTAGGAATTTGAACGGACTGAATCAGAGTTCGAACGAGGGAGAATAGACTCTTGGAAGATTTGCTAGAACAGAAAAAAGAGAGGGAAAACACTATTTTAGATTTTAGAATTTTCTTTCAAAAAGAAATTCCAAATTACTGCGTCAGCAAGAGAAAAATAATTTTTCCCGGAAATAAAGTCCTAAAGGAAAGTGAATTTAATCACGGACATGTGAGCCCATGGTCTATAGACCAGGTCCATGGAACTGGCTCGAGTCTACCATGAACCGGGTACACAAGAGGTTAGTGGATGACATGTAGGACCCACATGGCATAGGCTGGGTTCATGGTGAGCTAGATCTATGGGTTAGGGTCTTGGGTTTTGACTCGAGCTCACCACATGGTGCTAACACGTGGTGCTGATGGTGATTGACACGTAGGTGGCAAAGCTGAGGTGGCGCTCGGGTGGAGGTGAGGTGGCATGCCACGTCAGCAGTGGTGGCGGTGGTGCACAGAGACCAAGGACTCCTGTGAACAGTAGCTCGACAACGACGATGAGAGTTGGGATTTGGGCAAAGGAGACACGACAAACATGATGATGCGGTCGATTCTCACCTGAGATGATCACAGCGGCGGTGGCAAGGCTCAATGTGGCGGAGTGGCTTGGTTTGCAGTGGCAATGGCGAAGCGACGGGTTCCTGGGGATGGTGGGGTGTGCACAGGCTAGAATGCAAGAAGGCAAAGCTATTGAGGTGGACAACGGCGCTCAGAACTCATCAACGGCGAGGCAATTGATGGTTGAATGGCAACAGCGAAGCGACGGGGAAAAGTTCAAGGGCTCGACGATGACAGCTCGTCGCTTCAATTGGATCCTCCCGAGGCATAGCGATGACTAGGCGCTCTTGATGACATGGGCGGGACTGATGGGGAGGCTTCACAATGGCTGCGTGACGAGTTTGTCCTTTGGCTTCGATGGCGGCGGCGATGAAACTCGAAGAGGGCGACTAGGGCTAGGGTTCTGGGGCAATGGCAGCTCGGGTGAGGAAGCGAAGGGGTCGAATGACTTTTAAAGGTGGAGAGAGGGAGAGTTGGCGGTGGCAACGAGTCAGAGACAGAAGCGAGTGAAGAAACCACGCGCGAGGAAAAAGGAGACATGGTGAGACACTAATAACTGGGACCCACTCGGTAGAGAGAGAAAGGGGAGGTGTGTTAGGTCAAGGCTACTGAAGGAAAGCGGTCAATTGGGCCAACAAATAAAAGAAAATGGGCCGAAGGAAAAAGAAATCATCCCAAAGAAAAATCTGGAAAAAAATGATTTCCAAATTTCACAAAAGAGATTAAATAAAACCGAGCTCAATGAAATAGCAAATAAACTCCAAAAAAATCCAAAAAATTCCAAAAAATACTCTGGAACCCAAGGAACCCAAATAAAATAGCTTTGAATTTAATTGAAGTTTAGATTATTCAAATTTAATTGTTTTGATTTTTGAAAATTCGTATTAAGCTTTTAACTTAACCAAGAAAATTCAAATGGTTATTTTTATTTTTAAAGGTTCAAATGAAATCCTAATTTGGGATGTTACATATTTTTATTTAATCAAGGCGCGGTCCAAAAGTTTGCTTTGCGGCCATTTCCCAAGGTGATGCGGGTGCAATCATAGAAAAGAGTGCAATCTGTTTTGTCATAGGATTGTCCATTACCACCCATGGCTTATTCGGAGTTGTCCATTGAGCCCAAAGCCATCCGAGCCTAAGTTCCCTTGCAAATTTTTTGAGATGGAGGATCCCAAGACCTCCTATGCGCTTTTGGTCAACAAACATGTTCCCAGTTAACTTTGTAGTTTCCTCTCGGTGCCGAATCTATTCCCGACAAAAGGAAAGTCCTTCTCTTTTTGTCTAGCCTTTTCAGAAAGCTTTTGGGATCTTGATTGAGGTCAGAGAATATATCGTCTGGGAAGTAAGGATAGAATTCACTAATGTGGGGACCCTGGGTTATTTTCATAAGATCTAAATATTCCCGGTCTTACAAAAATAACTCTGAGCCTCCAAGAACTAAAGCCCAATTTAATTCGATTTAAGTAAGAGAACCCAGCTGAGCTAGAGCCATGGTGACCATGCATACCGCACCTCTGCGTGTGCTACATAGTGACCGGTTCTCATCAGCCCAAGTCCACACTTAAATGAATCAAAAAGGATTTCAAAACAACGGATATGTGTGCTGTGTTAACTCCCAAGATCAGTGACTAACACACACATATCCTTATCAACGTCATACAAAGCCATTCCACAAGACATACAATAATATAACAAAGTGGCATACAAACATAGGCTTGTTCATAACTTTTACATAAATGGCCGACTGGCCAAAATCAAAATATTAGCACAAGTACGTATCAGAAACAAAGTAAGATAAACCAAAAGCACAACTAGGTGTGCCCATTCCCAAAGGCAACCGAATGGGAGTTAGAAACATCGTCATTCGTTAGCGCCACCGAAATCGATGCTAACGAACTAATCAAGCATATAGTCTTCCTCACTTGCAAGTGGACAATCCGGTTGAGTACAAAAGTGTACTCGCAAGACTTACACAAAATAAAATTTATACATGCTAGAGGCAGACCAAAAGAGAGGCATTAGTGTACATGCTAGAGGCTGACCAAAAGAGAGGCATTAGTGGCTTAAGTTTTGCATAAAACACACAATTTTTCAGTCCTACACATACTAGTTGCAACTGCCATTTAGAAAACCAAATTTTAACAAAAGAAATACAAGTGATAGAGATATATATAGATCAATCAATACCAAGGTGTTAGCCCACTTTGATAAACTAAAATGCATGAATCACCATTCACACTGATACCTAGTAGTTGCCCATGTCAATTTTAATTAAGAGTCTAACGATGATGTCTCCCAAACCAAGCAGTCGTCCGTAACCGTGGACATGACTATTCGAATAGATTAATCCCTGTAGGGGAGTACAACTTTACCCACACGACTCGATTAGCCCGTAAGCCTCCTGCTAATGACACACTTCCTAAGGTATGTCGACCGGGGAGATCGAGACTCGGTATTTTTCAGCAAGATGACCCTATTGAGTTGAATCACCCATACGAGATAAAATCCCCAACTCAGTACAAGCTATTTATAGAACTTGCTGAGTAGGCACGCAAGTTGTGTTGGAGATGCCAGTGTAAGGTAGTTAGTATGTGGGTAACCCCCAACATAAGAAACAGGGCTCACCCTCACATTATAGTATTACACTCTATTCCTATGAACATATGGTCATACACATGAAGTCCTCACACCACCTATGGTTCAACCCAATAAGACCCCCTTACTTGACCAAGCGGCGCCCATACACCGAGCGTGGAAGTATGAGTGTTACTTGGATTGACAGCCCAAAGTTCAGTCCTTAGCGGTCTAGACAAGCCTACCACGATACTCGAGTCTCATGCACGAAGGCACCCACACTAGTAGCCACTTATCCAGACTAAAATCAGTTTTAAATAGACAAATTTCAAACTCAACAACCAGATTGGAAGATCTGGACAAAAGCACAAAAGTAAAGTGTTGGTGTTTCCCACGATTGATAGGATAACGCCATCAACCGGACTATCGTAACTACTAGACTTGCATGGCTAAGCATCAACACAAATAGTAGATACATCATCACAACATATAACTTAAGCATATTAGTTATAGGAATATCAAGGATAACCTGCAAGAGTTAGGACATAGCTAACTATAATCACAAAATATCGATACTCCACAAAATAGCATGCATGCAAGTATAATTGCAATTCAAAATAACTAAAGTGACAAATATGGGATCAACATGGATGCAAGATGATGCTTGCCTTGCTAGTAGTCCACTTGCTCACTCTCGGGCACGTAATCGCTCAATTCCAGCAACTCAGAATCTAAAGAGAGAATGATATCGAATAAACATCAAGAAAGCCAAAAAAATAAAAATGCTAAAAAATGCATGAAATTTACATAGTAGTGAGATTATGATTTTATATGAAGTTAGGTGAAAGAATTAGTTCAATCGGAGTTTATATGAGAAAGTTATAGACTTGCGAAAATCAGCTAGGAGAAAAAGGCTAAAAAATTTAGCTGGCAGTTGCTCTGTCCAAAATTAGTTTTTTTTGGAAAAATTTCTAGAATAGTGGTGGATACAAAAACTACATGGTTTACTACAGAATAAAATTTTATGAACAAAGCAATTGGATTAATCTCATTTGGAGTTCATATGAATTTTCAGTGTAAAATTAATTCTTTTCTGAATTTTCTATCACATTAAATACTCTTTATACGCAGGTTGACCTAGCCTCTATCAATGACAGGTGGGACCTATGTATTTTCTTTTATTTTTCATTTATTTTATAAAGAAAAACATCTACTAAAGCATAATCACGGTAGTCAATCTAACAAATAATGCCTGGAGTCACGATCTTTCATCCATACAACCCATCCGATAATTGTACAAAATCCACCAAGTTAAGGGCATATGACCATGACTAAATCCATCAATTATTCTTCACTAAACTATTTAAGCTAATACTAACTATCTAGCTCTACTAGTCTCACCTCGGTAAATCATAATCACATACACCAAAATTTCCACCGATCGAGGTTTATTTGACTAACTAACACCTAATTAGATTTACAAGTTAATTGCACGTCCAACATTTAATAGCTCAGTAATATATCAACTCATATCCATATCATCGTACTAGTCATGTACGATATCTACCAATCCAATCATATATGTGCCCCTACAATCGACTAATAATCATTTATCTACTAATCCAATAGAGGACACAATTCCATCAACTTGGCATATAGGATTTATCTACTAATTATATGGCAATCCAAATATTTATCCACAACCAAATAATCCATTGCTACGTTCTCCAAATTCTAGTATTTATTACTCACATAGCTATTACTTAAGACATCCGATCAATTTTCTTATGATTAAATAAATCCTCCAATTCAACCTCCATATCTCATTAAATATCCATCAAGTAATAAATTATAAAATCCTTATGCGTCCTAACTCCTAAAATTACTAATCCAATGTGAGGGGAAAAACATCCAATCAATTTATCATCTAGAGATCACCACCAATTTCTGTGCGACTCTAAAATAACATCATCCAATCAAATAATCTGATAATATATTTAATCTAGCATCCAACAATCAACAATACACACATTCTGCTACAACAATCTAATTATTCGCATTCACCAATATATAAACACATGATCACGCCTACGCACAATTAAGATACAGCCGGAGAGTTACACCGATCTTTTACCAAACCCTTTTTACACTTAAACATGCATGAATAGTAAAATGCCATGTTTCTGATGATTATGCAACATAGACCACTAATTATAATGAACGTGGTAACGCCATTATCACTAAGAATTTTTACCGCAGCACTAGGCATGCGAATCACCAATGGACATCGTCTTCTTGGCCACTCATCCGCGTCTGCCGTAGTCGTCACCGGTTCGCATCTGCGCCGCCTCTCGCCTGTGTTCACGCCCATAACGCCATCGTCGCCGGTGCTCGCCGCCCATCGCACCGGCCTCATCGCTCCCGCCATCCTCCTCATGCGAGCTACTGTTTGCTCCTGTCTAGGCCGCTCGCATGCATGCGCTGCATGCATGTCCTCATGCATGCATGGTGCCGGCCCCGACGTCGCCATGCCACAGTGAGCCAATCAGCCACACCCTCGGTTTTGCCGCATGCACGTCCGCTGAGGTGCATGCGTGCATGCATTGCCACATGCACGGCTTCGGCCGCCTCTCGGTCCTGGTGCCGCCGCATGGAGCGTGCCAATGCCGGCCGTGCACCGCGTTGGCCTTTCCTTCGGCCATGCCACTCACCTGCTACCTCTGCCGGTTGCGCTCTCGGTCGGCTCCTTCATGGTGCCATTGTTTCTTGCCATTTCTTTGCTCCTTTTTAGTCCTTTGGCTTGGGCATTTCAGGAAGAAGTTTAGTTAATTGGGTGCACAGATTTAGTAGTAGTAATAGACTTGAGTGGAGACAACAAATAATGGGAGGCAACCTGCACTACCTATCCGATCATCACGGGAGGCGCGGCGAGGCACAAGAAAAGGAAGTAGTTCAACACGGTGGAGTTCAAGGTGCGGATGGATCATGACGGCTGCGAGCTCAAGGTCAAGAACACCTCGCCACCATGAAAGGCCGTGCTATTAGAAATCTCCGAAATTTAGAGCGTCAGAGTTCAATCGCACTCGTGCTTCGATGATGAATGAATGTTCGAGAAGTTCGCATGAAGGAAAACAGAGAGACAAAGGATTGTGCTTTGCGCCAACAATCTGCAGCGTTTTCGTTGTTTTACTCATCTTATTCAACAACTATTTCGGTTTGTTACATGCAAAACGTGGTCCGCTTCTATCGATCCCGAAGACCGTGCCAATGCGAAACAAAGCGCTAGAAACGAAACATGCGTAGTGCTTCCTAAAACAAAGGAGCACGTCAGACACAACCAAAATGCCAAGCAAAAACTATGCAACTACAGAATGCAAATATTAGTTCGGTGAAATTTCACTAACAATCACTCCCTAATTTCACCACATCTTACCATTCCAAGTCTGCTTCGCATCTCTAGAAAACGAAGTCGTCCGAGTGGTTTAGTGAGAATGTCTGCAAGCTGATCCTCTGATCTGACATACTCAATCTCTAAACTTCCTTCCTCCACACACTGCCTGATGAAGTGGTAGCGAGTATCGATATGCTTGCTACGGTCATGAAGAACATGATTCTTTGACAAGGAAATCGCAGACTTGTTATCAACATGGAGTTTGATCTTGCTGATTTCACTCTTCGTAGTATAAGTGACGAGTCGAGATAGCCAGACCCCTTGACAAGCTGCAGTAGTGGCTGCTACATATTCTGCCTCACATGATGATAACGCCACTATCCTTTGCTTCTGGGACTACCAGCTAATTAGATCTTCTCCAAGCAAATATAGCACTCCCATAGTACTTTTTCTATCATCCACATCGCCTGCCATGTCACTATCACTGAAACCTGTTAGCTGCAGCCTTGCTTCCTAGTTTCTCCTGTAATGACAGCCAAGTTCCCTTGTACCCTTGATGTATCAAGAATATGCTTTACTGCTGACAAATGTTCAGCACTTGGCGCTTCCATGAATCGGCTGACATAGAATATGTGATATCTGGCCTGGTATGTACCAAGTATCTCAAGCTACCATCTAGACTTTGGTACAGCTTGGCATCAACTGGGGATTCTTTACTCTTCTTACTAAGCTTGAGTTTTGCATCCATGGGCATCTGACATGGATTACAGTCCTCCATCCCTGCTTTCTCAAGGATCTTCAGAGCATATGCAGACTGATTCATGGTGATTCCATCCTTGGTTTGATGAACTTCTAAACCAAGGTAGTAACTCAACAATCCCAAATCACTCATACTGAACAATTTTTTCATCTCCTCCTTAAACTTGTGGATTTCTTGCGGATGAGAGCCCACAATGATAAGATCATCCACATAAACTCCCACAAGTAGACAAGATGAGTTCATACCTCTTCTGTACAGTGCATGCTCCGAAGAACTTTTCTCAAAACCAAGTATACCCAGGTTGTTGTCAAGTTTTGCATTCTAGGCTCTTGGGGCTTGTCATAACCCATATAATGCCTTGACTAGCCGAAACACCTTGTGAGGGCTGTCCTTGTCCACAAAGCCCGGAGGTTGGCTTACATAGACTTCTTCTTGGAGCTCACCATTCAAGAATGCTGACTTGACGTCCATATGATGTACCTCATGTCCTTGCTGTGCCGCAAGAGCGATCAACACACGCACTGTCTCCATTCTGGCCACTGGAGCAAAAACCTCCTCAAAGCCAACACCTTGTTGTTGCACATACCCCTTGGCCACCAACCGCGCTTTGTGTTTCACGATTTCCCCTTTAGCATTCTTCTTTATCTTGAACACCCATTTCAAACCGATCGGCCGATGTCCTGATGGTAATTCCACCAGGTGCCAAGTCTTGTTTACTTCAATAGAGCCAATCTCCTCAAGCATAGCATGCCTCCAGTGTTCATTATTTTCGGCCTCTGAGAATGACTCATGTTCTTCGGCTGCAAGAAGTGAGAGCTCACTCAAGGACTCTGTTAGATCTTGGACTGTGGTATTGTCGTAGAGATCTTGCATTGTTCTGTAGCGTCGGTGCTCTTCTGATGAGGTGACTGAGGTCTGGCTTGGATGAGATGCCCACTACACACTTCCTTCAGACATGCACACCCCTGCAGCAGGCACACGAGTTAACATTGGTGTCTTGGTCTGCACATTTTTCTCAACTGACCCATCATCACCACCATGCAATGCAGATGAATGGGAGAAATATCACAAGAAACGTGTCACCAAGATGTACGTGAGCTTGATCCTCCTCGCAGCTTTCCATTCCCATTTGGCTTCCTCATCAAACACCACATCACGTGTCACATGAACTCGCCATCGATCGCTCATACACCCGGTAGGCTTTACAACCTTGTTCATAGCCAATAAAGACCATGGGTGTACTTCTGTCATCCAGTTTCCTTTGATTAGGCTTTACAATCTTCACATGACCTACACACCCAAAAATACGAAAGTGATGTGCATTTGGACACCTCCCATACCATGCCTCATAAGGGGTTTTACCATCAACACTTTTCATAGGGGAACGGTTTAGGATATACACCGCTGTAGCTACGGCTTCACCCCAAAACCGGCTCAGCATCCCCTTAGCTTTCAGAAGACTCCTTGCCATGGCAACCACTGTTTGATTTCAGCGTTCCACGACGCTGTTTTGCTGTGGTGAGTAAGGTGCCGTCAAATGACACGAGACTCCTTGATTTACCCAATATTCCCCGAACTCTGATGAATTGAATTCACCACCACCATCTGTCCGAAACACCTTGAACTTCAAACCACTCTCCAATTCAGCACTGGATTGGATCTTCTTGATGACGGCAGTAGCTTCATCTTTGCTTGTCAGCAATGAAACCCACATGAAACGGGTTAGATCATCGATGAGGAGGAGAAAATGTCTCCTGCCTCCTGGCGTGGCCGGCGAGATAGGACCACACAAATCGCCATGCACCATCTCCAGGAGATCATGTGCACGGTAATTTGCCTCATGGGGAAACAGGGCACGACGTTGTTTTCCCACAAAACACCCATCACATATTTGATCCACTTGATCAATTCTTGGCAGCCCTCGAATCATCCTCGCGCGCTAACATGCAAGGATCGGAAGTTAAGATGTCCAAACGCATGCCAACGCCACGCCTCCTCTGTACATCTTGCCGCCAAACAGACAGGCTTTACCAGATCAAATTTCAGCACATAAAGTCGACTCTTTGATCTATTTACCTTGGCCAGAAGCTTCTGTTGTCGGTCTTGTATCCAAAGTACTCCAGCTTCTATGAGCACTTGGTACCCGAGCTCGTCGAGTTGTCCAAGACTCACAATGTTGCTTCAAAGTTTTGGGATATAATAGACGTCGGTCAATTGTAGATGTTCACCGTTGCGACATTGAAACATCGCCATTCCTCTCCCGCCAATGTCAACCACAAAGTCATCCCCAAACTTCACTGAACCCTTGATGGTGGTATCAAGTTATGTGAAGCTTGTCTTGGAGCTGGTCATGTGGTTTGTAGCACCAGTGTCCAAGTACCAGGAATTGTCAGAACCCTCCTCTTCACGTCCAAGGTTAACTTGTGCATGAATTTCGTTGAGGAAGACTTCTCCTGGTTCACCTCCATGGTTTCGTGAGGGCGCATACTTGCGCCATTAGGAGTGCAGATTCCTCCTCCGCGCCGCACTACATGTGCTCGCTCCCTCGCTCCTCGCGAGGCTTCCGACATTCCTTTGCAAAATGCCCATAATTATTGCAATTAAAGCATTTTACCTTTGATTTGTCGCGCTTGTTGCCAGGAGAGCCGCCATCTTTTGCCTCTGGTGATCCCTTCACTTGACCATCTAAGGAGGAGAATGAGCCAGCCTGCTTATGTTTTGACCGAGCCATCCACTCTTCCTCAATGAGAAGTAGGCGACTCCCTCCATCTCCTCCTTCATTAACTTCAAACCTGTCTTCAACAGCTTTGAGCTGCCCTATGAGTTCTTTAATGGACATGGAGCTGAGATCAAGAAGTTGTTCAATGGAGATGTGTAACACCCTGGCTATCCGGAAGCCAAGATGTCACCTAAAACATCTAACATACATCCATAATGCGGAAGAACTTGAAACAAGTATATCAACTAAAGACAGCATTAAGATAAACAGACATGGTGAAGGTATCCTTCCTTCACCTTCTAAGTTATTTAATACCGAACATCAATAAAGAAGGTTCACACGCAGTAATAAATCAACATCCGTGGAGAAGGTATCCTTCCTTCTCCAATTATAATTTAATTGTTACAGCTTCATCGTTAACGAATGAAATATGGAACTAAAATTTAGACTTGAACATGAATTTGATGTTGTGAACAAGTAGTGCGTGTCTACTCCTCCCAAGAGCCAACATCGGGGTTACCTAAAATAAACAAACAACGCAAGAGTGAGTCCATGACTCAGCAAGTACAGCTTATCAATAAGATAATCATTCAATATGAATAAGACAAACTCATCATCGAGTTCGATCACATCACAACCGACACAAATGAAAACATGATATGAATGCTCAAAATCAAAGGAATGGATCGCACACATGCATATATGCATAGCGTGAAACACCCGTCGGTGTTCACTCAAGCCCGCATCTTAACAAAAATGCGGGGATCCACTTCCCGTATGAAGAACGTTTCATACGGTGTCCAACATTGCCCATCTTGGAGTTAATGGGTCTTACATGCCCATTCGGAATTAATGGGTCTTTCAAATCCACTCCCGTGGGCGAGACATGACAATGTCCAACACGCCACATTGGAATGGTGGGACTTGCAATCCACTTTCGTGGATGAAACATGCATAATGAATGCATAGAATGAAATACTAATATTGAAAGACATGATAACAAAACATGGATTCAACACATATGAAAGAACATAGACAATCCATCTTCTCTCGATCATACCAAATCACAGCATGACCATATAAACATTCATCAATCACAATCATTAAGGGTGGCAATGTACTTGCCTTCCACGATGCGACGCGTTAGTCGGCAAAGGTGATACTCTAAACCCGAGGCTTCACCTCCTAAACAAGTAAAATAATTTCAATAAGGACATAATATACCCAACACTACTAATCGATGCTAAACATCGCTTCCCGATGACTCTAGTCATTAATACAAAACGTAAATGAAATAAACAATTTCTGACATAACTTAATTCTGGACAGCAGCACGGTAATTGACATATCTATTGGTCTGGAACTCGGAATGAGGTGAGACCAATTTCCATGGATTCTTAACTGACATATCTACAATACTCTGGTTGGGCAAAAGTTCAGATTTTGCCTCTAATAAAATTTGGCCCACGGCTCAAATCTGTTGACTGAATTAATAGACAGAAATATCGGCTAAATTAAAATATCCATAACTTTTGTTGTACAACTCCAAATTGGACGTTCTTTAACAATCTGAAAAGGTTAAGAAATTATCTACAATAACCTAGTTGGCACGAAATTCATATATTGTCTTTAACAAAAAGTGGCACACGGGTCAAAAATTAAAGATAGAAACCGACATACAAACTGGACAGACTGACATACAATCTGGACAGTCACAAAGAAAAGTGCATAACTTTTGATCTATAACTCCAAATGAAGTGTTCTTTATCAATCCTGAAAGCTAGTGATATCACCTTCAACATTTGTTATGGGCAAGACCTCTGAATCACCCTCTAACTAGGCCATAAATCAACCTATACAGAGACTGCTAATTCTCGTCAGGATTCTGGACAGCAGATAGTAAATCTATCATAACTTTTGACTCGAAAGTCGGAATTCAGTGTTCTTGGCGGCCACCGAAAGCTAAGATCAATATCTACAAAACTCTAGGAGATGGACAACCCAAATTCGGCCTCTAAGATCACGAAACAGGACACGCAACATTCAGGACAGAACTGAAATTCTAACGGCAGCAATTCAATCCAATTAAACTAATCGACTCGCATCTCAAACAACCTAAACAGTGAGGGAAATCGATCATTACCCTTGTAGAACCATCGAGATCGCTGATCAAATCCCACGAAGAAATTCTCCTTCAATCCTCTCTTCCTTCCTCTTCTTCTTCTTCCCACGATCGCCACAAGCAGCAGGAAAGATGGCGCCGGGAGAGGAGGAGCAGCAAGCGGCGAGGCATCGTAGCACGCCGCGCTCAGAGCACGGGCTACTGTAGCACGGCGGCTACTGTAGCAAATGGGGCTAGGTTTGGTCCCCTCCTCCCTTGCCTTCTATCGGGCTGCGCCCACTCATGGGCCTTAGCCACTATGGTGGCTCCTCTTCTCGAATATGGGTTGGCGGCCCATACTTCTCCTAAAATTCTGAATTTTAACTTATTTCCTCTCTAATCTTACAGATTCGATATCGAATAATCGGGTATTACATTCTACCCCCTTAAATAGGATTCGACGAATCCTCACACCACTCACGTGAAAGGTCATTGCAACTAAAAATTAATAACAGTAACATGTACTCGATATGAACAAATCAATAATGCTCGTGCATGCGAGCCTCCAGCTCCTAAGTGGCCTCTTTCTGATCGAGGACACCACAACATCTTGACGCAAATCGACGTCGTCTTAACACTCGTCCCCGACACTTCCGCCTATACTCATCTGACGAGACTCGAAGGTAAGATCCTACTCGATGGTCAACGCTGTTAACGAATAACAAACTCCGGATCTCCTGGTACTCACTCCACACCAAATGAAACCAAAAGTGAGTACAACGTGTAGGAATCCGAGACGGTCTTAGCGAAACGATACCTATCGAAAACAACCCAATGAACTCAAGTTAACCTTCTCCTTGAAGTCGAACCACACAACAAGCACATAGAGCACGGAAATCTTGTTCCACCTCTCCATTGAACTCTTCACCGAACAGGATCACCCTCTTTAACCGAAACATACAATCAATTCTTTTAAGCAAACTCTTTTACCGCAAAACACATCTGAATAAGAAAATTCACATCACAACTATACGTTACCAATCGAGTAATCAAGAGTAAAATCCGTAAATCGAATTTCATCAAGAAAACCTTTCCACTTTCCAAGTGGCAAATTGCAATAAACGTCACGAAAGCCAAAGGGAGATCACTTGAACGCTCAAACCAAAAACTTCTTTTGTTTTGCCTGAATTGGAAAGAAGCAAACATGCCAACACAACACCAACTCACCATGCAGAAGACACGATCCAACAACATAAAGCTCAAATGAGTAACAAGAAAACGCTTCAATACCCAAGGTAACATCCTTTTTTTCAATTCCTCTTTTAGGAATAAAATTTCTCTCGACATTGGAATTCAAATTCATCGCATACCACGTGGCTCAAACCTCTTAATTTAACAACCTCAAATTAGGCTTAAACCGAAATACATCATCCACACCTTTGTGGAGAGACTCTATTGATTCCACTCAACACTCTGGACCACTCCTTCAATCGATGACATTAATTTGATAGAAGGCACCAAAGCCCTCAAAACCCATGCAATCTCATCACCTCCAACTTTCAAGAATATCACATCAGAATTTTCAGTACACCCGCTCATGAACTACAACAAAAGGGTTCTATCGACAATCATTCCACTACTCAGGGTACTCCACTTTTCTATCTCCTCTACACACCAATCTTTGGGTGACCAAAAGTTTAGTATGAAAACGGAAAGCCCAAATTTAACCTCCGAGACCTCTACAACGAATTCCTCTTATAACAAATAGTGAAATCATCGGATTAAATCTCTATGATGCCCACAATTCCGATATACTCACTCATTGACATCATCAGGAATCACTCATACCACATCGCGATACTTTCAATAGTGTTATCAGATAAAATTGATTACGATTTCCATACATTTGATAATCCCCAACATTTCAACATGAACCAAGGTTCTGAACTACACTATACCATAGGTCCTACTTAGTCGAACAATATACGATTTTACCTCGAAACCAAACATTCCATCTCGAATCAACTTCCTCCAAGAGATTCAGTCAAAACCAACTCATCTTCTATTACTACTCCAATAGTGGGTAGCAAAACTCACCCCTACAATCACTTAACCACCACCAAACAAACAACAACTTACGAGTTGTAAAACTTACAAAGACAAAACGGTTGATCCTTTCTCAAAAGAAAGAGGCGAACAAGAACAAATTTCACAACACAGGAAAATGTTACTGTTCACAGTGAGCACGAGACCAAAAGAAATAATCTGCAACGAAGATCCGGGAAAACGAAATTGAGTTCACCGTGGAGTGCACGCATCCTCTAAAAGGAATAGCAAATAACCACTAACAAGAAGAATGACATTGCGATTGAAACTCGACAACTCTTGAGTGAAAAGAGCAAAAGTTTATGAACAATTCAAATAACCACAAGTTACAAAACTTGACTAAATTCTCAAATATTCATAATGCACTCTCTCCTTTAACACTGTAATTAATTCTTTGACTAACATCACTTTGCCACAAAGAACAAGATAAGGTCTTTAGTCCAAACCACAAGGACTAATTAAGAACCAATAAAAATTCTTCCATACGTTATATTTATTCGAATAGTTCAACTACACAAGAAACATGAGATCCAAATAATCTCACCACCAAACTCAAACATTTCCAATTACAGATTTCGCGAAAAGCAAGTAGATTATTCTCCTCTTAAAGGAACCAACATAACTTCTTTGGTTGCAACCTCGCGTTGCCAACTCAAACCAAAGAGCCTTTAGAGTTAAACCACACAAATCTCTTAAGAAGCAACAGACAATCCAATACCTTAATTTATTTAAAATAATTTCAGTTACTGGATGATTTAAGAGCTCAAAGAAAATATCACTAAAGCTAAACTTGAAATATTCACATCGAACGATATCACCAAGGGCGATCAAATTACTATGGGTATTAACATCAATTTCACAACAACAATTAGAAAACACTTCAAAAGACCCACGTGAAAAGAATGAGTTGATTCTTTCTCGAAAGAAGAGACAAATGAAAACGATTTTCACCAACTAGAAAACTCATCCACCACTCGTGACCGAACATGGGACCAAGAGAAGAAACCAATTAAGCAATGAACTCACAGAACATAAGTGGAGTCCACAGTTGAACGCATAAGCCTCACAAGAAGAGAATATCGAACCTTAACAGATAAGAACAAATAAGTATTCAAAATCAAACACTTGCATCATCAAGAACCATTGCAACATTGTAACATATCGTTACTCAATAAACTTCATTTACCACATAAAGCCCGAACCCCAAAAGATCATGAATACAAATTCAAATTTGATCATTTAGGAAATATCACCATGGGTGATCAAATTACTACGAGAATTAACCTCATTATCACATTTTTGACTATTTAATAACATCGACAACATACATAGTACCAAGAATCATCAAACTTTATTACTCCATCCTAAAACTTCCCAAAGGGAACACAAACCACAAGGTTGAAACAAATTTATCATAACAAGTTTATGCTAAGCAATAACAATATCACAAGGCACGCTAACAAAGACTACTTACGAAATTCATCTACTCAATTGTTGGTGTTGCTCAACACTTTCTTCAACTCATTAACAAATGATGATTGTACTAACCACGCGTATACATACGGTACTAATTCTATTTGCAATCACATAACCATTTATAAACATAGATTCACATTTCACCTTTGTTCGTAAATCATTTCAAAACATGATTAAAGATTCACTAACATAATTTCCTATAAACAAGGTTTCATGAGTCGATACACCACACCTATCCGTACTTTATACAAGTTTCAACAATTTTAGCATACTAGGAAATAGATAAATCTAGCTCTTATGTAAGATCTATAGGTTCGAATAGATATTGACAATCTTTATTTAACATACACCATGAATCAAATACAAGGACATATCAAATTAATCAGTTTCACTTCCATGGATGGTAGTTAAGAGTAATTGATTTGCACTATGCTAATAACCCAACTTGGTAACTCATATCATAACAATTTATTCGCTTAATCATAAATTCTCAATTTAAGCATGGCAAGACATCACAAAAGGATTCTAACACCTTACTACAGCAAAAGAGAGACTTCAAACCTCAACGCTCGAAGTAATCCAAAGAAACACATAAAGCCAAAGCTTTCCCCAAGCAACCGAACTTACAGCGGAAAACTCTTCACTAATCAAGTTATCAAATGAGTAAATGAGTCATTCTTTTTCAATGAGAAAGAAGGAGCAACCAAGAAAACATCAATCTTGCCAATTGACAACGATCATAAGTAGTAAAAGCAACTCAACAGTCGAAAAGCAATAATTGTTTCAGAGAACCAAGAGGGATCTATGGAAAACCATAACTATCATGGACCACAAACCCCGGAGAAATTCATCAACCACCACAGGACAAGAATTGCCAAATTCATAAATGAAAGAAGAGAACAACTTTCTAAAGTAACTCATACTTAGTACCTGAAACGATGATACTCGGGGTAACTACTCCTCTAACCACGTCTTTGCGAACAGTGGTGTAACTCGTGAATCCTGAGTAACAACCACGACCTCCACTTCTTATCATCCGTTAACAACACGCTTCACCAAAATACTCAATTATGAATATGCGGATCATCTCACGACAATCAAAGTATTAGTTCATAGATAATGAATATCATAGTAGATCATAGATTAACAATAAGAAAGATAATACAAAAGTAACTCAACAATTGCTCAACAAATGAAACATAACAATAGAAATGCGGAAGCAATAGATTCCCAACCCCACCTATCACATACAACGGTGTGTCATTTTAATGTTCTTCTATTAACCACGGACCTAAAGCCGCTCGATACCAATCGTAACACCCTCGCTATCCGGAAGCCAAGATGTCACCTAAAACATCTAACATACATCCATAATGCGGAAAAACTTGAAACAAGTATATCAACTAAAGACATTAAGATAAACAGACATGGTGAAGGTATCCTTCCTTCACCTTCTAAGTTATTTAATACCGAACATCAATAAAGAAGGTTCACACTTGATAATAAATCAACATCCGTGTGGAGAAGGTATCCTTCCTTCTCCAATTATAATTTAATTGTTACAGCTTCATCGTTAACGAATGAAATATGGAACTAAAATTTAGACTTGAACATGAATTTGATGTTGTGAACAAGTAGTGCGTGTCTACTCCCTCCCAAGAGCCAACATCGGGGTTACCTAAAATAAACAAACAACGCAAGAGTGAGTCCATGACTCAAATAATACGATTATCAATAAGATAATCATTCAATATGAATAAGACAAACTCATCATCGAGTTCGATCACATCACAACGATTACAAATGAAAACATGATATGAATGCTCAAAATCAAAGGAATGGACTGCACACATGCATATACTGGTATAGCCGATGAAACACCCGTCGGTGTTCACTCAAGCCCGCATCTTAACAAAAATGCGGGATCCACTTCCCGTATGAAGAACGTTTCATACGGGTGTCCAACATTGCCCATCTTGGAGTTAATGGTCTTACATGCCCATTCGAATTAATGGGTCTTTCAAATCCACTCCCGTGGACGGACATGACAATGTCCAACACCGCCCACATTGGAATGGTGGGACTTGCAATCCACTTTCGTGGATGAAACATGCATAATGAATGCATAGAATGAAATACTGAATATTGAAAGACATGATAACAAAACATGGATTCAACACATATGAAAGAACATAGACAATCCATCTTCTCTCGTATCATACCAAATCACAGCATGACCATATAAACATTCATCAATCACAATCATTAAGGGTGGCAATGTACTTGCCTTCCACGATGCGACGCGTTAGTCGGCAAAGGTGATACTCCTAAACCCGAGGCTTCACCTCCTAAACAAGTAAAATAATTTCAATAAGGACATAATATACCCAACACTACTAATCGATGCTAAACACTGCTTCCCTGATGACTCTAGTCATTAATACAAAACGTAAAATGAAATAAACAATTTCTGACATAACTTAATTCTGGACAGCAGCACGGTAATTGACATATCTATTGGTCTGGAACTCGGAATGAGGTGAGACCAATTTCCATGGATTCTTAACTGACATATCTACAATACTCTGGTTGGGCAAAAGTTCAGATTTTGCCTCTAATAAAATTTGGCCCACGGCTCAAATCTGTTGACTGAATTAATAGACAGAAATATCGGCTAAATTAAAATATCCATAACTTTTGTTGTACAACTCCAAATTGGACGTTCTTTAACAATCTGAAAAGGTTAAGAAATTATCTACAATAACCTAGTTGGCACGAAATTCATATATTGTCTTTAACAAAAAGTGGCACACGGGTCAAAATTAAAGATAGAAACTGACATACAAACTGGACAGACTGACATACAATCTGGACAGTCACAAAGAAAAGTGCATAACTTTTGATCTATAACTCCAAATGAAGTGTTCTTTATCAATCCTGAAAGCTAGTGATATCACCTTCAAAATTTGTTATGGGCAAGACCTCTGAATCACCCTCTAACTAGGCCATAAATCAACCTATACAGAGACTGCTAATTCTCGTCAGGATTCTGGACAGCAGATAGTAAATCTATCATAACTTTTGACTCGAAAGTCGGAATTCAGTGTTCTTGGCGGCCACCGAAAGCTAAGATCAATATCTACAAAACTCTAGGAGATGGACAACCCAAATTCGGCCTCTAAGATCACGAAACAGGACACGCAACATTCAGGACAGAACTGAAATTCTAACGGCAGCAATTCAATCCAATTAAACTAATCGAATTCAGCATCGAAACAACCTAAACAGCGAGGGAAATCGATCATTACCCTTGTAGAACCATCGGAGATCGCTGATCAAATCCCACGAAGAAATTCTCCTTCAATCCTCTCTTCCTTCCTCTTCTTCTTCTTCCCACGATCGCCACAAGCAGCAGGAAAGATGGCGCCGGGAGAGGAGGAGCAGCAGCGGCGAGGCACACGTAGCACGCCGCTATCAGTAGCATGGGGCTACTGTAGCACGGCGGCTACTGTAGCAAATGGGGCTAGGGTTTGGTCCCCTCCTCCCTTGCCTTCTAATGGGCTGCCGCCCACTCATGGGCCTTGGGCCACTATGGTAGCTCCCCTCTTCTCGAATATGGGTTGGCGGCCCATACTTCTCCTAAAATTCTGAATTTTAACTTATTTCCTCTCTAATCTTACAGCATTCGATATCGAATAATCGGGTATTACAAGATGGCCACTTGAGAGTACTTCCCTGGAACCACTCGCAAAAACTTCTTGACCACCTTTTCTTCTTCCAAGATGTCACCAAGGACTCGAATGTTGTTCACCAGTCCTGTCAACCGCATGGAGAAGTCATCAATAGATTCAGTCTCCTTCATGCGGATGTCTTCAAATTCCTTGCGCAACGTTTGCATCCGGGCCTCCCGGACGCGATCGACTCCCATGCGCATTGTTTTGATGGCTACCCATGCTGACTTAGCTGAATCCTTGGATGCTAGCGAGGCCAACATTTCTGCTGGGACAGCATGTAGAATGGCAGCCAATGCCATTCTGTCCACTTGGTACTCCACGCCTCCTGGTTCAATCGCTTCCCAAACTCCCTGAGCCTGGAGATTGACCCTCATCAGGAGGGCCCAGTCGTTGTAGTTTGTGCGCGTGAGGATGGGATATCAGAGTGACACCCTGGCCTCCTTTGGCGCCGCTGCCACCACGTCCGCACGCCGCCATCGCTGACGCACCACCGCCACGCCGACGACCACCGCGACGGCGCCGCCGCCGGAGGACCTTGTGGGCGGAGGAGACGCCGACCTGCAACCCTCGGCATCGCCGCAGATCCGTTGATCACCGCTCGATACCAAGTGTTAGAAATTTCTGAACTACAGAGCGGTTGAGTTCAACTCTACCACTGCTTTGGACGATGAACAAAATGTTCAGAGAAGTTCAGAGAGAAGGAAAAACAGAGAGACGAGGGATTGTGCTACGCCAACAACTGCAGTGTTTTCCGTTGTTTTACTCAACTTATTCAACAACCATTTCTGGTTTGTTACATGCAAAACGTGGTCCGCTTCTATCGATCCCAGAAGACCAGGCCAATGCGAAAACAAAACTGCTAGAAATGAAAACATGCAGAAGTGCCTCCTAAAACAAAGGAGCACGTCAGACACAACCAAAATGCCAAGCAAAAACTATGCAACTACAGAATGCAAATATTAGTTCGGTGAAATTACACTAACACAGGCTATCGCAACTCGCATGCGTGGGCCTCGGCTCCCTCCATAGTAGTCGCTATGCTGGCTGCTCCTGTGTCGCACATCGCCGCTGCAGCGTTACAACTAAGGTTGCCTTTCTAGGTTGCGAGCTTGGACACCACTTTATCCTCTAGGTGTTGTAGGTCGGTGCGGCGTAGCTAGCCGAGGGATAGCAGAAGTCCAAGATACCTCATAGGGAAATTTGTTTGTGAGGCCAGGAAATTTTGCAGGATGTTCTGCAAGTCTAGGTTTTCGCATGTAATTCCCAGCACCGAGCTTTTGTGAATGTTTGTGACTTGGCCGGTTATCTGCTCATAGTTATGGAGGATGGTGGATAGGGCATCAAGATCTTATTTTGCCGGTGCGACAAAAATGGTCGCGTCATTGACATATAGAGATGTTCGAATTTTTGTAGCACAGCATCTCAGCTTTTGGAGGGCACCCCGTTTGGTTGCCAGGTGTAAGAGTCACTACGGAGGGTCGATTGCCAAAATGAAAAGGAGCGGGGAGAGAGGGTCCCCTTGCTGAAGGCCTCTCCCATGCTTGATGGGGACACCCAGAATTCCATTCAAAAGGACTCGCAATAATGAGGTTGAAAGTATGATCGTAATACGGTTCCTCTAGGTATTTGGGAACCCTCTTTTTTGCATTAAATCAGGAGGTAATCCCATCTTACTGAGTCAAAAGCCTTTGCGATGTCGAATTTTATCAACAACGTTGGTGTCCCCGAATGATGTAGGCGCTTGGCCAGATTCCACATATACATATAGTTGTCATGGATGCTTCTTTTTTTTTGATGAACACGCTCTAACTCTGGGAAACCAGGGAGTGCAAATGTGGCGCAAGCCTAAGTGCTAGAACTTTTGATAAGATTCTTGCTATGCCATGGATCAAACTATTTGGTCTATAGTGGGACACCCCCTGTGCTCCATCTTTTTTTGGGATTTTTTTTAGATAATGGAAGAGAGAAATCTCTCCCTCTCTCAGATCAATGATGCACACCCAATTTATTTAAGCGCTTAGTTACAATCAAACAACCCAAGATAAAAACTGCTAGCATCCTTGCAACCGAGAACACATTCTTAATCATTACAAATTCTATGACTAAGCCTCCACCCACGAAAATTGAGGATTTGCTTCGCCACTAATTCCAACTTTGACATCCTCCAACATGATCTCCTTCGATCGATTTACGGGATCGCCCATGCATTTAGCCAGATCCACTCAATAAGATAACTCTGCAACGGATTAGTTAAATTCTTGTTGTTAAAAACAACATCATTTCGACATAACCAAATAGACCAACATAAGGCACTAACTCCCACAAGGAATCGTGACTTGAGCTTTTAGGAATTCCATCTAACCAATTCCCAAACATGTTAGCCATGTTCACTGGAGGATCTAAATTAAACGCACATTTCACAACCCACTATGCCATACGTGCAAAGGGGCACTCAAAGAAAAGATGTCAATTGTTTCTCTTTAATACGTAAACAACACTTTGTACTTCCATGTCCAATTTCTTTTAAGCAGTTGTCTTTAGTTAATACAATCCCACTTTTGAGATACCACATGAAATTTTTACTTTTAATGGCATCTTAATGATCCAAAACCAATTCCTAGTGTGGGCTTGAACGTGCCAATAAGCGCATATAAAGACCGCACTGAGAAAAGACTGACTTATTCAAATGCCATCTCAAAACATCCTTATGCAAGCCTAATTGAACATAAGAAATTTTCACCCGAAGCTCATTCCAAGCCTGTAATTTAGTCCCAACAAGAGGTCGTCGAAAAGAAATATTAAAGGGATTCGAACTCAAAACAGTAGCTACTAAATCGTCCTTTCTCCTAACCACATTGTAAAGCATTGGGAATTGCCTTTGCAGGCGTAGAATTTCCCATCCAAATATCTTCCCAAACCTCGCTTGCATTCCGTTCTTAACTTGGAATGAACCAAAGCTAAAAACTGATTTTTAATTTTCATAAGCCCTGACCAGAAATGAGACGTTCCAGGTTTATTAACCACCTGCGAAAGACTCTTCTCACCCAAATATTTCTTTGTTAGCAAAGACTGCCACACACCTTGTTCATTAAGCAACTTAAACAACCACTTCCCTAACAAGCTTTTATTTTGGTGTCTAAGTTCAACTCCTGCATCACCAAGCTCTTTAGGGAACACACTAAACTCCATTTAGCAAGCCTATATTTGCGCTTATGACTATCACTCTGCCAAAAAATCTAGATCGATAAAAATCTAGTCTTTTGAGAACCGCCTAGGAACCTCAAAAAAGAAAACATAAACATAGGTAAACTACTTAGCACCGAGTTAATAAGCACCAAGCGCCACCAATGTATATATTTTTCCTTTCCAACTGCTAAGCTTTTCTCAACCCGTTCTTCAACCCCTTCCAATCACTATTCCTTAACTTTCTAAAGTGAATGGGAATACCTAAGTACCTAAAAGGAAACACACCCACTTCACAACCAAATAATCTGTATATCAGTGTTTCGCATCTTTAGCAAAGACCAAAATGTAAAATCTCACTTTTATGAAAATTAATCTTTAAACCGTATAAATGCTCAAAAACACAAAGAATAAGCTTAAGATTTTTAGCCTGTTCCAAATCATTATTCAAGAAAAGGATCGTGTCATCGAGATATTGTAATATTGACAACCCATCATCAATCAAGTGAGGAACAACTCGTTAAAAGACCACCGCTTTTAGCTCTAGAAATAAAGATGGCAAGCATATCCATACAAGATTAAATGCAACAGAGACAAAGGATCACCTTGTCTAAGACCCTTATGAGTTTGGAAAAAGCCCCAAGATCATCATTGACCTTTATACCAACACTCCTCCCTTGATCACACTTTCCACCCAGAACACCACTTAGGGAAAAGCCTTCATCCTCAAAGTTTGTAGTAAAAACGGCCATTTTACTTTGTCATACGCTTTCTCAAAATCCACCTTAAAAACAATACCATCCAAATTCTTCTTATGAAGCTCATGGATGGTTTCATGTAAAATAACTACATCCAGAATAAATCTCCCCTGCATGAACGCTGACTGGGAGGGCCGAACAACCTTTTGAGCTACTCTCATAAGCCTATTAGTAACTACTTTAGTAAAAATTTTAAAACTAACATTAAGCATACAAATAGGCCTAAAATGTTGTATTTGCTTAGCATCATTTTTTTTTGGAAGTAAAGTAATAATCCCAAAATTCAAGCTAAAATAGACAATACGCAACTATGAAAATCATGAAACATGGCCATCAAGTCATTTTAATGAATTCAAAACACTGATAGAACTCACCGGAAAACCATCCGCCCGCTGCTTTATTGTGATCCATTTGAAAAATGGCTTCTTCACCTCCTTTTCAAAGAAAAGGCTCGATGAAGATAACTGTTTTCCTCATCCTGAAACTTGAGCCATATCATCCGTAAAGCCTCAATCATAGATAAATGATTTACTTGGTGCCCAAACAAATCTTTATAATAATTGGTGATATACTTTTTAATTGTACATCACCTCGAATAATTCCATCCTCTTGTTCGAGTTTAAAAATTCTTTGTTTTCTATGCTTCCCATTTGCAATCAAATGATAATAGCGCGTATTCCTATCACCTCCAAGAGAAATTTCATGGCCCTTTGATACCACTTAATTTCTTCTTCTCTTAATGAGATGAGCCAACCTTTCATTAGCAGCTTTTTTAAGATTTACCTCAATATTGGACAACCTCCACACCTCAGCCTTTTTATCAAGCTTATCAATCAACAAGTTAAGCTCTAACTTTTCCTTTTTATAAGTCCCGCTGGTACTTTTTGCCCAACCTCGAAGATAACGCCTAAGAGATCTAACCTTACTGTGAGGACCCGGAATATTTAACTAATAACACTTAACCTCCAATTGGTTCTAGCATTACTAATTAAACATTCTAAGCTCTCGATGGACATATGCTTCTGAATTGCAAGATATGCATCATCACAAAATTACACATCATTTCCATACAACATATAGCACTAAGTTTAACAACGACATACATAAGGTAAAGTTATTACAAAAGATAGCCGACCGGCCAAATAGAACAATATACAAGAATGACAATGAAGCAAAAGCGCCATAAGATGGCTAAAACAAAAGTCGACCGTTAGCCACACACCCACAAGGCAACCGACCGCCGCTAAGCTAGTCGCCTGCTAGCTACCACAACACACTCACAAAAGTGAGGCCCTCAGCTCACCTTCTTCCTCTGCAACAAAACAATTAAGATAGCAACCGAGTACAAAGATTGTCTTTGTACCGCAAGATCGACGTGTGGAATAGCAGACCTATTCATAAACTACATGCAAACTTATTTAGGTGGAGGTTGTATGTCTCATTTTGCATGAAGCCAACTTTATTTGCAATAATGTAATACATTTTAAAAGCAAGTTTGCAAACTGCTTTTGTTATCAAAGTAACAGTAAGTAACGATACATACAAGTAACCACCGGAAGTGACTATCCCAATAGCCACCACAACATAGCACGAATCCCGATTCGTACCACCCATCAAGTTTTAATTTAAAAGGTTGTAGTCTAACTCTTGAAAGACCTTGCCAAGCGTGTCCATAACCTAGGACGAGGCTATTCGAATAGTTTTAACCTGCGGGTGTACCAATGTACCCACACTTTAGACCGCCTTTAAGCCACAAAGTACACTTCAAGGTATCTTTGCACGGCTAAGTCCTACGAGACTTTTTCCAATATTGTGTATCAACCACGAGCCGCTCGATGGGTAGAAACACCATACGCTTACATTGCAAGCCGAAAGACAACAAATCCCATCACGGGTGAAGTCTTTCGGACACTACAATGCTCCCAACACCATCCCTCCTGCGACCTCCTGCGACCCGAGGGCAATACACGCCAAAGTACTAAGTCAAGAGAGGTCCCATACCCTCTAATGTGGTTAGCACGCACAAATGCTTGGTTTAGTGTAACAAGATGTTCGGTCCTTGTTGACCCGGGCACCATTCCAGTCACACCCAAAGATCACACCATCATACCATTGTGCCCAAGTCTAAATCATTTTGTTTTCAGTTTTAGTTTTCATAAGTAGACCAGCACAAGGTGGAAATCATAATCATAATAAGTTTGATGTGATCAAGGTTATCGACAAGTCGATAACCGCCCATTTCTACCGAAGCTAAGCATGGCTAAGCAATTAATTCGCAACTACTAAGTGACAAGAGCCCATCCATGAACTCTAAATCACAGCAAGTAACCTAGGCTCATGGTAGTAGAGGATAATTCATTTGCTAAGGAAATGCATCTACTAGGCCAACTATTAAAACAAAGTAGCAATGCATACATAGAATTTGTAATCAACATAAATACTTAAAATACTAGGATTAACATGATCAAACTGCTTGCCTTCTTGCTGTTGCTCAATTTGTTGTGGAGGGTTGCTCTCGGGATTACCGCAAATGTCGAATCCTAAGCGAGAGGCAAAAAGAACCAAGAACAACCAATAAGACGAGCCACAAATAAACCAATGAGCAAGCAACAATTATCCAAATGCGACGAAATTTATACATAAGGTAGAATACGAATATACCAAGACATAGAAACTGGAAAAACCTAATTTGGATTTGTGGTGCACAAGATATTACCTAAAAACACATTTTCGGCCATAATTAGCACTGTAGCAAAAACATTTTCTAGAAAGGTTTTGAAGCTGAAATTTTTATGGTAGCTACCCACTGGGATAGTGGTAACCCACATAAAATTCTGTCATTTGGAGTTGAAATGATTTAGTTATGATTTTCTAAGATGCAAACTAACATAATGCACTTTCGAAATATAAACTTGTGCAAAACCCATTCCATATTATAGTATGATAACGAGGGATTTCTAACATCAAATTTATATTTTTAGAATTTACAGGAATTATTGGTGCCTATTACAACATTAAATGAATTTTTAATTGCTATTAATAAGGTTAAATTCATTAACATATTTTTTCTAATGATTTAGACCTATCATCATTTTTAGATTAAAGTTTAGTTAATAACAAATTTATCAAAGTTAAAATCATACAATTATCGATATAATGAAAAGATATGCATTTTTCAATGCTAAAACTATTTCCGAATATTCAAAATGACAGAAATCAAGTTATTCTAGTTATACCATTTTCCATCGAACACGCTTAAATCCATTTTTAATATAAACTAAAATAATAACATGATTTATTACAGTTGGAATCAACTAAAAAGCAGTTAAAATGAATTAGTTATGAGTTTCTAAAGTTTTTACATCATTTTCAGTTGATAAATAAACACTTACAGAAATAAAAAAACCAACCCAACCGAGATAATGACGTGACGCCTGCGTGGCCGTAGATCTAAAATCCAACGGCCCACGCCGCTGGAAATAGCGCGACGCGCGCCAAACCTGTCGGAGCCCACCGCTGGATCACGATCCAACGGCTCACGGGTGTATGCATCCGACGGTGCGGTTGCTTGGGCCAATCCCACCGCAGATTCGCAGATGGACGGTCCGTGAGCGCACCAGCGGTCGGAAGGTCTGATTGCACACACGATCTCGGCCGTTGATCTCAAGATCGACGGCCGAGAATGATCAAGGCATCCGGAGGTCCGACGCACTCACGATCCGGGCGCAGATCTAAAATGAACGTAGACCTTGACCGCTAGTTCAAAGGAAGATCGACATGTGGGACCGCATGTCGGTGACTTCAGTCACCCACGCTTGGTTTAACCTACGTGCGCACGATGCATCGGGCCCACTTGTCACTTCGAGTGGTGGTTAGACAGATTAATGCTTCTAATGATTACCATTAATTAAACACTAATGACTCACGAGATTTGATCTTAACTCCTCGCCCACAAGTCGCCGACCCGCAGGAGATTTCCGATGATTAAATGCCGACATTTTTATTAATCAATGATTAAGCATTAATGATGCCTGAACAAATGCGATTGAACCAGAGTGATTAAAGGATGTTGGGCCCACTAGTCGTTGGCTCAACAATAATGATTAAGACACAATTAACAACTAATGATTGGCAGTGTGTCCTAATCAAATGACGCAAACGGAGCTCAGGCCAGCAAACCCGAGTGGTTTCAACGGCAAATCGCCGGCGACACCGCGCGCGCGCCCACCAAGGACCAAAATGGATTCGCAATAGCACAACGAATCTAGGGTAGCATTCTCACCATGCAGGACTAGAACGCCAGCCGGCGAAACGGAACCCTACGGCTAAACACGAAAATAGCGGCTGGCTCACCAGCAGACCTAGGATGCGGGTGCCATAGCTTCTAAGGACTAATCGAAGCTACCTTAGCGAGAAGAGGCTTACAGACGGCCGAGAAGCTTGACCACGGTGGAAGCTCACGACTTGGAGAAGAAAACCCAAAATGACACCCCGAGCCATGAGTGATACTAGCATGAATATAGCTTCATTATGATCCACGAAGCTATAAGAGCAAGAGATGAGGAAGTGGTGCACTCACCTGAGTCGAGAAGACGATACTCACTTTTCGGCCGAATTTGAACAAACCCCAAATTGGACAATTCCTGAGAATCAAATCCAAAATTAAGTGAGGGGAAATGTTCAAGGAAGTAAATAGATAAGGTTAGGGCAAAGAAACGTGAAGGAGGACCACTGGAACACCAAGAACACTGATGGAGCTCCACGGGTCAACAATGGCGATTTGCCATTTTTGAGGTATTAAGCTCCAATACTGTGAGTGAGGCTTGGTGGTGATCTAAAGAGATACTAGGAAGCAATGAGGGTGCTTATAAAGCCTTGAGGGCATTAGGGTTTGCACCACAAGCTCTCGGGCGGCAAAACACAAAGCACAATGAGCGGCCGACAAGGGAAAAGGTTGGGGATGGTGCATTAGGGTATGGCACGGCTAGAGGTCTCCCATGCCCTAAATGTCGCCTAGAGGACAGAGGAGGCATGAAATGACACTTCGCCATGCCTCCACTATTCATGCACGGCCAGAGGTTGAAGAAGGCTAGGAAAGACACTCAGCGATTCTCAACCGCAGATTCAAAACGAACACAGAGATTACGCCACGCCTCAGGGTTAAAACACACGGAGATTACGAGCCTACGATCGAAACGAACGACTCGGATTGCTCCACGTCGCAAACTCTTATTTACCACGCGAGGTACGCGAGCGTTGGATCTTAATCCAACGGCTCGATTCAAAATGCAACGGGAGGGTCCGAAGGTTGGAGATCTCAATGGTTGGATGGGAATCTAACGGCCGACAATCAAACTTGCAACCGGAGGGTCCGAATGGTTTCACGCGCGGGCCGTGCGATTTAGATCCAACGGTACGGGATTCACGGCGTTTTGAAAGAGTGGCTCGGTGCAGTTAGTTGACTAGATCGAATCAATTGGCTCGAGCCCGAGTCTGACTCGAACCCGAGTAACAGTAAACCAAGTTTGACTTTGAAAAAGAACAGAGACTTTGAAAGATTTATTTGAGGTAGCAAAATAACTCCAAAAATTATGAAAATTTACAGAGCTTGCTAACTCAAATATTAACCTAGTAAAATTTTTCAGAGGTTTTCATACATCGTGAATAAATCTCCCAAAATTCTGCAAGGCTCTGTTTAAATGTTTGACTGGGTCCAACAAGTTTGATCGCCTCTAAAAATATTCAAACAATTTCTAAAAATTGTGAAATTTTTCAGAGGGGTCACATACCATCACAGAGACTTAGGAAAATATTTCCAGAGGATGATCATAAGATTTGACAAGATTGTTTTGGAATAGCAAGATTTGGATCCACAAGACTTGTGACAATGTAATTCCATAATTCCTTGAACAAGAATTGATTGGCACAACAGGAAATACATGATGTAAGAAAAAGTTTTAATTTCTACTCATTTTCTTACATTTGAAACACAAGCCCAAAATTTGGGATGTTACAACTCTCCCCCCCTTACAAGAATCTCGACCCGAGATTCCGTTTACTCGGAGAAGAAAGAAGGAAAATCTGCACGAAGGCGATCTTCTCGCTCCCAAGTTGCTTCATCTTCGGAATGGTTTGACCACTGAACCTTAAGGAACTTGATGGCACGGTTCCTTGTTCTCCGTTCAGATTCCTCAAGAATACGAGCAGATGCTCATGTAGGTCAAATCCTCCCGCACATCGAGAGTTTCCAACGGAGTTTCTCGATCGGGACACGGAGGCACTTCTTTAGGTGTGAAACATGGAACACATCATGCACACCCTCAAGTGCAGTTGGTAGCTCCAATCTGTATGCAACTGCTCCAACTCTCTCGATGATGCGATAAGGCCCAACATATCGAGGAGCCAACTTGCCCTTGATGCCAAACGCCATGGCCCTTCAAGGGTGAGACTTTGAGATACACAAAGTCATTGGGCTCAAAGCTCAACTCACGCGATGACGACCGTGATAGCTCTTTGTCGGATCGGGCCGTGCGCAGATGCTCGCGATCAATCAACTCGCTTTGGCCTCATTGATCGACCGCCAAAAAGCGCGCCTCCCGACCTCCGACCAGTTCAATGGGTTCAGCATCTCCTCCCATACAAAGCCTCAAATGGTGCCATGCCAAGACCGCTCGAAAGCTGTTGTTGTAGGAGAACTCAAAGAAATGGTAGGCATTTCTCCCACTTCTTCCCATAGGAAAGAACACAAGCACGGAGCATATCTTCCAACACTTGGTTGACTCGCCTCCGTCGACCATCACCCGAGGATGAAAGGTCAGTACAAGTGAAGGCGGGTCCACATAGCCTCTGCGGACTATGCCAAAACCGCGAGGTGAAAAAGTGCACCACGATCGAAATAATCGTCTTCACGCCGTGAAGACTCACAATCCTCGAGACATAAAGTTCGGCCAAAGGCCCCACACGGCCGAAGTCTGACAGGAAGGAAATGTGCCACTTTAGTCAACCTCGCGATCACGACCTAAATAGCATCATTCCTTTGGACGAGCGGCAATCCGGTGATGAAGTCCATGCCAACGGAATCCCACTTCCACTCGCAGATCCGCAAGGGCGAAGAAGACTACTGGACGCCGATGCTCGCCTTCACACGACAAGACACGCCGACTCGCAAACGAACCCGCAATCTCGCGCTTCATTCGGGTCCACCGCACTCTCGACGAAGATCCCGATACATCTTGGTAGCCCCGGGTGAATAGACAAAAGAGAGTCATGGGCTTCACGGAGAATCATATTCGCAATTCCATGACCTTAGGAACCACAAGACGCCCAAACCACACAACGCCATGCTCGTCCTCGAAAAGCACTTGGCTATCCCATCCTTGATGTTCTCGCTTGATTTGGTTCACACCAACATCTCGTTGTCTTTGTGCCGCTTGATTTGTCCACAAGGTTGGTTGCACAACCAATGTAGCAAGAGAACCGTGGCTCGATCAAACCCAAATTGAGGCGCTGAACTCCGAATGAGGGTAGGTCACGCTCTTGGAGCATCAACATGTTGCAATACACCTTCCGATCCGAGTGCATCACCATGACATTGGCCTTGCCGGATGGTACCGAATACCCATGTCATAGTCCTTGATCAATTCCAACCATCTTCTCTGCTCGAGGTTCGAGATCGGTCGGGTGAACAAATATTTCGTGCTCTTGTGGTCAGAATACACCTCACAAATGTTACCAATCGATAATACCGCCAAATCTTGAGTGCATGGACCACAGCAGAGCTAACTCCAAGTCATGAGTAGGATAGTTGAGTTCATGAGGCCTCAATTGCGCGATGCATAGGCCACAACCTTGCCTTCCGCATAAGAACACAACCAAGACCCCGACGAGAAGCATCACAATAGATATCAAAACTCTTGTGAATATCGTGAGAACCAAAGATCAGGGCTGAGGTCAACCGCTTCTTGAGTTCCCGAAAACTCACATCACAAGGCGGACCACTCGAACTTCTTGTCTTTCTTAAGCCAGTTCGATCATAGCTTCGCAATCTTGGAGAAATTCTCGATAAAGCGGCGATAGTAGCCAGCCAAACCAAGAAAACTCCGCACATTGGTGACCGACTTGGCCGACCCCAAGATAGCACATCACTGACCTTGCTAGGATCCACGCCACACCTCCTAACGAAAGAACATGGCCCAAGAATGCCACTTCCTTCAACTAACTCGTGACTTCTGAATTTGCATAATACTGGTGCTCACGCATTGCCCAACACAAGCTTAAGATGCTCAAAGATGCTCTTCTTCACTCTTGGAGTAGATATGATATCATCGATGAATACCATCACAAACGTATCCAAATACTCCATGAATACCGAGTTCATAAGATTCATGAATAAAGCGGGAGCATTAGTCAAACCAAAGACATGACGGTGTACTCGTAAAGGCCATAACGAGTAGCAAAGGCCGTCTTAGGAATATCCTCGCTACGATCCACGACTTGATGATAGCCAGATCTCAAGTCAATCTTGGAGAAGACTCGTGTTCTGGTCAAGCCGATCGAAAAGATCATCAATACGGACAACTGATACTTGTTCTTCTGCCATCACCTCATTGCGGACGGTAATCAACATTGACATGCGCAAGGTCTTGTCCTTCTTCTTCACAAAGATAATCGACAACCCCAAGGAGATGAGCTGGGACGGATAAAACCTTCTCTTACGGCACTCACCCATGCTTCTTGACTCCTCCAACTCATTAGGAGGCATGCGTCTGACCTCTTAGAAATAGGGCGATGCAAAGAAACTCTATCACAAACTCCAGATCTCGAGCAGAGGCATCCCTGGTAAATCTTCGGGAAAGACATCCGTGTCACACACCGTGGGGACATCGTGAATCTCCAATCTTTGGCTTTGCTTCAAGGGCAAAAAGGTGGGTTCTCACAATAGCGTGGTGAAAACCAACCTGTTCACTGAAGAAAGTGTGAGGTAGACAATCTTCCCGCACAATCGACGGCCCCAAGTGTTGGGACAACCAATC